>CM024555.2:42202157-43412988 GCA_014182405.2 Eucalyptus sideroxylon | reverse complement strand
GATAATCGGGAGCAAGGAAAATACCAAGATTTGCCATATTAACATATATTTATGCTCAGAAGTATAGCACTTCAACAAACAAGCAATGAAGCCTTGATACTAATTGTTGAGACTAACAAGGGACTCTAAATGGGAAAGTTGAATAGATTGAGTGAGGATCTTAAAAACTTTTATGGAATATCAGAGTATGAGCACTCTAGATGGCAACAAAAATAGATCGGCATGTGTGATGCTAGTAAGTAAATCAGAGTAAAAATGATAGATTATACAATGATATGTAGTGGTTCGGCTTTATATTTAAACCTAGGCCACTTTCCAACTAATAGCCTTAACAGCAGTTGGATTCTACTGATAATTAGCAAATCGAGTTACAACCGACTAGCATTGTTCCCTTAACACAATTGATCGCACTACTAAGACACACACACTTGCACTCACACTTGCACACTTGCCTAGATATTATTACACTGCTTAAAAACTTCAGAGAGACACTCTGAACAAGATCAGAAATGATGTTAAAGCTCAGAGCACAATAACAATGTTACTCATGTCTAACCCTCTTCACAGCTTCACTACTCTTTATATACAGAGGTCTTCAATTTATCCATTGGAAACCTTCAAGAACAATCATCTAGCCGTTTGAGAGTCATTGGAGTGCTTGATTAGAATTAGGATTAATCCTACAGTCGCTTCCTCTGATCGACACAAGTTTCTCAAAATGGTTTCTACTGGACCTGTCTTGTCTTTTACGCCAAAAAAAGAAAAAATGTCAACTGCTTTTCTTATGCCTTACTTGGCTTTCAACTGCGCAATTCAAGACCACAACAACTATCTTCTGGACTATCTACAGTCATCTTCTATGTCTATCTTACCATCATCAAAGCCAATACATCAAACATCGCGATCCGATACCTCACCATCAGCAAGTGTAGATTGTGAGTGACTTGGTTGAACATCTTCAATGATGATAACAACCAAAGTGGCGTGTCTCGACAGGTCCACTGATCCTTTTGTTTCTATCAATATCCAAAGACTTCCAAGAATACTTTCCTCAACAGAAGTACCTCCGAGCAACCATTCTAATCGGTGTTTGTTCTTTTTTTTTTGGTCGGTAATCGGTGCTTGTTCACTTAAATAGTTATAGGCTTGATTCCAGTCTTTACTGATGCAAAGGAACCACTAATAACTCAAAGTTACCATTTGTATGCATCTTGAAAATTTAGTACCTGAGACAATTTGGTAATCATCAAAATTCATAGGGACATTTTCCTAACAAGTATATCATAAATCGCATTGCTTTTTGAATAGTCTAAATTTTTTAAAATAAGTAAAAGAACAATCAATTATAGGAATAGAAAAAGATAAGATGTAGATAATGACTTTTAAAGCTAAAGTAGTAGTGGTCTTGATTTTTCACTTTCACTTCAATAATTAAATAACATGTTTTCCTTTAATGTTTGGGCCTACTGAGCTTAGCTTATGCATCATGGCTACTTTTGCTTTTATGTAGACTTGTGTTACTGTTATGTCAAGAGAAATGACCACCTTTTCATTGTTACGGGTAAGTGATAAACTTAGTCGATGAGAGCAGAATTTAGTATATAGTAGAAGTCATCAATAAAAAGAACAATCAACAACCTGATGAGTAGCGATATTTACAGATATTTAAGCTCTTTTAGATAAATGTCAACAACTTGAAGAGCATCAATAATCTATGGAGTTATCAATAGCAAATGCCAAGTATATGGGATGAAGTCATCAACATCAATATCAACGTGTAACCATCTTGTAGCAATATGTTAGGATATTTAAGCTTTTTGTGGATGAATATTGTTGTAACATCAGGTTCGATGATACTTAATTTTCGCAAAGGATTTTTTTAAATGACCTATTCACCTCCTTCTAGGTGATATTGATAGCCTACCTTAATTGCTTCAATGAAGGATTGCCATATTAAATCGTGCAAATGAATCATACTTGCATGGCCAGTGTACAATTTGATTGGTAGAGGCTGCCTTGAATATAGGCGGAGTTTATCCTTAAGATACATTTGAAAGTAGAATCAGCTGTGAATTCAAATTCATAAATAACATGCATCTAAAACAGTTTGTGTAAAAAAAATTTACATAGAACGTGTCTACTATAGGATTTGGAACGCTTCAAATATCGAACTTAATTTGCAATACACGACGACACATTGATAATGGATAAATACCAAGTAAATACAACGATGCCTGGAAAAGAGGATCAATCCTGATCCACGTCCATTCTTGGTCAATTATCTTGCGTTGCCTGCATATTTGGATAGAAAATTCGTCTTAACATTGAAGAAAAAGAATAGTCACGTTAATATCGAATATGTGACAATTCATGGGCATCCTCTGTCTCTCATTTCTCTCCGGTCTCTTATTTTTCAATCCACCTACACATCTACGTCGCAAAATTACCTCTTGATAAACTTGATTAGGTACCCAAAACGGAGCTTGTAAACGAGGAAATGCATGCGAAAAGCAAAGCCTAAAAGCGATGAAATACTACTACCTGCGCAGACGAAGGAGAGATCACCAATTGGTCCTCTTTGATGAGTACTCGTCGGGGCAATCCGTCTTTGATGTTCTTCGCCAATTCTTCCTTCACTTCAATCAAACGAATTTGTTTCAGGGATTCAATATGATCCAATGAATTAATCGAAGTTAGGCGTCCACATCTCTTGATCTCTAGCTCTTCCAGGCAGCAAAGAGCGGTTTTGTCTACATAAGCTTCTTTCACTCCCTCTAACTTCCACAATTTCAGGACACGAAGGCATGGGAATGAGGATGCACGACACCTCAATTTTCGACCGTTATAAGACACCACGAATAAGTTGAGAATTTCCAAGCTCTCAAACTTTCCTAGGACCTCCATCAGATCAGCATCTAGTCCGGACAGGGACAAGGTAAGGATTTTCAGCTTCCGAGGAAGGTGCCCCAAGCTGGCTTCAGGCAAGCCCCCGAGCAAGTACAGCTCTGAAATCGACTCGAGTCCCGTCATGTTTGTTGGAGAAAACTTCCTTGCGTGTTTTGAAGCTAACAAAATATTTCCATCAGTCTAGTCTGAAGACTTGCAGACTCTTTCGTCAAAGTCTGAAGACTGCCAGACCACCAAACTCTAGATTCATAGTCTACCCTCATTAGCAGTTTCTAGACCGTCGAAGAAGACTTATCCAGAATTGAGTATTTCCTTAAGGATTTGGTTCTATCAACTAAAAAAGATCTCTCAGCTGGATATAGCATCTCGGAATCTCTTATTCGTTTTGAAATTAATTCGGGTAATTTGGATCTGTTGATTGGTAAAGCATACTTGGAAGGTTTCTATTTATGGGAACCTAGATCCTTATTGTATGGGCGAGCAGGATTGGTGGGCTATCATCACATTCCTTAAGTAACTCAAGATCTCCCTAATTGATTCTGTCCAACGGGTAAATTGGAAGAACTCCTTTGGAAGGTGCCAACTGTTATGAAGGCATGGAGGAGTATATAAGGAAGATGCTCTGGTTATCTGATGTGGTGCGCGATAGATAAATTCCAAAGTCTAAAACTCTTTGTTCTTTGTCAATTCGATTGTTGAGCGTAATCTTGTACTCAAAAGAGATTTTATACTTCAGTGAGACCTTGAGGAAGTATAGCTGAGTCTCTACACTATGGAATCAAGGAAGTGATATACTATAACAACTCTTTTGATTCATAATGAAATCCAGCCGGTGGGCTGTCATTGCGGGAGAGTGGACGTAGGCTTGGATTAAGCCAAACCATTATAAACCTTGTGTTCTTATTCTCTTCCCTAAGCTCTTTTACTTTACTCATAACTTTATTTAATTGTTAGAGTCATGTTTCTATTTTAAAGTCTACTGTGAAACAGACTTAGGTAAAAAGTAAAGTTTTACACTATACTTCTCAAAAGTTTGTTTTCGCACCTATTCACCCCATCTAGGTGCTCATACGAGCATTTACAATTAGTATCAGAGCTTGTGTACTCATTTAAATTGAAGTATTTTTACTTCAGAGTCAACGATCCATGGCTAGTATGTTGACTCCAGGTCGGGTTAAAAGTAAAGCAACACTAGACCGCCTTATTTTGATGGAAAGGAATATGGCATATGGAAAAACAAGATGAAAGCATTCCTAAGATCAAAAGATCCTCTGGAATGGGACGTGGTAGACAAAGGAATCACTCCTAAAGCTGCAACAGTCTCAGAAAGAGGAAAATAAGCTGAGATAACCAAGAGACAAGCTCTCGATGCAAAAGCAATTTATTTCTTATATTGTGCATTATCTCCTATTGAATATAACATAATATCTTCTTGTGAAACAGCTAAAGAAGTCTGGGATTGCACATCACCTATGAAGGAACCGATCGAGTGAAAGAAACCAGAATCAATATTCTGCTCGATCAATATGAAACATTCAAGATGAAACCAGGAGAATCTATCACTGACATGTTTAGTCGTTTTACAGAAATCGTGAATGGTCTTGAGTATCAAGGTCAACCAATCTCTGGACTCATGAAGGTTAACAAGTTACTGTATAGACTTTCTAAAGATTGGAATCACATAAAGACCTCAATAAGGGAGACACAAAGGATCATGCCACTCTCTGTTGACGAATTGGTTGGCACCTTTCAGTCTTATGAAGTGGAACAAATCAATGAAGATGAGGATCCCAAAGGTAAAAAATCTATTGCATTAAAATCTAATGATGATTCTAATGTTATAGATTCAAAAGACAATATGGACGATGAAGAACTTGCTCTCATGATAAGAATGTTCAGAAAACTGAACAAAAAGGGAAGAAGATTCAATTGGAAGAAACAAAGTTTTCAAAAGTTTCAAAATAAATCAGCTGAGGATGATGAATCCAATAAAGATATGATTTGTTTTGAATGCAAGAAAAATGGACACATTAGACCCAACTGTTCCATACTGAAGAAAAAGAAAGGAAAAGCTGAGAAATACAGAAAAGCTCTCAAAGCAGAAATTTGGAGTGATACCGAATATGAAGAGAGTGATGATGATTATGCTAATATTTGTCTAATGGCATATTCAGAATCAGATTCAGACTTTGAGATAGATTCAAACTCAGATAGTGAAATCGAGGTTACTATCAAGAAAAAAAAGGCTAAATGGTACTTAGATAGTGGATGCTCAAGACATATGACAAGAGACTCAAGTTGTTTCATAAAGCTTATGCAAGTTAATGGTGGAAAAGTTTCTTTTGGAGGAAATAGCAAAGGCAAACTTGTGGGATACGGAACCATAAAGATTGGAAGTCTCACAATCAGTAACGTTTCCTTAGTGGAAGGACTCAACTACAACTTGCTAAGTATCAGCCAACTGTGCGAAATAGGTTACAAAATCAACTTTCAAGAAGGAATATGTTCAGGAACCAGTAAAGACTCCTCTCAAACATTCACGGGGCGAAGACATAGGAATATATATCTCTTAGATATCAAACCAGAAAAATCCCAATATCTAATTTCAATTCAAGAGGAAAGTAATCTCTGGCATAGAAAACTTGGTCACATCAATATGAAGCAAATAGCCAAGATCTCTGCAAAGAAGCTTGTTCGTGGACTACCCAACCTAACATACCAAAAATCTGAATTATGCACACCATGTGTATTGTGAAAACATATTAGAAATTCTTTCAAACCAATAAATTAAGTTTCCACTAATCGTGTGCTACAGGTCTTGCATATGGATCTCTTTGGACCAACCAGAACCTAAAGTATTGGAGGTAAGAAATATTGCCTAGTAATAGTGGATGATTATTCATGATTTACTTGGGTATATTTCCTGGCAAGTAAGTCTGAAACCTTTTCGTATTTTATAAAATTTGCTGAGAAAGTTCAAAATGAGAAAGGGTATGTTATTTCAAGTATACGGACAGACCATGGAGGTAAGTTTGAAAATCAAGACTTTGCTAAATTCTGTGATGAATCTGGCTTTCAGCATGTGTTTTCCTCACCATACACTCCAGAGCAGAATGGAGTTGTGGAAATGAAGAATAGATCGTTGCAAGAAATGGCTAGAACTCTTTTAATTGAAAGTAACATTTCCTCTCGTTTTTGGGTTGAAGCAGTTTCTACAGCGTGTTATATTATTAATAAAGTCTTCTTAAGGCCTATTCTGGAGAAAACTCCTTATGAGTTATTTAAAGGAAAGAAGCCAATTGTTTCCTATTTTCATGTGTTTGGATGCGAATGTTTTATACTGAAAAATACAAATGATCGAATTGGTAAGTTTGAAGAAAAATCAGATGAAGGCATTTTCCTTGGATATTCAACCACTAGCAAAGCTTATAGAGTTTACAACAAAAAGACTCAATCTGTGGAGGAATCGATGAATGTTAAATTTCAAGACCTTATACAAAATCAATCGATCCAGACTCAACCTGAAGAATTTAAACCTACTTCAGACTCTACAAAGTCTAAATCACCAGAAGCAGCTCAGACTTCAAAAGATCAGCAACAAACAATCATTGAGGAATCAAATGAAGAAAAAGATCAGTCTATCAAACCAACCAGCAACCGGAAGCACAAGTCTAATCATCCCAAAGAACTCATTATTGGTGATATTGATGAAGGGATTCGTATAAGATCCAAAAGGCGTGAAGAGTCTAGTGCTGTGGCTTTTATTTATGAAATAGAACCCAAAAGCATAGAAGAAGCTTTAACTGATGAAAGCTGGATTGAAGCTATGCAAGAAGAACTCAAGCAATTCAGTATCAATGATGTCTGGGAATTGACTCCTAAACCAAAAGGTAAATCTGTTATTGGAGCTAAATGGGTTTTCGGGAACAAGATGAACGAGAAAGGAAAAGTCATAAGGAACAAAGCAAGACTCGTGGCCAAAGGATATACGCAAGAAGAAGGGATATATTATGATGAGACTTACGCACCAGTAGCGAGGTTAGAAGCAATTAGATTATTACTTGCTTTTGCTTGTTATAAGAATTTCAGGTTATTCCAAATGAACGTCAAAAGTGCCTTCCTAAATGGATTTATCCAAGAGGAAGTCTATGTAGAACAATCTCCCGGTTTTGAAGACCTAAGGAAACCAGACTCTGTATTCAGACTAAAAAAGGCGCTATATGGTTTAAAGCAAGCACCTCGAATTTCGTACGACAGGTTAAGTAAGTTTTTAATTCAAAATGGCTTTGTTAAAGGTAAAGTAGACACTATATTGTTTATCAAAAGAGAAAGTAAAAACTTTTTATTTGTTCAAATCTATGTTGATGACATTATTTTTGGATCACCTAACGAAAATCTGTGCAAGAAATTTTCTAAGTTTATGCAGGATGAATTTGAAATGAGCATGATGGGTGAATTATCCTTCTTTCTCAGACTTCAAGTAAAACAATTGAAGGAAGGGACTTTCATTCACCAAGAAAAATATGCTAAAGAATTTGTCAAAAAGTTGGGTTTGGAGAATTGCAAAAAGACTAATATACCAATGTCAAGTTCGTCAAAACTGGATAAAGATGAAGAAGGAAAGAAAGTTGACCAGAGGCTATACATGAGTATCATTGGTTCACTTCTTTATCTTACTACTTCTAGACTTGACATTTTGTTTAGTGTTTGTAGTTGTGCCAGATTTCAATCAGATCCTAAAGAATCTCATTTAAGTGCTGCAAAACATATCATCAAATATGTTGCATCAACCTCTAATTTGGGTCTCTGGTATCATAAAGAATGAGACTTTACTCTTCTTGGATATTCAGACGCAGACCTAGTGGGATGCAGAGTTGATAGAAAGAACATCTCAGGCACCTGTCAATTGTTTGGCAATAGGATAGTATCTTGGTTTTCGAGGAAGCAAAGTATTGTAGCTCTTTCAACAGCAGAAGTAGAGTATGTGGCTTTTGGAAGTTGTTGTTCTCAAATCCTGTGGATAAAACAACAACTAAGAGACTTTGGAATCAAAGATTCATGCACTGAGATCAAATGTGACAACACCAGCGCGATTAATCTCACCAAGAATCCAATTCTTCTTTCAAGAGCAAAGCATATAGATTCGACATCATTTCATTAGAAACCATATTCAAAATGGAGAAGTCTTCATTCAATTCATTGACTCAAAGAATTAACTAGCGGATATTTTTACAAAGCCTCTGGAGAAAAGTCAATTTGAGCTTATTCGTTCCAGACTCAATATCTTAAAGTTTGAAGAAGTTCAGACTCAGGGCTAAAAAGTCTAAAGATACTCAGACTCAGAAGATCAAGAATCACGACTGTAAGTTATTTCTATTTTAGACATTTATCTCATTGATTTTATCTTCCCCAAATTCTCGTAATTATTGCAATCATTCATTTCCGAAAAAAGAAGTTATCTTTTGAAATGACGGTTATCTACTTTTCAAAAAGGCAGTTATTTTTGAAAAGGCATTTTCTATTTTTCCTTTTACGTCGTTCCGTATACCTTGTTTCAAACCTTTTACATCGTTCCGTATACCTCGTTTCAACTGCCTTATATACTGATCGTCTTCTTCACAAACCCTAAAAGCACAGAACATCACTTTCTTACTTTTACTCTCTAGTTTAATCTTCAAAGTTCTCATATTTCTCGTGAATAGAGTTTGGAATCTCTCAAAGACTGTGAGAATGGCCTTCCAAAGAAAGTCTTCAAGGATCGCAAACATGAGACCACAACACATGCGTGAGGGTCCTACGCATTTTGATCTCACCGAGGAAGAAGAATCTCCAAGATAGCAGCAGAACCCACAACATTCTTAACCGCATCAATCTCCACAAGCTAGACCTCAGGATATTCATCATCAAGCGGAGGAAGAGATCATTGAAGATGCATAACCTGTAAGAACTCAAAAGCCCGCTTTTACATTTAAGCTCTACTCTGCCTTGAAGAAGGGAGGTACTCCATTGAACTATATTGATGAATTTTTGAAAGAGAAAGGGTATCGTAATGAAACCTACTTTTTGCGAACAATGGAACAATTGGGAGTTGCTCTTGCGGGGTCGGTAGAATGAGCATTTGTGAATATTCCAAGCGATCCATGTATTGGAGGTCTTAGTCAACCTGATGGGAATGATGACGACAAAATGTACACTCATTTTAAGCCTAGAATGGGTGTTGCGGCAAATATTTGAAGCAAAAGGAAAGATTTGTTTCGCTCGGAGGAATACAAGCGACTTTACTCTAAGTTGCTAAAGTGAGGGATGATCAACCCAAGAAGTGTGGACTTTGATTTTCTTGATTCTCTAAATGTGAAGCTGCGAGAGAAATTCACTCTACTTCAACTTGAACAATTTTGCTCTAAAACAACGGTGGCTTATCTAGAACTTACTGCGTACTTTTATTCTAATATAAGTTTCTTGGATGCAAATAGATTTTCTTTTAGTGTTCGATACTAGGCTTATATCGTTGATATGGACACATTGGTGGATGTGATTAGAGTAGAAAGAGGGGGATTCCAATCAATTAGTGTGTCTATTGATCGTGTGACGGTAGAGCTTGTTCGAGATGGAATTGCAGAAGGACTAATTTCGTACTTGAGGATGAATGCCTCAATTATTTTGCTTCACAAGATCGTGATCAATTGCCTTAGACCCAAATCGACTTCGAAGACTGATGTCTCCAACTCAGATGCAATGCTGATGTATGTTATCAATGCTGGCAAAAAGTTCTCTTTACCTCACACTATCATATTTCACATGTATAGATTGATGGTGAAAGATAAGGGCCAACTTCCTTACTCAGGGCTTGTTGTAAAGTTATTCAGACACTTGAATATTCAGCCTCCCAAGATTTTGTGTGTTCATATCTGTGATCAAATGGTGGTGGGACTGAAGATGGTTTCCAAAATGCGTCTGAGGGAGCTGAACAAGGCTTTGGAGCGATTTAAGGAGAAAACCCCTGTGAAGACTCACCAAGTTTCTTCGGCTGCAAAACGGAAAGGGAAGGAGCCCATGACAGCTCTATCCAAGAAAAGAAGAGCACTCATCTTGCAGGATGAAGAAGATGATGAAGATGTCACCATTTCCGCTCTTGCATTGAGAAACTTACATCGTTCTATTCCAAAGACAGAGGAGAGAGAGAGGATCAAGACAGAGAAGAGTCTGAGCAAAGGAGTGGAGAGAGAGAATCGATGAGAAAAGAAGCAGAGGAAGAAAGGACTACAGAAGAAGAAGAGGGCAAAGGTGAACAAGAAGAAACAGAGCATGAAGAGTACTTCTCACTACCTGAAGGCAATGAAACATGGAGAGCTGCTGAGAAAAGAGGTACCTCTTCAATTGCTTTTACTAGTATGTTAGCCGTTCACCTGCAGATCCATAAGATGTGTATGCTTCTCAATTTCCTGAGGAAGGTCATGAGACTTCATCTCCAAATCTGGGTGCCCATGCTGAAATGCCATCATCTGCAAATACTCCTCAAACCGAACATGTAGAAGCAAGCACTTAGACTGATAACTCAGCAAACTTTTGAAGATTGCTTGATATTCTTATGGAGATGCGAGGCCAAATTTATGCCATAGGATGCGAAGTTCAGAACTTGCAGAATGCCAGTCAAGCCTCTTCAGTTTCTTTGCATGATCAAATTCATGCCATTGCTCTTCAAGTTCAAGCAAATGCCAAGGGTGAAGAAGTGGCTCAACTGAAAGAGGATTTGAAAAAGCTGGAAGGGATTGTCCAATCGATGGGAGATTTCCAGCTTGTTCGCATTCCAAAACAATCCTAATTCCATTCTATTTTCATTTCTACCTTTTTAATGCTGACAAAAAGGGGGAAATGGTGCAGATTTGAGATTTGACTCTTGTTTGATATGACTTTTTGATTTTTGATTGACTTTACTTTTGTTTGGTTGTGGTTGTGACTGGTTTGGATTTGGATTGTTTGATCGTTTAATGTTTGCAATATCTTAAGCGCTGTTGGTATTCATGGAAAAGATAGTTATTTTTAACAGGACAAACTTATTTCCTGTAGATGTAGATTTATTACTATCTTTACTGCACCAATTATCTTTTGTGAGATATCCATGTTTGCTTGAGTATTGTCTTGCAGGTCAAAAATATCCAAATCTGCAAGAAAGTTTTGTCACCATCAAAAAGGGGGAGATTGTAGGAGAAAACTTCATTGCGTGTTTTGAAGTTGACAAAACATTTCCATTAGTCTAGTCTGAAGACTTGCAGACTCTTTCGTCAAAATTTGAAGATCGCCAGACCACTAGACTCTAGATTCAAAGTCTACCCTCATTGGTAGTTTCTAGACCGTCGTAGAAGAATTATCCAGAATTGAGTATTTCCTTAAGGATTTGGTTCTATTGACTAAAGAAGATCTCTTGGCTGGATATAGCATCTCGGAATCTCTTATTTTTTTTGAAATTAATTCGGGTAATTTGGATCCGTTGATTAGCGAAGCATACTTGAAGGTTCTACTTATGGAAACTTAGATCCTGATTGTATGGGCGAGCAGGATTGGTGGGCTATCGTCACATTCCTTAAGTAACTCAAGATCTCCCTAATTGATTCTATCAAACGGGTAAATTGGAAGAACTCCTTTAAAAGGTGCCAATGGTTATGAAGGCATGGAGGAGTATATAAGGAAGATGCTCTGGTTATCTAATGTGGTGCGCGGTAGATAAATTCCAAAGTCTAAAGCTTTTTGTTCTTTGTCAATTCGATTGTTGAGCGTAATCTTGTACTCAAAAGAGAGTTTATACTTCAGTGAGACATTGAGGAAGTGTAGCAGAGTCTCTATACTGTGGAATCAAGGAAGTGATATACCGTAACAATTTTTTTGATTCATAGTGAAATCCAGCTGGTGGGCTGTCAGTGCGGGAGAGTGGACGTAGGCTTGGATTAAGCCGAACCACTATAAATCTTGTGTTCTTATTCTCCTCCCTAAACTCTTTTACTTTACTCATAAGTTTATTTAATTGTTAGAGTCTCGTTTCTATTTTAAAGTCTACTGTGAAACAGACTCAGGTAAAAAGTAAAGTTTTACACTATACTTCTCAAAAGTTAGTTTTCGCACCTATTCACCCCCTCGAGGTGGTCATACTAGCATTCACAATGTTGCTTAAGTTGAGATCCGAGGGTTGACCGAAGAGATCCCTGGATCTCAGCTTCAGGGATCGAAGCATCATGAGCTTCAAAATGCACTCTGTGGCTTCCTTCACCGCTGGAGAATTACAGGTTAGTCCCAATTTCTTGAGCCTGCTCAATTTACTAAGCACGTCAAGCATGGGACTCTTAACAGCTCCAACATATAACCCCCGTAAGGTTTGGAGATTGTTCGGGTACCCTGCCGACGGTGCACGATGATTGGTGGACTTATCGAAGCATACCTCGTTCATGTACAGGTGCTGGAGGGACTTTGCCTTCCAAATTGAACTTGGCAAATTCCTAACGTTAGTGTGCTTCAGATCCAACATCTCGAGGCGGGACATGTTCCCAACCGATTCAGGGATCGAATCAAGGACCATCCATCGCAATCCCAAGTACCTCAAGTTCAGCAGTACATTGCCAAGTCCAGCTGGGAGCAATGGCTTGTAAACCCCCTCCAGATCAAGCACCCTGAGCAGACAACAGTCTGCCTTTGCAATCAAGGGCCGGAGCAACTCTTCCACTTCCCTCGAGCGCGTACCATGCTTCTGAGTTTTGAAGGACATGTAGGAAAGGAGGTGTTGGAGGTGGATGCCGCTGTGTTGATGATCCTCTGTCTCAGCACTCTTCTGAAATCCTTGGTGATAATAATCATCTTGGTACTTCACAATCCATGATGAGCATTTATTAACAACCTTGGATTCCTCGTTGTGATTGGTGCACTGGGTGTCGGAATGGATTTGAAGAAGTCTGAGTTGCGTTGCCATCTTGCACAAGAAATCGTGTAGGAAACTAGGCACACGGCACAATTTGGGCCTTCCACTGAGCTTCCTACACCTCACCACCTAAACCAAGTTTCGACTAACCAATTCTTCGAAGCATGCCAAGGCCGTAAACCCGACCGTTTCAACCAATCCTTTGGCTAGCCACAGCTGGAAGAGTCTCCTTGTTGGGATCTCCACGTTTTTGGGAAAGAGGCACAAGGAAAGCAAACGGGGCTTGACCAGGGAAGGCAATTTGTGGTAGCTCAAGGACACGATATCACGGAGTGTGTGATTATCAGCATGCTGGTCCTCCATGACAGGAGAAGAATCATTGCTTGCCGCTGCCATTCCTCCAAGCAGCAAAATCCTCAGAGGTGAGCCACTGCACTTGCTCAGAATCCCTGCCATGAGCCCTGGATCTTCAGCAACAGGGTCACATTGCCTCAACAAGCGCTTGCTCTGGACTGCATCTAGTTTGTTCAATTTGAGAGGAGAAGTCCAGGGATCTATAAGGGATGGAATTTCAGGAACTGGAGTAGTGATGATGACTCGGCTTCCATTCTTCGAGTCTACGAGGAAGATCATGAGCTCGTCCAAGACATTTGCCTCATGCAAATTGTCAAACACGATGAGATACCTCAATTCCATCAAGGACTTATGAAGGATCTCTTTTAGGTTTTCTTCTTTTATGTGCTCTAGATCCTTCACTTATTGCTGAGGTGTTTGCTTGAGTATCAACACCAAGAGATCTTTCAAGGTGAATTCTTCGGGAACGTGAACCCAGACGCAACATTGGAATCTATGATCTATATCGAGTCTGTTGAACACACTCCTCACAAGAGCCGTCCTGCCGATGGCTTCTTCTCCCACCACTGAAGCGAAGCGAAGTCTTAATGTGTCTTGATCATCATCTTGCACGGTCAACCTAGCTAGGAGCTCGCATTCTTCATCTTCATGGCCCACAATGTACGACTTGACCTTCCCATTCCAACGTACTTTCCTAGATGTGCATTCCTCGATGAAGCATTTTCCATCAAGATTAAGCATATCGCATATCACAAGGAGGTAGATCTTGCATTGGGGAAAGGTGAGTGGACAAGTCCTCAACACTGGTGATGAAACGGAGGGCCATCATTTCAGTGGCCCGTGCGTGCATCCTGAGCGACATGAAGTGGACTAATGCACGAATGTTTGCATAGCAGCCCTTGTGTGACATCAAGTGCTATAATGCTCCCAAAAGGAACTTATCAACGAAGTCCACAGCATCTCGAGCTCAATCCAGAAGGCGAAGTCCATGGTCACTGCTTTGCTGGTCATTGTCGGCCCTAGATTCCAGTAGCCTCGAGATGATTAAGATTTTCTGGAGATCATTAATAGCTGTATTAATTTAATGGTGTAATCCACGAGAGAGAAGTTTTCTCTCGGAGAGCACATGTAGTGAGTTGCTGATCAAGAGTGGAATGGCCACCTTAGAAGCAACCATCTCAGTTGAATGCAGGCGAGACTTGCACTCAACTCAGCCTTCTGTGCTGTGCAATGGAGGAAGTTTTGTAATTTTATGTACTTGGGAGAGATACAAAGAGGAGAAGAGGAAGAGGAAGAAGAGGAAGATGACGACCATGAATGGAAAATTGGTAAGAGCCTTGGACACCGAAATCGATGATCTCTAATAACCAAAGGATTGCAATGTTTATAACGGGACTGATTCCAAGTACAATAACAAAAGTCAACTCTAGGAAAATTGTCCAAAAGTCCTCAATTTAGGGAAAATGTCACAAAAGGTTCATGGACTTCTACTTAATGTGCAATCTCGTCCCCGAGTTTTCGATTTGCTTAATTTGGTTCCTAAACTATCGATAAATGTCCGATCTAGTCTCTAACTATTTGAAAATTAATCAATTTCATCCTTCCGTTAGTTAAAGTTAATGGAATTGGGCATTTTGGTCTTTTTCTTCTTCTTCTCTTTTTTTTCTTCTTCTTCTCTCTTTGTTTGGCGAGGGTCGCCCTCGCCAGCATCGGGTGAGGACCATTCTCGCCGGACGCCGTCCTGTTTTCCCTGACGCCAATCTGAGAGAGAAGCCAAGATATGGAGGAGGGAGATTGAAATTGAGAGGGCAAGATCTAAACAGAGAGTGAGTGAGCTTGTGAGAGAGATTTGAGAGAGAGTGAGAGATCTGAGGGAAAGAGGGAAGGACCGCCGGCTGCCACACTCGAAACATAGCTGATGGACCATCGCCACACCGAGCCAAACCTATGAGTCTCCTCGACCTGTTTCCCCCCTCTCGAATGCATTGGACCGGAGCTTGCAGCTGGTCGGTTGCGCGAAGTCCGGCCCCATTTCTCCCCCTTCTAGCTGTTGTTGTGTTCATGTTTGCTCGGCGAAATCTTTGGCTTTGGTTCCGCCCCCGTTTGAGCAGAGAGCCCCTGTTCCAGTTGCGCGTACCACCTATTCGATGAAATGCCAAAGCTAGATCTGAAAGCTTGTGTTGAGGAAGTTCGTTCCCGAGCTTCAACCACCATCCTGATGTTGTGTGGAGAGATCGTTCCCGAGCTTCAATCACCGTCTTGATGTCTCCAGATCTGGCGAGGGCCGTCCTCGCCTGCGGTCGGCGAGGGCCGCCCTAGCCCGACGCCGGCTTCCCTCCCCCATGGCTGGCAGAGGGAAGAGAGAAGAAGAAGAAGAAGAAGAAGAAAAAAAAAACGAAAAACAGTCATCACTTAACGGTTTGAATGGAAAGACTAGATTGGACATATATCGATAGTTTATGGACCAAATTGAGCAAATCGAAAGTTTATGAACGAGATTGCACATTAAATAAAAGTATAGGGACCATTTGTGACATTTTCCCCTTAATTTATTATAAGATGACCAATTTAATTATGAACATTTCAATTGTGTCAATTTAGTCATAAACATTTTAACAACTTATCAATTTTTGGTAAGGTAAATTAACAACTTATCAATTTAGTTCTAAACTTTTTAACAATTTATCAATTTAGTCATTTAGAATATTTTAACTGGAAATCACTAATGTGGAGATTTAGTCAACGTCAACCATCCTACATAGCATGGCATAGGACGATCGATGCTAACATGAACGATTTTTGCAATCTTTTTAATTTATAATTTTTTGTTTTCTTTCCTTTCCTTTCCTTTTTTATTTTTATTTTTCCATTTTTCCCTCTGTCGAGCCTTGTCGATGGTTGGCAATTGACGACCTTGGGCCAAGGCAACCCTCACCTAAGGTTGGCAGACTCGGTGATGGCCAGCAGAGGGGAAAAAAAACAAAAAACAAAAAAAAATCATAAAGTAAAAAAAATTGCAAAAATTATCCATATTTGTGCCGACCGTGCCATATAAGAGGGTCGGCGTTGAGTAGACCGATATGTTAGTGATTTCTGGCCAACATTGGTTGGAATAACTAAATTGATAAATCGTTAAAATGTTTAGAACAAGATTGACAAATTTTCAGAAAGGATTAGAATGAAATTGATATAATTAAATTGTCTATGATTAAATTGACAAGTTATCAAAAGATTTATAACTAAATTGACATAACTAAAAAATTTAGGATTGAGTTGGCCGTTGTGCAATAGGTTTAAACATTTTAGACAATTTTCCTTGAAGTCAACATTAAAATGCTCAATCATATGTATTCGGTTCTCGCATGGGTGCTCCATAATGTATTGATTAAAAGCAAAACCTGTCATGTCTAATTTAATTGTAAGATATTATGTGGGCCTATCTGCAGTCAACTTAGAATATTTGCTTTCTGCGAAGGCCGAAAATGCACATAGCTGGAAGTCTACGCTTTTGCCAGTCAATGGACTAGGAGTTCATAACTTTATGAAGTAAACTCCAGGTCTTTTTTCAAAGATGTGATGGCTGGCAAGATGCACGACGGCGCTTTCTTTTTTTCTTGTGTAAGTTTAGTTTGGCTTCAATTATCTAATGACCTTCACATTAATTAAATTAGACCTCATGCCCGTGCACAAGTTGTATTCTTAATTGTCAATCTTCATATAAAAGATATAGATAATATATGTAGCGCTATCAGGGTCTTGAAAATTCAATTTTTTTTTTCAATTCAGCTCATTCAATTTAGGAAAAAAGGGGCTCGTTTGATAAAACTGAAAAAGTAAGTTTATTCATTGCTCAAAAGAATACATCAAAAGCACATAAACTTCATAACAAAGCGAATTGAATAGAGTAAAGTCCAAAACACCACAATAAACATCCAAATTTAGGAAACGAAAAATTAACAGTGCACCAACAAGGTTAAACACATGCTCATTCCACAAAAACAAATCTATCAAGCAAAATAGATCTTCGTTAGTGATAAACGCACTCTAGAAATTCTTCCTCTAGTAACTTTGGTAGTGTGCATCTAGATTCAGCTTCCTTTAAATCATCACCATGCGAGACAATCAAAACAAGTTGAACAAATGCACATCTAAAATTTGGGAGAGCAATCTTCATGGTTTAGCTAGACACTTGAGCTCATGGGATCACTATTGAAGCTAAAGAAAAAACTTGTGCACGGATAGAGCATAAGGGTAAATTTGTCAAAATGGGTTTAAGACCCATTTACTAACCCATATATGATTGGTTGGGTCATATATGAGTTAGCTAGATTTTGCTAAACAAGTTGATATGGGCTTGAGTAATAAAGTCCAATAAAATGTGGGTTTTTAATTGGTCTAAAGCCCAATCCACCAGCAATACCTCTTCACTTGTCTTTAGGCTTCAATTGAAGGTTTTCAAGTGGGGAAACTAATTTTTCATTTTCATCTTATATTTATGATCTTTCCTTTTCTTTTCTTTTTTTGCAAAATTGAAAAATTGTAAAAGAATTATGATCTCTCAAGTTTTAGAAAATCATGAAAATTATTATATGATTTTACATATCAATATTTATTGACTTATTAAATTTTAAGAGATGCAAGATATTTCATTGTGAAACTCTAAAATTTGCATTAAAAAAAGTCACAAATAAATTGAAGATCTTATTTGGAACCTTATAAAACAAGTAAATTTTTTTTTATCTTTTACACACTACATGCATAGTTTAAAAGTTCTTGTTTTTAAATATTTATGTGTTTTAGTAATGTTGGTCAGGTCAAATATGGATTTGGTGCAAGTCGATTAGGTATGGGTCACTGAATTTATACTTATATAAATGGGTCATAATGGTTTAAATTGGTCAATTTGAGTCAAATCATTTCGACCCAACCCACTCATTTGATAATCCTATATATGGGAATCAAATCACAAAAGCATATTTATTATGCTATGGGATTTAGATCGAGAGAGAATAGTTCCCAAATCTAAAACTAAATTAGGAGAGTGCAAACTCTCAAATCTAGAATTAAATTGGAAGAAGACAAGTCCAAAATTTATATAAGAAGATCAAAAAGAAAAAGAATAAAAAAAAGAACACAAACAAAATCAACAAGAGAGGGAGGGTAATGTGAGTCTAGCTCAAACCATTCTCATTAGCTGAAAGTTGAAGACGATGATAGCGAAAAGAGAGAGGGAGATAACAAAGCTTTACAATTTATTCAATACTTATTTTTGAGTGCACAAATAGAAATAGAAAGTTGTTTGATAGTAATTGACACTTGATTAGTAATTGTTGTTAATATTTTACGGCACATGAAATTAGGGATAAATGGTTTTACGGTTGGTCCAAGTTCTACCTGAAACTTACATTATTAGAATTAATTCCCCAGTTTTTAGAACTCAGACATACTATGCATATTCTAGAATCAGGAACTTACCTTGCTAGTCGATTCCAAAGTCTACCCAAGAACCGGCCAATTTATTCCTTTTTTCTTGTTTCATTTTTAGTTAAACAAAATGAAAGTGAACGCCATAAAAAAAATTTACATTTATAAATAGCAACAATTCACAAAAGATGAACACGTAAAATAAAATAAACAATAAAAAAATTAAAATAGTTAACACGAAACCTAAATCATAGAACTTCATCCATAAAAAAAAAAAAAAAAAAAAATTGCTCCAAATCCTAACCATGTGAAATCAAAAGAAACAACAAACATAATCAATCACTTGATATTAGTTTTAAATTAAAATTATTATTAATTAAGCTAAATTTATTAGTAGGAATTCTCACCACATTTATTCATTACACTTTAGCTCATAAACTCTCTTTACCGATAATGATCTCCTCATTAGAAAAAATTAAATAAAACATCCACTCATTAGAAATACAAAGGATTTACTATATACAAAGATATATACATCACTTACAATATATAATCTCTAGTTAATTGGTTCCCAATTCTCGATCCGGTTCTTTGGTTCTTGATTCGATGGGAAAATTGTCTAAAAGAGTCATAAACTTATTACACTTTTATTAGTTTAGTCATAAACCTTCCATTTTTCCTAATTGAGTCCCACACATTTTCACATTTTGTCAATTAAGTTCATTCAATGAATTTTGGTCAGACTTCACTAATATGGATGCCAGCCATCTTACATGACACAATCGACACTGCGGTAGATAATTTTTCATAATATTTAAAAAATTTCGAATTTTAATTTTTTCTTTTTTTCTTTTTACTTTCCTTTCCTTTTCTTTTCTTTTCTTCCTTTTTTTCCCGATACCTGGACAGCAAGGTCACCAGCCAAAATGCAAGGGCCGTGAGCCCTCCCAACCACACCAACCACGCCTTGCCCAGATTTGCTAGTTTTGTAGAAGCAGGGACTTCAAAGGTAGGTTATGGGGAAACAAAGGGTTTTGCTGGTAGGTTGTACAGCGACGTGGGCTCCGGTGTTTTCAACCCCTCGGGTTTAGAGGACTTCTATCCATACGCCCTTGAGTTCGGTTCAGTAGATTCAGTCGGCAATGAACTCGTCGCTTTACTTGTGCGATAACCTTACTCAAATGGTGATTTCTCTTGCTTCGTGTCCCAAGAGGAATTTCGTTGCTCTTGGCTTCTCAGTCATCATCCTTCAACGTGAGATCGATTTTGGTGGTTCCTTTAATTCTGTATCCAGGTTGATTTTCTAGTTCCTTCCATCATGGTCGGCGCGCATTGCGGCCCTCGACAATGGCTGGCGAGGGCTCCCGGCCCCAATGACCTTCGCTGACCTTAGTAAAAAGAAAAAAAAATGAAGAAGGAAAAGAAAAGATAAGGAAAAAATAAAATTAAAGATTAAAAACTAAAAAAATAGAAAAGTTGTTAAAATATCATAAAAAAAAATTGTATACATCAACACCTGCTGTGTCATGTAATATAGTTAATGTCCATGCCAATAAATTCCGGCCAAAATTGGTTAGATGGTCTTAATTAGTAAAACATGAAAATATTGATGACTCAATTAATAAAAGTGAAAGAAATAAGATCAATTGGCAAAAGTGTAATAGACTTATAACTTTTTATATAATTTTCCTCAATTCAATTCTTACCTAAAAACTAGGAATTGAACCGCACAGTACTGATCCACTTTTTTTGGAACTGGAAATTGCGGGAACCCAATTACGGACTGGTTCTTACGGCCAGTTTGGTTTAATTCTCGATTCAATAATGCTCACCGGTACAAGAAATAGTGAGCATTATTCTAGCAATATAATTGGCAAGATTTTAATTAATTTCAATTTCCTTTTCTACTTGCTTTGCGCATGTGAAAAGTCTCGTTCTCTCTATTAAGAAAATAGCATTGGCAAGGATATATTGGAAATTTCCGGGTCGACACGACTTTTGAAGTTCAGCTTTATAGGATTAAATATGTATAAATTATATCATCATCACCTAGATCCAATTATGTCTCTCTCTCGTCATTGAAGAATCAATTAAGATAATTCAAGGAGCTTTGATTGAAATATGATCAATCAACCAGTTCATTAGAGCTTCGCGCCATCCCGCACCGCCTCTCATCCACCTCCATCCCCTGCTCGCATGCATAGCCTCGGCGACAATTTCACCTTCGCCTCTCCAAACAACGGCCGCGATTGCGAGGTCTCGTGTCAGAGCGACCTCGAACGCAAGCATGTCCGAAGCCCAGGTTCACGCCGACTTGAACGTGATTCGGCCCAAAGAGTATCGGGATCTCGAGCCTCTCAGGGTGCAATGGTAATTCGGCCCAGGTTCACGCCGTCTTGAACGTAATTTTGGTTTCTCCGGTTTGAATTTTTGAGTGGTGGCTAGTTTGAGCTCGTAATTCAGTCGTTTGGCGATGGATAGGCTTCATTGCGATTATGTATGGTCTGTGGCGTTCTCTCGTGGGGAATGATGCTAGTGACGTCTTGTTTTAAATCCGAACGAGTTTAATTTGGCCGAGAGAGAATTTGTGAGTGTGCTTTGCGATAATCTGTTATGTCTAATTCAATTTTAAGATATTATGTTGGCCCGTATGTGGTCCAACATGCATTATTACGAGTCCTATCCATCATGGATACCAAAGGAGGTCAGAGCTGGTCATGATGCCCTCGCTAATGGCCGGGGAGGGTCACGATGCCCTCGCCCAGACCAAGCGAGGGTCACCTACCGTCATCGGCCAAAGTTGTATAAAACAAACAAAGAAAAGAAAAAAGAGAGTAAAAAATTCAAAAATTATTAAAATATAATTAAAAATTATTCATATCAACGTCAGTCGTATCACATAAAATGATCAACATCTATGTTAGCAATTTATGGCTAAAACATTTCGAAAATTTCTTCCGTTCTATTAACATCAAAAGAGTAATATGTAAACTCTTTAGCTTTCGCCATAATACTGGACTTCTCTTTACCTTTGCTGGTTTTAATGCTTGGCATGTGTATAACTTATCTATTACCATCTTGGCAAAGGGCTATTTCAACGAACTCTACTTGTTATCATTCGTCACCGAACTCAACAGCTTCAAACAGGTTGACGTCACCCCTTCGACCACATCTTTTTTTTCCTTTTCTTTGAGCAAACTCGTGTTTGGACGTTATCGTCGATAACTAGAATAGATCCGAATAAAGCAGTCCGACTATCCTCTCTCTTATCTCAAACTTCAAATTGTTGAAAGCTCAATATGCGAAGGTCTCCTTGGGTAGAGGAACGAGACACTTGTTGCTAGCTCTTTTAAATCTAGATATAAACTGATCAGCTGACTCATTTTCCATCTATTTTATGGTTAACAAATCGACAACTGATAGATCAGAGACAGCCCTTTGAAATTGACTACGCAAGAGTCTTTCCCTCTGTTCCCATGAGACCAAATTTGCTGGTAACGCTGTCTATCACGTAAACGCAGTTTTTGACAATGATAATGGGAACAATTGTAGCTTCGAATGGTCACCTTGCACGGCATCTCCACATAACACTGAAAATCGATTAACGTGTTCAAATATGGATTGGTCATCTTCTCTGGTTAACAACGTGAACTTGGGTATCTTAAAACCTTTGGGGAATGGCATTATGTCTATCCAATATGGGGCACTGTCTTGGAGAGAAACTCGGTGATATAGACATGTCTATGAAGATGTTGTAAGGCTTCCTATAGATGTTACCCACATATCCCATGTCATTTCCATAGTACCTTACAGCCAGATCAATGACCCTTGGTTCTGGCCTAGGATGACCATAGGCACTCTCACAGCGTGCGGGACGTCATAGTTAAGTTGCCATATTTGGTTCACATTCTGCTGCGGGATCTGATGCAATTGCTACTGCTGAATATAGGGTTGTTGATGAACTTGGAATTGAGGAAATTATTGAACGTTCTGTGCAATGGGTGGAATGTTATAAGGAATAGGTTGAGGAGCCTATTGTGGCACTTGTAACGGAACATTCAACCGGACTGGTTGAAATCCTTGTTGTGGTTTTTGTGGCGTGGCATTTGGCTAAGGAGGTTGTTCCTACCCCCTGGGAGGAGTCAATATGGTCCCTTGGTTATCGACAGCGGCATGCATACATGTGGGATTAGTAGAAGACATCAGTATTTGGTAGAAGACATCAGTATGGGGTTAGGCTGAAAAGTAGTACCAACATTAGGTGTGAATGATGCATTATGGCAAGGTCCCTGACCGCTGGTCCTATTGCTATCATTTGCAAGATTTGGCTAAGTACCATCGTCGATAGGTCCACAGGTCTAGATCGTCACACTAGTTTCTCCTCTCTGTACAATTCTAATGGGTGCTATAGTATATGTAGCCTGCCCAAAAATGCCAAAAGTTATCTGAGGACCAGCTAATGGAGGACATACTCGGAAGATGTAGTCACAGGTTCCGTGTGCAGTTGAACAACTCCAACTGGCGCTTTATGTTGCCCTTGAGAACACTCGTGATAAGTATTGATGATTAATGGTTTGACCACATCTATCATGCGTCTGACCACATAATCAACGAACTCATTCTGTCTCTTCAAAGGTTTGTCTAATAGATGAAAGCATTACAAGAGTAACTTCTATTTGTCTTCTCTATTCTTCCGTGCACTATCTTGGAATATCAACATCCTCTATCTGACCGTGTCCTAGAGGAAGTTGTGCTATTGAAGACTCAACACGGACGTTATCTTCGGCCATCAATGGTAGAAATTCATTAGTAATGTTGTCGAGATTGGATCGATTTCGTGTTTGTGGCATAATATCCTCTCCAATTAACACTTAGGTCCCACCAAGCGTGCCAAAAAGATGTTTCGTCCATTTTGCTATTGCAACGAAATATCTTTTATCGAATGATATTTTTCGGCTTTTATTTAAAGGGGACTCAAATTTTGTGCTTAATTCCGAATAGAGAATATCAAATATAATGTCATAAAATATCCAATTACAAACACAACTATACAACCCTGACGATCAACCTCGGATTCTCAAATCGAACTCAAACTATGTCAAAATCTAATTGATGGCATAACCCAGACATAGGTAAGTACACTACTGGAACCTAATCAATGACAATGCACTTGGATAGAGGACATAATATCGGAATTCAATCGATGCGCTAGACAAAAGATACAACACCAAAATTTAATCCATGGCATTGCACTAGGATAAAGATACTCATTGAAATCTAATCAGTGATGGGAATCTAGAGACTATAGCTAGGAAACTAAAGTATGATAATGTGAAACTAAAGTAAAGGCATTTTGATGTGTTCGAGTCCTACTAAGCCTACCGCCCTCTTCTCTCCACCCAATACAAGGTAGTCGAAGTCCTCACCACCCCTCAGATCTCAATCTAGCAATGACACTTGGAACCGCACTGCTGCCGCTGCCCTTCGGGCACTCCTCCTACGCTCACCATTCACCTACGCTCTTGCAGCATGCCCCATTCGGGCAATAGGGCTTTCGTAATACGCAAAGCAGCGATGAGCGATGGCTCTTCGATCGCTCTTGCGGTAGAGAAGGTGTGGTTCATCCTCTAAGTCCAAGAGAGAGTAGATGCGAAGGTTCGGATGTCTGGGGAAGGGGGGTGCTCTGTTGAACGTCTGGGTGTCCATAGAGCAACTCGATAACCACTAAATAACTATCTGCCTCCATCTTTAAGCACATTCCCTCTATAACCAACTCACCCATTTCCTATGTGACCGCCTTGATCGTGCTTTAATGCTCCCTGGTTTATCAACACCAGTCCTACGACTAGGTATCAACCATCTTTTCAACCACACACTCCCTTGGTGCCCTTGTGAAATATTTTTGAAGATTTTAAAGATTTACCGCCAGAATCATCCGGGCAATTATTTTAATCTTCACCATTGTATTTTGATTACCGGACACGTGACAACCCCTTGCTTCATCGGAGGTCCTATCCATAAGCTAGTTGATAACTGGTCATATACCAATTCCCTAATGATGCATAATTTCATTGTATTTTCACTCACAGAGGCCCGGCACCTAATGATACAATCATCTCTCAACAATAACCTTTTACCCATGTGATCGACACATGATAATACGATCAACTTCAATGCCAACAAGTTCCCGAAAGCCTGATGTGATGTTGTGGCATCTTTAAAAAATTCGAGCTTTCCCATCAACCATTTTTGTTTTCTAATCACTTTTCCAAATGTCATACTTTGAATTCACATAAATTGATAAATATTCTCGTAACAATAAGAACTATATTTACGATAATCACCAAGCATTCAAATTTTAAATAGCGGTAAGAGAACTTATTATCCATGCTATTAGATGAAGCAAAGAGGATAGCCTACTTTTAGAGAAATGCAATTTTTTTTTTTGTCAAAGAATCCTCAATTAGTTATTTATAGTTAATTGATGAATGGACGAATGCGTACATTAATAACTTTCACATTTTCTTTCATGTATCATAATTTCAAAATTTGAATATTTTCTTTCAATAACCTTATCAAAAAAGTTCATAATATCTTTCTGGTGGACTACAATCTAAATATTCTTTAATAAGTTGATGTTGCAAATCTTTGGATCGTAATTTCTTTCGCATACGCGTGGTGCACACTTTTTTTAGTTATTTGCCATAAAGGCATTGGCATTTGTAAGGAAAGTTGTTACATAACGATTAGTGTTTTTGCGCACGCTTTGTGCATGTGAAAAGCTTGGTGATTACCCAGCGACTACAATGAAATGGAACGTTACAAAATATTTGCAAAATTTGAGAAGAAATTCTTCCCTCCATTAAGGAAATAGCATCGGCAGACAAAATGGGCTTTTTAGGAATGAACATCTCGGGGACGCCCACCAATTCCAAAAACAGGCTTTACACGGTGAAATAGATAAGATTAAGAATCAAAGAATATGTCCTAAATATTAAGAAAATTTGTTACATTTTGATTGAGTTATGATGAAAAGGAGAAGAAAGAATTGAATAATCATTCTTTCGTGAAATTGAATAAACACTCATTTTCGCATGTACATATCAATAACATATTATTTGATTGGATAGGAAGAGAATCCATAAAAAAAAAAACAATAATAATAATAATAAAGGGAAAATTTCAAATAAAGACTCGAAGTGCTTTCAATTTTTCAAATAAGAGCATAAGTGAACTTGATTTTAAATAAAAGGCTTGAAGTGCTTTCATATTTTCAAATAAGAGTCTAAAATAAAGCTTATTTCAAATAATGACCTAAAGTAACAACGTCAACATCAAAGAAGCACTTGAGTTCACCGGCTGGTCAAGGGCTTTTTTTTCCCCTTTTCTTGTATCATTTCCAATTGAGTGTTAAGTTGATTTGACCACCTTTTCCAGCCAATTATCATAACCTGGCAATGATGGAAGTAAAGCTCAAGATTTCTTTCTTTTTCTCCGATGAGATCTTAGGTCTGGTGGTTGTGTTTGATAAGCTTGTGTGTTGGTGTCTTCACTTAGGATTATTCACAAGCCAACTAGTTGATTAGAGGCAAGGTGACTTAGGATCAGGGTGGTGATGGATCGGAGTGATTGACCATGAAAAGATCATTCGACCATAAGGGTCATAATGGATGATCACGTGCTGTCACGACTCGATTCAGCTTGAGTATATACAAATCACAAGTGACACCACATGGTCAATGTACCATTTGTGAATGATCTTAATTCGATTCTGAACAATTGTAAGTCCAGGGCAAGTCGATCGATCCTACTCGATTACATGACAACCAATTGTCATTCATGGGCCGACCGGACTCAAATAAAAGTCACACACAAAGTCCTAAAAAGGCATTGAACTCAATTCAGGTCTGGCCGTGCGAGCTCTATTGATGATGCTCAAATTCACATAGGATGCGTTAAGGCCGTTTCCAATCAAAACTTAGCCACAAAAGCTGGTTTGATTACAGTTATTGATTGTATATGTGCTCAAGACATTCCTATCTAATTGAGATGATATTAATTAGCCCGGAAGCACATTAGATGGAGGCTTGTGCTAATTTAAGGATACATACTTTAGTAGTCTTAGAGGTGAGACTAATTTAGCTTCTTGAGATCTAATTGAGATGAGACAAAAAATTTGTATGCCAAACAAGGAGGATAGGTGCCACTTTGGAGAGAAAAACGAGGAAGAACAAGCTTAGTTAGTGTAACTAGGCTAGTTGTTCTTAAACTAGTGCATTATTTGGTCTTGGAAACTTGAAGAACAAGCTTGGATAAGATGAGCCCTTGGATAGACACTTATAAGGTAGAGATTCACTCTTGCCAAGCAAGCTTTGGGGCCATTATGAACATAGGACAATAACTCAACCTTGAGTTTAATACTTGATGGACACACTCTTCTCATTCTTTCTCCTTCTTCCTTAAGTTCTCTTTTATTCTCTCATTTTCTCTCCCTTTCTACCCCTGGCCAACCACCCACTCTCTCCTCTTCATCTCTCACGCCTCCCTCTCTCCCTCTCTTCCTCTCCTTCTCGGTTGCTCACCACCACCGCCCGCCCTGCCGCCTCATCACCACTACAACCATGGCACCAACACCATCCTCATGCTGTCTCGCTATTCGCCATTGCTTGCTATTTTTAGCCGTCACTATCCTCATGCCCAATTTTATAAGTATGTGATGTGTGACATCCCGAAAACTCAGGTTCTGATTTCGATCGGATAAGTCGAGTCTTTCATCGATGCGACTATAGTGCTTTTCTCAGAAATGGCCACTCACAAGATAAATAGCCTATTAGGTGAAGCCATTAAGGAATATAAATGCAATATATTTGAGAATTTGACCAGAAATCGACTCCTTGAACGTGCTCATCTTTAGAGGCCATTATAGCACAATTAAAAATTGATTAGAGATCAGAGATAGGTCGGTTCGACTAAGATGTGTGGCTAAACGTGGGTGACTCCACTAAATTGGAAAATTCTTGTTGACCGGCACTAGACTGATTTTTCTATCGTTTTGGTACCTTGTGTCCGTATTTGAATCATCGAGATTTTCACGAAAATCGAGAGTCGCCAATGTGTCGAGTGGGTTCATTGTGGCTCAAAGAAAATTGACCACGGGTCAATTGCACCAAAAATTCCTAAAAGTTACCCGGTAGGTTAGGTCACGCTAAAATCACGCCAGACTGAAATTAATCGTGAATTTGAATTCGATTTTAGAAATTGAAAGTTTGATCATGTCACAAATCATTTTAGGAATGTCGACTCATCTTTCGAAGAATTTTTGGCAAGTTCGGGATTCTTATGAAAAATCGATTCAGAAAACGAATGGAGATTCAGATTGGCCAATTTGAAGATATTTCTGGCATCGAGCATAAACTACTTGGCGAAAGGTAATTTCGAAGATTGGACCTCCATCGGAGAAGTTTGTTTAGAAATTGGATTCCGAGAAAAAGAAAATGGAATTCGGAATTTAGGGAAGTTTGGAGCTGTGAGGGATTGGTTTATTTCAATCCTCAATTGGATTTCAAATTGTGCAAGTTGGTGAGGAAATTAGCCCTAGGATGACCAAGTATTCTTGCTATGAAGTTGAGTAAAATCATAATTTGTTTTATTTAAATTTCTCCTACCCCTCATTGGTCCTTCTATTCTCGCACACCCCCCCTTAGGCTGCACGTTTTCCCTTTTCTTTTCGGTCTCTCTCTCTCTCTCTCTCACGTTTCAACCCCCCAAACCAATAACCCAGCAAGTCTTCCTTTGGATTTTTCTATTTTGTTAACTGAGTGGGCCCGTTCTTATCCCCCATCTTCGTGCGTATCACTCTCTCTCTCTCCTTTCTATTTTGCATGTTTCTCTCCTTGGCCGACGCTTCCTGTTTTCTTGTTTGTTTTTCCCTTTCGGTCTCCCCTCTTTCTGTCTTCTTTGCGTGGACCTCATTTTCACCGAAGCTTGCTACTTCGATGGTCCCAGCTTCTACTACTCCACCCATGCCACAACTCAGCCCACTTTCACCAATCATCTGCCTCACCAGTCAACCCAAGTGAAATTCTCGTTCTAGTGTTGACTCGAGCCCCATTGAAGCTGCTCCATCAGTTGCCCATGCCAGCCCATCCTTGTGGCCTAGCAGTCCGTGAGCTTCAACCTTCAAGTCGAGCCCATACCTCCATTCGCGGCCTCTAAAACTAGACCAGACCTCACCGAAGGAGCTTCTATTCTTCTCTTCACCGAACCGGACAACAACCACAAGGCTTTGCGAGGCCATTTTAGACCGTGATAGCCGCTGGCCAAAATTTTATGCTGATTGCTGTAGCGTAATCTGTTTATTTAATTGAGCTCTATATTGTGTTGAATTGGTGTGAATTGTGATTTTAGGATATATTCCTAAATTTAATTATTTTCAGTATTTAATTGGAAAATAAACCGAGCGTCGGTTTATAATACCAAAAATATTTTGGTGGATCATATGAAATTATGGGATTTATGGAAAGGAAATTATGATATTTTCGCTAAGGCCAACCGTGTACCCACACACAGCTATTTTATCGGGTATGATAAAAGGGTGAAAATACTGGTTCGGTGACTCTATATTTCATCTTAGAGAAAGAACGGTACATTATACCGGCTCGATGACTCTATATGTCATCTTAGAGAAAGAACGATATATTATACTGGCTCGGTGACTCTATATATCATCTTGGAGAAAGAACGGTACGTTATATCAGCTTGATGACTCTATATGTCATCTTAGAGAAAGAACGGTACATTATACCGGCTCGGTGACTCTATATGTCATCTTAGAGAAAGAACGGTACATTATACTAGCTCGGTGACTCTATATGTCTCGGTGACTCTATATGTCATCTTGGAGAAAGAACGGTACATTATATCGGCTCGGTGACTATATGTCATCTTAAAGAAAGAACGATACATTATACCGGCTCGGTGACTCTATATGTCATCTTAGAGAAAGAACGGTACATTATACCGGCTCGATGACTCTATATATCATCTTGGAAAAAGAACGGTACATTATATCGGCTCGGTGACTCTATATGTCATCTTGGAGAAAGAACGATACATTATATCGGCTCGGTGACTCTATATGTCATCTTGGAGAAAGAACGATATACTATATCAGCTCGGTGACTCTATATGTCATCTTAGAGAAGGAACAGTATACTATATATGCTTGATAACTCGATAGGTCATCTTAGAGAAGGAACAATATACTATTTATTAGCCGTGAGGCTAGTTACTATCTATTTTTCAGCTTAGAGTAAGTTGTCCACAAGGTGGTCGGACTGTATGGATAGTATTGACTAAAATGACCGGGGAATGGTCTAGTTGACATGGAATCGATTGAGTCGATTGATCAATAATTCGACATGATTGAACTAATTGGTAGGAAATATCAATTGTATTGATTTGCAAGAAGAAACTAAGGCCAAGGTAAGTCCTCCGACCTATGTTTGTGCTTAGGCAGCCCGTATGGCTTATTTTCTTCCTAATCGAGTTTTAAGGGGTTGAACTTGCTGAGACATTGTCTCACTGGTTATAGTATAATCATTTTCAAGTCCTTAGGTGGTGTTAGTGAAGGACTAGAAGCCTTGGAGTTTAAGAGGTGAAGCCCGAAGAATTGGCGACCTTGTTCGGCTAGCTAGTTGTAGGACAATTCTCTTTTGTTGGGAGTTGATCCCTTTTGTAAACCTTTGTGTATAGACCTGTGTGTTTATAAAAATGTATTTTGTAAAAAAATTGGTCATACTTTCCTATCCCATTGTTTTATTGTCAGGGGATTGTTTATATGCTTTCGCATGCGTATTAAAATAAAATGGTTAGTGATGCGTCTTAGGACGTCGCTATTTAATTGACCAGTGAGGGATGGACGTGTGCTTGAGGATCGGGGCGTGACATCCCCATTTAAGTGGAATTAGAGCCAGGTTAAGGATTGGAGTGATAAGGTGCGATGGTTTATGGAATAGTAGTAGGAATGGCCTTTAAATTCAAGCTAGTGCATGTCTGTGATAGTTGATTGGTAATTGTTTGTTGTGTGGATCACTCAGCTTCTAATCCAGTGAGGATCTGGAAGACAGGTTTCAGTAAAGCTGAGCCATGAGTGATCCGGAGCAAAGGACTCCTCGTAAAAGGGTAGTAGCCTCTGTGACCCGGGGTAGAACGCCGATAAGGATTGATGCCTGAGGTGGTTGTGGTAGAGTGTCAGCTCAGGCCAACGCGAGTGTAAGAGTACTGTCGTAGGTCGGTATCGAGAGTGAAGTAGCACTGAGCAATCCTAGGTTCGACGGAATCATTCAGGTGCAAGTTTTCCTAGGTAGCTTATCGAGCCAGTAAGCTTAGGATTGAGCCACCACTGTTGTCGTTGTCATTACCGTCGTCAGTGCTATAATCGTTGTTGTTGCCACACCTGCCGAGGTCTTACTTGGAATTGCGACTAGGGAACAAGCTACCACATCTGGGGAAGGTTTAGTTAGACAAAAATGGAAACCAATTTGGGAAGAAGCCTATGATTGAATAAAAGTATCATATTCCGTCCACTTGGAAATGTGGGATGGACGGGTCAGCAATGAATCAGAATGGAGCGTGTCGTGTTGATGGAAGTCGACATGGGTCAACCCCGTGTCCTGTTAAGACGAGTGCTTATTCTAAGGGTGACCAATAAGGTTACCTAGTCAGAAAAAAGGTCCTTGAAGGTCGATGGGACTAATCAGCGGGAATGCGTCATAGAACACACCGTTGGGTATTTAGGACAGACCCTGGTGCAAGTAAGAGTGCATGCTGTCATCCGACAAGAGATAAAGGACTCACCAATTATGTGCCGAGTTTGTAGAAGGAAGTATGGATCGATCCAGTGTCCTGGTATAACGGGAACGTGCTATAGATGTGGCCAGCACGGCCATAAGGTGAAGGACTGTAAGTGAGAGTCCAAGGGAGCATAGACACCGTTACCACTGATAGGACACCACTAGGATGATGAAAGGGACACGAATTGAACCGACCATGCACCGATTAAAGGAATGATGTCTTTTTGGATGATTTTATCATAGTAGCACAACGAAGTTTTGGGGATGAAGTTTATGGAATTTCAATTTGTTGTGTTAAGGTTGTAGGAGAAGAACCACAAACTAGAGTTGTGCTCGACTAGTTGTTGAGGTATAACTTTGACATCATATGTGAATAGAGCGGGCTCGTGGAACATCTTGTGGTAATGAATTGATGTTGGAATGTAACCCAGCTTAATCTATTATCAGGTGGAAGTGTCGAGTTTATTGCGAGTTGAGGAGGACCCTCGACTTCATTAATCTTGTCTCTTGAAGGCAATCCATTTGGTAGATGGGATTGCCAAGATGGCTTGGCGATTGTCATAGACAAGACATATTAAAGAACTGAAGATTGAAGACATCTCAATAGTCCAAGAGTTTATAGATATGTTGCCACAGGAATTGTCAGGCTTGTCGTCAATGAAAGAGATAGAATTTGCGACCGAATTAGCACCTTAGATAGAGCCACTCTCTAAGGCTTCTTACCAAATGTCGTTGTCAGAGCTGAAAGAACTGATGGTTCAGATGCAAGAATTATTGGATAAGGGATTTACACACACCAGTGCATCACCTTAGGAAGCACCAGTCCTAGTTGTGAGAAAGAAAGATGGTTCGTTGCAATTATGCATCAACTATCGTCAACTCAATCAGGTGATGATCAAGAACAAGTGTTCACGGCTGAAGGTCAACGAATTGTGTGACCAATTACAAAAAGTGTTGATACTTTCAAGGATCGACTTGAGGATAGGGTGTCATCAGCTAAGGATCAGAAGGGAGGACATACTAAAGTCAGCATTTTGTTCTCAAGACAACCATTAGGAAATTACTATAATGCCATTTGGTCTGACGAACGCTCTAGCTGCCGTCATTGATTTGACAAACTGAGTGTTTAAAGAATATTTAGATTGGTTCGTGATCATGTCTATATAGGATATTATGGTGTATTCAAGGGGTGCTGAGGAGCATGAGAGACATTTGAGAAGAGTACTTCAAATCCTGAGGATTTATCAGTTGTGCGCTAAGTTTAGCAAATGCGAGTTTTGGTTGACTTGTGTTGCATTCCTAGGCCACGTGATTTCAGGCGAAGAAATCTCCGTGGACCCGACCATGATCAAAGCAGTTATCAGTGGACCAAGACTAACAATAGTATTAGAGATCAAAAGCCGTTTATGTTGGACAGATTATGGCACCCCTCGACGGCCCCCGATCCGTTAGGGTCACCACAGGTACTTGTCACTTATCCTACTACATACAAGTCCTTGAAACTTTTTAATTAAAGTGAAACCATAGTTCATAGGGGTTGATCAATAAAATTCTTCTTCCCTTTTTTTTTTTTTTTTTTTTTTTTTTTTTGTAAAGGTCCAAGTGCAGCTCATCAGCGAAAGCATAAACGAGTCTCACCATCCCTTACTACAATAACAATAATGCAATGCACACCACTTATGCTCCAAATGAAAAGACAAAGCCGAGTCACTTTTATTTATATTTTTCACGATGGATATTTCGGGTCAGTACAACAAAAGGCCAAGATTTTTAACTATACTTGGCTATAACTCAAAAGAGAACTCGACCCTACATCAAACACCCCTCCATCAACAAGCGTCGGCTATCCCCAAAAAGTGTCAGCTCCCACCAGCTATACGTGCCATCACACCCAACCCGGTGCATTGGGCGGTGGCGGCGGTAGCATCCCTAGCATCACCCCATTGCGTTGAACGTGAACAAACAAAAACTCTTGGATAATAGGGCCATCAGCAAAACCCACGTCGTACATCACCAAGACACGAACTCGAACATACACCAGACCAGATACACTAATAAATGAATGCTCTGTGCACTCCACCTCAACGTCAGTAGGTATGCCATAGAAGGTATCACGCACAACTAGTGAAAGGGGCATCTTTCTAATCTGAAATGTTAATCTCCAAAAGGGGTGAGTACAACCACTCAGCAGTAAAGATCCACCAAACTACACAATGCGTCAAACAGAACAATCAAAGTATCATGAATAAGACACATATCATTCATGCATTCAAGCATACCTCACCTTGCAGCCATGCATATATCACCATACTACGTATATATATCACCATGCACTTGTACTTATATCATCAAGCAACCATGCATATATCATTATGCAATGTGCATATACCACCATGCACTCATCATTAAACAGCCGTGCATATATCACCATACCATATGCACACATCCATGCGCATGATTCAATTCTAGATCTTTATCTTTCAAATAGATCACATCATTTTTCTTCCCAGGGTTTGCATCCCTCAATTTATTGTTCGCATCCAACCTGGCATCGCGAGGGGCCTCCAGCACACACCTTTGGGCATCCGGCACACATACTCCGGGCATCTCGTACCCCAACTAGCATCACGAGGAATCCCCCCAGCACACACCTCCAGGGCTTCCGGCATACACCTCCGGGCATTTTGACACTCCCGGGGCATCCGGCACACACACTCCGGGCATCCCAACACTCCCGGGGCATCGTCGGCTCACACCTCTGACGGTCTCGTTATTATCTCAATTTATATTCATACATGCATCTCAATTTCAACATAGCATTTGATGCAACAATATCACGGGTCTCAACCAACTTTTGATGTCATATAACATGCCATGTGTCACCACATATGCAACATAATCAACTACTCAAGACATTATATCACATGGAGCAATTTCATTTTTTTTATTATTATTATTATTATTATTATTATTATTATTATTATTATTATTATTATTATTATATAGCAATTTCCGATAAAAACATATTGCACTCCTTTGGTCATAATTCTTGAAAAATTAGTAAACAGCCTTAATAAATTCTAAAAATTCGACATGTTATATACAAGATCTATAGGAAAATATTTCATGAAGAACACCATATCAAAAGAATATCATACAATTCGGTACAGTCCAAGCATCACAGTCTTTATAATTTCGGAATATTGACATACACAGTTTCATTCACAAATTTGGTAAAAACCATAAATCAGCTCTAAAAATTATGAAATTTTTATATGTTATAGAAAAAGTCCAGAAGAAAATATGTCATGAAGAACTCGAAACCAGATTCGTAATAGATTAAAAAATATAATAACCATAACCGTCCATAACCCTCAGCACCGAATTCCAGTTCTAACCGTTTTGAATAAGGATTTTTTCACCAACCTAAACTCGTCCATTTCCTATAAATTTTTATTATGTTACTCCTTAACATGTCATATTCAACTTTTGTTCAGAACATGAGATCTAATTTCAACTGGAGAATTTGATAAAATTCACAGAATCATACTAGGTCAGCATTACGATTTCCAGATCAGACTTTTTCAAAGAAAAATAGTTTCACCGGTCTATACTTGTTCATTTCTTCTAAAATTTTGATATGTTACTCTACAAGAAGTTCTCTACAACGTTCATCAAGAAGTCAAAAAGAAATTCCAACTAAAAAGTCGCATGTGGCTCACAAATTCATCAAAGGTCGGACTGCCTTTCAACAAAACGGAATGGAAGGCTACCATATTTTTCCCTAGAGCTTTGAATTTCTTCACTTCTACCACAACCAAAGTTTACCATTCATCACAGACATAACACGGCAAGCAAAGTGTAGGTTTATGGACTCCACTTGCCTGAAATCCGAGCACAACATAGCAAGCAAAGATGGTGGGGCAAGGTGGGACTTGGCGGCTCGACGGCAGCGATGAACGGCAGCGAACGGCCTCCCTCTTCCCCTTCTTCTCTCACTCGTTCAGACGGTCACTCTCTCTCGGCACCTAGCTCTGACCGCCCCCTTCCCCTTTTTCCTTTTGGTTGAATAAAATCCTTGCATGCTTCCACTTTTGCATGGAGGGACACTTGTTTCCAAGAAGGAGACAAGTGTCTCCCTTGTTGAAGACACATGGAGGAGGCCATCCAGCTCCTCCGCCCCTCCATTTGGTCGACAGCCCAATGGGCTTCATGGGCCGGGCCTTTTGGCCCACTTTAGGCCCGACACTCTTGGGCCTAAAGTCCAAACTTAAATGGCCCAATTTTTATTTTTTAAATAAGTCCATGTTTACTTTTAATAATTCACTATAATCCCCTCTTATATAAATACCAAATTACAATTTCATATGGCCATAAAACTTGTAACACTAAACCATAAGAATCAAATCTATAAGGTGCATAGTCAAGAACAAAATCCTCCTTATCAATTTGTCTTAAAGCACCAACCTTGATAACCCATGAACACAAGATACATTTCCATTAAAGTACTCAGACTTAGTCTATTACAATTCTTTGGTCTAATGGTCACAACATAAATCAATGACACTTCCATCACCTTTCCATAGGTCGTAATGCTTCTAGAAATTGCCATGAAATTTTGGGATGCCACATAGATTACTATAGAGGGTTCATGGAAGGATTTTCAGCATTGGTGTCACTGTTGACTCGACTCCTGAAGGAAGAAGAAAAGTTTGTATAGATAGACAAGTGCGAGCATAGCTTCCAAGAGCTTAAGTAGAAGCTAACTACCGCACATGTACCGACCATTCCATCTAACCCTGGAGGACACAAAATCTATAGTGATGCATTGTTTAGGGGACTGGATTGCATATTGATACAACATGGTAGGATTGTCGCACACACGTCCCGTCAGTTGAGACCTAACGAGCTGAATTTCCCGATGCATGACATAGAACTCACAGCAATGATTTTCACTGTGAATATTTGGAGATGTTAGTTGTGTGGAGAAAAATTCTGGATCTTCACTGACCAACAAAGTCTCTAGTATGTATTCTCTCAGAAGGAATTGAATATGAGATAGCGCTATGAATCAGAACTTTTGAAGGACTAAGATGGTGGTATCCGGTATCACCCTAGAAGGATGAAAGAAGTCACCGATGAGTTGAGTCGAGAGTCTTTATTTGTGTATATGCTGGTTAAAGTATGGACCTTACTTGAGAAAGTTCGAAATTTTGTTTTCAAATTTGAGGTAGGCTACCTTTCGAATTTTACGGTCACCCTCAGAATTGAACTGGATATTCAAGTTAGAATCAGATGCTTCGGTTGACAGACCGGGATGTTCAGAAAATCCTGCAAGAGGATACTGATAAGAGAGAGGTTGACTTTCAAATTTCTGATGATGGAATACTCAAGTTCCGAGAGTGATTAGGTGTACCTAATGATGTAACATTCAGGGAAGAGACTTTGTTAGGAATTCACGATAGCAGTTGCAGTATTCGACCATATAGTACAAGGTAGGTTAGAATCGACGTTAGCTTGATCGGTAGACCGATATAAAGATAGTTATCACCGGACATGTTGCAAGTGTTAGATGTGCTAATAAGTAGAAGTTCAGTAATGTAAGCCGAGAGGACTTTTACAATCACTTGAGAGTCCTAAGTGGGAATGGAAGTATATCACTATGAACCTTGTGACGAGCTTGTCAAGGAATCAGAGAGGCACTGATTCCATTTAGGTAGTGATTGACAAACTGATGAAGTTGGCTCACTTCAGTGCAGTATGAAGAGATCTCGATTTGAATGGGCATACAGAAGTGTATGCGTGTCAGATAGTTCATTTGTATGGAGTGCCAATGACAACTTTATATCATATCAAGACCTGAGGATTCCTAATTTCAGTAGAACAATAAGATGATTCCCTTTGAAGCGGGACAGAGCAGAGTGTATAAAACTTCAGTTTGCTGAGATGAGGGCAGAGAAAGAAAGGTCATGGCCCAAAGGCAGTCAGTGTTTGCAATTGCCATGATCAAAGACAGATTCAAGACTGCTCAAAGCCGCCAGAAATGTTGTATTGTTGAGTGTCGAAGGCCCTTAGAGTACTAAATTGGTGATAACATCTTTCTAAAGGTGTCATCAACAAGGGATACCTTGTGCAATAAGGAGGAAAAACTGAAACCGAGGTACGTAGGTTCCTTTGAGATTTTAGAGAGAAAATTAGGATTTGAACGTATCGTTTTGCGTTGTCGCTGAGGTAGGTGCAAATGCATGACGTCTTTCACATGTCGAGGTTGAGAACGTATGAACCTGACCCGACCCACTTGCTAAATCTTGAAAAATTAGACGTGGACGATAGAGTGTCATATATGGAAAGCCTGGTTTAGATTGGGGATCAGAAAGAATAGATTATGTGTACCAAGATGGTCCCCTTGGTTAAAGTGGTTTGACAACACCACCGGACTAAAGAAGCAATCGGGGAAAGTGAGACTCGATGAGACGACAATACCCCCACCTTTTTGTTTAAGGATTAGTAAAGGTTTAAATTTCGATGACAAAATTTTTATAAGAGGGGAAGAGTTGTGACATCCCGAAAACTCAGGTTCTGATTTCGATCGGATAAGTAGGGCTTTTCATCGACGCGACTATAGTGCTTTTCTCTGAGATGGTCACTCACGAGATAACTAACCTATCAGGTGAAGCCTTTAAGGAATATAAATACAATAAACTTGAGAATTTGACCAGAAATCAACTGCTCAACTCTGCTCATCTTTAGAGGTCATTATGACACAATTCAAAATTGATTAGAGATCAAAGATAGGTCATTTTGACTGAAATGTGTGGCTAAACGTGGGTGACTCCACTAAATTGGAAAATTCTCATCGATTGGTACTAACTGATTTTTCTATTGTTTCGGTACTCTGTGTCCGTATTTGAATTCTCGAGATTTTCACGACAACCGAGAGTCGTCAGTGTGTTGAGTGGATTCATTATGGCTCAAAGAAAATCGACCACGGGTCAATTACAGCAAAAATTCATAAAAGCTACCCGGTAAGCTAAGTCACGCTAAAATCGTGCCAGATTGAAATTAACCGCGAATTTGAATTTAATTTTAGAAATTGAAAGTTAAGTCATGTCACAAATTATTTTAGGAACGTTGACTCATCTTTCGAGAAATTTTCGACAAGTTCAGGATTTTTATGGAAAATTGATTCGAACAATTCGGAAAACGAACGGAGATTCGAATTGGCCAATTTGAAGATATTTCTGGCATTAGGCATAAACTACTTGGGAAAAGGTAATTTCGTGGGCTTTTTCCGCATCAGATTAGACCTCCATCGGAGAAGTTTGTTCAGAAATCGGATTCCAAGAAAAAGAAAATAGAATTCGGAATCGAGGGAAGTTCGGAGGTGTGAAGGACTGGTTTATTTCAATCCTCAATTGGACTTCAAATTATGCAAGTTGGTGAGGAAATTGGCCTTGGGATGATCAATTGTTCTTGTTGTGAAGTTGAGTAAAATCGTAATTTGTTTTATTTAAATTTCTCCTCCCCCTCATTGGTCCTTCTATTCTGGCACACCCCTCTTAGGCCACATGTTTTCCCTTTTCTTTTCGGTCTCTCTCTCTCTCTCCCACAGTTCATCCCCCCCCCAAACCAACAGCCTTGCAAGTCTTCCTTTGGATTTTTCTATTTTGTTGATCGGGTGGGCCCGTTCTTATCCCCCATCTTCGTGCAAATCACTCTCTCTCTCTCTCTCCTTTCTATTTTGCACGTTTCTCTCCTTGGCCGATGCTTCCTATTTTCTTGTTTGTTTTTCCCTTTTGGTTGAAAGGGCTAGGAAGAACACCTAAAGAGGGGTGACTAGGTGTAAATAAAATTTTCTTGCAAGACTGGATAGTAATAAATTGCCTTGTAAAGATAATTGACTAAGAACGTAAACAGCTTTAAACAATTATATAAGGCAACGAATAAAAGTAAGGAGTTAAGGAAAAGGAATTGGAACACAAGGTTTATAATGGTTCGTCTTAGATCAAGCCTACGTCCACTCTGCCGCACTAACAGCCCACTAGTTGGATTTCACTATGAATCAAAAGAGATTTTACAGTCTCATGTCCTTAACTTCTCAATGTAGAACCTCTATTACACTCTTACAAAGTCTCACAGGTGTTTGCTCTCTCTTTTGAGTACAGCTTTTAGCTTGACAAATGAAGTAGCAAAGAACTATGAAGCTTCAGACTTTGAAATTTTTCTTTCATGCACACACTCAAACAACTTAAAAGTCTTCCTTATATACTCCTCCATGCCTCCACAATTGCTGGCACTTTCCAAATAAGATCTTTCAATCTACCCGTTGGACATAATCAATTAGGGAGATCTTGAGTCGTTTAAGGAATGTGATGATAGCTCATCAATCTTGCTCGCCCATACAATCATAATCTTGGTTTCCATAAGTAGAACCTTCTAAGTTTGTTCGCCCTTCAAAAGATCTTCATATTGGAGCGGATTCCAATAAGAATAACTGATCATAAGATGCTATATCCAGCCATAAGATCTTCTAGAAACCAAATGAACTGAATCCTCAAAGTTAAACTTTCATCTGGATAAGTCTTCAATCTTCGGTCTGGAATTTGTCAGTGAGGTCAGACTTTGAGATTAAAGTCTAGTAGTCTTCAGACTTTAACAGTAGGTCTGGAGTTCTTCAGACTTAAGGAAAATGTTTTGTCAACTTCAAAACAATAAGGAGTTTTCTCCAACATCGGTCTCCTCTCTCTCTATCTTCTTTGCGTGGACCTCATTTTCATTGAAGCTTGCTACTTCGATGGTCCCATCTTTTGCTGCTCCACCCACGCCACAACTCAGCCCACTTTCACCAATCGTCCACCTCACCAATCAACCCAAGTGAAATTCTCCTTCTAGTGTTGACTCTAGCCCCACCGAAGTTGCTCCATCAGCTGCCCACGCTAGCCCATCCTTGTAGCCTAGTAGTATCATCACCCGTCCATCTCCACGCTATATTAGCAAGCCCATTAGTCCGTGAGCTTTCAACCTTCAAGTTGAGCCCACACCTCTATCCTCAGCCTCCAAAACCATACCAGGCCTCACCCAAGGAGCTGTTGTTCTTCTCTTCACCAAACCAGATAGCAATCGCAAGGCTTTGTGAGGCCAGTTTCGAGCCCGTCCCAGCCCTGCTTGGTGGTCCCGCATTGAAGTTTATCGAGCCCCTCCGCGTTCCCGTCATTTTAATCCGAGCGGATCATTAAATGGATGAGTTTAACTCACTAATCCTCGCTTAGTAGGTTAATTACACTTAAGGATTGTTTAGTTTAGGCTAAGCTAGATCAAGTGGTTAGTTAGATTATATTAGTGAATTTACTTAATTGCTGATACATGTTAGGTGAATAGTTAGTGCAATTAGCAAGTAAATATACACTAGTATTTATTTAACGAGTCTTGAAAATTTTTCGAGCCCATTTTAGCATATAATTAGGCATTATAGGGCTAAGTATGCATTTATTGCATTTATTAATTATTTCCCTAATTATTTAATTATTTATTTATTTTCCGAAAATTAGGTCGGAATAGCCAATGGCCAGAATTTTATGATAATTGCTGTAGTGTGATATGTTTATTTAATTAAGCTCTATATTGTGTTGAATTGGTGTGAATTGTGATTTTAGGATATATTCGTAAATTTAATTATTTTCAGTATTTAATTGGAAAATAACCGAGCGTGAGTTTACAATACCAAAAATATTTTGGTGGACCATATGAAATGGTGGGATTTATGGAAAAGAAAATAATATTTTGGCTAAGGTCAACCGTGTACCCACACACAGCTATTTTATCGGGTATGATAAAAGGGTGGAAATACTGGCTCGGTGACTCTATATGTCATCTTAGAGAAAGAACGGTACATTATACCGGCTCAGTGACTCTATATGTCATCTTGGAGAAAGAACGGTACATTATATTGGCTCAGTGACTCTATATATCATCTTGGAGAAAGAACGGTACATTATATCTGCTTGGTGACTCTATATGTCATCTTGAAGAAAGAACAATATACTACATCAGCTTGGTGACTCTATATGTCATCTTAGAGAAAGAACAGTATAATATATATGCTCGACGACTCGATAGGTCATCTTAGAGAAGGAACAATATACTATTTATTAGCCGTGAGGCTAGCTACTATCTATTTTTCAGCTTAGAGTAAGCTATCCGCAAGGTGGTTGGACTGTATGGATAGTATTGACTGAAATGACCAGGGAATAGTCTAGTTGACATGGAATCGAGTAAGTTGATTGATCGATAATTCGATCTGATTGAAATGACTAGGGAATGGTCTACTTTCTTATCCCATTGTTTTATTGTCTGGGGATTATTTATATGCTTCCACATGCGTATTAAAATAGAAGGGCCGGCGATGTGTCCTAAGACGTCGCTATTTAATTGACCAGTGAGGGATGGGCACGTGCTCGATGATTGAGGGTGACAGGATTTTCCATAGGTTGATGATAGAGAGTAGTCTAGGTGGCTAAGAATCTTCTTTGATGTATATCGTTAATGCAAAGCAAAGGCTTTACTATTGATTTGCCATCAATATGTTGGGGTCGAGTATCCATAAGGTTCCTATGTGAGGCATCCTATATAAGGTTTAAGTTATTTGTTTATTGAGTTTTCAATTCATTGTTGTTATCTAACCTTTTTCAGGCTCGTAGGTATGAATCTCCTGCCTTTCTCGTGTTGATCTCGATATATATATATGGAGGTTATGATGTTTGACGTAGAGGACGTTACAACCGACATCCTTTTCCAGCGCTACACCACTACGATGTGGGTTGACGAACGTGTGGGTACATGGTTTCTCATTTCTATGTAGCCTAGTTTGCTTGAGTCAATGAGGACTTCTATGGTCCTTTTTAAGGGTTTGTGTTGGTGAAATCTTTCCAGAATATTTTGAAGCTGACAAAACGTTTGTATCAGTCTAGTCTGGATATTTGCAGACCTTCTGTTTAGAGTCTGAAGACTTCCAAATCACCAGACTCAGCACTCAAGACTCAAGGCCCAAGACTATTCTCATTGACAGTTTTTCTAATCCAGTGACGAAGGCAATCCAGAGCCGAAGTATTTGGTTAAGGATTGAGTCTTATTCTCTGGAGAAGATCTCTTGGCTGGATAAAAATAACGGATTCTTTTATACGTAATCTAGATCGTTTGAAGATCCGATGGTCGACGAAATATTCTTGGAAGGTTCTATTCTTGGAAACCAAGATCCTGATTGTATGGGCGAACATGATTGATGGGCTATCGTCAGGTTCCTTTAATAGCTCGAATGATCTTCTTAATTGATTCCATCCAACGGGTAGATTGGAGGAATTCCTTTGGTAAGTGCCAACGGGTATGATGGGATAAAGGAGTATAAAAGGAAGACATTCTAGTTGCTTTAGAAAATGATCGATAGAGAATTTCCAGAGTCTGAAGCACCTCGATTATTAGTCGATACATTCTAAGCGAAATTGTATACACAGAGAGTGTCTATACTTAGTGAGACCTTGAGCGAGTGTGGTAGATCATCTACACCAAGAAATCAAGGAAGATCAACGCTGTAACATCTCTTTGTTCATAGTGAAATCCAGCCAATAGGCTGTCGGTGCGAGAAAGAGTGGACGTAGGCTTGAAATAAGCCGAACCACTATAAACCGCGTGTTCAATTTTCTCTTTCCTTCTCTCAATCTTACTTTGATTATTGTTTGTCTCAAATCTATCAATTGTCTAGTATTGTGCAATTATCGAGAAAAATCTTTTATATACCTATTCACCCCCCTCTAGGTACTTATACTAGCTATATCAATTGGTATCAGAGCCTGTGTACTCACTTTATTTGAAGTGTTTTACTTCAGAGTAAAAAATCCATGGCTAGTATGCTAGTACCAGGGCTGATGGAAGGGCAAAGCAATACCAAACCACCCTACTTTGATGGACAGGATTACAACATCTGGAAGTACAAGATGAAAGCTTTCCTACGATCAAAGGATCCTTTAGAATGGGACGTTGTAGAAAAAGGAATTACTCCTACAGTTGCATCAGTCTCTGAAAGAGGAAAAGAAACTGTTGAGACCAGCGGAATGACTCAGGAAGAGATAATCAAGAGACAAGAACTCGATGCAAAAGCAATTTACTCTTTATATTGTGCTTTGTCACCAACTGAATATAACATAATATCTTATTGTGTTACAGCAAAAGAAGTTTGGGACAGATTACATATCACCTATGAAGGAACAGATCGAGTGAAGGAAACCAGAATTAACATTCTCCTCGGTCAATATGAAGCCTTCAAAATGAAATCAAGAGAATCTATAACTGACATGTTTAGCCGTATTACAGATATTGTCAATGGTCTTGAGAATCAAGGACAAAAAATTTCTGATCCCATGAAGGTAAACAAGCTACTGCGTGGACTCTCCAAGGATTGGAATCACATAAAGACTTCAATAAGAGAGACGCAAAGAATTATGCCACTATCTGTCGACGAGCTGATTGGAACTCTTCAGTCTTATGAAGTGGAATGAATTAATGAAGACGAAGATCTAAAAGGTAAGAAATCCATTACATTAAAATCAAATGATGATTCTGATGATACAGATTCTGAAGATGATATGAACGATGAGGAGCTTGCTCTCATGATAAGAAGATTCAGAAAACTGAATAGAAAAGGAAGAAGGTTCAACTCAAAGAAATAAAGTTTTCAAAGACAGCAGATCAAGTTTGTTGATGATTAGGAACCAAATAGAGATGTAGTTTGCTTTGAATGTAAGAAAAATGGACACATCAGACCCAACTGTCCTCTTCTGAAGAAGAGAGGAAAAGCTGAAAATTTCGAAAAGCTCTCAAAGCCGAAACACGGAGTCATACAAAATGTGAAGAAAGTGACAATGAATATGCCAACCTATGTCTGATGGCACATTCAGATTCAGACTCAGATTCTGGATCGACTCGACAGTGAATTTGAGGCAAGTAATTTTAAAAATTCCTGTCAAAGTTTCTAAATACATTGATGAACTGTGTTTTAGTCTTAAGACTTCTCTCAAAAGAATTTCCGAACTTAAAAGGAAAACTCAGCTCTAAAACAAAAGGAAAACGTTTTAGAAGAAAGAGTTAAAAGTTTAGACTTGAATGTTTCTACTCTTAAAGAAAAAGAAGATAATCTTTTGAAAGAAAATGTTTTTTAAAAACTGATTTATCAAATATTTCAAAGAAATTTTCGATAGGGTTCGAAAAACTTGAAAAAGTTCTTTCCGCTCAAAGACCTTACTTCAATAAGTCTGGTCTAGGCATGACAGCAGAAACAATTCCCTTGATTGATTTTCCTAAAGTAAAAGAAAGAATTAAGAAAAGACCCTCAAGAGAGGCTTACAAAAATCATTTCAAGAAAGTTTTTGTAAAGTACGTAGGTCGAAATGCCCTCAGTGTTCAAAGTGCAACAGTCCGGATCACTTTGAAAAAGAGTGTCCTATGGTTTGGAAACCTATTAAGAAAGTATGGGCTAATACTGTTTATCTTACTAACACAAAAGGACCCAAGAAAATTTGGGTACCAAAGAAAGCTTGAGATTCTCTTTTAAATGCAGGTCTCCATCAAGAAAAAGGTAAAATGGTATCTTGGCGGATGCTCAAGACACATGACGGGAGACTCAAATTGCTTCATAAAGCTTGTTCAAGTAATGGTGGAAAAGTTTCTTTTGGAGGAAACAGCAAAGGAAGTATTGTGGGATTTGGAATTGTGAAAATTGGAAATATCACAATAAGTAATGTTTCCCTAGTGGAAGGACTCAATTACAATCTTCTAAGCATTAGCCAATTGTGTGATACTGGTTTTAAGATCTTCTTTCAAGAAGGAACATGTTCTGGAACCAGTAAAGACTCTACTCAGTCTTTCATAGGTCAATGATATGGAAATATCTATCTTCTGGATGTGAAACCAAATGAATCACAATGCCTAATCTCAATTCAAGACGAAACAAGCTTATGGCACAAAAAACTTGGTCATGTCAACATGAAGCAATTAGCCAAAATCTTATCAAAGCAGCTTGTTTGAGGTTTACCTAAATTACCATTCCAAAAGTCCGATCCATGCACACCATGAATTCTGGGAAAGCAGGTAAGAAATTCATTTAAGCCAATAAATCATGTCTCTACTAATCATGTACTACAGTTGCTGCATATGGATCTCTTCGGACCAACCAGGACCCAGAGCATTAGAGGCCCTTCAAAGCTTACAGCTCAAGAAGCATCTTAGACTCTGGAAGACCAGCATCAAGTTGTTCATGAAGATTCAAATAAAGAAAGAGATCATCAACCAGACAAATCAACTAGTAATTGGAAGCATAAGTCCAGTCATCCCAAAGATCTCATTATCGGCGAAATTAATGAAGGAATTCGCACTAGATCCAAAAGACGTGAAGAGTCTAGTGCTGTGGCTCTCATCTCTGAAATTGAACCAAAGAGCATAGAAGAAGCTTTATCTGATGAAAGCTGGATTGAAGCTATGCAAGAAGAGCTTAGACAGTTCAACATTAATGATGTCTGGGAATTGACATCTAAACCAAAAGGTAAAACTGTTATTGGAGCTAAATGGGTGTTCAGGAACAAGATGAATGAAAAAGGAAAAGTCGTACGAAACAAAGCAAGACTCGTGGCCAAAGGATATATGCAAGAAGAAGGAATAGACTATGATGAGACTTACGCACCAGTAGTAAGGTTAGAAGCTATTCGACTATTACTTGCGTTTGCTTGTTATAAAAATTTCAGGTTATTCCAAATGGACGTCAAAAGTGCTTTCCTAAATGGACATATCCATGAGGAAGTTTATGTGGAATAACCACCTGGGTTTGAAGACCCAAAGAAGCTAGACTCAGTTTTTAGACTGAAAAATGCCTTGTATGGTTTAAAGCAAGCACCTCGAGCTTGGTACGACAGACTAAGTAAGTTCTTAATACATAATGGTTTTGTCAAAGGTAAAGTAGATACTACTTTATTTATCAAAAAGGAAAACAAAAGCTTTTTACTTGTTCAAATATATGTGGATGATATTATTTTTGGATCCTCTAATGAAAGTCTCAGTGCAAGAAGTTTTCTAAGTCTATGCGGGATGAGTTTGAAATGAGTATGATGGGAGAGTTAACATTCTTTCTTGGTCTTCAAGTAAAGCAATTGAAGGAATGAACTTTTATTTATCAAGAAAAATATACTAATGATCTTGTCAAAAGGTTTGGATTGGAAAATTGCAAAAAGACTGACATACCGATGTCAAGTTCTTTGAAGATAGAAAAAGATGAAGAAGGGAAGAAAGTTGATCAAAAGCTGTACAGGAGCATCATTGGTTCACTTCTTTATCTTACTGCTTCTAGACTTGACATTTTGTTGAGTGCTTGCATCTGTGCTAGGTTTCAATCAGATCCTCGAGAATCCCATCTCAATGCTGCGAAACGTATTATTAAATACGTTGCTTCATCTTCAAGCATCGGTCTTTGGTATCCTAAGAAGGGGGACTTTAATCTTCTGGGATATTCAGACGCAGATCTGGTCGGTTGCAGAGTTGATAGAAAGAGTACTTCAGGAACTTGCCAGTTGCTTGGAAGCAGGACAGTGTCTTGGTTTTCAAGAAAACAAAGCACTGTGGCTCTCTCAACAATAGAAGCAGAGTATGTAGCTCTTGGAAGTTGCTGTTCGCAAATTCTATAGATAAAACAACAGTTACAAGACTTTGAAATTGAAGACTCATGCACAGAAATCAAATGTGACAACACCAGCGCAATCAATCTCACTAAAAATCCAATCCTTCATTCAAGAGCAAAGCATATAGAGATTCGACATCACTTCATTAGAGATCATGTTCAAAATGAAGAAATCTCGATTCAATTTGTTGATTCAAAAAATCAACTAGCGGATATATTCACAAAACCTTTGGAGAAAAATCAATTCGATTTTATCCGTTCCAGACTCAACATTTTGAAGTTTGAGGAAGTTAAAGTCTAGAGACTCTCCAACCATCAGACTCAGACATTCATGGCTATAGACTGTAAGTTGTTATTATATTTAAACTCGAAAATGTACGATCTTTAGTTCAGTTAATTTATAACTTCAATGAAAAACGGAATCTTGTCTTTTCAAAAGGATTAACTTCTATTTGGCAGTTATTGATTTTAAAAAGAAGTGTCATTCACTTTCCTTGTGCCGATTGATCTTTCCTTTTTTTTTTTTTTTAAACTGAGTTATATATATACAGTTTTCTCTTTCGCCTAATCTTCAAAACCCTAAAAGGCATTCTCCTCCCAATCCTGTCTCTACTTCGTGTTCATCTTCGAGAAAGTTGTCATCTTTTCTTGGGAAAGCGAGTAAAGGAATCTTTCAACGACAAGGAAGGATGTCTTCTTCGAGGAAGTCTTCAAGAATTGCGAACGGGGGACCACGAGAGAATGAGGGAGGGGCCTACCCATTTTGATCTCACCGAAGAAGAAGATTTATCGAGTCAGCAACAGAGCCCGATTCACTCTCCACCACGTCACTCAACATCATCTACCCCACAAGGTGCGGGTCAATAACCGGAGGAAGAAATAATCGAGGACGCAGACCCTGTAAGAGTCCAAAAACCCTATTTTATTTACAAGCTCTATTGTGCATTGAAGAGCACTGGGACTCTGCTGAACTACGTAGATGATTTCCTTAAGGATAAGAATTATGGGAATGAGTATATCTTTTTGCGACAAATAGAGGATTTGGGAATTGCTCCCAAAGGAAAGGCTGAGGAAGCACTTGCGAATATTCCAAGTGACCCTCATGTATCGGGATAGAATCCGACTGACGGGAACGATAATGATAAAATGTTCAGTGAATTTCAACCTAGAATGGGTATTGCTGCGAAGGTGAAGGGAAAAATGATGGAGTTGTTTAAATCGAAGGAATAGGAGAATCTGTTCTTCAAACTGTTAAAACGAGGGGTGGTAAACCCTATGAGTGTTGATTTCGATTTCTTGGATGCCATTAATGTGAACTTAAGGGAGAAGTTCAATTTGCTTCAACTTGAGCAATTTTGCACCGATACCATAGACGGTTATGCGCAATTAACAGCATACTTCTATTCGAATCTTAGCTTTTTAGATGCGAATAGAATATCATTCAGTGTTCGAGACCAGAACCATGTGGTAGATGTAGACATGTTAGCTGACATAATTGGAGTTGAAAGAGGACGATATCAACCAATCAAAATTTCGATTGCTCGTGCCTCATTGGAGCTTGTCAAAGATAGGGATACAGAGGGAAGAATTATCTATTCTAGGATGCGTGCCATCAACATCCTGTTTCACAAAATTGTGATCAACTGTATCAGGCCCAAGTCTACATCCAAGACAAACGTGTCTAACTCCGAGGCAAAATTGATGTATGCGATCAACACAGGGAAGAAGTTTTATCTCCCTCACACTATTCTCTTTCACATGTACAGAGCAATGGCGAAGGACAAGAGCCAATTGCCTTACCCAGGTCTGGTGACCAAGATCTTCAGACACTTAAACATTGAACCTCCACATACTCTTTGTGTTCGACCATGCGAAAAAATGGTGGTAGGTTTTAAAATGCTGACAAAAATGCGTCTGAAAGAGCTTGCTAAGGCAATGGAGAAGTTTAGAGTGAAGACTCCAGTACCTTCTGCCTCAAAGAGAAAAGGGAAGGAGCCCATTGGTGCCCCATCCAAAAAAGAAAAGAACTCTCATCTTGGAGGATGAAGATGAAGAGGAAGATCTCACTATCTCTGCATTGATAAGGACCGGACGTTCTGTACCCGAATCAACGGAACATCAGAAGAAAGGGAAAGAAGCAGAAGAACAGAGAGAAGAAGAGGAGCAAGCCAAGAACAGAGAAGGAGAAGAGCAGCAAGAGAAAGAGAAAGAAGCTAAAGAAGAAGGAGAAGAAGAGAAAGAAAAGTCTGCAACTGAAGCCGGAGAGAAGGGGAATCAAGATGCTGAAGAGCATGACCATCACTCTTCCCTAGTTGAGGTCCTAGAGATAGGGGGAGATGGCGAGCAAGGAAGGTCTACACCACATGCTGCCAACAGTGAAGGTCTAAGACGCTCACCAGCAGATCCAGAAGATTTTCAAGCTTCTCAAATGCCTGAAGAAGGACATGATACGTCAACACCAAATCTGCAAGATTATACAGAAGCTCCATCGTCTGCATTCACTCCATCCGAGAAAGCAAATGCGAGCACACAGACGGATAATACAACATATTTTCGTCGTATCCTCGATGTTCTTCTGGAAATGCGGGGTCAAATCTATACTCTGGACTGTGAAATTCAAGTCATGAAGAATGCTGGACAAGCATCTTTGGTTACCCTGGAGGATAAAATGAAAGAACTCGCTCTTCAAATTCAAGCCAATGCCAAAGGAGAAGAGGTAGCTCATCTAAAGGAAGACTTGAAGAGGCTGGAAGGCATCGTCCAGTCAATGGGAGATTTCTAGATCGTGCGCATTCCCAAGCAGACCTGACTATTTTCTCACCTTTTTAATGATGACAAAAAGGGGGAGAATTGCAAACTTGAACTCTTTGAACTCTCTAAACTTTGACTTTAAATTTCTTTTGAGTGTTTGAATGTTTGTTTTTGAGTATGACTTGAGTGAACTTGGATGTAAACTTAAATTTGACTGACCTGGGTGTAGATTTTGATGCTTGACTGTTTGCATTTATATCAAGTGTTGTCATATGGTATTACTCATGAAAGACTAACCAATTTTATGTGGATGCAGAGTCTAGTTGTTTTATTAATCTTTATGAGATAGCTATATTGCTTGAGAAATGTTTTTGCAGGTCAAAGTTGTTCAAATCTACAGGAAAGTTTTGTTACCATCAAAAAGGGGGAGATTGTTGGAGAAATCTTTCCATAATATTTTGAAGCTGACAAAACGTTTCTATCAGTCTAGTTTGGATATTTGCAGACCTTCTGTTTAGAGTCTGAAGACTTCCAGATCACCAGACTCAGCACTCAAGACTTAAGACCCAAGACTATTCTCATTGACAGTTTTTCTAATCCAATGACGAAGGCAATCCAGAGCCGAAGTATTTGGTTAATGATTGAGTCCTATTCTCTGGAGAAGATCTCTTGGCTAGATAAAAATAACGGATTCTTTTATACGTAATCTAGATCGTTTGAAGATCCGATGGTCGACGAAATATTCTTGGAAGGTTATATTCTTGGAAACCAAGATCCTGATTGTATGGACGAACATGATTGATGGGCTATCGTCAGGTTCCTTTAATAGCTCGAATGATCTTCTTAATTGATTCCGTCCAGCGGGTAGATTGGAGGAATTCCTTTGGTAAGTGCCAACGGGTATGATGGCATAAAGAAGTATAAAAGGAAGACGTTCTAGTTGCTTTAGAAAATAATCGATAGAGAAATTCCAGAGTCTGAAGCACCTCGATTATTAGTCGATACATTCTAAGCGAAATTGTATACACAGAGAGTGTCTATACTTAGTGAGACCTTGAGCGAGTGTGGTAGATCATCTACACCAAGAAATCAAGGAAGATCAACGCTGTAACATCTCTTTGTTCATAGTGAAATCCAGCCAATAGGCTGTCAGTGCAGAAGAGTGGACGTAGGCTTGAAATAAGCCGAACCACTATAAACCGCGTGTTCAATTTTCTCTTCCCTTCTCTCAGTCTTACTTTGATTATTGTTTGTCTCAAATCTATCAACTGTCTAGTATTGTGCAATTATCGAGAAAAATCTTTTATATACCTATTCACCCTCTCTAGGTACTTATACTAGCTATATCAGTTTGACGATTCGTCTAGTGACGCCGATGGGTCAATGGTGCTCCCTCCTAATGGCACCGTGGATGACCTCGATTCAGACCCTGATTATGACCCAGAGCTCAAGCTCGAGCCCTAGCCATGAGGATGCTGGCTTCTGATGGGAATCATTTTTGGTAGTCGCCCTCATAGAGGAGTTAAGACTAACCCCTGTTATCTCTTTTTGTGGGATGAAGATCAAGATGGCCCTAAAGAAGTAGGCTTGTAATTATAATGTTCCGATATATTAATGAAGTATATGTAAGTTATAAAGTATTTAAAATCCTATGTCCACTCTCCAACTAACAACCCTAATAGCGGTTGAACTCCACTAGTAATTAACAAATCGAGTTATGATCGACTAGTGTTGTTCTCTTATACAATAGATCAAACTATCAAGACACACACACTTGCACTCACATTTGTACACTTGCCTAGATGTTTGTTATAGTGCTTAACCACTTTAGAGAGACGCTCAAAACAAGATCAGAAAAGATCAAAGCGCAATAACAATATTGCCCATGTCTAAACCTCTTCACAGCTTCTCTACTCTTTATATATAGAGGTCTTCAATCTATCTGTTGGAGACCTTCAAGAACAATGAGCTAGTCGTTTGAGAGTTGTTGGAGTGCTTGATTAGAATTGGGATTGATCCTGCAGTTGCTTCCTCTAACCGACTCAGGTTTCCCAAAATGGTTTCTACTGCACCTGTCTTGTCTCTGATGCCAAAAACATGTAAACTGCTTTTCTTTTGCGCTACTTGGTTTTCAGCTACGGAGTCCAGGACTGCAATGGATATCTTCTAGACTATCAACTGCCATCTTCTATGTCTATCTCGCCATAATCAAAGCCAATACATCAAACATCACAATCGGATACTTCACCATCAACAGTTGTAGATTGTGAGTGGCTTGGTTGAAGATCTTCAGTGACAATAACGACCAAAGTGACATGTCTCAACAAGTCCACTGATCCATTCGTTTCTATTAGTATCCAAAGATTTCCAAGAATACTTTCCTCAATAGAAGTACCTCCAAGCAAACAATCTTATCGGTGCTTGTTCACTTAAATAGTTATAGCCTTGATTCTCATTTTGCCTGATGCAAAAGAACCAATGATATTCGCAACACAAAGTTACTGTCTGTTTACATCTTGATAAATTGGTACCTAAGACAATTTGGTAATAATCAAAGTTCATATGAATGTTTTCCCAACATGGGTATCATAAATCGCACTGCTTTTTTAATAGTCTATTTTTTTTTAATAAGTACTAGAACAATCAATTATAGGAATAGAAAAAGATAAATTGAAGATAATGACTTTTTCAAGCTAAACTTTTTCAAGCTAAAGTAATAGTGGTCTTGATTTTAACTTTCGCTTCGATAATGAGATAACGCACTTTTCTTTAATTTTCAGGCCTATTGGGGTCAGCTTATGCATCATGACTACGGCTTTTATGGAGACTTGTGTTACTGTTACGTAAAAAAAAAATGACCAACTTTTCATTGTTATGGCTAAGTGATAAGTTTAGCCAATGAGAGCAGAATTTAGTGTATAGCAGAAGTCATCAACGAAAAGAACAATCAATAATTCGATGAGTAGGATATTTTCAGATGTTTAAGCTCTTTTACGTAACTGTTGACAACTTGAAAAATATCAACAACCAATGAAGTTATCAACAGAAAAAGTCAATTATCTGAGATGAAGTCATCAACATCAATTTTTTCAAATATTTGAGCTTCTTGTGGATAAGTGTTATTGTAACTTCTTGAGATTCGATGACACTTAATTTTCTCGATAGTTTGTAAGGATTTTTTTAAATCACCTATTCATCCCCTCTAATCGATATTATTAACCTACCTCAATTGCTTCAATGAAGGATTGCCGTATTAAATCGTGCAAATGAATCTTATTTGCATGGCCAGTGTACAATTTGATTGGCAAAGGCTCCCTTGAATATAGGCCATGTTTATCCTTAGGATACATTTGAAAGCAGAATCAGCTGTGAATTCAAATTCATAAATAGCATGGATCTAAAACAGCTTGTGTAAATAAAATTTATATAGAACGTGTCTACTATAGAATTTGGAACGCTTCAAATATAAAAGTTAATTTGCAATACACGACAACACATTTACATACAACAATGCCTGGAAAAGACGATCAATCCTGATCCACGTCCATTTTTCGTCAATTATCTTGCGTTGCCTGCATATTTGGACAGAAAATTCGTCTTAACACTGACAAAAAAAGAAAAGAAAATAGTCACGTTAATATCGAATATTGCGACAATTCATGAACATCCTCTTTCATTTCTCTCCGGTCTCTTGTTTATCAAGCTGCCTACACATCTACGTCGCAAGATTACCTGTTGATAAACTTAATCAAGGTACCGAAAATGGAGCATATAAACGGGGAAATGCATGTGAAAAGCAAAGCGTAAAATCAATGAAATACTACTACCTGCGCAGCCGAAGAAGAGGTCACCAATTGCTCCTCTTTGATGAATACTCGTCGGGGCAATCCATCTTTGATGTTCTTCGCCAATTCTTCCTTCACTTTAATCAAACGAATTTGTTTCAGAGCTTCAATATGATCCAATGAATGAATAGTAGTTAGGCGTCCACATTTCTTGATCTCCAGCTCTTCCAGGCAACAAAGAGCGGTTTCGTCTACATAAGCTTCTTTCGCTCCCTCTAACTTCCACAATTTCAGGACGCGAAGGCATGGGAATGAGGATGCGCGATACTTCAATTTTTGACCGTTATAAAAGCCCATGAATAAGTTGAGAATTTCCAAGCTTTCGAACTTTCCTAGGACCTGCATCAAATCAACGTCTACTCCGGACATGGACAAGGTAAGGATTTTCAGCTTCCGAGGAAGGTGCCCCAGGCTGGCTTCAGGCAAGCCCGCAAGTAAGTACAGCTCCGAAAGTGACTCGAGTCCCATCATGTCACTCAAGTTGAGATCCGAGGGCTGACTTAAGAGATCCCTAGATCTCAGCTTCAAGGATCGAAGCATCATGCTCTTCAAAATGCACTCGGTCGCTTCCTTATACCGCTAGAGAATTATAGGTCAGTCCCAATTTCTCAAGCCTGCTCAATTTACTAAGCATGTCGAGCATGGGACTCTTAGCAGCTCCAACATATAACCCCCATAAGGTCTAGAGATTTTTCAGGTACTCTACTGACGGTCCACGATGATTGGTGGACTTATCAAAGCATACCTCGTTCATGTACAGATTCTGGAGGGACTTCATGTTGAATATATTATTAATATAGTCCAAAATAATATGTTCACATATAAGCCCAATAGGTAAAAGTATGGTTATTTGGGTCCATATGGGCCGGAGCCCAATAACGTGCAGATAAAAACTCTGGGATTTCCCTAAGCTGGAGGTAACACCGTTGAGCGTTCCAAACTTGACGTCTCTTGGTGTAATACTTCAAGCAACTGCTTCTTCTCTCTCAAACCTATTACCTCCAACAATCTTAAAGTATTAGGTTCATGTGTCGAATTTGAGCGAGTAAAGTGTCTTCTTGAAGATTTCGTCAAGACGAACCCATGGCTGTAATTTACTTTCGATTTCGACGGTAATATTGGCTGAGATCTGAGTTTGAAGATTCGGGTGACCAAAATCTTTGATTCAAAAACCCAAAAATTATAACCAATTTTAGAGGGTGAAACCACTTGGGCTTTGTTCTACTCGTCGATAAGAACGTTTTGAGTGGTCACTCGTGTCAATCGGAGGTCGGATGAAGAAGTTACGGCACCCAGAAATTTCCATATGAATTTCTAGCGAATTCCGGGGACGAAATTTCTAGCGAATTTTGGGGGTAGAAATTTCCAGCGAGTTTCAGCGACAAGAGCAGTCCATCTTAAGGTTTTTGGGTGCTCCAGATCTATTTTTGGGGTTTGTTTTGGCAAATTCCATCTCTACAGAGTGGTTTGATCAAGGTTAGAAGAGTTATTCGACTTTGAGGCTCTGAGGACTCCAAGGTGCATTCTTTCTAACACTTTGCTCTGATTAAAATGGCAAAGCATAGTTCCTATGATATTATAAAGCTACAATCATTTGATGTTATTGAATTTCATGGCTAGAAATTACATGTTCAATTTGGCATGAAAGAATGTGACATATTCTATATAGTATTAATTGATTTTGCATCTACCACTAAAGATGTGGATAAATATCAATGGAACAAAAATGAGGATTTTTGTAGAGATTACTTGTTGAACTCTCTAAATCCTAATCTGGCTATGACTTATAGTGAGTATAAGACGGCGAAAGAAATATGGGATCACTTGAACGCTTAGTTCCAAAAACAAGAGGGGCTCTCTAAAACTCTCCTAGCGGAGAAATTTTTTGACTTTAAATTTACTATGAATTCAAGCATCACCTCTCAGTTAGTTGAATTTGAGAATATGAGGAACAAGTTTAAAGATGATAACTCTGATATATCTGATAATCTCTTTGTCAGTCTTGTGTTGAGCAAACTACCAACTGATTGGAGTTCTTTCAAGACTAAAATGTACAAACTGAAGGAACAAATGGGACTGGATGAATAAAAGAGGTATATTCACATTGAGGATCAAAATATTATTAGGAAGAGTTTGGAACAAGATGGATAACAAAAGTTAGTTGCTAACTTAGTTTCACACTCCAATAAACCTCAGAAAAAGTCCAAGTCACAAAAAGGTGAATCATCTTTACAGTTAGAGGCTAAAAAGACCATCTTCAAAAAGAAGAAGAAGGGCAAGTGCTATAACTGTGGAAAGTGGGGTCACTGGGCAGCAGACTGTAAGTTACCAAATAAGCCAAAAAATGACACCACAAAATTGTTATAGATAAAGCCAAATATTTGTTTTTAGGGGCTTTTTTGTCTTTTCTATTAGATTTCCTTTTAGGTTAAAAGTGGTACCTATATATTAGCGATGGCAAAACCCTAGCCGTCAAGACGCTAAAAAAGGAAATAGAGAAGCAAGAAAAAGAGAGAAGAAAAAAGTGAGTTTTTTCTTGATGAGAGTTCTCAATCTCTTTGTGCCCTGATCTTGAGAGAAGATCGTCGTTGTATTCCAACTTTTTCCGAAGTCTAGTGGATTCGCAGAGTGCCTCTGCGTGGAGACGTAGCCCAGGTTTTGGTGAACTTCGATAATAAATTTTCTAGCGTGTTCATTTGATTCTGCTCTTTTATTACTATATTCTATCTGGTGAATCATTTGCAATCGTTATTTTTCTGGAATCGACATGCGATTTCGTAACAACTGGTATCAGAGCCTAGGTTGGCTAATCGAGAACATTGAGGGTTTTTCGGTGACGTTCGATTGAAAGCAAACAGGATGACAGAAGATAAAATCATAATCGATAAGTTCAAAGGAGAGGATTTCGGATGGTGGAAACTACAAATAGAGGATTATCTTTATCAAAAAGATCTCTATGCACCACTTGAGGGTTGGAAACCCGAGATGGCGGAAGTGGATCCGACAGCAGAAGCCGGATGGAAAATTCTTGATCGAAAAGCATTAGGTGCGATTCGTCTAGGGTTGACGAAAAAGAGAGGGTACCACATCGCAAAAGCAAAAACTGTAAAAGAAGCCATGGATATTCTAACGAATATTTTTGAGAAGCTATCCACATCAAATCGGGTATTTTTGCTGAAGAAACTGGTTAATATGAAGTTATCGATAGAGGTTACGTGGCGAGCATATTAATAGTTTCACGCAGGTCACGGGTCAATTGGAATCCGCAGGCATAAATTTAGATATGAAGTTTCAAGCTTTATTATTTTTATGTTCTCTTCCGAGAAAGCTACAATACCGCAGTGCGGGAATTTCGAGCACCATGAAAGATGATTTAACTCTTGATGATGCTGTGAGTAGTATCATGGATGAAGAGATGCGAAGGAAAGTCTCAGGTGGAGATAATTTTTCTGCATCTACATCTTCAATGGCACTTGCAGTGGAGAACCGTGGAAGAAGTAAAAGTAGAGGAAATTTCAGCGGTCGTGGTAGATCACAATCAAGGGGTAAGTGACAGGTTGCAAAAGATGAGTGTTGGTTTTGTCACAAAATCGGATACCGGAGGTTTCAGTGTGAAACCTACAAAAAGAAGCAGCAAGATGAGAATCAAGGTGCTAATGTAGTTAGCGATAAATCTTTGCTAGATAACTTGTGTTTGTCTCCAGGGTTTGACTTGACAACGAGATAAATGGTTTATTGATTCTGGCGCTTCTTTTCATTGCACCTCGCAAAGAGACATATTTGATGATTATGCCAGTGGAGATTTTGGACAAGTGGTTGTGGGAAACGGCCACATGTGTCCAATTGTTGGGAAAGGAACCGTGACCGTGAACATCTCAGGTGGAGGACGTCTAGTTTTGCATGAAACTAGGCATATACCGGAATTAAAGAAAAATCCGATTTCAACTAGTAAACTTGACCAAGAAGGTTTGGTAATAACCTTTGGCTGCGGAGAGTGGAAGATAACCTCAGGGGTAAGAGTAGTAGCAAAGGGAAAGCGTACAGGTACACTTTACCTTCTCCAAGGAGACAATATCAGTGATATGGTTGCGACTACAATGGCTACAGGTAATTTATCTACTCTTTGGCATTATCGTTTAGGACATCTTGGTGAAAAAGGTGTAAAACAGTTACACTCGAGGAAATTACTTCCGGGTATACAAAAAGTTGAGTTAGATTTTTGTGAGAGTTGCATTTATGGAAAACAGAATGCTGTTAGTTTTCAATTGAATAGGCGACAAAATAAAGGCCAGAAACTAGAGTTGATTCATACTGATGTATGGGGACCTGCTCAGGAACTCTCTTATGGTGGTAAGAGATATTTTGTCACATTCATTGATGATGCAACAAGAAAGACTTGGGTCTATGCTCTTAAAGAAAAATCAGAAGTATTCGAGATATTCAGAATGTGGAAGACCATGGTAGAAAAAGAAACAGGTTATCAGATTAAAGTTTTGAAATCTGATAATGGCGGTGAATACACAAGTAAAGAATTTGCAAATTATCTGAGTCGAGAAGGCATACATGGGTTAAAGACTGTTCCTAAAACTCCTCAAGAGAACGGTGTAGCTGAAAGGATGAATAGGACTATTCTAGAACGTGTGAGATGCATGAGACTACATGCAGATCTCCCGCTACACTTATGGGCTGCCACAGTTGATACAACTGTTTATCTTATCAACAGAAGTCCATCTAGTGCATTGGATGGAGAAATACCACAAGAGCGGTGGTCAGGTAAGAAGATTAATTATTCACATCTAAAGGTGTTTGGTTGTATTGCATATGCTTTGATTGACAGGGAGGATAGGAAAAAGCTTGATGCTAAGTCCCAAAAGTGCGTCTTTATCGGATACGGTGGCGACGAGTATGGCTATAAACTTTGGGATTATGAGAATAACAAAGTCATCCGCAGTCGCAAGGTGGTATTCCATGAAGAAAAGATGTACAAGAATCGTCAGACAGAGACAAAGCATGAGAAGGTAGTACAACCAGAGTATGTTGAATTAGACATAATGCCCGTGAAGATGTTTCCAGTAGATCAAAGTTCACCTGAAAGAGAGGTTCAAGATGAGCCTATTATCAGTGAAGAGGTAGTTCAAGAAGAACGCAGTGATTCGGAGCAAACGAATGACCCTGAAGTACCTGTCTTAAGAAGGTCTACACGTGTGAGAAAGCCAAAGGTAATTTTTGATCCATCAGCTAATACGTTCGAGCCATGTCTTATATACGATTCGGGGAACCAGAGACTTACGATGAGGCAAAGGCAGACACGTCTCACTTGCGGTGGGAGTGTGCTATGAAAGATGAGATGAGCTCGTTACTTAACAAAACTTGGGAGTTGACCAAGTTGCCCACAAAAAAAAAAGCTTTATTAAACAAATGGGTATACAGGGTTAAGAATGAAGCAGATGGTAGTATTAGATACAAGGCGAGACTTGTAGTCAAGGGCTTTTCTTAAAAAGAATGGATCGACTACTCCGAGATATTTTCACCTGTAGTGAAAATGACATCAATTAGAGTTCTGCTAAGCATAGTTGCAGTGGAGGATCTTCATCTTGAGCAGTTAGATGTAAAAACAGCGTTTTTACATGGTGACTTAGATGAAGAATTATACATGGCACAACCTAAGGGTTTTGAAGTCAAAGGTAAGGAGCACGTGGTATGTCGCTTGAAGAAAAGCTTGTATGGCTTGAAACAAGCTCCGCGACAATGGTACTTAAAATTTGATGGTTTCATGCAAGAAAAAGGATTTGCACACTGTGAGTCTAATCACTATGTTTATTTTCACAAATATGATGATTGTGACATTGTGTATCTATATTTATATGTGGATGACATGCTTGTGGCTAGTTCCAATATGAAGAGAATTGTAGAAGTGAAGAAGATGTTGACATTACAGTTAGCTATGAAAGACTTGGAAGAGACCAAGAAAATCTTAGGCATGAAAATCATCAAGGATAGGAAAATAAGAAATTGTGGCTGTCGCCAAGAAGACTATAAGAACAAGGTATTAAAGAAATTTAACATGAATAAGGCAAAACTGGTTGCGACTCCTCAAGTGAATCACTTCAAACTTTCCAAGGATATGTGTCCAAGCACTCAGGCTTTGAAAGATGAGATGACGGTAGTTCTATATGCATTAGCAGTGAGGAGTTTGATGTATGCCATGGTGAGCACGAGACCAGACATTGCACAAGCAGTAGGAGTTGTGAGTCGATATATGCAGAACCCAGGTAGAGAGCATTGGAATGCAGTTAAATGGATTTTGAGATATCTAGCAGGTACTTCCAATTACTCACGTTGTTATGGTGGTACATCTCTAGAGTTGCAGGGTTATATAGATGCAGATCAGTCGGGTGATCGAGATAGTGGTAAGAGTACCATTGGATAAGTCTTTACAGTTGCAGGTACAGCAGTGAGTTGGGTATCTCAACTACAAAAAGTAGTTGCTTTATCGACAACAGAGGTAGAATATGTAGCGATTACAGAAGCCTCCAAGGAAATCATGTGGTTACAAGATTATATGGAGGAGTTACATCGAAAACAAACAGCCAAGTACACTTTGTGGAGTGATAGTCAAAGTGCAGTGCACTTAGCAAAGAATGCAGCTTATCACTCAAGAACTAGACATATCAAGAAGCATTATCACTTTATCAGGTCAGCATTGAAAGATAATGAATTAAAGTTACAAAAGATTGATGGCTCGAAGAATCCAGCTGACATGATGACCAAGGTAGTAGACAGAAAGAAGCATATTTTATGTACTACTACCATTGGTATTACTCCATGTTGATTGATGAAGAGTATCGCAGAGGCACAAGTTTTTCAACTACTATTTTTTGAAGAAGATGGATGCAAAGTTGCTTGGTGCTTGGGTATATTTGTTTTCAAGTGGGAGATTGTTATAGATAAAGCCAAATATTTGTTTTTAAGGGCTTTTTTGTCTTTTCTATTAGATTTCCTTTTAGGTTAAAAGTGGTACCTATATATTAGCGATGGCAAAACCCTAGCCGTCAAGACGCTGAAAAAGGAAATAGAGAAGTAAGAAAAAGAGAGAAGAAAAAAGTGAGTTTTTTTCTTGATGAGAGTTATCAATCTCTTTGTGCCCTGATCTTGAGGAGAAGATCGTCGTTGTATTCCAACTTTTTCCGAAGTCTAATGGATTCGCAGAGTGCCTCTGCGCGGAGACGTAGCCTAGGTTTGGGTGAACTTCGATAACAAATTTTCTGGCGTATTCATCTGATTCTGCTCTTTTATTACTATATTTTGTCTGGTGAATCGTTTGCGAGCGTTATTTTTCTGGAATAGACGTGCGATTTCGTAACAAAAATAAGGCCAATATGTTAATTAAAGGATCTAAACCTCGAGCCTTCATTGGAATAATGAAGAATGGAAAGGCCAGCGTCCCTTCTGAGTGGTGGTTGGACAGTGGCGCTACTTGTCATGCTACAAATGACAAGAACTTACTCACTGAGGTCACAGAAATGAAAAACACTGTGGAAAATTGCAATGGTGGTGAAGCAAAGGTGACTCATGCTGGAACTGCAAATTTGATGCTTTCTTCAGGTAAATTACTAACTCTGAAATATGTTAGAGTAGTACCTTTACTTAAGAAGAATTTGATATCTATGAGTTTACTTGATAAAGCCGGTATATCGTTTTTAACTATGAATGGTAGAGTAACTTTATCTGTTAACTCATATTAGTTTGGTTGTGCATTCATGGTTAATGGTATGTATAGGTTGAGTTTAAATGCTGATAGCATAAACCATGCGAATTCTACTTTGATTGATCCAAAGTTGCTACACAATAGACTTGGACATGTGAATTACAGGAAAATGCAACATCTAGCTAAAACTCACAATATTCCATTAGATACTTCTATTCGATTTGATAAGTGTGAAGTGTGTGCACATGCTAAAATCACTAGAAAACCCTTTAAGTTGGTTTCTAAAAGAACACAACTTCTTGAGCTAATACATTCTGACATTTGTGATTTTAGAAATTACATTACTAAAGGTGGTCAGAAGTATCTAATAACATTTATAGACGATTTTTCTAGATATTGTCATGTCTATTTGTCGAAATCGAAAGATGAGACTTTTGAAAAATTTAAGATTTTCAAGTCTAGAGTAGAAAATCAACTCAACTTGAAAATTAAGAAGTTTAGGAGTGATAGATGAGGAGAATATACTATGTCAAGGTTCAAGGAATTTTGCTCCTTATTCACCCCAATCAAATGGTGTTGCAGAGCGTAAGAATAGAACGTTAACTGAAATGTTAAACCCTATGTTACTTATAGTTGGCATGCCTTCCTCCTACTGGGGAGAAGTAGTTCTAATTGATAATCACATTTTGAACAGGTTGTCGCACTTTAAGTTGTCCATGAGACTTTATGAGATATGTCATAAGCGCACTTGTAGATATGATACGCTTAAGACTTGGGGCTGTATTACTTATGTAAGTATACTAGATCCTAAGAAACCTAAGATGGGATTTAGAACTATTACTTGTGTATATCTAGGTAGTGCAGAAGATAGCGCTGCAAATAGGTTTTTAGATCTATCTACTAAAACAGTGATAGAATCTAGAAATGTAGTGTTTTTCGAAAACAAGTTTCTCAAAGATCAAGCCTTGAATGTTTCTAGATCTACAGATATGATTTCAGAATCTCCTATAGAATCTGAAGCAGGCCCTTCTGACACTAATTCCACACAATTGGCTATTGAACCAACTCCAATTAGAGTATCTACAAGAGAGAGAATTCCCAAAAGTTTTGGTGAGGACTTTGTTGCTTACCATCTTGAGGATGATCCATTCTCCTATCAGGAAGCAATGAAATGTAGGGAATCTCTACTGTGGGAAAAAGCCATAGATGATGAAATGAGCTCTCTGCTACAGAATCACACTTGGCAGCTAGTAAATTTGCCAAAAGGGGCTAAAGCTATAGGCTGTAAATGGGTGTTGAAGAAGAAACTGAATAATGATGGATCAATAGCCAGATACAAAGCACGTTTAGTAGCTAAAGGCTATAAACAACAGAGTGAAATAGATTATTTTGATGTCTATTCACCTGTGTGTCATCTATCAACTATAACAATTCTTCTTACTTTGGCATCTATTGAACACTTTGTAGTGCATCAAATGGATGTAAAAACAGCTTTCTTACATGGGGATTTAAATGAGGAAATTTACATGGAACAACCGGAAGGATATGTTATGAAAGGTCTTGAGGACAAAGTTTGTAAATTGAACAAATCCTTGTATGGTCTTAAACAAGCACCTAAGATGTGGCATCTTAAATTTGATAAAGTGGTAAAGAGTTATGGCTTTAAGTCTAGTTATTCAAATAAATGCCTTTAGCATCCAAAGAATTTGACATAAAAGATCTTGGTATTGCTAATACCATTCTTGGTATGAAAGTAAGCTTTAAACGACAAGTCATCTTCCTTAGCCAGACTTATTATATTGGGCAGCTACTTTATACTTGGGGATACGATAAGTGTAAACCGAGTGAGACACCATGTGATTATAATAACAGACTGAGTCTTAATGAAGGGGAGCAGCGTAGATCAATTAAAGTACTCGAAACTGATTGATAGTCTCATCTATGCTATGAGTTGCACTAGACCCGACATAGCCTTTACAGTTGGCATGCTGAGTCATTTTACTAGTAATCCTAGTAAAGAGCATTGAGATGCCCTTAATAGGCTAATGAGATACCTTAAAGGAACTAAATATTATGCTCTCTATTATTCTGATTATCCTCTAACTGTGGATGGATATTCTGATGCCTCATGGTACTTAGATATTGGAAATAGTAAGTCCACTAGTGGATATGTATTCACTTTTGGTGAAGCTGCTATTACTTGGAAATCCAAACAACAAACTTGTATTGCATTGTCGTCTATGGAATCAAAAATTTTTGCTTTAGCCTCAGCCGGTGAAGAGGTAGAGGGGATAAAGAATCTGATTATATGAATATTCCTTTGACTCGGCTAAAAATTAATTCTTTAAGCCTATTTTGTGATAATTGAGCAGTTGTCCAAGTCATCAAGAATTGTCTCTTTAATTCAAAGAGAAGACATGTGAGACTAAGACATGCGTTGTTGAATTATCTTAGAGAACAAGGGGTTATCACCTTGATTGATATGAGATCGAAGGATAACATAGCCGATACTCTCACCAAATGTATGCCTAAAGATCGATTATTCAAAATAGTGGGGGAACTGGGGTTAAAAACTATATAAGCAAGTCTTAACTACCATTTACTTACCTTCTAATTGTGTGTTTTGAATTATCAAATCTTTCTTTATTGGCTATAATGATAAGCACAGTTTATATGTTTCATCGATATCATAGTTGCTAACTAATTTAAAAAGGGTGAGTTGTCTCATTCCAAATTTGATGAAGATGACTTTAACATAATTCAAATGTTCTATCTAGGAAAATTGTGTCATTCCAAACTTGATGATACAATTCAACTAGATTGGACTATCCCTTTTTGGTTAAATGATCTCATTCCAAACTTGATGCTAGATTATTTGACTTTAAGGAATCAGTAACTATGACATTCCAAATTGAAACATAGAAACAATTGTTTACATAAGAAGCCTATTGGTCTTGTTCTTAATTGAAACTTGATATTACATGACTAGGTTATTGTAAGTGACTTGACTATTGGTCGTGTTCTTTGAAACTAGACAATAGTTATTCTCCTACAAAGTTGATGGCTCTTTGTAAATCACATTGTTTAGGTCTTGTTCATAATTTATGAAACTGGCTTGATGTGGCACCCCCGACTCGCCACAGGTCGCCACAGGTGATCTCTCTTAATTACTCGATCTCATAAAACTTCACTTGATCGATACCCTTTTGACTAGGGATTTTTTTTTTTTTTTGAAAAGCGGTCCCAACGCAACTTATTAGCAGAAGCATAAACAAGTCTCACCATCTCTCCCTCCAATAACCATAATGCAATACACACCAACTACACACCATAAGAAAAGATAATGCCGATTCACTCTTATTTATATTTTCATGATGGATATCAAGGTTGATACAACAAAAAGCCAAGATTTTAACTATACTCGGCTACCATCCCAAAAGGACTCGATTCTACATAGATCATGTACCACCCTCCATCTACAAGCATCAGCTATCTCCAAAAAGTGTCAGCTCCCAACAGCTACACACGCCATCATACCCAATCTGGTGCATCGGGTGGCGGCGGCAGTAACATCCCTAACATAACTCCATGGCGTCGAACATGGACAGATATAAACTCTTGGATGATCGGGCCCCCAGCCAAGCCCACGTCATACATCACTAGCACACGAACCCGTATGAACACCAAACCAGGGATGGTGACACAATTATGCTCTATACACTCGACCTCCACGTCATATGGAAGGCCATAAAAGGTACCGCACGTGATCGTAGGGAGAGGCATCTTTCTAATCTGAAATTTTGGTCCCTAAAGGGGTGAGTACAACCACTCAGCAGGTAAAGGATCCATTAAACTACTCAATGCATCAAACAGAACAACCATGGCATCATAAAGTACATATCGTTCATACATATCAAACATATCTCACCTTTCAGTCATGCCTATTAGATCAAGACAGCCATATATACATATATATAGGTCACCATGTCATGTGCATATACCACCAATGCACTTGTACATACAACATTATACAGTCATGCATACATGTCACCATACCATATGCACATACCACCATGCACTTATACATGATACACCATACAGCCATGCATACATGTCACCATACCGTGTGCCCATACCACCATGTACTTATACATATTACATCATACAGCCATGCATACATGTCACCATACCATGTGCACATACCACCATGCACTTATACATGTTACATCATACAGCCATGCATACATGTCACCACACGATGCATGATTTAATTTCAGCTCTTGTTTTTCAATTGGATCGCCACATTTTTCTTTCCCGGGACCAGTAATTGCATCCCACATTTCTATCGCTCGTACCCAACCCGGCATCGCGAGGAACCTCTGGCACACACCTCCGGGCATCCGGCACACACACTCAGAGCATCTCGAAACTCCCGAGGACATCCGGCACACACCTCCAGGCATCCGGCACTCACCTCCGGGCATCCCGACACTCCCAGGGCATCATCGGCTCACACCTCCGACGACATCCTCACTTATCACAATTCATGTTCACAATTGTGTCTCAATATTAACATGGCACATAATATGATGGCAACAAAATCAATTTCAGCTTTTGATTTTTATGTAACGCCATATATCATCACATATGCAGCAAGATCAATTATTATTATTTTAGAAAACATAATGCATTCTTTTTAATTTACATTTCCTAAAATTTAGTAATTGTCTCTAATAATTTCTAAGAATTTAGTACATCATAGACAAACTCTAGGGGCATTTATCTCATGAAGAACACAACACCACCAGAATTTCATACAAAACAGGATAGTCCATACATCACGGCTTTCGAAATTTGCACAATCCAGCTAGCACAGTTTTGGAAAATATTTTCATTAAATACCCAAATGACATTCCAAAATTATGAAATTCGAACATGTGATATTCAAGACATAAAGGCAGATACTTTATGAAGAACACTATACCAAAAGATTCCCATATAGTTCAATACAGACCACGCATCACAGCACTACTAATTCTGTCCGTTCTACTTGCACGGTTTTTGAAATTTTTTTGGTTAAATAGGAAACTGAGCTTCAAAAATTACTAAATTTGAATATGTTGTAGGAAAGACATAAATAAATATATTTCATGCAGAAAACTTTTCCAAAATAATCTCATACAAAACAGTATAGACCACGCATTGCAACATTACCAAGTCCGAACACATCAGATTGCACAGTTTTAGAAACAATTTCGATTAAATACCCAAATGACATTAAAAAATTATGAAATTTGACTATGTGATAGCCAAGACCATAAGGTAAATACTTCATGAATACATCAAAGTCATATTTTTCCTAGGTAATTAAATATAGGCGGTTAAAACTTCTGTTCCTAGTACCGAAATTTTCAGATCCAGTCTTTCCAAAGAATAACGATTTCACCCACTTATACTTGTTTTTTTTTGTCCCAAATTTGAGTATGTTATACTCCAAGAAGTCCTTTACAACTTTCATTTAAAAGTAGAAGCCAAAATTCAACTAGAACATCACATGCAAGTCACTAGAACATCCAAGGTCGAGCTGTTTTTCTCAAGAACAGTACACTAGACTAGAGCACCATTCTTATAACTTTAATTTTTCGCATTCTATACATCCGAAATTGTCACCATTCAATCACACACCCTAAACACAGCATGCAAGAGTAGATCAAGAGATCCCACTTGCCTCTAGACCGAGTGAACGGCGAACACAACGGTGAGACACGGCGAGACACGGCGACGACGGACGGCGATGCATGGCCCTTCCTCATTCCTTCTTCCCTTCTTCCTTTCTTCCTTCCCTTTCTCTCCTCTCTCTCTCAGACGAACTCTCCTCTCTCTCTCTCCTTCTCTCTTGCTTAAACCGGCCACTTTTCCCCTCTAATTTTCCTTCCCTCTATCATTAGCCATCATTAGTTTTGCATGGCTTGACACTTGGCCATTACCATGGGACAAATGGGGGGAGGCATGCAAACCGGACATCCTCCCCCTCCTTCGTGCGACAACAGCCCTTCATGGGCTTATGGGCCGGCCATTTTGGCCCATCTTAGGCCCAACACTCTTGGGCTTAAGACCCAAGCTTAAATAAATCCAAAATTAACCCTTTTTAAACACTAACTAAATCCATATTAAATCAAAGTACTTAAATTACATATTTAAATGGCTATAATACTTTGTAACATAGATTAATAAAGTCCAACTTATAAAATTCATGGCCAAAAACATAATTTTTTCATCAAATAAATATGGATCTCACATGGGCATGGAACATGTTTCCAACAAAATATTCACCCATTAGGTGCTCAGCCATTAATTGTATTACACTTCTTTGGTCTAAATACCATAACATAGATCAATGATGCGTCCATCGCCCTTCCAAAGGTTGTAAGGCATCTAGAGGTTGCCACGGAGTTTTAGAATGCCACACTTGATGCTTATGACATGATATTATGATGCTTTATGACATCAATATATGTTTTTCTCTACCTGATGGAATGGTGCTAAGTTTTTATTCAAATGATTGAATTCATGATAATATGAAATTCATATTTGACACTCTACAGGGAATGGCAAAGATGGAGGAGAGCTTAATGAGTGGGATCCTGACTAGGATGACATACTTGATGAATGAATATATATCATTTAAAGCATGTAGGGACTTGACAGTCTACCTGCTATTGCCTATTTTGAAGAAATCCATTTACTTGAGGCTTGCATTTTGCTATTTCTATTTTGTGGGCATTATTATGCTTGTTTCTTATATTTGTAAGGCCTACTTATACTTGATTAATATGCATATATTGGTTGTGAACTGAGTCTGAGATTTATTTTGGGATTTGGATTTTGTTAATCTCAAAACAGATTCATGATAAGAATGATTCACTTATTTAGATTGCATATGATGATTTAGATTAATACTTTACTGCCGGAATACTCTTTGACCGATCTGAGTTGATTGTCTTGGACTAAATGTGGATGATTCATGTTTGTCTGAATATTACACTGACCACCTTTTTGGATTGTGCTGTATGGTGAACATAGGAGGAGATTGTTGGATATATTATTAATATAGTCCAAAATAATATGTTCACATACAAGCCCAATAGGCAAAAGCATGGTTATTTTGGTCCATATGGGTCGGAGCCCAATAACATGCATATAAAAACTCTAGGGTTTCCCTACGCTGGAGGTAACACTATTGAGCGTTCCAAACTTAACGTCTCTTGGTGTAATACTTCAAACAACTGCTTCATCTCTCTCAAACCTATTACCTCCAACACTTCACCTTCCAAATCGAACTCAAATTCCTAATGTTAGTGTGCTTCAGATCCAATGTCTCAAGGTGGGACATGTTCCCAACCAATTCAGGAATCGAATCAACAACCGTCCATCACAATCCCAAGTACCTCAAGTTCAGCAGTACATTGCCAAGTCCAGCCAGGAGCAAAGCTTGTAAACCCTCTTCCAGATCAAGCACCCTAAGCAAACAGCAGTCTCCCTTTGCAATCAAGGGCTGAAGCAACTCTTCCACTTCCCTCAAGCGTGTACCATGCTTCTGAGTTTTGAAGGACACGTGGGAACGGAGGTGTTGGCAGTGGATGCTACTGTGCTGATGACCCTCTGTCTTAGCACTCTTCTGAAATCCTTGATGATAATAATCATTTTGATACTTCACAATCCATGATAAGCATCCAATAACAACCTTAGATTCCTCGTTGTGATTGGTGCACTGGGTTTCGGAATGGATTTGAAGAAGTCTGAGTTGCGTTGCCATCTTGCACGAGAAATTGTGCGGGAAACTAGGCATACGGCACAATTTGGGCTTTCCACTGTACTTCCTACGCCTCACCACCTGAACCAAGTTTCAACCTACCAATTCTTCGAAGCATTCCATGGCGGTGAACCCGACTGCTTCAACCAATCCTTTAGCTAGCCATAGTTGGAAGAGCCTCCTTGTTGGGATCTCTATGTCTTTGGGAAAGTGGCACAAGGAAAGCAAACAGAGCTTGACCAGGGAAGGCAATTTGTGGTAGCTCATGGACACAATTGTTGAAAAAAATATGACTTCGAATCAATAGAGTAGTCAAGTCGGACTTTAAGACGTGGTATCACTTTCTTTAAAAATTTATTTACCCTACAAAGTTGCTAATGGTCACCAACAAATATTCTCCAAGATATAACAAATTCTTCAAATGAGAATACTATATAACAATTCTAGTATTTTTCCAGTCTTTCAAAAAAAAAAGAATTGAAAATATGGCTATAGTTTTTTAAAAGAAGACTCAAAAATTATCTCATATTCATTCATCTAGAAAATTGGCATACATACATATATTATATATATATATATATATATATATATATATATATATATATATATTTCTTAAAGAATGAAGGAAACTCTTCACGAAAGATTATAAAGTAAACAAAGGTATTCCTTTGAAAAAAAGTTGCAAAATGAATAAATGTAACCCTTCGAGAAAGGTTGCAAATTGAACGAGTATAATTTACAAAAGTTATCTTGAAAAAACACTTTAAAAATTTGGAATAATAAAATAATATAATATAATATAATATTTTAATAAATAAAATTCCGAATTTTCATAATTTCCAAAGATACTTACTAAAAAAAAATTGAACTAATAGTGTTTAATAAGATGACTGTACGAAATAAAATAAAATAAAAAAGGGATTAGTGCTAATTAAACCGCGGGTGTGCAAGCGTGTAAAGTGCTAAGTGTATTTAATAATCATGCCAAAATCGCGCAATTATTCACACATCCGCACGCGGGTATAGTAGGGTCTAGCCCACACCCAATCTTTTCTTTAGATATACTAAAAAGGTCTCACACTTATTAATTCACTCACCTCCTTCCACCTTTCTTAAGTGCGAAAAGAAAACACACTCTTAGTTTGTTTTACAAACAAACTTCCAACAATCCCCACTTTGTTTGTAAAACAAAAATTTCAAAAATAAAATTTTAAAACCATCCAACCAAAATTTCGATAAGATTAATATAGGCAAAAGATCGCTTCAAGTGCCATAACTTGGCACAAATGAACAATTAAGTGCCAAAAGTTACGAAAGTGCACTTAAGTGCCACATTTGAAGAGAAATGGATTACTTAAGTACCACTCCGGCCAAAATCCAGCCAAAATGCTGACGTGCGCAATTTCCAATGAAGTAAGTGCAAAACAACGCCGTTTTGCACGTTGACGTGGCCAAATAATGCAAAACGACGTCGTTTTGGTGCTAACGTGGTAAAAAAATAATACAAAATTTAATTAAATTAAAATTATATAAAATATTTAAAAGTAAAAAAATAATATTAAAAAATTTAAAAATTTAAAAAAAAAATTAAAAATTAAAAAAAAAAAAAAAAAAAAAGGGCTGGGGGAGGTAGCTAAGGCGCGCCGCCTCCCCGTCGCCGCAAGAAGGGCCGATGACAGAGGGGGAGGGTCCGTCGGGGTCACCGAGCCCCAGCCGGGGGCGGCAACCCCGCCGACTAGCGATGGGGCTCGCGAGCCCTTGCCCCAAGTCGGCGAGGGTCGGCGGCCCTCGCCCGGCTAGGCCAATGGCTGCCGCCCGCCGGGGTGACCCCCAGTGATCAGCAACCTTTGGCCTGATCTGCCGAAGGCCACCAACCCTCGCCGCCGATCGGCCAAGGTCATCGGGCCCTAAGGGCCCTGCGACCTGGTCGACCCTCTCCCCTATGTCGCCGACCCTTCTCGGCGGCGGTTGAAGGCTCACCCTCAATCGCCTCCCCCTTTTCTTTTCTTTTTCTCTTTTTTTTTTTTTTAAATTTTTAAATTTTTAAATTTTTTAAATTTTTAAATTTTTTAAATTAATTTAAACTAATTACTTTTTATATTATTTTTTTACCACATCAGCACCAAAATGACGCCGTTTTACACTTGCTTCGCTGGAAAATCGCCATGTCAGCATTTTAGCCGGATTGGCACTTAAGTGATCCATTTTGCTTCGATTTTGGCACTTAAGTGTCATTTTCGTAACTTTTGACACTTAAGTATCCCTTTTTGCCAATTTTGGCACTCCAAGGGTCTCGGTGTCGATTAATATATATAAATGCCTCTTTCAAGTTAAACATTTACTTAGTGCTAGTATCTCAAAACTCTATCAAGTGACAGGTAGCTCGGCTTTAAACTTGTACTTTTAAATAATAGAATCAAATATATCGCACATATATTAACCTCTTATTTCAACGAGAAGTTCAACGAGAAGCTCTCTAGAAAGCAATCCTGACATTCGTAAGAAGCAACACTACTTCTAAGCTCATATAGGTTATGTATCTACTATGTGTTTCTGTTATTATTAACACATTATAAATTTGTATTATACTTCATTAGGAATTCAATTCAACCTATAAAACGTAATAGATAATACCGACTTCTCATATCAAGGCTACATTGATATCAAATAATCACATTCAGTAACTTGTTCTCATCCATTAAACATTGTAACTAGTGATGTTATAGAAAAATGTCGAGTTACCATTACTAGTGATTTCAATAAAAGGGTTTCAGCCTCATTTATTGTGAGGTCATAATTACCATATCTCATGGTAAAGCATTTGTGAAGGGACTAGCTAGATAGATTACTTGACCTCACATAAACAATTATTATGGTACCACCTTAATTAATTGTCTCACATATTCATATCTTAGACTAATATGTCTAGATTGCTACTATATGCTCATGCCAAAGTGGCTTGATTATCATATTGGATAGAAATAGGAGGTATAAGACTAGGCCATAATTTGATATCCAACAATAAATTTTTAATCCATTTGGCCTCTTTCCCAGTTGCCGCTAAAGCAACGAATTTAGATTCTAGTGTTGAGTAAGTTATACTTGTTTATTTCTTACTTGCCCAAGATATAGCACATCCACCTAATGTAAAAATCCATCCATAAGTGGAATGCTACCCACAATTGTAATCTAACTAGCATTGTTGTATCCTTCTAATACAATCAGAAAATTATTATAGAATAATCCTAAATTTTTAATTCTCTTAAGATAACTAAAAATTCTAGTAATAGCTCTCCAATGTTCTATATTAGTATTATTAGTATACTTACTCAACTTACATATATAATAAGCAATATCAAGTCTAGTACAATGCATCACATATATTAAAGACCCTATAGCACTCGCATATTTAAGTTGTGTTGCCGTTCTACTAGTATTATAATTTAATTTAATACTAGAATCAAATGGAGTACTTATTTCCTTAAAACCAAGATATTGAAATTCATTTAATAGTTTTCTAACATAACTACATTGGCTTAAAGAATAACCCCTAATATGTTTCTTAACTTTAATACCTAATATAGTATCCACTTCACCCAAAATTTTCATTTTAAACATGGAAGTCAAATACTTCTCAGTCTCAGTAATTCCAATCATATTTGTTCCAAAAATTAGTATATCATCAACATACAAGCACACTAAAACACCATAGTCTTTAGTGAATTTAGAGTATATGTACTTATCGGCACTATTGTGGATGAAAATCATTAAACAATATGACCAAATCAAATTTTTCATGCCATTGCTTAAGAGCTTGCTTAAGCCCATAAAGGGTGCGTTTGGGAACCATTTTTGGGGAAAGTCTTTAGGAAAATGCAAATACCTTTGAGTTAAAGGTAGATTTTTCCAAAATGCAACCGTGTTTGGTAAATTGTACTTCGAAAGCTCTTTGTAAAGTATTTTGAGTAAAATAGCGTTTGGGGAATTACACTTACAAAAGATCTTTGTGGTAAAAAAAAAAATTATCAAAAGAAAAATTAAAAAAAATTGACCAAAGGGCAGTGGCCGCCGGCGACCTCCGGCGACCTCCGACGACCTCCGGCGACGCCGGATCTGGGGCAACGAGGTCGCGCGACGTCGTCGCGACCTCCGGTGACCTCTAACGACGCCAGATCTGGGGTAGCGAGGTCGCGCGACGCCGTCGTGACCTCCGGCAACGCCGGATCTGGGTCAACGAGGTCGCGGGAGGACCTCACCGCCCGGATCCGGGTCGCGGCGGGGTCACGCGACCTCGCCGCCCTCGGAACTCGGGGCAACGAGGTCGTGGGAGGTCGCGCGATGCCGCCGCGACCTAGATCCAGGGGCCGCAAGGTCGCGCGACCCAGATTGGGGGCGGCAAGGTCCTCCCACGATCCCGCCGCCCCAGATCTGGGTCGCGGTGACCTAGACCTTGCCGTGGGTCGTGGCGGTCGCGCCACCGCCCGGCGTCGCTCTTCTGGGCGACGGTCGCTAGAGACCGCTCACGAAAGAAGAAGACCACCTGCCGCCCCAGATCTGGGTTGCGGTGACCCAGCCCTCGGTCGCGCCACCTCCGGCGCCCCCCGACGATCGACGGCGTCCCTCCAGCAGATCGCCGCTGCTGCTCGCAGTCGCTTAATGTAACCCCTCGGAGAAGATGAACAGTTGCGACACAAAGGCAAGAACCGGAAAAACAAACAAATTTGTGAGAACAATTTCGGAAAAAAAAAATTATGAACAGTGCCCGTGTGGGCATGCCAAAAAAGCCGAAAGCCCAAGGTAGGTCCCCCCTGCCTTGGGCTTTCGGCTTCACAATGCTGGCATTTAGGGAATGCGGGCTCAAAATTTTTTGCCAAACGGGCTGGCATTTGCCCAAGTACTTTCAGGCTTCAAAGGGGCTTTGGGAAGTGGTTCCCAAACGCACCCAAAGTGACTTAATCAATTTATATACTTTTCTTTCATTTCCAAGAAGAACAAAACCCTCTTGTTGTTTCATGCAAATTTCCTTATTTAAGTCTCCATTAAAAAAATAACAAAAAAAAAAAGTAGTCTTGATATCCATTTGATGAACACAAAGATCATAAATGGAAGCTAAAGCAACAAGAATTCAAATAAAAGTTATATGTGCAACAAGAGCATACGTATCAAATTAAAATCTCTTGGTCATAAGTCTAGACTTAAAAGCTTGGATAGAACCATTAGAATGATATTTTCTTTTAAAAATCCATTTGCATCCAATAGGTTTAGATCCTTTTGGTAAATCTACTAATACCCAAGTATTATTGGATATAATTTAGTTCATTTTATCATTTACAGCTTCTTTCCAAAAAGAAGCATCTCTAAAAGACATAGCATCATCAAAGCTTTTAAGATCGTTTTCTAAATTTAATACTAAAATGTATTTATTTAGCACGTTATTTTCTCTATCTCCTTCAATAAGAAAAACATGAGTAATAAAATCAAAACCTAAGTCTTTTAGTTTCCTAGCATAGTGCTTCTTCTTGGTTCAATCATGTCTTTAGAATCATTCATTTCTTTCTCTTGAGAATCTTCTTGAGTTTCCATAGGTTTTGAATTATTTTCAAATAATTTTAGAACCTGTAGAATATTTATTTTCAAAGAATTCAACGTCTCTCAATTCTACAATGACATTGGACTTTAAATTAAGAAGCATATACTATTTTCAACATATCCAACAAAAACACTTATGATAACTCTAAGACCGAGGTTTGTTCTCTTAGGGTCTGGTACTTAGTAGTATGCCAAATAGTCCCACACCTTAAGTTATGGCAAATTTGGTTTTCTACATTTTCATACTTCATAAGGGGTTATGTTATTTTTCTTGAAAGATATTCCGTTATGAATATAACATACAGTAAGCAATGCTTCTCCCTAAAGATTAGTTAGTAGTTTTGAATCTGAAGGCATATGATTAATCATTTCTCTAAGAGATTGATTTTTTCTTTTAGCCAAACCATTTTATTGTGGAGTATACAGTGCCAAAACTTGATGAATAATACCATGTTTTTCACAAAACGAAGAGAATTCATTTAAGAAATATTCTCCACCTTAATCTGAAAGTAGAACTTTGATTTTCCTTTTCTAATTGATTTTCTACTTTAGCCTTATATTTCTTAAATATGATAAATGATTTATCATTCGATCTCATGAGACAAACAAATAAAAACCTACTGCAGTCATCCACAAAAGTAATAAAATACCTCTTACCACCACGTGTTAGCATGCCATTGAATTCACAAATTTCATTATGAACCAAATTCAATGAATTCGAATTTCTTTTAATGCTAGGAAATGGTTTCTTAATAAATTTAGACTTAACACATATTTCACACTTATCAAATTCACTATTGAAATTTATCAAGTCTAACTTCTTTATATTCTTCAAATAACGAATATTTATATGTTCCAACCTACCATACCATAAAAACAAAGACTCAACAATATAAGCATAATTAGCAGTATTATTATTGATACTCAGTTAATACATAACATCATTAGCATAACCCTTTCCTACGAACATCCCATTCTTCAACAAGATAACCTTGTCGAATTAAAATAAAACCCAAAACCCCCTCTTACAAAGTAAATCAATAGAAACTAGGCTTTTCCAAATTTCGGGTATAAATAATACATTAAGAAGAGTAATCTTCTTTCTAGAAGTAAAGTCTATCTCTACCCTGCCTTTTTCCAGCAACCTTTGCAAGAGCATTATCTGCCATCAAGACCTTTTAAATATTTGAGTTGATAGTCTCTTCAAATTGCTTGAACATGTATTTATCCTTGCACACATAGACTGTTGCTCTAGAATCTAACCACCAACTAGATTGGATAGTGGTAGAACTGAGTTTAGAAACCATAGCCATTACATCATTAATTTTAGAAATTTTCATGTTTGAAAATATGATTGAAATCATGGCCACATAATTTTCTTCAACCAAATTCACATCGGCCTTCACCGTTGGAATATTCTTGTCCTTAGATATGCTCATGTAGTGAATGCAGTCCTCGCCATAGTTTCCCTATTTGCCACAAACAAAATAGCATCCATTTTTCTTCTTTTGTGTTCTTCTAAATTTATGCCCATACTTTACTTTGAAGTTTTGGCAGATTTTTTGTTTTCTTTCCACAGCATTCACATTGGAATTGTACAAAATTGAATTATCACGTAAACATGACTCTTCCGTAATGTGAAGATGTTTATGTATTTGCTCCAAGGTGAAGTCCTCTGACTTGTGCATCAGCCTTTTTTCATAGTCTTTCCAACTTGGAGGCAATTTCGCAATAATTGCTCCAACTTGAAAAGCTTCAGGAATATCAATCTTGAGGGCACGAATTTTATCCACTAGCAATTGCAATTCATGGACTTGTTCCAATAAGGGCCTGGTATCAATAAACTTTAAATCAAAATACTTTGCAATTAGATATTTATCGGTACCTAGCTCCTTTGCTTTGTACTTAAATTCCAATGCGTTTCAAATTTCTCTAGCCGACTTCATTTTAGTGAATAAGTCGTACAAATAATCAGACAGTGTATTTAGAATATGTCCTCGAGAAACTAATTCATCCTTCACACATTTCTTCCTCTCTTTATTAACCCTCTCAATGGCTTCTACACTTGGTTGTCCTCCCTCAATAGTAGGCTTCGGATCTTCTATAGGCACCAAGTTAGGATCCAATATGTAAGAAATCTTCAGAGTAGTGAGTAAGAACATCATCTTGTCCCTCTAGCAAGCAAAGTTGTTCCCATCGAACCAATCCAGTTTGACCATGTCTTGATTCATGACTTCAATTGTCTCCAACTCCATTATTGAACAAAATAAATCCTTAAAATTGTCGAAAAAAATATGGCTTTGAATCAAGAGAGCAATCAAGTCGGACTTTAAAACATGATATCACTTTCATAAATATCCTACCAAGTTGTTAATGGTCATCAACAAATATCCTCCACGATACAACAAAATCTCAAAATGACAAAACTAAATAGTAATTTTAGTATTTCTCCTAGGTCTCTCTAGAAAATAATTGAAAAGATGGCTATAGTTTTTGAAAAGAAGACTAAAAAAAGATCTCATATTCATTCATCTAGAAAATTGACATATATATATCTCTTCAAGAACGAAGGCGACTCTTCATGAAAGATTGCAAAGTAAACAAAGGTATCCCTTTAAAAAAGTTGCAAAATGAACAAATGTAACCCTTTGGAAAATGTTGCAAACTAAACGAGTATAATTTCCAAAGGTTACCTTGAAAAAACACTTTAAAAGTCGGAATAATTAAATAATACAAATAATATAATTTTTTAATAAATAAAATTCCGAATTTTCATAATTTCCAAAAATACTTAATAAAAAAAAACCTTTGAACTAATAAAGGTTAATAAGATAACCGTATGAAATAAAAAAAATTAAAGGAGTTAGTACTAATTAAACCGCGGGCGCGCAAAGTCCTTAGTGCACCTAATAATCGCACACCCGCACGTGGGTATGGTGGGGTTTAGCCCACATCCAATATTTTCTTAGATATATTAAAGAAGCCTTACACTTATTAACTGACCCACATTTTCCCACCTTTCCTATGTGAGATAAAAAAAAAAAATACACACTTAGACTCTGTTCGTTTCACGGAAAATAATTTACGGGAAAACGTTTTATGGATTTTCCGGCGTTCGTTTCACGGAAAATGAATTTTGTGAATGAAATGAAAAAAGTCTTCTAAATTAGAGGAAAATGTTTTCCACTTTTGAAAAGTGGAAAACATTTTTCTTATTTGATCTCTCTTATCTCACACCTCTACAAATCTCCACTTCCTCCTCCCCTTTCGATTCTTCTTTTCTTTTTTTCATTCGAATTATTTTTTAATTTTCTTTTTCTTTTTTATTTGAATTATTTTTAATTTCCTTTTTCTTTTCTATTTCTATTTCTTTTCTTTTTTTTTTTTCTTTTTCTTTTTTTTTTTTTTCTTTTCTTTATTTCCTATCTTCTTCTTTGTTGGCTACTCGTCGCCCGTCACCAAGCAAACCTCGAGCTCGTCGATCCGGCGAGCCTCGAGCTCGACGCCGCACTCACCAATCTATGGAGCGACTAGCCTCGTGCTTCTCGGCGAGCTTGAGGCTCACCGGTGGACAGTCGCAAGCCATTGTCGTGGCCGGCGACCAACCAAGAAAGAAGGAGATGGAAAATAAAGAAAAAGGAAAAGAAAAATTAAAATAGATTTTAAAATTTTAAAATAATTTAAAATCAATTTTTAAAAATATGAAAAATCTATTTTAAAATATAAAATAAATGAAAAGGAGTATATGAAGAAAAGATTTTCCTTACCGAACAGCCAAAAATATTTTCTAATTCATTTTCAAGTTTCATCCGAATAATGGAGAATAAATTACATTTTCCTGAAAAATGATTTCTTTGAAAATATTTTTCAGAGACGCCACATTTTCCGCGAAATGAATGGAACTTTAGTTTGTTTTATAAGCAAACTTCCAACAACAATATCATGGAGGGTGTGATTATCAGCATGCTGGTCCTCAATGACAGGAGAAGCATCACTGCTTGCCACTACAAGTCCTCCAAGCAGCAAAATCCTCGAAGGTGAGCCACTGCACTTGCTCAAAATCCTTGCCGTGAGCCCTGGATCTTTGGCCACAGGACCACATTGCCTCAACAAGCGCTTGCTCTGGTTTGCATCAAATTTGTTCAATTTGAGAGTAGAAGCCCGAGGGTCTATAAGGGATGGAATTTCAGGAACCGGAGTAGTAATGATGATTCGGCTTCCATTCCTCGGGTTTACAATGAGGATCATGAGCTCGTCCATGACATTGGCCTCACGCAAATTGTCAAAGACGATGAGATACCTCAATTCCATCAAGGACTTACGAAGGATCTCTTTTAGGTTTTCTTCTTTTATGTGCTCTAGATCCTTCAGTTCTTGCTGAGGTGTTTGCTTGAGTATCCGCACCAAGAGATCTTTCAAGGTGAATTCTTCAGGAACATGAACCCTGGCGCGACATTGGAAGCTATGATCTATATCAAGTCTGTTGAACACACTCCTCACAAGAGCTGTCTTGCCGATGGCTTCTCCCCCCACCACCGAAACAAAGCGAAGTGTCAACGCGTCCTGATCGTCATCTTGCAGGGTCAACCTAGCTAGGAGCTCGCACTCTGCATCTTCATGGCCCACAATGTCCGGCTCGACCTTCCCAATCCAACGTACATTCCCTAGATGCGCATTCCTCGATGAAGCATTTTCATCAAGATTAAGCAGATCAGAAGGAGGTGGATCTTGCATTGGGGAAAGGTGAGTGGACAAGTCCTCAACACTGATGATGAAACAGAAGGCCATCTTTTCAGTGGCCTGTGCGCGCATCTTGAGCGAGATGAAGTGGACTAATGCACGAATTTTTGAAAAGCGGCCCTTGAGTGACATCAAGTGCTGTAATGCTTCTGAGAGGAACTTATCAGCGAAGTCCCCAGCATCTCAAGCTCGATCTAGGAGGCGTTGTCCATGGTCATTGCTTTGCTGGTCGTTGTCGGGGCCAGATTCCAGTAACCTCAAGGTGATTAAGATTTTCTGGAGATCATTGATAGTCGTATTATGGCATAATCCACAAGAGAGAAGTTCTCTCGGAGAGCACATTTAGCGAATTGTTGATCACGAGTAAAATGGCCACCTTGGAAGCAGCCATCTCAGTTGAATGCAGGCGAGACCAGCACTCAACTCTGCCTTCTCTGCTATGCAATGGAGTAAGGTTTGTACCTGTGTGTACTTGGGAGAGATATAGAGAAAAGAAGAAGAAGAAGAAGAAGAAGAAGAAGAAGAAGAAGAGGAAGATGAAGATGACAACCGCGAATAGAGAATTGGTAAGAGCCTTTGACACTGAAATCGATGATCTCTACTAACCAAAGGATTGCAATGTTTATAACGGGACTGATTCCAAGTACAACGGTCGCTAGATAACTAAAGTCAACTTTAGGAAAATTATCAAAAAGTCCTAAATCTATTATATGGTGACTAATTTAGTTCCGATGGGAATAACGGATCCCCGAAAACCGGATTCGACACCGAATCGAAACCCTAAATCAATGCGGAAGATGAAGCCCAGGAATAACACGTATCACCAATCGTAAAGCACACCACGGATTCGAGCGTACCTTGTTAGCCACTGATTAAACACCGATGCCGACAAGAGGAAGAGATTTGGCCCTGTTCGATTCGATAAAGCCTTGAAGGGAAGAAAAGCGCACCGTATGTTTACTATTTTTCCTTTTGGGAGAGAGAGAGCGTAAGAAGAAAAGACGTACGTTATTTCCAACTGATACGTTTTCTCTCTCTCTCCTCCCTTTTATATGTCCCCCCATCCATGGGCCCTATTCCCGTGGGCCAGGCCTTTTGGGACCAGCATGGGCGGACGGGCCTTAAGCCCATCCCCAATTAAAACCATCATCTCCCACTCGCACATGGTGGACCGAACAGGATTCTCTTTACCTCTCTTCAACATTCATACTGGTAAATAATCTGTGCGACTAGCATACTTTGAGAGCTCGTTGATATACATCTGTTAGGAATATATAGCAGCTCATAATGGGCGTCACACTCCGAGTAGATTTAGTATGCAGTACCCTAGATCGATCGATCACATTTATATCTCCCTTGATCTCTTTTAAACAATGATATATATATTGTATTCACAATTATAATTATCACAAAGACAGTCATAATTGGTCGACCAGTGAATACAAAACCACAATGTGATTCTCCAAAATCGATCTTCCTCTTTCCTTCAAACTCTCAATTTCAGTCCAGCTGGCTTTTCTAGAAATGCCCCATTAGATCGAATCATCTCATGACCATTGGCAACACCCTAAGATAGCAAACACTAAATAGAAATCTTGAGAATAAGTAAGAGTCATGAGGGGACTAAAAAATTGAGAAATTCTTTTCCTCAAGAGTCTCACACGTCATAAAAGTTGAGATCAAACTTTTTGCCACTCTTATTGGTCGTCTCTTGCATACGTAGTATGAAATACGTATTACGGTATTAACTCATTTCCCATGGAGCGTATGTCTACACCTTTCAATACCGTACAGATGATAGTTCGGACATACCCAATGTCTAACTTGAGTTCACGTATCTACTCATTCACAAAATTCATCAGAACTCACATCTAGCATTTTAGACAGATAAAGTAAAATATGTGGGGTATTTTACTTTCGGACATCGTAAGTATTATGTCCTCATCTTAACACTTAGTTAAGGCGACATACGTATTTTAAGCTTGAGCTCTCGATTATCACCTAGATAATAAGCTTAAAAACAGTCTCATCTCTATTTATCACACAAGAAACAGGCGATTACCCGTGTGAGTGGGCTAATCTTATATCTGTCCAACATACTTCTCAACTTAAAATAATCCACTGAGCATTAAGATGCATAAAGATCATACAAAGATTCATAGGCATTAATCAATGAAAAACAAAATTTCATAAATGTGAACAACTCAGGGAAATTACAATTCAGTACATCAGACTCTACGCAATCCTAGAGATTTTACATGACCACAAAACACATCTCTAGGTATTGGCTTTGTCATAGGATCTGCTACCATTCTATGCGTAGATATATACTGTAAGTTCACATCCTTTCGTGCAACCATATCTTTCATAAAATTATACTTGGTATCTATATGTTTGGTCTTGCCATGATACTTTGGATCTTTGGTGTACGCTATAGCTGCTTGGCTATCACAGTTAACCAACAATGGATTTGCAGCTTTCTCATCAACACCTAAATGATCCAAAAATCTCTTAAGCCAAACTCCTTCTTGTACTGATGCTAATAATGCCACGAACTCAGCTTCCATCGTGGACAATGCTATACACATTTGCTTCTTACTGCTCCATGATATGGTGCCATTGTTCAGTAAGAAAGCAAATCCAGAGGTAGATTTTCTTTCATCTAAATCTCCTCCCCAATCAGCATCTGAATAGCCTTCAAGTCGTAGATCATTTCCTTGGTAATTCAACTTGTAATCAGCAGTTATCTTCAGATACCTCAGTATTCTCTTGACGGCTTTCCAATGTGCTGGACCTGGATTGGATTGGTATCTACTCACCATTCCAACTACAAAACATATGTCGGGTCTTGTACACATCATAGCATACATCAAGCTCCCAACAGCACTAGCATAAGGAACATGTTTCATTTGTTCCTTCTCTTGTGGAGTCCCTGGACACAGTCTGTGGCTCAATCCTTCACCTTTTGCAATAAGAGTGTCTATGGGTTTACAATCTTGCATACGAAATCGTTTAAGAACCTTATTTATATAGGTTTCTTGCAAAAGAGACAACGATCTCTTCGAACGATCTCTCGAAATCTTAACTCCAAGAATGCATGTAGCCTTACCCATATCCTTCATCTCAAAGTTAGAAGACAACCATCTCTTGACAATATTAACCAACTCCATATTGCTTCCGGCAATCAGTATATCATCAATATATAATGATATGATCACAAATTGATCATTGGATCTTTTGATATATACACAATGATCCTCATCAATCATCGTAAAATCATATGCCATTATGGCATTATGAAAACGTATATACCATTGTCTTGATGACTGCTTAAGACCATATATCGACCTCAAAAGTCGACATACTTTTTCTTCTTGGCCTTTCACTATGAAACCAGCAAGTTGTTCCATATATATTTCTTCCTCTAATTCTTCATTGAGGAAAGCAGTCTTTACATCCATCTGATGTAACTCAAGATCCGGACTTGCCACTATTGCCAAAATAATGCGAATCGAGGTAAATCTTACTATAGGAGAAAACGTATCTTCATAATCAATTCCTTCATGTTGATTATACCCCTTCGCCACAAGGCGAGCCTTATGCCTTTCAATCGAGCCATCAGCCTTTCGCTTTATTTTGAGAACCCACTTGTTCCCAATAGCTCTGCGTCCTTTTGGAAGATCAACCAGTTCCCAGACTTGGTTTGATTTCATTGACTCCATTTCCTCTTCCATTGCATGAATCCATTTTTCCTTACTAGGGCAATTCAGAGCCTCATTGATATTTCTTGGCTCATCCTCATCTTGTGGAGCAACCATAAAAGTTTCCCCTTCAATGTCAAAACGTCGACAGGGAATACTTTGGCGACTTGTTCGCCGTATGGGAGATTGTACACTTTGTACATCATTCCCTATTATGCTCCCACTTGGATGAACTACACTAATATCATTATCTTGATCCAAGGTCTCAAATAGGAAGTGATCTTCCCCTATTTCGCCCTTATTAGGAAACTCATCCTCTAAGAATGTGACATATCGTGATTCAAATTCAGTTATACTCCCACTTTCCTGCTCACCAATGAACACATACCCTTTCGAGTGTTCCGAGTATCTTATGAAAATACTCTTCTTTCCTCTGGGACCCAATTTCCCAAACTTGTGAGAGAACTCATGTGTATAGGCAGCACAACCCCATGGCTTAAGAAAACTCAAGTCCGGTTTTGTACCTGTCCATAACTCATATGGAGTGGAAGTAATTGATTTGGAAGGCACCCGGTTAAGTATATACGCAGCAGTTAACAATGCATCACTCCAAAAGGTGATAGGCAAGTTAGCATGCGTCATCATGGACCTAACCATTTCCAGTAGGGTTCTATTTCTTCTTTCCGCAACACCATTTTGTTGAGGAGTGTACGGAATAGACAACTGTCTTTCTATTCCTTTTTCATCACATAATTTTCTGAACTCATCAGATAAATATTCTCGACCTCGATCGGATCTCAATGCTTTTACTTTCTTATCTAATTGATTCTCTACCAGGTTCATAAACCTTTTGAAACAACTTATTGCTTCAGATTTATGAGAAATCAAATAGACATATCCAAATCAAGTATAATCATCTATAAAGGTGATGAAATAAACAGCCACATGCCTTCCTTTCACATTCATTGGACCACAAACATCAGAATGGATTAAATGCAGAGGAAATTCAGTTCTTTTTCCTTTTTCAAATAGTTTCATTATCATTTTCCCTTCTAGGCAATGTTTACATATGGACAAATCAACTTTTTCAATATTGCCCAAGAAGCCCTCTTTGGCTAGTCTATTCATACGATGTTGGCCAATGTGACCAAGTCTAGCATGCCATACATTCACATCATTATTATATTTATTAGGAGACGTGAGAAGGGAATAACAAACATTAGCATTAACATAATCAATATCTAATACAATAAACCATCCAGAAAATAACCACAACCATAGTAATTTGTATCCAAAAACAAATTCACACCTCTATTATAGAAGTTCATATTAAAACCTAATTTAACCAACACTAATACAGACACTAAATTCCGACGAATCTCCGGAGCATACAACACATCATGAAGAAACAAAGTGCGTCCACCACGCATATTCAGTTAGCATGTGCCAATTCCTTTCACTTCAGCTCTGGAGTTATTTTCCACATAGATCCACTTAGTTCCAGTTGGTACTCGTCGGAATTCCACGAAGGATCCTCTATCCTTCACTACATGGTATGTCGCTCCTGAATCCACAGTCCACAAAGGATTAGACTCAGTTAAGAACACAGAACTCGACACAAAAACAAAGTTCTGAAAAGTACAAGGGGTGCATATTTTTTTTAGCTCACGACAGTCGCGAGCATAGTGACCCTTCTTGTCACAGTTGTAGCTTTTCACCCTTGCAAGCTTTTTCATGCGAGGACGCTTCCCTCTTACATGTTGGTTAAATTTGGGTTTTTTCCCCGAATGACCTACTTCTTCCTTGCCTTTCCCCTTATCAAACTAGTTAGGGCGCTTGCGTTTGGAGCTCGAAGCTCCATGTGAGCTAGAACTAGCATGATATAGTTCAGCATCCGGCTTAGCCGCCAACAAGCGGTCCTCTTCCAGCTCAAAATGACACATTGCATCCTCAAAGGTTTTGATATTTTCATTATGAGTCAGGTGCACCATCATATGCTCCCAACTCTGAGGCAAGGAACGAATCTTGCTTGCACTTGCTGCTCATCTCGTGAGGACATGGCCAGCATCTCTCGGCTCGGTTATCATGTTTGACATCTTTCTAAGATATTGCTTCATGGTCTGACCATGAGGCTTCTTATAAGAGTCAAACCTGATAGTTAGCTGCCTCAGTCTAGTCACCGAAGTATGACCAAATCTAGCTGCCAATGCCTCCCACATTTCCTTGGCATTGTCAAAACGCCGAAACTCTCGCATAACATCATTTTTCATGCTGCTCAGCAACGTGATGCGAGCTAGAGAGTTCATTCTTTTCCACACAGAAAAAGCTTCTTTGTCTCTTTTGTGCTGTGCAGTGGTTCCCTCTTTAGATTCTACCATGGTCATGCCAAGAGCCTCAAGTGCTTCTTGCTCTTCCAAAGACATACTGGATTTTCATTTGCCAAATTTCATAGTTGTCTCCACTGAGCTTTTCACCTTTGTTCAGCTCGGCAACTATGCTCTTTGTGGCTGAAGCCATTGATCTGAACAAATCAAACAAATATGCACGAATTATTAATGCCTATCATTTATGCATCCCTATTTACATAGACCCATCATATTAATGAATAATTTCAAGTAAGGCTTGAGAATCAAAAGGTCACTACGTTTCCAATCATCCTCCAAAAATCCTAACTTAAAACTATCATTAATATGATTGTCATATGCAAAATCAATTCTATGAAGCTACAAAAACTTCTAAAACTACCCACAGACTAATTACCCACAAAGAACCAGCAATTAACAGAAAGCAACAGATAATTGACATACAATTAAAAAAAACAATAATGCTTTCAATTAACACAATTAGGTAGTAATCATTACATAATATGTCCACAAATCACACTTAACATATATCAGCCAATACAATTAACACCGAGTCAGCACATGAACTGGGAAAGATCATCTTTTGTTCAATTTCTTGATCTTTTCCCTTGAAACAATACAGTAATATTCATTTACAAAATCCATCACAATTTTCTTATAGGAAGCAGCTCCGTTGACATCCCATATGCAATTCAACACATCTTGCCATTCGGGTGGAAGAGTGTTTACAAAAAATCGCACCATCTCTCGGCGTGACATAGGACGACCATTCCATATGACTGTTGAATTTTCTGTTGACTTCAAGGACATGATCAATTAAGTCACCTCTCTCCCATCAATGATTAGTCAGCTCAGCTATCAACTTAGACAGCCTATCCTTTTTTTTTTTTTTGGGTCAACGGTCAACGGTCAAAGTCAACGGTCAACAGTCGTCGGTCAACGGTCAGAGGGTCAACGGTCAACAGCCGTCGGTCGTCGGACCGGACGGACCGATCAGACCGCTCGCGCGGACCGACTGCACGTGCCTAGCGCGTGCGGGGGATGATGTCACGCAGACGTCATCCGGCACGTGCCGGGCACATGCCTACGTCCGCGAGTCAGGTCGGGTCGCCGGTCGGGTCGGGTTGCCGGCCGGTGACCGCCCGGCGAAACGTCGTCGGTGATGACATCATCGATGACGTCATCCGAGCGGTTACGAACCGTTGGATGACGTCACGATGACGTCATCGCGTGACATCAGCAGGCGTCGGTCCGAGGACCGGCGCGTGTCGGTTGCCCGCCGGCGGCGTGCACGTGCCGGTTCGCCGACCAATGCGTGTGACGCACGCGCTTGGCGATGCAACGCCTCCGGGCGCGTGCGGCATCTCCGGCGGCGCTCGACGTATCGCCAGACTCGTCTCGATGTTGCCTTTCTTCCTATGCCATCACAATTTGATTTCGACTTACGAAAACTTGAAAAAATGGCCAAATAGCGCTCGGGTGTCGGGATTTTTGCCCCGATCCGTACGGCCGAAGTTCTTTCGCAAAAAATCAATCAAAAACATCAGAAAAAGGTCGGGAAAAACATGAACTAGGGCTCTGATACCAATGATGGGAATAACGGATCCCCGAAAACCGGATTCGACACCGAATCGAACCCCTAAATCAATGCGGAAGACGAAGCCCAGGAATAACACGTATCACCGATCGTAAAGCACACCACGGATTCGAGTGTACCTTGTTAGCCACAGATTAAACACCGACTCCGACAAGAGGAAGAGATTTGGCCCTATTCGATTCGATGAAGCCTTGAAGGGAAGAAAAGCGCACCGTATGCTTACTGTTTTTCCTTTTGGGAGAGAGAGAGCGTAAGAAGAAAAGACGTACGTTATTTCCAACTGATACATTTTCTCTCTCTCTCCTCCCTTTTATATGTTCCCCCATCCATGGGCCCTATTCCCGTGGGCCGAGCCTTTTGGGCCCAGCATGGGCAGACGCCCCTTAAGCCCATCCCCAATTAAAACCATCAAGTTCTAAACCTTTTAATTGTTCAATTTAATCTTAAACATTTTGATAACTTGTCAATTTAGTCTTAAACATTTTAACAATTTATCAATTTAGTCATTTAGACCAATTTTAACCGGAAATCACTAAAGTGGAGACCTAATCAACATCGACCATCCCACATGGTACAGCGAGAGGTTGGCTAATGTTGATGTAGAAGATTTTTGCAATTTTATTTTTATTTTATAATTTTTTCCTTTTTTTATCTTTTCTTTTTTTCTTTCCATTTTCCCTCTGTTGGGCCTTGTTGATGGTCAGCAATTGCCAGCCTCAGGCCAAGGCGACCCTTGCCTAAGGCTAACAGACTTGACGATGGCTAGTAGATGAAGAAAATGAAAAAAAGAAAAGAAATAAAGAAATAAATCATAGAATTAAAAAATGCAAAAATTGTCCACATATGTGCCAGCTATGCTATATAGGACGGTTAGTGTTGACTAAACTGTTGTGTAAGTGAATTCTAGCAGAAATTGGCTAGAATAATTAAATTGACAAATCGTTAAAAAGTTTAGGACAAAGTTCAGATTTTAAAAAAAGGTTTAGAATGAAATTGGCACAATTATATTGTTTATGATTAAATTAACAAGTTATCACAAGATTTGGACTAAATTGACATAATTCAAATATTTAGAATGAGTTGGCTGTTATGCAATAGGTTAAACTTTTTAGACAATTTTTCCAGTGAACTTTAAGTCAACATTAAAATGCTCAATAATACGTATTCGGTTCTCGCATGGGCGCTCCATAATGTGTTGATTAAAAGCATAACCTGTCATGTCTAATTAATTGTAAGATATTATGTGGGCTAGTATGCAGCCAACGTACAATATTTACTTTCTGCAAAGGCCGAAAATGCATATAGAAAACTTCTCGCTGGAAGTCTACGCTTTTGCCAGTCAATGGCCTAGTAGTTTATCAAGTGAACTCCAGGTCTTTACAAAAGATGTGATAGCTGGCAAGATGCATGACGACGGTTTCTTTTTTCTTTTGTAAGTTTAGTTTGGCTCATCTAATGACCTTCGCAATAAATAAATTAGACCTCATGACCGCGCACAAGTTTTACTCATAACTGTAAATCTTCATATAAAAGAAACATATCGCAGTATTAGGGTCATAAAAATTCAAATTTTCCTTTTCAATTCAGGAAAAAAGGGGCTCGTTTGATAAAACTGAAAAAATAATTTTATTCATTGGTCAAAAAGATACATCATAAGTACATAAACTTTGTAACAAAGTAAATTGAATAGAGTAAAACCCAGAATACTACAACAAAAATCCAAATTGAGAAAACAGAAAAATTAATAGGGCACCAGCAAGGTTAAACACATGCTCGTTCCACAATAACAGATATGTCAAGCAAATTAGTTAGCAGTCGATCACTAAATCTCATATTTTTATCGATGATGAATGCACGTCAAAAATTCTTCCTCTAGTAACTATGGTTGTGCGCACCTACATTCAACTTCTTTTAAACCACCACCATGTGAGAATCAAAACAGGTTGAACAAACACACTACTAACATTTGGGAGAGCAACCTTGGTGGTTTAGCGAGACACTTGAGCTCATGAGATCATTATTGAAGTTAGAAGAAAAGGGCCTGTACACAGACAGAGCATAAGTGTAAAGGGCCAAAAATGGGCTTAAGACCCATTTACTAACCCATATATGATTGGTTAGGTCATACATGAGTTAGCTAAATTTTGTTAAATGGGTTGATATGGGCTTGAGTAATACAGTCCAATAAAATGTGGGTTTTTAATTGGTCTAAAGCCCAACCCACCTACAATCCCTTTTCACTTGTCTTTATTTTCTGGTTCCATCTTATCTTATGATCTTATTTTTCTCAAAATTGAAAAATTGTAAAAGAATCGTGAGCTCTCAAGTTTAGAAAATTGTGAAAATTAGTATATAATTTTATGTATCAATATTTATTGACTTATTAATTTTAAGTGATGCTAGATATTTCATTGTGATACTCTGAAAATTTGCATTAAAAAAAAAGTTGGAAATAAGTTGAAGATCTTACTTTGAACCTTATAAAACTAGTAAAATTTTTATCTTTTACATACTACACACATAGTTTAAAAGTAATTGTTTTAAAATATTTATGTGTTTTAGAAATGCCAGTTGGGTCAAGTATGGATTTGGTGCAAGTTGATCGAGTATAGATCACTAAATTTATATAATATACGAGAGTCAAAATGGTTTAAATTGGTCGATTTGAATCGAATCATTTCGACCTACCCACCCATTTGATAACCCTACATAAGGGAATCAAATCATGAAAGCATATTTATCATACTCTGAGATTTAGATTAGAAGAGAATAGTTTCCAAGTTTAGAACTAGATCAGGAGAGTGCAAACTCTCAAATCTAATCCGAAGAAGAGAGGTCCAAAATTTATATCAAAAGAGAAGAAGAAACAAGCAAAAAAAAAAAAAACACAAACAAAATCAACAAGGGAGGGAGGGGAGTGTGAGTCTAGCTCAAATCCTCCTTGATTGCTGAAAGTTAAAGAAGATAGTGGAGAGAAAAGGGGAGAGATAACAGGGCTTTACAATTTTTTTATGTTTCGAAAATTCAGTAAGTAGTTTTGAGTGCGCAAATAGAAATAGAAAGTGGTTTGATAAGGGGTTCCTCCGGGCCCTTATCGCTCGGACCGCCAAGAGCGGCACGTGTAAGATACTGGTGGCCATGGCGTATGCCCAGAACTACGACAACCTGTGCAATGAGACGCATAAGTTCTCCATCATTGAGCTTGAGAATTTCGTGGACCTGGCCCCGTGGCATCGGTTAGGATTCACCTCCGCGAATGCCACCATAATCGAAGCAGTCGAAGGGTACTCGCTGGTTCACATAGTCGACTTGAGCACGACGCATCGCATGCAGATTCCTACTCTTATTGATGCAATCGCCAATCGTCTTGAAGGGCCCCCATTGGTGAAGCTCACGGTTGCCGGCGCTGTGGAGGATGGGCCGCCCATGCTTGACCTTTCGTACGAAGAGTTGGGATCCAAGTTGGTGAATTTCGCAAGGTCTCGAAACATACACATGGAATTTCAGGCCATTTCTTTGAGTTACGCCGACGGATTCTCATCCTTGATTGAACAACTCAGGATGCAGAAACTAATGTACTCGGGAGGAATTGGTGAACCAGAAGCAAAATTATAAATTGTCACATGATGCTTCACTTTGTGCCCAAGGAGACTGTTCTGTTGATATCGGATTCCGAAGCAAACCCTAGTCACCCCTTTGAGTCTTCATCGGTATATTCTCCTCGGTCGACCCTCCTTAAGGCACTTCGGTGCTTAGACCCGAACGTTGTCATCATAGTGGACGAGGATGCGGACTTCACATCGAATAATGTAGCCTCGAGATTGCGGTCAGCATTCAATTATCTTTGGATTCCTTACGACACGGTCGACACGGTCCTCCCGAGGGGAAGCAAGCAGAGGCAGTGGTATGAGTCTTACATCTACTGGAAGATACAAAATATCATCGCGCAAGAGGGTCTTCAGAGAATCGAGAGGCCCGAGCCGAAGAGCCGGTGGGTGCAGCGGATGAGGAACGCGGACTTTCGGGCCGTCCCATTTGTCCCATTTGGAGAGGATGCAGTCTCTGAAGTCAAGGCCATGCTCGACGAGCATGCAGCGGGCTGGGGATTGAAGAAGGAAGAAGATGATCTCGTATTAACATGGAAGGGACATAATGTAGCTTTTGCCGCTGCATGGTTGCCTGCTTGATTAACTCTTTTTTATGGATTTAGGCTTTAGTGCTCTTTCGCAGCTTGTTAAGTAGTTCATTAGTCATCAATTTACTTGACTCTACGTTGATTAGCTACTCCTTTTAGCTTCTTCCAAAATTGGATGACAGAGAGAGGTGAGGAATCATCTAGCTGATACTTAGTTTGTTCCAGATCATAAATATATTGACCCTCTCTCCCTCTCTCTCTCTACTTGTTCAGATGTTTGTGATTAGATGACGACTGCATTAAATGCTTGAAGACAAAACCAAATGTTTGGTGTGCTTTTTCTTTGACGAATAGAAACGAGGTTGTTCTTCCCATCAACGTACGAGAAACCCAATTTTGTAAATCGAGTAAATCTCGATATTCGTCGTCGTTGTCGTGGAGGCGCATCTCCAATCTAAGAAGTGTCCTCTAAGATGAACACATGCTGAGCTTGAATTTCGATTTCTGGTCGCTGTTTTTAAACATGCTTGGAAGTGAAATAATAACAACTATTGAGTCCTATAATCAGCTTGATGTTGCTTAAATCTTATATATCCATTTCATATGGTCGATGTTGAAGTGTTTCAGTCCCAAAGCTCACCTTTCTTTGGCTGAAATCTACGTCGACAAGTACGTGATTAATCTGAAGTTCTTGATTGAATGATTAGGTTCCTATTTAGTTCTACTTCCTTTTTGTTGAGGTTCTAGTGGAGTCACTTCCCGATCGCTTCTTGTCCTATCATCCTTTTCAATGTGCAGTCGGAGTAACCATTCGTCCTGTCAGCTTGGCTATCGAAGATGCAGCTCCTCTTTTTTACACTGAAATCTGCTCATTGAATTCCTTTCTGCTATATTCCACATAATGAAGAAGTTATTGAATCCGTTTTGCTGAGCAAAATAAAGCTTCATCGTAATTAAGAGAGAGAATAAGGATAACCAAACACCAATCTTTATAATTGAATTAATTCTTCAACAGGGCATCCAATAACTTCTTATGCTATCTCAAGCATCAACACATTGCGCCTCTCCATCTTCATCATCAATCACAAGTTTAACCATGTAGCGGTTTGTCAAAATTTTCAAGAAAATAAAAGATATTAATTAGAATTGCAAAATGCCAAAGTTACAACACTTTGATTTTATTTTATTTTTTTTGTAATTTTAACTTTTCACGAACGCCTTACACAAATTTCCAACATGTCATCTTACATTTCTGAATACTTCACATTCGTTCGTTGGGCTTCCTTCCTCTTTCTCTTTCTTCTTCACTTTCCTTATAAAATTTATTTAATATACAGTGTTTGGTTTATTCAATAGCAAGTCATTTTAATTACTTATGTTAGGTAAATTGAATTATCTGCTATGATATATACCCATTTAATGCAATTTATGTGTAGTCAGAAGATACATTCTTTTTCCTTTGACAAGGTCTTCAGATGCATTCTCTCGTCCTAAACCCTCTCGACATTTGAACAAGTTCGAAAGTTGCTCGAGCGTCTAAGTTATATTCAAAACAAGACATGCATTTTTTTATTATTTATTTATCATACCGTATTATTTGTATTAAATAATTTTAATCTTAAACTCTTTCTTTGGTTATTGTATCTCTATTAATTAGTAAATAAGCATTTTTAAAAACCCAACAACTTGAGGTTTCCAGTTTAAATTGTAAATCGGGAAGAGGCATGAAATAGTTAAATATCGGGTGCAATAAGGTTAAATCCCAAATGGGAGTATACAAAGGTTCTGGCAACATAAGTTTGTGCTCTCGGATCTCCTTAAGCATATGCTTAATATCCTCTCGTTTCTCCTCATCGAATTATGAAACAGATTGTTATTTAACAGGAAAAAAAAAAAAAAGGTGTTAACAGTGAAATAGTTGGAAATCAGCCAATATTAATTGATGGAAAGAAAAATGCATGTCACAAAAAATTATACATGCTGACTTTTGCAGACATAAAATAAGAAAAAAATTTCTGATATGATTTTTAAGACCACAGCATAATATACGAACGAAAACAGAACAAAGATTGAGGTTCAATACCTGGGATGGTTTAAAAGTTCTTTGTGTACAATGATTTTTCGTGTAAGGCTCGAGTTAATTCAATCTTCACAAGAATCGATTTTGAGCAACACCTTGATTGTTGGACATATTGCGAGATAACACACCTCAAATTTTGCCATCATTTTAAAAAATCTTTGAGTTCGACTTAGAGTCCACCAATAGTCGATCAATGTTTGACCGATGAAACACAATGCACAAAACCCGTCATAAACCCCAAAAATACACTTCTGCCCGTCAAAACGAGTCTTTGAACGCCCATGTGGCCATGCGGATCCAATTTCTGACCCATTGGACAAGTCGCTCGATTTTTCGCAGTACCCGAAAGTTTGCGAACTTCAGATTTCGCTCGGTCGTCACGAAACTATAGATCAGAAGCGTTCCAATGTATAATAGGGAACAATTCTGGGAAAAAATGAAAGGAAGGGAGAAGATAATCGGTATGCCTTGTTCGAATGTTGGGCCCAAATTAGTCTACTCCTCTCAGCCCATAACCTTTTCAAATAAAAAGAACGCAGCCTCCACTGGGCCATTCCTCTCTTCTCTGAAATTATCTGCAGTATTTAATATACTATAAAAAGAAAAAAAAAAGAACGCCTCATGAGCATTTACTCTCTTTTAAAATTCTGCCATTATTCCCATACCAAAATTCTATTATTATTACTATTATCATTGTCGACATTATTATATATAAATTAGACCCCCTTACTATATAGGTTTTTGTTAAAATACAATTTAATGCAATCTAATAATAAATAAATATATAACCTAATAACAATAATAAGTAAATCGAAAGATATGAGAGATTTTTTTAACTTTATTGATGCCAACATTATTATCTATAATACGTTTGACGAACTAAATTAAGTTGGATTCATTGAGGAAATTAGGACCGAACCAAAGCATGTAGGGGACTATTTCATAGCTCTTAGAATTCGACGTTGCAAAAGCGTCGTTCGCAAGCTCCACTGAACTTCTCATGAGCATTTGCTCTCATTTTCTTAATTGTTCTCCACATGAGGAAAACAAATAGATTTTCCCCAACACTCATTTGGCCAATGAGTGAATATAGTTTTGTCAACAAACATTATCATTACAAATTTAGTAAATATAACAGGGACTATACTAGGTTCAATGCCTGCAGTGAATTTATTATGATGTACCTCCAAATTATTAGTATCTAACTTCCTCATCTCCACAGTAAATAATATAGTAGAATATGAATCTCTGCAATTCAGGAAATGGATTAAGCTTTAAAAATAGTCCAATCATCTCGTGCAAAACAAATAATTTATCTATAGAATGGCAAATCCATATGATGTCTATTAATTTTATTGTGGTCAAACGAAAGGGAACATAAGTCAACCAAACAAATTTGGACCTGCAATTGACAATCGTAGTATCCGAAGATTACAATAAATCACACCATCTTTCATTATGTAAATCTGTTTAATATATGGTTCACAAATCCCTCATATAAGTAGTGCTAGCTTGCTAAAAGGCTCACGATTAATCATATTATTTCATTTTTTTTCTGCAATACAGAGGTAAATCATAAACGTTAGAGAGTAATATTTACCCTAAAGTACCCTGGATGATCATAAAATAAACAAGTCTTTCGTAAAATTCATCGTCAAGCATCAAGAGTGGTTGAACTTAGGTTAGGCAAGATGTCGGAATGTTTTCCGATAAATTTAGTATGACCCTTTTTTTTTTGGTGAAACGTGAAGAGACTAATACGTATAATTAAAAAAGAGAAAGATGAAATCATGAATATGGCAGGCTTTTGATTACATCAATCATATATTTTACTTTGCAAGAAAATTGTCCAAAAAGTCCTAAGTCTATTGTATGAGAGTGAATTCGGTTCTAAACCTTTCAAGTTTGTCAATTCAGTCATAAACCTTTCGACTACTTGCTAATTTAGTCTTAAATTTTTCAATTATATCAATTTAGTTATAAATCTTTTGATTGTACCAATTTAGTCTTAAATATATAAACAATTTCTCAAACTAGTCATAAAACTTTAAATGAATTGTCAATTTAGTCATTTTAGCTAATTTTGATAGGACATTACTGACGTGGTGGCCCAATCAGTATTGGCTATCCTACATGGTGTGGTTGGTACTGAAGTAAAGAATATTTGATTTTTTTTTTAAACTGATTTTTCTACTTTTTTTTCCTTTTCTTTTCCTTCCTTCTTTCCATTTTCCTCTTTTTACAAAAGGCCAACAAAAGCGGTGGCTACTGGTCGAGCACTGGTGACCTCCATCGGCCTTTAGGCTCGGGCCATGAAGCCCTCACTAGGCGATGGCTAGTAACACCCATGCCCAAGGGCTAGCGGAGGTCAGTAACTCTTAGCCAGTGGTTGGAAGCCCACCAGCCATGTGTAAAAGGAGGAAAAACAAATGAAAATAATCAATAAAAAATTCAATTTTTTTAAATAAAAAAACTTATCACACCTTAGTGCAAGTAACGCCATGTAGGATAACCGACATTGACTATGTAGCCACACCAATGATGTTTGATCAAGATTAGCCAGAATAACTAAATTCACAAATCGTTAAAAGGTTTAGGACTAGCTGGCAAATTGTAAAAAAGTTTAAGACTGAATTGATGCAATTAAAATGTTTATGATTGAATTGACAAGTTATCATAAGCTTTAGAATCGAATTGACAAAATTGAAATGTTTAGAATTGAGTTGGCCGTCGTACAATAAATTCATGGTTTTTTGGACAATTTTCTCTTTACTTTGCTAATTATTTGTCTAGAAAATCACCATGATCTAAAAAAGGAATATCACCAATTGCGTAATTCCCAATTTGAAATGAAAAAAATAAAAAGAATAATTTTTACCCATAATTCTAAAGAGTTATGTCACCATGTACTATTCAAATTTTGCCACGAAAAACTGAAATTTACGTTCTCCGCTTTCAAATTTAAAATGAACAAAATTAACTCATGATTCTAAGAAGACGACATCAACAAAATGCAATTTGTACTTCCCATTTCATCTCAATTAAAAATATTTGTTGCAATATGTGTTGGAACAGGCATTATAGATTAGACATGGTAAGAATATAAACACGTTAATTGAAGATTCTAATTAGAAAAAAAAAAATCAAAAGTTCATTATCTTCCAGAGGCTGTCGCAACAAGATAGCCTTTTTACTATTCAATGCATAAAATACATATTCTTTCTTCTAATGAATAGCAAAAAAGCTGCGTTAGGTTTGGTAAAACCTTAGATGACTATTTGCAAATCAACTCTATGAAGTAGCCATTGATTCTCCCGTTGCGAGCAATAAAATGTGTGTCAAAATAGTCAAAACGGACATTGGCAATGTCTCTCTGACAGAGTAGCAGTTTTCTAAAATAATGTCAGTGTACTTTTTGTCAAACTTACTCATTAATGCCATAACCTCTCCCGATCAATTCCGGTGCTCTTTTCCGGGTTCCAAACCTTGAATATAATTGTTAGACACCAAATTGAGGTTGGAAGGAAGACTTCATACGTCTTTCATCTCACTTATATTGATAGCTACTCCTGCCAACAATTCACTACTCTGATAACAATCATGTTGATATATTGGTCCTTCCAAGCATATTGACAATTTTGACTCTGTCAAGCTGTTCATCTTCATAGTACTTCTGAACTTTACTAAACAATCTCATTCTAGACTTGCTCACCATCACCAAGTCCATCCAATTGTTTAGCTAATCTCAGTACCTCTAAGTCATCACAAACATCCTTGGCCTTCTCGACTTGTTCATTCTCGATCAAGATCCTTCTAAATGTTCACTTTATCTAAAAATCCTTTTAGCTCATAGACATTTTCATGCCCAATGCCTTGTTCACCCTTGATATTGGAAGTGATCACTCTAATGGCAGAGCACACTTGATAGTGACAGAGCAATCCTCATATTAAAATCATCTAGTGCTGCTTATGACATCATCCACGTATTGGCTTGTGCATATATTACTTGGTGCTACTCAACCAATACATATATTAGTGATGGTTGTTTTTTTTTGGTCGAAATTAGTGATGGTTGTTTGAGAGTTAGTTTAAGTATGGTTAGATAGTATGATTTTCATGTTCAATTCCTCTTGGAATTTAGATGTAGCCAAAAATCCTAGGATGAAGATGGGTGTTCATTTGATGTGAATTAACTTTAGGGTTGATGTATATTAGGTGATTGAAAAGTAGTGAGTAAATTGATTGAGTTTTCATATTGATTTCTTAGAGTTTTTGTGAAATTATTATAGATTTTGATGATCTTTTGATGTTGAATGCTTGAATGATGACTTGAATTTTCATAGGAGTAGTTTGAAGATGCTCATAGTCTAGAAATTGACATGGACATAGGTTGAAGATGTAAATGAAATTTGGAAAAACTCAAAATTTGATTGACCTTTGCATGTTCATCGATTTGTACAAAAATAATAAAACGAATTAGAAAAAGTTGTCTTTAGATGATTTGTAGTTAAGATCATAAGCTTTCCAATGATCAATAAAATTACGGTTCATTTAGTTCATCCAAATTTTGTTCAAAATATAAAGAAAAGTTGTGCTTGATCTAGAATTATTGTTCCCGCGTCCGTCCGACTTGTTTTGCAATTTTAAAATAGTTTAAGGTTTTTTTTCCTGAAAAACTTGAAAAAATGAAAGTTTCAGAGGAGTCCTGAAATGGATAGCTGGAAAATTTCATAAAATTTGAATAAGATATGGGCGGACAATTTGATTAATTTCGAACAAGGCCAGATTTAGCCTTCAAAATTGTTCCGATTTGAGGCTGTGGTGCTTACCTTGTGTTTATTAGTATTTGAAGGGCTCTGTTTTGTAAAAAGTCAAAAAATGAAAATTGAAAAGCGCATCCTTGGCCTGCTGCCTGTAAAATTTGGCGCCAATTGGACTTTGTTTGCTCTTTTTTCTCGTATTTTTCAAAAAACCGGGTCTAAAGTCAGACCATGAGTGGGCAGGTTAGATGGATTAAACTGTACCAATTGGGGCATAACTCAGGTGAATGATCTTAACGAAGATTAAAATAGACTTCTTAAACTTTCATCAGCCATTGGAATCATTCAATTTGGACTTCATTAAACTAGTCACTTGGATTACAACATAATTAGATAGAAACAGGGGAAAAACAGAGAAGTGCCCTACTTGGGTCACTAATTGTTTTTGTGGTTCTCAAGGCAAATTGGCCTAATTCCATACTGAATTAACTTGGGGAACAATTGACATCTAGGAATTTCTTTTACATTAAAAATTGGTAACAGAACAAATCCGATAGTGTTGTTTCAGTGCACGATCAGCTCAGCTATAGCAGCAGCAGGGGTATGTGGAAGCTGGAAGTGATCAGTCAAGCCAAAATGGGCCAACATGAGCCAGACATGAGTCAGAAGCTCTCCTCCTCTCCTCAGTTGCTGTGCATGATTACTCGCTTTACACTTAATCGCTGCATTACACAATATCTTAACCCACATCTTACTTACTACGTTCCCCCGCGGTATTTCATCTTTGATCTCTCTGCGCAGATGCGAAGCAAGACGACACCCGTGGAACAGCACGTACTTGCTTTTTTCTCCTATTGTGAGCGTCAAATTGAGCTCTGTGTTCACCTGCTTCTGCAGCTGGTCGTAGGCACTGTCGAGGCTGAGCCCTTCCCTCTTCTTGCCATCGAAAAATTTCATGGCCTCAATATAGGTTTCTCGAAATTTGATGCGTCCAATCCCCGTTGGCAGCATCTCAGGGTGCATGACAAGGATATACAACATGTATCGAGACAAGTACTTACCGGGCTTCGCTTGCCGAGATAACTTTTGCTTGTCTTCCAGACCGTACAACAATTCAGTTGCAATATGCCAGATGAGGATAATTTGGTCGAACTCGAACTCCATGGTCCATTGCAAATGCTCAACGCATGCTGACAAGCCGACCACCTGGGACCCTGGGGCGGTAGACTGGGATTGCATTTCTCTGATAAATGACACGATAAAGTTCTTTATATCATCGGTCACTTTCTCGTGATGTATGTAAAGGGGCTTCTTGACCATCTCGTCAATATGCAGAAATTCGAGGAGTCGATCGCAAGGATAGTGCTTCTCTTTAAAAGCAAATCTCAATACGCTGAATTGAGCCATGTGATCTGACCATCGGCGCCGTTCAGTCAGTGGTTGCAACCAATTGATGAGATCCAAGATGGCGAAATTATTTTTCTTAATCAACCAACAAGCCGTTCTATCGGAGAAAAGAAGATCAGTCAAAGCATAAATCTCCAGAAATATGGCCACTGCTAGCAGTATAACGCTCATACAATAATCAGCTCTTGATGATTGCTGATCCGCGATCAGGATGAAGAGTACCAGTACGATACAGGTCAAAAACAATCCGACTATGCGACGAGTGAAGCCCCAATTAGTATAAATTGCCATGGCCTTCGTGTAGAGCAAATCGTACATGATTGCCAATTCAATCTCGATGATCTCGAAGGCAAAGAGGGCATCCTCATTTTTAAGCACCGACTGACTTGTGCGGCTATCGTCAAAACTCAACGGGAGATCTGCGAAAAGGCGTTGGAATATGTTGATCAAGCGTTTGGCCGCAAGCAATTTTCCGTATGCACCACCCACACTGTTCTCCACTTCGCAGACCTCAATCACTTCGAGCGGTATGACAGTGTAGCCCTCAGCCTCCATCAGTTTTTGTAGCTCCATTAACTTGCTATAATTAGGAGGCAGGTCGCTGATGGAGTTCCTGAACTGCTCACTGCTGGCGGTCCAGAGCACATAAACCCTTTCGCCATACTTGACGAGCCCGGCTAGTATCATCACCATGGTGAGGATGGATAAATTTGGGCTGGTCCACGCCATCAGAAAGATATAAAACGTTACTCCTGCTTGGGTGACTAGGTGAAACAATTGCCTCAACCAGAGTTGATTGTCTTCTAAGGCATAGGCTGTGATGGTGTCGGGGCCTCCTAAATGTAGCAAGAGGAATGGCGACCAGAACGCATTCAGCTGGGCGTTTGCGTCCACACCTTGGCTGCTTACCTTCCTGAGCTTGTTTGTGATTATGCCGAGCGTGTAGATCGCAACTGGATCGGCCATTAGGTAGGCCAGCCAAACGATCCCCCTCAACCAGGCAGAGTGGAAGTATTTGCGGCGTTTACCCATACAAATGAGCAGGATTTGGAGAGTGAGGCTGAGGAAGGCGGCACCGCGGAGCTCCCATTCTTCCCACAGCTCCATGAAACGTGGAGAGAAGACCTGCATCACCGTGATCTCCTTGACGATCGCTGCCTTGAGCAGCTGAGATGAAATACTTGTATTAGCAAAAGAATGATGAAAGTACGTTGCTCATATAAACAATATTCGCCTATAGAGATATATTTCGCTGTGCAGCCTAATTAAAAATGACGATTTATTCTTTCCTTGATGCTTCTTTCCTTGATGCTGGAGAAAAAACGCCTCCTTACAAGTTACTCTTACGGTTTCTTAAGCTGATGCTTTTGAGAACCAAAGGAAGTTCTCGCATTCTTATTATTTCCAGTTGTTTGTTTTTTTTTTTGTTTTTTTTTGTTTTTTGTTTTTTGTTTTTTTTATGAAATCGGCTTTTGCTCAGTATATAGATCTACTATGTCCAATGCGTTTAGCAGTCGGGATAAAATTCGGGATAGGATATAATTTATCCTATCCTACGTTTGGTGCTCACTCGGGATAGGATAAAGTCGGATATAAGGGGGGATATAGACATGATAAAATTATCCCATGGGGGAGGTGGGATAAATGTGGATAGGATTTCTAATGTCCATAATAGGAAAGTTATTTTTCTTGAATAACAAATTTATTAAATTAACAAAATTGAAATTATATTTCAATATAAATAATATTTGAATTCTAATTTAAGAAAATAAAAATAAAAAATAAAAAATTATTTTTAATTAATCTTATTTTAATTTATATATTCAATTTTAATTCTATTTTATAATAAACATTTAATCTATAAATTAAATATTTATATTTATTATATATTTTAGGTATTTTTGTATTTTAAATATGTTAGTACAGTTTACTATTTGATAAATTTTTATTAAAGAATGATGAAAGGGAAAAAGAAATAATAATGAAAATAATATAAAAAGAGGAAAAATAAAATAAATAATAAATAAATAATAAATAAAGGAATAGTGTTACGAGATATTTTCACTGTCTTCATTTATGAACATTTAGGTTCATTTATAATGATATGCCGTTTATATAAAAAAAAATGTATATGATGTGAACATATCCGACTTTAATACTGCGATTCACCAAACACTGGACGGGATATAAAAAAATCCCAGGATTTCATATCCTATCCTATCCAATCCTATCCCGATTAGAAATCCGGACGACCAAACGTAGCCTAAGAACTTGAACATCCATAACCATAACAAACTATATATAGTTGGAAGTTCACCGAAGTATAAATGATGTTAAATAATGTATCGAATTTGAACTGTTTACGGAATCCGACCATTGAAAAATTCAGATTTGTTCAAAATCCGGTGTGCATCTTTTAGGCTGCGTTTGACAGTCAGGATAAAATTCGGGATAGGATATGATTTATTCTATCCTATGTTTGGTGCTCTCTCAAGATAGGATAAAATCGGATTTAAGGAGAATATAGACGGAATAAAATTATTCCATGGGAAGTGTGATAAAGGTAGATAGGATTTATAATGTCCATAATAAGAAAGTTATTTTCTCGAATAACAAACTTATTAAATTAACAAAATTGAAATTATATTTCAAAATAAATAATATTTGAATTCTAATTTAAGAAATTAAAAATAATTTTTTTAATTAATCTAATTTTAATTTATATATTCAACTTTAATTCTATCTTATAATAAACATTCAATCTATAAATTAAATATTTACATTTATTATATATTTTAGGTAATTTTGTATTTTAGGTATGTTAGTACAGTTTACTATTTGATAAAATTTATTAAAGAATGATGAAAGGGGAAAAAAGAAATAATAAAGAAAATAATATAAACAGAGGAAAAATAAAATAAAAATAAATTAAGGAATAGTGTTATGAGAGATTTCCACCATCTTCGTTCATGAACATTTAGGTTCATTTATCTTTGCCAAAAAAAAAAAAAACATTTAGGTTCATTTACAATGATATACCATTTATATTAATAATGTGAACATATTTGACTTTAATACTGTAATTTACCAAATAATGGATATGATATAAAAAAATCTCAGGATTTCATATCTTATTATATCCAGTCCTATCCTGACTAAAAATCCAGACGACCAAACGTAGCCTTAATCTTGCACAAATCTGGATTATTCGGGCGAAGGAAGTTGATCATTATATTTGACCGGTTTGATTTCTTGGGCTTTCTTTATATTGCGCACTGGAGGGAGACTATTTCTTTGGATTATGGACAAAACAAAGAAGAAAAGCCACTACGGGACAAAGTAATGGGCTCACATGTTCTACAACTTTTATATTTATTTGTGGGGCACAAGTGTCCTTCAGAGAAAGAAAATGAAAATAAGACTGTCTCAGGATAAAATTCAGAATATGATAAAATTCATTACATCGTGCGTTTGGTGCTTACTCAATGCAAGATAAAGTCGAATATAAAGAACATATAGACTGAAAAATTATCCCATGAGAAGGTGGGTTAAAGGTGAATATGATTCTACAAGTTATTTTTTCGAATAACAAATTTCTTAAATTAACAAAATTAAAATTATATTTCAATCTAATTAATATTTGAATTCTAATATGAGAAATTCAAAATAACAAAAGAATAAAAAAATAGTTATTTTAATTTAATCTTATTTTCATTTTTATATTCGAATTTAATTCTATTTTATAATATAAATTCAAATTATAAATATAAATTTATATTTATATTTTTTTAGTATTTTATGTATATTAGTACAATTTACTATTTAATAAAATTTAATTATAGAATGATGGAAGGGGAAGAAAGAAACAAAAAAGAAATTAATTAAAAAAGAGAGGAAAATAAAATAAAAAAGTACATAAAAATAAAGTAGGCAAGGGTGTCGTTAGAGATTTTTACCATCTATATTTGATAAATTTTTTTGTTTATTTACATGCTAATATGCCGACTTTATTACTGCAATCACCAATAATATAGCAAAATCCTTAAACTTCATATACCTATCAAGTTTTGTCTTGATTAGAAATCTGAACGACGAAAGGTAGCCTAAGGGTTTATTATTATTATTATTTTTTGGTGAAATGTAAGAAATATATTGATAACTTTGGACAAACAAGAAACAGCGCCAACTTACACTCGACCGCGCAGCGGAAGAGTGGAAGGGAGTCGAAGGGAAAATAAAAGAAAGAAGAAAACGCCCACAACTCGGGCCGAGGTAAATCCAAACTAGCAAACCTCTACTACACGCTTAAAAGCGGGACGAGAGAACTAGGATGGTACAAAGAGAAGCACCAACAACAACAAGCAAAGCTACCAAGAAAAGACCGAGGGGTCGAAGCCCCAATTCCTTTGAAGTCTTCTATTTCTTGGGGTAGGAGGCACATTCTTGAAGGAGAGAACTCTGTCCTTGACAACTTTGATCAAATGATTTTTAAGACCCGACACGGAAACGGTTTCACCCCGAAAGATGATGCAATTTCTCTTCTTCCAAATTAGATAACATAGAGCTCCAAAAGAGAACCTAGCAATTTTGTGGAAGAAATCCTTACCCGATAAAAACTTTAGAGCCCAAGTGGAGGTCTCGGTCCACGGTCTGATTCTCCAAGGTAGGTTGCACCTAGAAGCCCAGAAATAAGCCAGGGTAGCAGGGGTTTGATAGTGAAAGAAAATGTGATCAATAGAATCCGGCTGAGTTGAGCAAAAGGCACAGACCGAGTAGTCAATCCTACCGTAAGAAACTAGGAGTGATTGAGTTGGTAGGCGCTTCTTGGCAATAAGCTATAATAGAAATTGATAACGCGGCGCCAATGCATTATCCCAAACCAGAGTTGCCCAAGGAACTCGATCTTTTTTTAACTCTAATTAAATTCTAGGCCGAAGCAATCGAAAAAAGGCCTGAAGAATCACTGCACCAAAGGAACCGGTCACAAACATTAGAAAGTGCTGGCAAGGAGAAGCCCCAACTTTCCAGGCGGGATTTAAAGGCCGGGGCAGAAGTGTACAGTTCAGAGACAACTGCCTTATTAGATAAACCCGAGTCCTCCATTACAGTGGAAGAAACAATTGCGTCCAAAGGACCACACGGAAGCCAGTTATCATGCGACAGAGATGTTTGCATTCCGTTGCCAATTTTCCAGCGAAACGACTGGCAAAAGTAGGGCTTAAGCTGCAAGATTTTTTTCCAAGCCCACGAGCATAAGGGTTTATTTTATTCTTCTCTCTCCTGAATAATAACTGCATGTTGAAAGAGAAACGCAGAACATGTTGAAAAAGAAAAGTGCTACACAAATATTGAGTTATTTATTTATTTGTAAACAATTTGACTTTGAGCCTAATTTAGATGTGGGAAATACTCAAGCGCATGAACAATTGTAATTCTGATTTCACGATTATAGTATATTATTTTTTGATGACTCTCTTCATAAATATAGGTACCGACACTCTAACTAAACCACGTAAGTCTTTGGGGTTCTTTATTGTCTCTCGTTTATTTTTCTAGTGATTTTTACATTGATTTAGTTGTAAGATCAAGTTAGTTTTTGCATTAATATTACAACAATAGATACCAGAGCATACAATTAGATTATTTCAAATTTTGATTAGGGGCTTTGCCATGTTTGCTTATTTTCTGAAAATTTTATTGTTTCAATTATGTTTAGAGTGAAAGTAGAATTTGAGAAGTTTGACAGGAGGAATAACTTTGGTTTTTGGAGCGTCAAGATGGAAGCATTAATCATTCAAGGTTTGGTTGAAGCATTGGAAAGTAAGAACAAGTTGCCTAAAATAATGAAAGATGCCGGAAAGGATGAGAAAGGTAAGGAATATAATCCTATTGAACCTATCGGATGAAGTATTACTAGAGGTAATCGAGGAGAAGGATGCCGTAGTATTGTGAGCAAAATTTCAAGACCTTCATGTAATACAGGGCTTGAACAATTGCTTGTACATGTTGAAAGAATAATTTAGTTTCGACACACTGAAAGTACATCTATTAGATCTCATCTAGATGAGTTTAATAAATTCATGACGGATTTAAAGAACGTCGATAAGATTCTAGATAATGAAGAACTTGACATAATGTTGTTAGCTTCTTTACCAAAATCATGAGAGCACTTTACTAATACAGGAGTGTACTACAATTACCTCAGAAAAGGTAAAGTCTGTCTTGTTCTTTAAGGAGTGGCAAAGAAAGTTGTAAGACGTAGTCTAGCGTAGGATGTAGTGCAAGGACTAGTGATTTGAGATAAAGACCAATATCATGGGTCCAACGGCAATAGAGGTAAAAGCATATTAAAGTCACATCATAGAAAGCCTTAGGGACATGTGAAGTAGGTTGAGCGTCACGAGGAAGAGCACATAAAGAGAGACTATCTGAAGCTAAGAAATAGAGGTGAAAGGCAAAATGCCACAAGCAATGTGAGGAACGTTGCCGAGGAGAGCACCATCAATGTAGAAGCCATCTTGTTTGTGATCACTAGTTTGTCAAGAGATGAACAGGTGCTAAATTCAGGGTATTCTTATCATATGAAGCCTCACAGGAACTGGTTTACTATTTACCAAACTGCAAATATTGGTAGAGTTCTGATGAGGAATATTGTAGCTTGCAAGGTCATGGTGATAAGGACAGTTCGGATTTGGATACACGGTGTGGTGCGTGAACTGACTAATGTGAGGTTGGTACCGAAGTTCAAGGAGAATCTTATTTCTCTAGGAACACTTGATGATATCGGGAGAAAGTACACACTGAAGGTGGAGAATTGAAAATCTCTCAATGTGCTATGACATTGATGAAGATGAAGAAAGTGAATACTTTCTATCATCTACTGAGAGAGATTGTAATAGGAGTTGTTGTAGTCTCACCAGATGAGTCAGATTCTGACTTAACTCAGTTATAACATATGCGATTAAGGCACATAAGTGAGGCGAGTATGACAATACTGAGTGAGAGAGGGTTGTTGAAGTAACTAGATTGGTATAAGTATTGCATCTTTGGGAAGTAGCACTGAATTAAATTTACTATAACTATTCATTAGACCAAACAATTAGTTGAATATATTCATTTAGACGTTCAAGGCCCATCCTTCAAAATGAGGTACTTGATATATACTGATATTTATTGACAACTATTTGAGGAAGGTATATGTATACTTTACGAAGCACAAATATGATGATGTATTTAATCGGTTCAAAATATTTAAGGCATTGACTGAGAAGTAGTCAAATAAATAAATTAAGTGCTTAAGAACCAATAAAGGCATGGAGTTCTATGGTAAAAAATTTACCAAGTTCTGCTAAAGAGAAGGATTGTGAAACACCACACAATGCCCTTTACACCATAGCAGAATGGCATAGTAGAACGGAAGAAGAGAACTTTACTTAAGAGAGCTCAATGCATGCTTTCACATGCAAGACTATGTAAGGAATTTTTGGTTAAAGTAGTAAACATAGCATTTTACTTGGTTAATCAATCTTCATCATCTACCATTGAGTGGATAGTCAGAGAAAATTGTTGATTACTTCGAATTATGGGTATTCGAATGTCCTATGTATGTTCATGTGAGTGGTGGGTAAGCTTTGCCGAGAGTGAAGAAGTGCATACTTTTGGGTCATGCACATGGAGGGTGTAAGGCTAGTGGCTAAGGTGCACTGATCCTAAATCCCCCGATTTTCTAATTGGTAGAGATGTGCTCTTCATAAGACTACAATATTTCGACAGAGGAGTTTTGAGACACAACTAGCAAAGTAGACGAACATAGTGTTAGTAGCAAGGTGGAGCTTTCAGTGGAGGCTTCGGAGACCTCGTAGGTAACAGAGGTAGAGACTTAAGAAGCATTGACACTCTCTGAAGCCTTCATGTCATGTCCGACATTCCGACACATGTCTGACATGCTGTGACACTCTCCGACACTCTCCAACACATTCTGACACGCGGTCAATGAGTGTTAGGAAATTCGACATATGATCAACTCTTCCTGACACACTCCGACATGCGAGTTCAAAATTTCAAAACGCAATTCCGATACGCACGGGATCAATTTTAAAATTTTTCAATACTTGAGGGGTCAAAATATAAATGTATGAATTTCACCCATAAAATATAAATATATGAAAAAATAACGAAAATAACGAAAATAACAAAAATAAAGGGGAAAAAGGAAAATTCTCACTTTCAAGTTTCTCACTTTTAAGTTTTGACCTTCCTGTGAGTGATGATGGAACACCTCTCTTCTCGCCAACGTCGCTCCGCCGCCCCTGCAGACTTGAATTTGTGATTTTTTTTTGCTTCTTTCCACCTCTCACAAGCGTCGCCTATGAGTTATCTCTTTTAGCCTATGTCATTGGCTTGTGAATTATCTCACATTTTCCATGGCGAATTTAGTTGTTTCCTTTTCTTTTGGTCGTACTTCGAGACTTCTTGTCCTGGATTTTCATTTTTCTCGAACCTTGTTTTGCAGAGAAGCTCCAAGCTAGTCTATATCATAAACTTCGAAGTTTGTTTGGGACTATAAGAAATCTCACTAATCTCCGGCAAGTGTAAGAAAAATGATATGTTCTTTTAAATTTACTATTTTGTGTTTGCAATTTGTGAATTTCTCATTCAATCTCTGTCAAATTCAAATAATGAATGATATTAGCAAATATTGGATTAATATTTTTAGTATAAATTAATTCTATGCTATTTTAATTATTATTTATTTATTTTTATATTTATATATAAAAATATATATATTTAATATATAACGTGTCAGAATTCTCTATTTTTTTTTTATTTATAGAAATGACGTGTTAGCATATCGTGTCTTATCGTGTCGTGTTGCGTGTCGCGTATTCGTGTCGGTGCTACATAGGTAGAGACTGCTGATGAGGCCACAAAACTTGAAGTTGGGGACATTGAACAATCAACACAGCCACAGCACACTATAGTCGTAAGCAAATAAAGAAGACAAACTGAACCACCGGTACATTATGATTACACAGATATTGCTTATAGCAGGGAAGACAAATTAACCTTCGTCTTAGTCTAAGAGGATTGCTAGTACTGGATCGTTGTAATGGCAAGAGGGTATGAGTGAAGAGATGAAATCACTCCATCGAAATTATATATTAGAATCTCCAATTGCGTAATCAATTCCCCAAGATTAGAATCTTTGATTGCTTAGAAAACAAGCCAAACCTCTCATATCTTGTCTAATTTCTAGTCAATCCATATAATTAGTGGTGACTCCTATAATTCATTGGGATTAAAAGAACCAAAAAAGAAATTCAATTTCATGTGAAGTATGAGTTTGGGAGAGCTGACGTCTAATTGATGGGCCATTGGCACGCCTTTTGGGAAATACCTCTAAACTCACTGCCCAAACATTGTTTGGGAGAATTGCAACACATCCGGATGCCTTAGCGAAGGGAAAGTCAATTGTGAAAAAAGATTGCTACAATGGAGAATCCAGTACACAGGATGACTAAACACATTCCATTGACAAAGCTCAAGCTCTTCTTGAGCACAATTGGCATATGGAGGAAGTGAACACCCGTCAAAGCATTGGGAGAGCAATGAGCATAATAATTTGGCCGCAAACATCGAATCAAGGTGAACAATTGTTAAATTTTTCTCAAATTTAAACTGTTTATGGAATTTGACCTAGTGGAAGATTTGATTTGTTCAAAAATCTGGCGCGCATCCTTTAATCTTGCGCAAATCTGGATTATTCGAGCAAAAGAAGTTGATCTCTATCTTTGACCGGTTTGACTTCTTGGGCTTTCTTGATGTTGCGTTCTGGAGGGAGACACCTTCTTTGGACATGTACAAAACAAAGGAGAAAGCCACCACTGGACAAAGTAATGGGCTCACGTATTCTATAATTTATATATTTTTTCTGGGGGCAAAAGATTCCTTGTCAGCGAAAGAAAAAGAATGTAAGGGTTCGCTTTATTCTTTTCTCTCCTGAGTAAAAGCCGCCCGTTGGAATAGAGATCACCGCACATGTACAGGAACGGTGAAACTTTTTCAGATGCACGAAGTGGCTGCGAACACGGGGAATTTTTATGCTTTGAGTTTACATTCAGATTGAGTTATTTATTTATTTATAAATATTTTGAGTTTGTGCTTAATTTAGGTATGAAAAAACATTTGAATGTGAGCAATTCTAATTCTGATTATTGTATAATAATAGATTATTTACTACTGGCTCTTCTTATGAATGTATGTATCAACATTCGGACTAAACTACGTAAATTTTTTATGTTCTTGTTTCTTATTTATTTCTCTGATAATTCCATTGAATCTCTAATACGTAAAAGTAAAGTAATTTTCCGATGTTTTACTTTGATATTTAATCGACCTACTAAAAATTGATTAGTAGTTACTCTTAAATAAAATTGATTTGCATGTTAAGAACTTTAACTAACGTTGCAAATTAATATGGGTTTGGAAGAGTTCGAGTTGAATTTAGACTTAATAACCTATTAGTCAACTCTTAGGTGGTGCACCATTCGGGTAGGTTCCAACATTGTTATTTGCTCGCAATATGGACTAGTGCAATTGTGATGTGGCGTCACAATTGCATTCAATATTTTCTTAGAATTTTACTTGTGTTTGATGCAACAAAAGTTATTGCTCTCAAGATCAAAAGATGTCAAGTCGAGGAAGTTTCGCCTGGTGATATCGATGTCGGATCCATCCGTCGCGGATGGCTCCACTACACTCGACGCCATATAGGACACTTAACGGTGAAATTGGATGGAATGGTAAAGGAGCTTAAAATTTAAAAATTATGACAATTTTAGCATTTTGGGAGTTCGGGGTGAATAAATAACTTGGATGAATGCATTGAAATGATATTTATTGAAATATTAAAGATTAAATCACGTTTTCAATTTAAAACTTTTACAACAGTTAGTTGGTTTCATGAAATTTCACTTGATATCAAAGTTATATTGTCATATGATGAAGCGCCCAATCGAGTCCATTTCACAGAGGTAATTACGATGCCAGCCACGTCTATCGCGTCGCTCTAGTCTTCCACCAAAGTTGTAGCATCAGTAGCCACTCAAGACTCTCCCACTACTGTTGTCGAAAAATTGACACCACCATCAGTGTCATCGCCCTCAAACGAATCAGATCCTAGAGGTTTCGTCACAAGCGGACGCTAGAGATATCAACACGTGCCGCCACACACCGCCACGTCTCAGAATCACCAAGCCGGATGCCTTTGAGAGTTGATTTCGACATATTCTTAATGCTCTTTTCACAAACTAAACATAAGCATCAGCCTCAACTTGCTTGGACGTGTCAATTACCAGTGATCGCGTCTGAAAACTCCCCCCTCACGGTCACCCAACCCCTCCGCACATGAGATCCATGCACCTCCCGTGCTTCACGTGCTTGCAGGCGCTAGATGCTTCTACACATCTGCTAACGTCATCTCACCACATCTGCTCAATGCTACGTCAAAGTTGACCGACCGTTGACTGTCGTCGCCATAGTCCATCGTAGCCTAGTTCAATCATACTGGTCTGATCGGTTCCTAAGCATATTTTGGACCGGTTCTTGGTGATCTCAGACCGGTTCCTAAGGTATTTCAAGGTGCTGAGTCCATTTTTTGCTTTATTTTCTCGATGTCAACTCTTTGAGTAATGGTTTCTTCACATTCTTTTTCAATCTGCTCTGTTAAAACTGTTAAATTGCATATTATGAATGATTGAGAAGTTTCCATGTCCAATTACCATCGTTTACTACCTAAGTAGTGTACAAGGATGGACAATCAACCTCAAAGCTGAGGTCTACATGCAATTTCATCTACCACGGCTGCTACCATAGAGGTTTCTCCTAATGGATTGTCTGTCACTTTCTCCTCGGAGGATCTTCCTTCCAATCTTCCAGAATTTGATACTTTTAGCTCCTTTGTGCCTTCTGGTAAGTTTGCTGTTTCAGGTACCTCTAATTTATGGTTTTTTGATTTCGCATGCTGCAATCATATGATTTCAAATCATAGTTTGTTAATATCATCCACTTCATATATGCCTACTATTCAAATAGCTGATAATTCCCGAATAAGAGTTAGCCATATAGGAAATATTTCAACATCCAAATTATCCAAACTAAACACCTTTATGGTACCTAAACTCTCCCTAATTTTGATTTTAGTAGGACAATTGTGTGAACTTGGTTTTGATGTTCACTTCCTTTCTCATGGTTGTCATGTGCAGGATCTATGAACGAGACAGACCATTGGGATAGGCCATAGAGTTGGTCGCTTATTTCAGCTCATTTCCTTAAATATTCTCGACTCTTTTGCTAGTTGTGCTACCACAGTGTCATTTGAACTTCAGCATTCTTGATTAAGTCATGCTTTTTCAATCTAATTTCGAGTGGTCATTTAAGTTCTATTGATAATAAATATTTCAATTGCCTACTTTTTATATAATAGCAATGAATGTAATAATTACTCTTAGTAGATTATAAGGTTAATACTATATAAAATTCTAAATTGATATTTTGAGTATAAGAAATTAGTTCTTGGGCACAAATGACAAACAATAGTACCATTCTGGGTCCTAAACCACTTAAATTGACTGGTTATAAGACTTGAACTCAAACTTGTCATTCTTCTTTTACCACAAGTGGCTTTATCCACCATTTTTTTTAAGTGGTGAGTAGTTAAAACCTTCAGATGAATATAGAATAGACCACTTTTGTAAAATTTTCTTTACATTGGATGTTTATGCTCTAATTTTCCATTTACAAAAGAAGAATGTGGGGGTACTTGATGGAATATAAGTTTTTTAATGTTAATTATACATGGAAGTGACTGAAAAGCGACATCAAGGAATGTCCCGTGTCTTTTGGGGGGTGGGGGCAGCCCGCAACAGCATATTACCTCCCTGATTTAAAATATGGTTGCCTGTGGGTTAACCGTCCTAAACCATTTAAATTGGCTGGATTCAGGACGTGAACTCAAACTTGACGTAACTCGCTAAATAGCTGTTCTATATTTTTGTTAATGACAATGAAGGCGCCAAGGTTGACAAATATCAAATCTACGAAACTCCCCAAACATCATATAGTTAGCAAAACACGAGTTAAAGCCAAAAGAGATGTGAAATTGTTTGCACTTAATACAATGAGAAATCAAATTTGTGTTATGCATATAGTTCAGAGGCTCGTGTGTTCTCTCCTTAACCACGAGATAACATTTTTGTCACAACTTTTCTTAGGATTTACTAAATGTTTCCTAAATTTATTTACCTTTATGTTGAAGGAAAGAAGAGTTATTGCTTCAATGAAGGATTCCCATATTAAATCATGCACAAGTCATATTTACATAGCCAGTGTGCAGTTTGATTGGCAGAGGCTGCCTTCAATTTTCGCCATGTGTATTCTAATGATACCTTTGCAAAGCAGAATCACATGTGAATTGAAATTCATAAATAGCATGCATCTAAAATAGCTTGTGTATATGGAAATTTCACGTAGAATGTGTCTACTATAGAGTTTGGACCAAAAGAAGAATCTGTTGCAAGCTCCGGTCTCTTCCGTGGAACTCTTACAAATATCATAATTTAATTTGCAACACACGATGACATTGGTAATTATCGAGAAAATATATATGATGACAATGGCTGGAAAGAGGATCAATCGTGATTCAAGTCCATCCCCTCGTCATTTATCTTGGGTTGCCTGCATATTTGGATGGCAAAAAGAAAACAAATTTACCTTGGTTTAGAAATTGAAGAAAAAAATAGTCACGTGAATATCGAATATGCAACAATTTACGAGCATCCTCTAAGTCTCTCATTATTATCCTACCTCTTATTTATCGATCTGCCTACACATCTTTGTGGCAAAATTACCTCTAGATAAACTTGACCGAGTTACTAGAAACAGAGCATATAAACGAGGAAATTGCACGGGCAAACAACGCGTTAAAGCGATGAAAATGTTACCTGCCCAGAAGAAAGAAGAGGTCACCAATTATTCCTCTTTGATGAATACTTGTCGGGAAGAATGAGAGGTCTTTAATTTGTTCCCATTGACGAATACTCGTCCGGTCAATACACGTTTGATTTCCGTCGCCAATTCTTCCTTCACTTTAATCAGTCTAATTTGTTTCAGAGATTCAATATCACTCAATGAATGAATGGACTTTAGGAGTCCGCAGTTCTTGATCTCCAGCTCTTCCAGGCAACGAAGAGCGTTTACTTCTACATGAACATCTTTCACTCTCTCCAACTTCCACAGCTTGAGGACGCGAAGGTTTGGGAATGAACCTGAGACACAGATCAATTCCTCATCTGTATAAGAGCCTCCGAGTAAGTTGAGGATTTCCAAGCGCTCGAACGCTCCTAGGACCGACATCTGATCATGGTTTAGTCTGGACATGGACAAAGTAAGGATTCTCAGGTTCCGAGGCAGGAGGCTCAAGCTGTCTCCCTGCGGTATGCCGCCGAGCAAGTACAAGTCCAAGAGCGAGCCGAGTCCCGTCATGTTGCTCAAATTGAGATCCGAGTGCTGACCGAAGAGATCCCTGGCTCTCAGCTTGAGGGATCGAATGATCTTGAGCTCTGAAATGCGCTTGGTAGCTTCCTCCACCACCAGAGAACTACCCGTCAGGCCCAATTTCTCGAGCCCGGTCATTTCACTAAGCACATCGACGATGGGACTCGTAGCAACTTCGATGCATAACCCCCATAACGTTTGGAGATTGCTCAGGTACTTCAGCGATGGTTTGTGATGACTGGTGGACTCATCGAAGCATAACTCGTTCACGTACAGGTGCTGGATGGACTTCACCTTCCAAATTGAACTCGGCAAATTCCTAACGTTGGTGTACTTCAGATCCAACGTCTCGAGGCTGGACATATTTCCGACTGATTCTGGGATCGAATAAAGGGCCGTCCGTCGCAATCCCAGGTACCTCAAGTTCGGCAGCACATTGCCAAGTCTGTCCGGGAGAAGTGGCTTGTAAACTCCCTCTAGATCGAGCACCCTGAGCAGACCACAGTCTCCCTTTGCGATCAATGGCCCGAGCAACTCTTCCATGTCCCTCGAGCGTGTCACTCGCTTCTGCGTGTAGAAGAATACATAGGAACGGAGGTGTTGGAGTCGGATACCGCTGTGCTGATGATGCTCTCTCCGATCTTCTTCATACTTGGCAGTCCATAATGGGCAGCCATTAAAAACCTCTGATTTTTTGCTATGATCAGTGTGCTTGGTGTTGGAATGGATCTGCAGAAGTCCGAGTTGCGTTGCCATCTCGCACAAGATATCGTATAGGAAACTGGGCACACGGCACAATTTGGGCCTTCCGCCGACCTTCCTACGCCTCACCACTTGAACCAAGTTTCGACCGGCCAATTCTTCGAAGCACTCCTCAACAGTGAACAGGGATGCTCGGACCCACCCTTCGGCATGCCATAGCCGGAAGAGCCTCCTTATCGAGATCGCCGACTCTTTAGGAAAGAGGCACAAGTAAAGCAAACAGGGCTTGAGCAGGGAAGGCAATTTGTGGTAGCTCAAGGACATGATAGCACGGAGCGTGGGATTATCAGCAAGCTGATCCACCATAGCAGCAGAAGAATCACCGCTCGCTGCCACAAGTCCTCTAAGCAGCAAAATCCTCAGAGGAGAGCCACTGCACTTGCTCAGAATCCTCGCTTTGAGCCCTGGATTGTCGACAATGGAGCTGCATTCCCTCAACAAGCACGCTCCCGCATCGGCATCTAATTCGTTCAGTTTGACAGGAGAAGCCCAAGGGTCTATCAGTGATGGGATTTCAGGAATCCTAGTAGTGACGATGACTCTGCTTCCACTCCTCGAGTCTGCGAGGAAAATCATGAACTCGTCCATGTCCTCGACCTTACGCAAATTGTCAAACACGATGAGATACCTCAATTCTACCAAGGAGTTGTAAATGATCTCTTTTATTTTTTCTTCTCCTTTGTGCTCTAGATCGTTCAGTTCTAACACGTCTATTTGCTTCATTATTTCCACCAAGAGATCTTTCATGGTGAATTCTTCGGGAACATGAACCCAGATGCGACACTGGAAGCTATGATCTATCTCAAGTCTATTGTAAACACTCTTCACAAGAACCGTCTTGCCGATGGCTTCTTCTCCCACCACTGAAATGACACGAAGACTTAATGCATCGGGGTAACCATCTTCCCCGATCAACTGAAAGAGGAGCTTGTTCACTTCATCTTCACGTCCCACAATGTCTGACTCGACCTTCCCATCCCAACGTACACTTCGTCGATGCGCATTCCACAATGCAGCAGTTTTATCAAGATTAAGCGGATCTTGAGACAGATCTTGCATTTGGGACAGGTGAGTGGACAAATCCTCGACAATGGTGACAAAATCAAGGGCCATTGTGCATATCCTGGGCAACATGAAGTGGACTAATGTGCGAATTTTTGCAAGGGGGCCCTTGCGGGACTTCAAGTGCCGTGATGCTTCCAGAAGTAACTTATCAGCCATGACCACAGCATGTTGAGCTTGATCCAGGAGGCGAGGTCTGCAGTCATAGCTTTGCTGCCCATCATTGGTGCTGGATTCCAGTAATTTCGAGGTGTTTAAGATGTTCTGGAGATGATTAATAGCCTTTTCGATTTGATCGTGTTTTCCAGAAGAGAGAAATTTTTCCACAGAGAGCACATGTAGCGAACTGCAGATCACAAGTGAAATGGCCACGTCGGAAGCATCCATTGCCATCGAATGTGGGCGGAACTTGCACTCAACTTAGCCTTCTCTGCTATGCAATGGAATATGATTTGTGAGAGATACAGAGAAGAGGAGAAGAAGAGGAGGAGGAGGAAGATCACAGCCACGCATGGAGACTTGGTTAGAAGAGCTTTTGAAACTGAAATTGACAATCTATAATCATCTAAGCATTGCGATGTTTATAACGTGATTCTTTACCAACTGCAAGGGTAACAATCACGTGGCATAATGATATCAACTTTAAAAATGCTTAATCATATGCATGGAGGAATTTCACACGAGGGTCTAAAGTGGAGTCGTTTGTTCAAAAAAGAAAAAGTTTAAAATAGAACTTATTTCAAATAAGAGTATGAAATAACCAATTTAATCACAAATAAGAGCTTGAACATTTCTAAAAGATGAAAGCTTGCAATTTGAATCGAAACAGCATGAAGCGAGAGAACCATTACAATAGGAATTTCAAGTTCGATAAATCTGATACCGTCATCGATTTTGGGTCATGTTTAATCCCAAGCTTCAAACTTGAGGGAAGGTCTGGGAGGTGTTCAACTTTATAGCATAGTCCCAATATCGAGCTCGAACAGGGCATTTATGGAAGAACAGCCGTTCAAATCCTCAGGAACACTGTCTGTTCTCCGAAGACGTCAAAACAGCAGCTCGGGTCCACACGAGGATTTTGGCGAATAACCTTACTGATCTATGACAAAAAAAGTCTCATGCTTCTTCATAGAACTTATGTCCATCTCCCTCATCAAACGATTCATGCCCAGCGCCACGGCAACACGCCAGCCTGCGCCAGTCTCTTTCGCCGATTTGAGAGTGACGGGATGATCCGGCCCAGATCTCAATAGGCCGTGGCTGGTGTGGACATGCAGCTGTAGATTGTCGCCGAAGACGTGGCTAGGATCACGAAGGAAGTCGTCGGCAGGCTAATGAAGAAGGAGGTGATGCAGAGAAGGAGACGAGAAGGACCGTGAAGAGAGAGGGGAGGGCTTGCATGTTTTCTGCCAGGTGAGCCCACGAGCAACAGTTATCGCTTGCTGATTGGGCTAGTGTAACTGTTACGCCCAATATTTTCTCGGAGCAAGGAAGCTTGAGACAAAAAGGAAAAAGAAAGTGGAGCAGAGCTCTAATTTTTTTTGACCTTTTGACTAGAGGAATCATGAAGATGGAGGGAGAGTTGTTCTTCTCATAATTAACAAAAAGAAAAAAAAAAAAAAAAAAAGAGAGAACAAAAGAAAAAGACAGAGATATGGGCCACATTCGGATTTTGCTTGTTCTGGTTGTGAATTGATGAGAAAAATCTGATATTCTTTTGGGGTTTCAGATGCTTCTGGAATTGAAAAAAGAGATATTGATGGGCCTTTTGATTTCTTTCTTCGTTGGATGGTGATTCCTTCCCCCAGCAGCACGTCCAAGCAAACGTGGGATGGCGTCCCCATCACGCCCTCCACCAAACCTGACCACCAACGCAAAGTCGGCAAGCTTCAGGTTGTTGCGCCTGCGAATGCGATTTACTGCCATCGATTGAGGTGATCGTCCATTTTTCTGAAGCCGTCCATCAAAGTTTTGGTGGATTTCTTAGTTTTCTCGGTTGGGACCGTCGGGCGGCTTGGTTTCTGTTCGACTTCGCCGCCGGTGCTGTCCTTCATTACTGCTGGTGGACATCGAAGCTTCGCTCATTGACTTTAGCCGGGGTTGATTCTCGTAATTTTGCTTCACTAATCAGGTAATCTCTTGCTAGGCTTTGATGAGTTCTTAAAGATTTAAGTTTAATTGATAAACTCGTGTGAAAATCACCTTAGTATGGAAACTGTTTTGTGATGATTTACTCTGATTGTAAGGTTGACGCATTGCGTCTAGGTTAGAAAAAACTGCATTGATTTCGAAGTAGAGATTCGTACTTGGTTAATCAATGAAACTTACATGTTATTGACTAATTCGTAGGGGTGTCAAGACCCGAACCGAAAACCGAACCGAACCGCGAACCGAACCGAACCGAACCGAAAAATTTGGTTTTTTCGGTTCGGTTCGGTTTTCATCAAAATCCGAAATTTTTTTTATCGGTTCGGTTTTTATCGGTTAACCGAACCGAAAACCGAACCACAAACCGAAAACCGAAATTTTTTTTATCGGTTCTCTTCTCTCCCGACTGAGTTCTCTCAAGTCTCAACGGCGACGGCTTCTAAGAAGGAAGCAGCCCTCTGAGACAACGACGTCGACCCGCCTCACAGCGTCGACGAGGCTCCTCAGGTCTGAGAACGAGGCCTCGACGAGTTGGGCGCCGCGCCTCTTGAAGCACAGCAGCATCTGGCGAGGGCCAGTCGCCAGTCGCCACCGTCCCCTCCGATTCTCCCACCATGTAAGTCCTCCCTCCTCTCTCTCTCTCTCTCTCTCTCTCTGCTTCGCCGGATCTCCACTTCCGTCCGACATTTCCGTCTCCCGTGCCACGTCGAATTTTGAGCGTCGATTGCTGTTTCCATCGGATGAGGAGTCGTTCGATTGTCGATTCAATAGTTTGTAGGGTGTGTAGTTGTGACTAGATGCGAGGTCTTTCAGTCGCGAATCGTGGGTGACTGGCCGATCGAGCTCGAGGGTAAGTGAGAATCGGTGTTGGGGGCTTGAAAAATACAAACGGACGTTGTCGAGAATTACTTTGGGTACTCGCCGATTCAGTTGTTGCATGTGGGATTTCTGATGGAAGTTCCGGGCCGATGCAAAGGGGCTGTTTTCTGGTTTTCTTGGTGGGAATTTTTAGGTCCTCTTTCATGTTCAGTGTAGTTCATCCTTGTTTAACATTGTAGCGGTGATGAGCTACAATGTTAACATTGTGGGGAGATTTGCTGGTATGAGCATTAACTTTATGGTGTCTGTTGATGGTTGTTCAGTGTAAAATTATTTGCGTATGATCTTTATTTCTTTGGCCTTTCAGGGACTTGGTTTTGATGCACCTGATGTTCTTCCATTGAGGAAAAGAATGCTTTAGCCTTGGCAATAGTTCCCTCAGAACCTGGTAAGCATTTTGTGTATGACTCATGTCTACTTTTTTGTTGTTATGCTTGCTTGAGAGAAGTTTGGTGGGTTGACAGGTGCTGCTTCTTCAGCATTTGGTTCTGGCAATCTAAAGACTTCAATCTCACTGGATGGGAGCTTGCTCTGGTCTCTACCCCAAGTACTAACATCTCTGCGGCTAATGAGAGGCAACTGGTAATCTCTGTCTTTATCTTCTATGATTCTGTTGCAAATGAATTCTGTGAGCATTAACATCACGAACTGTTTGTTTGCTGCTGTTGCTTGACTTTTATTACATGGTTAGGAATTCAAAGGGCAATTTCAATGTCTTTTCTTCTGGCCTCGGTAGTCCAAAAAACTCTGAATTAGTAATAGCAGTTCTTTTTGTCATTCATAACGCTGTTATGTTGTTATATTAGTTGTGTTTTGGGTGCTCTGGTCTTTTAGTTAATGACTATGCCTCCATAGATTCAATGGGAACTAATAGTTTAGTTTGAGGCTTTAAGACTTCCAAAAAAATGTCTTTTAGCACATGCATACTCACATCTGCTTACACTTGGACAATACATAATTATGTAAATGGTAAGTAGCCATGAGCTTTGATACTAGGTTACATTTTTCTTTTCAGCTTTCTGTTTTTGAACATTCTGAAAATGGCTTGCAATGCTCAAACTCTGCTGATTGCACTTTTCAGAAAATGAAGCCGGTGCTGTCCCGCGCTTGAATCTCAAGGTATAAGGGAAATCTAAGCTCGGCTTCAAGTAATTATTCAGACTAGCCTAATAATTGCAATCCCTAATTTGTGCTTTTTGCATTGTTGCAGAGGGTTACATTCTTGGATGCCCACGAGTTGATGCAGACATTAACGAGAACTAGAAAATTATATTTTCTCATCGGATTGGCCTTATAAATGAAGAGCTCTATGAGGTATTTTGCTTTGTGAAATAGCCAACTTGATGTATTGAATTCTTGGGAAAATCGTATTTCAAGCAATAAATAGAATTACAGTTGGCCAACTCCTCTTGCGCTGAAAGTAGCGCCACTTGCAGCGGTGGTGGCCGCTCCTACTCCAGGCAACCACGTTCGTTAACTTTGGAACATGTCTCATTTACATTTTTTTTTTATTTGCAATCTTACTTACATTGAGCTTATTTCCATTTCTTCTTTTTGATATAAATAAAGTAGTTATCACACACACTAAAAATAAAATAAAAGATAAGTGATGGCTACATTGGCTAGCGGTGTTTCATCTCAGCAAGTGAAAAAAAAAAAAAAAAAAAAAAAAAAAAAAAAAAACGAAAACCGAAAACTGAAACCCAAAATTTGAAAACCGAAAAACCGAACCGAACCGAACCGAACAGAACCGAACAGTTCGGTTCGGTTCGGTTCGGTTCGGGACTTATTCGGTTCGGTTCGGAAATTTTCTCAAACGGTTCGGTTCGGTTCGGTTTTCAAAAAACCGAACCGAACCGAACCGTTTACACCCCTAATTCGTAGTCATTGAGCACGATTTCTCTGAAACATTCAGCATTTCTGATCTGTTATGTTTGTATGACATAGGAGGGTTGAATATGCGTAAATCACTGAGAATCTGAAGTGTTGCTTGATGATCTGCGATATTTTGAGGTGCCAGTGTCAGTTTTAGATTGAAAAAAAAAAAAAAAAAAAAAAAAAACTGCTTTGAATTCGTGATGAGGCTCGATGTTCTCGATGCACACAAACTGTTGTTGAAATAATCTTCAAACATAGCTGCGAGATAGTTCAATTTTTTACACGATCTAAGGACACTTCAGTGTAGAATAATCATGTTGTTAACCCATAGATTTTGATCCCATTTTATTTTGTCATGGTTGAAATCGAAATCTAAACATTTTATTTTCTTTTTCTCTTCTTGATTCTCGATTATTGCTGTGTCTGCTGCATTGGGTTTCTCTTTGGTGATTGCCCATGAGAAATGGAGGAGAACCGAGCCTATTTTTAAGATGTCCATACATCAAGGTGTGTCGTCCATCTACATCTCTGATTTGCGGCTATGAATGGCCAACGGCTAGTGATGAAATGGAGCAGTTGTTCAATGAATGGTGATGGCTGAAGTTGATGGCTGACGACAGTGTTATGGTGACTGGCGGTGAAGGTCGGAAGTGGTCAATAGCAAAGTTCATATGTTCATGGCTTGAAGCTCTAATATGCTGATTTTAAAACTGGAAATCCATGACGTTGATAAGCATAGGTGGGTAAATTCTCAGTTCTTCAAAAAAATAAAAATAGAAAAATAAAAACGATGGACTCCAATAATAAATAATAAGAGAAAAGAAAAAAAAACGAAAGAATTAAGGCAATGGGCTGAATTTGAACATAATAGGAGATGAACTTGGGATGAGTTTTGATAAATGTGGGTTTGTTACTATTTTAAGTGAGTTTGGACTTGAATTAGTTAATATGGGTTTGTGTACCTAGCCCAGACTGTAAGATCAGACAGCTCATATTCAGATTGGGTCCTTGCAGCCCGTCCGAGTCCTCTTGTTTCCCAAAACAAAAACAAAAAATACACACACACACACACACACACACAAAATAAATAAATAAAAATTCAAAAAAAATTCAAAAAATAAAAAATTGGAAATATTATTAGAAAAATAGGCCTCGATTAAGTTATTAGACCTTGGTGTTGGAATTGCTTTAGATTCATTTACATAGTTAAGAAAATTCATGGTTTTCCTTAGTTTAGTTTAGGTAGATTAGTCTTTTTAGAAAGATTGAATGCTATTTGATTGTAGCTCATGGGATCGATGTCCTAGGGCTTAATAACGAGGCCGTGTTATATATTGTGTTGGACTCGTCTGGGGTTACTTTACTACGTTTCTTTTTTCTTTTTTTTTACTCTCCCTTTTACTATTGCTCTTGATGTGTTTGTTTTCATTCTTCTATGTCATTTCTTTGATTACATTCTTTATATTTGTTTAGCCTAGTTGGATGGTCAGGCTACACACCAAGATCATAATAAACGTTGCCTAGACAATTAGTGGATGGGAACCTTCGGACTCATAACATGTTAAGAAGACTACCTTGATCCCTTTGTTAACAAGTAATCAAGTTTAGGAACCAAAATGACACTAGTTAGATAAATACTATAATCAAGTCCTTGACCCTAGAACTCTGGTTACATAGGAAGTGAGATATAATTGCGTACCTCATTTGATTCTAAGCAACCCTAATAGACTATTGGCAACTCCTCATATAGAATTCTAGTTAATTGATACTAAAATCTTGACGTTGCACGAGTTAAAGGTTTGGGAGAACTCGTGCCAAACAAAGGCCATTGTTCCTAACTTTGACATTACCTTTAACCCTGTCATCTTCCCCAAAGACTGCGTCGCAAAGAATGAGTTGCGAGATGATTTCCTTGTTTAGTTGAATGGTGAAGCTATATCTAAAGATTGCATGTGACATCTAGATCAAGTTAGGGTACCGAAAGGGCATTAATTTGAACTAGTGTAATTGAGTCTCCTACCAAAGTTCTGGCTGCATAGAAAGTGAGGTAATTTGAACTAGTGTAATTGAGTCTCCTACCAAAAATCTGGTTGTGTAGAAAGTGAGGGGTGTGTGTGTGTAATTGAGTCTCCTACCAAAGTTCTGGTTGCGTAGAAAGTGAGGTAATTTGAACTAGTGTAATTGAGTCTCCTACCAAAGTTCTAGTTGCGTAGAAAGTGAGGGGTGCAAGATTGCATGTGACATCTAGATCAAGTTAGGGTACCGAAAGAGCATTAATTTGAACTAGTGTAATTGAGTCTCCTACCAAAGTTCCAGTTGCGTAGAAAGTGAGGTAATTTGAACTAGTGTAATTGAGTCTTCTACCAAAGTTCTGGTTGCGTAGAAAGTGAGGTAATTTGAACTAGTGTAATTGAGTCTCCTACCAAAGTTCTGGTTGCGTAGAAAGTGAGGGGGTGCGTGCGTGCGTCCGTGCATCCGTGCGTCCGTTCGTGTGTCCGTGCGCATGTGCATCCGTGCGTGCGTGCGTGCGTGCATGCATTGTCATTTGGCTCCTAGATGACGGCTGTGATCTTCCCCAAAGACTGCATCGCAAAGAATGAGTCGCAAGATGATTTCCTTGTTTAGTTGAATGGTGAAGCTATATCTAAAGATTGCATGTGACATCTAGATCAAGTTAGGATACCGAAAGGGGCATTAATTTGAACTAGTGTAATTGAATCTCCTACCAAAGTTCTGGTTGTGTAGAAAGTGAGGTGTCATTTGACTCCTAGCTGGCCGTCATCTTCCCCAAAGACTGCATCGCAAAGAATGAGTCGCGAGATGATTTCCTTATTTAGTTGAATGGTGAAGTTATATCTAAAGATTGCGTGCGTGCGTGCATGCGTGCGAGCGAGGGAGGTAAGATTCAAGGAGAATCCATGCCGATTGATGATTGCTGGCCGCCAACTAGACATTACCTCCAAATCTGTCTTCCCAAACCCCGCTTTGGGAGGGTCGCGACAATTACTTGCTCTTATGCGAAACTATTAACTTTTTAAAATTGATATTACCACCAAATCTATCTTCCTCAGACCCCGATTTGGGAGGGTCGCGACAATTACTTACTCTTATGCGAAACTATTAACTATTTTCAAAATTAGCAAATGCCCCAATAAGTCACCGATATTTATTTGTAGAATCCAATGTATCAACCCCTACTCATGAAACTGTCAGTTGTTATTTCGGTTAGTTATCAATATTTGTTTGATTGATTCAAAACTGTCAGCTTTGCCAATGGTTTACTAACATTTATGACAACTTAACAACTCGTCCTATGTGAAATTATCAAAAGTACCAATTGTTTCAATATTATTGAGGGTGGAACTTTTGCAGGAACCAAAGGAAGTCACAGATGTGGTCAGCTGAAAAAATAAATTTTCAACTACCTCCTCTTCTCGCCATAACGTTAGTTAGAAAAGTGATGGATGTTTCCTCTATCAGCGTTGAAGAGTTGTGCCGTCGGATCTATGCTGGAGTGCTTCTGAATGATAAGCTGGTAATTTAACTCTATGAATGATTTGCTTGATGAGGAAAAAGAAACAAGAAACATTAATAAACTACTTACTTTCGTAATTATTTAATTTAGAGGTGAGAAATGTGTAGCAAACTTGGATCTGTCAAACAAATATTCCATTCACGTTTGTTGTAAAATTGTAGATGTTCTGGGTCGACCCAGATTGCGGACAGAATTGCTTCTTGTTGCTTGCTAAATCTATCCATGGGATCGATGAGAATGGTGGAACTGGACATGGATCGATGAGAAGGAAAATTGGTAATTATTCTCATTCTTCAATTATGAGTACAGACTCATTTTGTATTTTTTGGACGGCGTAGAAAATGTGTCGGTATTTCTTTGTTTAGCGGTATCCGTAGATGTCACTACTTCTTGAAATGCATGTTTAAACTTGTAAAATGAGTAATACGAGAAATCAAGAGATAATTGCACTAAATATCTAAAAACTTATCGCGAAAGTGTAATTGAGTCCCAAAATTTTCAAAAGTACAATTAAATTATAAAACTAATCAAGTTGGTGTAATCAAATTTCTTCATTAACTCTATCCAATTTGGGTAATAGAAAATATTGACATGGCTTTTACACTATTTTCTTAAGACACAAGGCGCTAGGCCAATGTGACGCCCACCAAGCGTCACATTAGAAAAAAAAATTTGAAAATTATATTAACAAGAAAGAAAAAAAAAACTAAAATTAGGAAATAATAATACACTGTTCATCATCTTTTTTGTTGAATTCTTACTGTTCATGTTCCGAACGCAATTTTAAATCCTGACATAAATGAAATTCCGAGTTCGATTGTTCTGATTTCTTGTCCTACATGTCACGCCCTTTTGATTTCCGATTTGGTGGATGTCCCACTACTTCAAATTGTTTTAAATGTGGACTTTCAGTTATGATGGCGAAGTATCCGTACAGGTGGCGGAGACGGCCAGCGTACGCTGGCCAGAACTCTCGGCCACCTTCAAGACTATCATGCTTTCTCCGAAGACTGAATATAAAGTGGAATTCGTGATGAAATTGAGAAAAGATAGCGGGCGGTCGCACGGTCGGCTGAACCTAAGCCTCAGTCCACCGGATGGAACCAGGCTGGAACGCACACAGGGTCTGCAGGATTGGCAGAAGGGGATATGGATTTACGTCCTTGTCGGTACCTTCGTGACAACTCCGAAGAACGTTGGCGAGATAACCACGAACTGCACCCTCTCCGATGGCCGGACAAACGAGCTCCTCGTCAAAGGGATTGTCCTTCAACGGCCTATTGGGCTTCCGACTTACTATTGTGCTTTCAGTCTGGGGAGCTGTAATATTTTCTCATGTAAAAGATTATTAGCTCGGAGTCGTCACTAATTTATTATTTGATGGATCGATTAAAAACCCAAATAAAATAATTGGAGATTTACTTTATTTATGCGAACCAAAGAATGTGAGTTTGGGGACTTGATTACATTAAATTTCTCTAAAATCCTTTCGGTATTATTATTTTTATTTCAAAAAAATATATTTGCATTTACTTTTCTAGCATATGAGGCGCGTGTGCACAAACCACCAACTTGACATCCAAGAAAGTAATAAATAAATAAATTATGGGATTTACTTGAAGCAACGAAAATATCTGCAATATTTGGTCAGAATTTACATCAATAACCCCACATATAGAAATGATTTCTAATTAACACGCAGTCATTGAATTTTTTAGGATTTTCTTTTATTTAATGAAATCTAAGCTATATGTCATGTAATTTAACTGTCATGTAATTTAACTAAATGACCTAATGACGAACAATTTCTAATTAAATGGACTCGACAACAATTATTAAATGACATGCATTTCATGAACCAAGTTCTGTATGACATTGCACATGATATTTTTGCATTTTTTATAAAAATTTGTAAATTGAAAATTACTAACAATAAAAATCTAACTAAAGTGAGATATTATCTATTTTAAGTTAGGAAATAGACTAATCTGAATCCTATCTTAAATTAGAAATTTATCTCGACATGCAATTTAATTCCAAGATATTATCTAACCTAGATATTGCATTCTAATATAATTAAAAAGGTATCTTAAATTGTAATCCACATGATATGCAAATGCAATCTTCTTTGTGTTTTTGGGATAAATAAAGCAATTAAAGCAAGATAAACACCAAATTTTTCATAGTCATCAAAGACATCTAAGAATTTCATCTCGTACAGCTCAAACAAAAACCTAAAATATTGCTTTGGTTTCAAGGCATATGGAATAGAAAGTTTGAAAATTTGTCATCAACCATTTCTAACTTCTCTGAAAAATTCTTTTGATTACATTATGTGATGGACTCCTTTGAAAAACATTGGCGCACGTGCTCTACCTAACTGAGCTATAGCCCTTGAACAATGTCTAATCAACTTGATTATTTCGCTAATAAAATCGCGTGATTAATTATTCCATCTAAAGCTTATAGAATAAAAAATTATTCCATCTAAAGCCTATGGAATAAAAAAAAAAAAATTGACGTGCAGTTGTGGAATTAGAAATTAACCTGTCACGTAAGATATTAAAAAGCATATATTAAGCAATAAAATATCCAAAATCATATTCGGATGAGATCATTACCTAGAATATCGTTTTCGAATTTGAACGACAGATGGCTTGGGTTTGCTAATCTTGCTCGAGCGTGATTGGCTTGTTAGCAAGAAGTGCTCGTAGCTCATGTTAGCAAAGAAGTGCTCGGAGCTCAATGGGATCCACACACGTGTATTTCTTTTCGTGAATGGGTCTCCACTAATTCCCACCTGCACCTTTTTGCTGTTTTGCTCTTCTTCCTTTTATTATCTTCCCTCCCCAGAGGACGTGACTTTGGGATTTGCTGCAGGTGGAGATATCTGCAAAATAGAAGCACATGAAGGTCGCTAACTCGGTTGGGCATCGATCTCTTCGTCACGGACAAGGGGGAATCCGTGACAGCTCCTCGGCTCATGAAAGTAACAGGGACACGACGGATTTAGGCGGACAGTGGTGACATCCCGGAGTTGGATTCAGCAGCAATGTTGTCTTCGCAGAGGGATAGCGTCGAGTAGCGTTCACCGGTAGAAGATTGGAAGTAGCGTCATTGCTGCTCACGGCGTCGAGCTGGGTTCCGGTGAGCGGTGGCGACAGCGATGCAAGCAGTGATGTGAGCACCAGTTTGGACAAGTAACGGCAGCCGCGGATGATGGGCTACAGGCGTCGGCTTCACGGTCGAACAGGTGGAGGCACCAGTCAGGGGAACCGAAGGAGATCGCCCCTTTCCTCGTCTTTTACTTCTCTGCACTTGTCGGAGAAAAAAAAAAAAAAAAAAAAAACTTCTTTCCTTCTTCTCTAGCTCACGTTCTCTCTATGAACGCTCTCTCACAATTGTGGCCCTCCCTCATTCTTCATCTGCGAAGGTCCTTTATAGGAAGAGGGTTTCTATCAAGGAAAGAAAACAAATTTCGTTTCCTCTTCTGGACACTTGGAATCTTCCACGCTATTTAGACAAAAATATATTCACTGAATATATGATCCATGCCGACCAATCTTCTCCTAGTATCATTTCTTTGTATAGAGATATTCAAAGAGACGATCTGTGCAGACCTTCCTTCCTCTTGAAAAATAAATATTGTCAAAAGGATATATTGCCGGAAGAATGAGATCAAATTTACCCCCACGCAAGACTATACTCTTTCGTCAAAATCCTTTCCAGCCTTATTTTCTTTAGCAGAGATATTTGGTCAATCTTTGGATGACTTGACCGAATTTTCAATGGCTAAATATATGTTCTCTGGGGACGAGCCATTCAAGTGCAGTGATGCTCCTCCTGTCCATTTTCTTTAAACAAAATTTTTCTTTCCTTTCCATTCTTTTTTTTTTTTTTTTGGTAAGAATTCCTTTCCATTCTTTCATATGGACGAAATCAATAGGATATGTCAATATCATTCCCGAGTTTAATAATGCGATATCCTCTTGATTACGCATGAGCTTCAAATATCCCATATGAAGCACTACGTGATTCTCATTCATGGGCTTATCCGAACTCTCTTCATCACGGGCTTAGTTCAACTAGCTAAATTAATTCAAATCCATTCGCCTAATGCAAATGCAATTAATATAAACTGTATAATAAACGCTTTTAAAACTACATGCTATGGAACTTAATTCTAATATTTTTGTTTAGGAATTAAAATTAATCCCTAATTTTCTATGCAATAAATAAATGGTCAGGTCGTCAAAATTTAGTAGTCGACATTAGGTTTTGCTAGATGCTCTGATTAACACACGCAAATAGGTTTCTGTTGTTTGATCAAAGATGAAAGTTGCTATGTTTTTCTTATCTAGATGTTGTTGTGTTTGAATAAAAATGTGCAAAATACTTGTCTACCACCCCAAAATGTTGTTGTTCGCGTGAGATTCCACTGTTGGTCTTCAGATTAGCGTACAGCGATGCCCTTGTAGTTGTTGGACGATTCATGGCTAGGAAAAGAACCGCACTATATATTATGGAAACAAGCAATCAAACAATAGAATAAAAAGATTAAGGAAATTAATCGGTTAATAAATTTACGTGGTTCGGTCAGTGTAATCTTCGTCCACAAGGAAAGCAAGATGCAAATTCATTATAGATCAAGTAATATAGGAGATAATATAACCTTAATCAAGACACTCAAAACTCTCCAAGTATTTCTCACTCTCAATTACGCTCAATAACTCAAATGGTGTTTATCCCTATAATTTATCACAAAATATCTCCCAATCTCATAAAGAAATTGCGCAAATTTTAACACATGATTCAAACACATAGGATGTATTTCACAAGTACTAGCTCCTCTTAGATGTTATTTACAAAAGAAGATATTTCTTATGTATAGATAAGAGTTCGTCCCAAAACAGGAAACATACTCAAGCTAGGTAACCACTCAAAAAGAGAAATAATTACGTGATAGTTTTTAATATATTGTGAGAATAACATTCTATTCTTAATCACAAAAAATCAAATTACAATTAATTATAAATTGTTGTATGATCCATTTCTTTAAAAATTTGTGACTCATAATAGATTGTCATTCCCATAGTACCAAGAACTGTTATGCTGGCAAAGTCTCCACTCAAATACCAAATCAACTTAAACTAGGAAAACTATTCACCGAAGCAGGTACAATATGAAAGAATTATCTTTGAGATTTTACGGCCATTCAAAAGAAAATTGTAAAATAAAATTCACCCCTTTTCGCCTCAAAGCAATAGAATTTGCAATTTTGTTATTCTCTCTACTGAAAAGAACAATAATTGTCAAGGGTATTATGGACCTTTGCAAGTGGAACCAGATTTGAAAGCTCGCGGTGCGTGTCTAATCGGATATAAGTGCCAATGATATTTGTATTCAGTATGAGTTCTTATTTTATCAATTAAGTACAAGTTTATATATTGTTAAGATATTCATAGCCTCTATAATTTATTACTTCCATTATAAATTATACTTTTATTATTTAAAGTGTAATTTATATATAAAAAATAGTCATTTCATCATAAATAGATCATTTATAGGATAATTATTCATATGAATCATACATGCCTGAAGAGGTTGGAGCTAATGCCCCAAATTAGGTTAGAATAAGTTATGAGTCTTATTCATCCAAGATGCCTCATTAGGTTGCCGAAAGCCTAATGTAATGTCTAAGCACCTTTAAAAAAATTAGAGCTTTACCCATAAATCATTTTTGTTTTCTGATCAATTTTCCAATTTTCATACTTTGAATTCACATTAATTGATAACTATCCTCAGAACTACAATAATTTTTTTCATGATCATCACCCCCATCGTTCAAGTTTTAAATAGTGGTAAGAAAAATTATTATCTACACTATTAGATAAAGTAAAGAGGACAACCTGCTAATAGAGATATGCAATATTTTTTTTGTCACATGATATGCAATATTTTATAATTAATTGACAAATGGACGAATGCGTATATCAATAAATTTTACATTTTCTTTCATGTATCATAATTTCAAAATTTTGAATCTTTTGTATCTTACAAATAACCTTATTAGAAAAGTTCATAATACCTTTTTCGTTGCCTAACAATCTAAATATTCCTTAATAAGTAGATATTGCAAATCTTTGGATCGTAATATTTTCACATATGTGCAGTGTAACTTTTTCTAGTCATTTGCATTAAAGGCATTGGCATTTGTAAGGAAAGCTTCTATATAATGATTAGTGTTTTTGCACACATTATTCGCATGTGAAAAGCTTAGTGATTATCTAGCGACAATGATGAAATGGAACGTTACAAAATATTTGCAAAATCTGAGAAGAAATTGTACCCTCCATTAAGGAAATACCATTGGCAAAAGCATTGGCTTTATAGGGTGAAATAGATAGATAAAATCCCCATCACCCCCACCCAAATTTTTTCGTGTTTTTCATCTTTCATCTCTTTCTCTCTCTTTTTTGAAGGGTTATTGAAGAATCAAGGAATTTGTTCTAAAGATTAAGAGAGTTCGATACATTTCAATTGAGTTATGACGAAAAGGAGAAAGAGAATCGCCGTTAACCGTCAACCGTCCCGGCGGTTGGAATGAATCTTTTTCTTCCCCAATTCCAGGGAATACCCAGACTTTCCTGGTGGTCAAAGCCTTTTAAGGTCATGCTTATGACCAATAATCGTTCTATTATGAAAATAGAATAAACACTCATTTTCGCATGTACATATTAAAAAGACCGGCTGCCGTGCGTGCCGCCTAGTCCTGCCATAGAGCCCGCCTTGCCCCGCCGTTCTTGTTTGCTGTGATTCTCTTTGGATTAGAGGCAAGTAGAGTCCATTGATCTACACTTTGCTTAATGTGATTGATTGTGATGAATGGTGAATTTCGGACGTGGTAGAGGTGAGGATTTTCGAAGTTATAGGAGTTGTGTCTTAGCCTAGTATTCTGTTTTCTGGAAAAATGGTCCGACGTTTGGTGATTTCGTGAGCTGCATGCAATTTTCTAGTTGGAATTTCACTTCGACTTCTTGATGAAAGTTGTAGATAAATTCTTGGAAAGTAACATATCAAAATTTGAGAGGAAATGAACAAGTATAGGTAGGTGAAACCATTTTTCTTTGAAGAAGTTAGATCTGGAAACAGTTATGCTGACCTAGTGCGATTCTGTGAATTTTTATAAAATTATCCGGTTGAAATTTGATCTTGTGTCCTTGATGAAATTTATAGAAGACACTTTGAGGAGTAACATACTAAAATTTTAGGGGAAACAGACACGTGTAGGTCGGTGAAACGATTTTTATCCGAAATGGTTAGATCTAGAAATTGTTGCCGAGGGTTAGGGACAGTTACGGTGATTATAGCTTTTAATATATCACGAATTTGACTTTGAGTTCTGCACCAAACTTTTATCTCTAGGTCTTGGCTATGACATATCAGAATTTCAGAATTTTCTGAGCTGATTTAGGGTTTATACCGAATTTGTGAACGAAACTGTGCAAAGGCGATGTTATGAAATTTTAAAGGCTATGATGTATGGACTGTAGCGACTCGTATGAAGCTCTTTCGACATGGTGTTCTTTATGAAATATCCTCCTCTAGGTCTTGTTTACATCATGTTAAATTTTCATAATTTATTGAGATTTTTTACTAATTTTCCAAGAATTGTTACTAAAGAGGTGCATTCTGTTTTACACGAAAATTGGTTCTATTTTCAAAAACCGATGGATTGCTTTATGAAATGTGATATCGTGGGTGTTATGTGTACTGCATATATGGTGACATTTGGCATATCATATGACATCAAAAAGCTGGTTTAGACCTTTGATATTGTTGCATCAAATGCCATGTTGAAAATGAGACGTATATGTGATATGATGGTACTGGAATTGGCATATCATGTAATATTGACATGTGATGAGACGCAAGAGACATTTTGTCATTGCATTGAAAAGTGTTATCTTGATTGTCTTGCTTGTTTCATTGTGTAGTTTGATGGATCTTTACTGCTGAGTGGTTGTACTAACCCCGTTTGGGGACTAACATTTCAGACTAGACAAGATACCTCTGCTACCACTGCCACCAGTAGATGGATCGAATGGTTGGATATGACCGCGAGGAGGAGGATAGCAAGGGAAGGAACTTTTGGATGCCGACACTGGTCAATGGACCTTAAATGTCGGTCATCTTTTAAAGTATAGCCGAGTATAGAGGACTACGGCATTTTGATGTACCGATGAATGATGTCCATCTGGTTTAAGTAAATAAAAGTGTTCGACTTTTACCTATAAATGTTTAGTTGGTGTGCATCGTTTTCTGAATATAGGGAAGGGAGTTGATGGGTGTGCTTCCGCCATATAAATTGCGCTGGGACCGATTGAGATGATACGAACCCCTAGGATTTATAGACCCACTACAATTGAAATGGTATCAAAGTGACATGTTATTAGGACAAGATGAAAGGTAAGCACACTGTGGCGACCCCAACGATTCGGGGGCCGTGTCAGGGGTGCCACAACTTATTTTGGTATCAGAGCTATGGTCTATTTGGAGTGATAAGGTGCCTCAGATGGAAATGAGGATAGAATGATGCACACCATAGGATACTAACTGGAATGGTTGACTAACTTTGAACAACGGGTGATGGATATTCACTCGTAGATCCCTAGTAACTAGTGTGATGTTGCTTTTGTGTGTTAGTAACATTCTATGTTACTTATGTGACTTTAGTAATAACCTTAATTAATGATTTGACTATTGACATTGAGTTGCAAATTATTCTTGAGGCAAATGCTTAGAAAACTGCAGGGAAATCATGGTATGAACTGGAAGTTCTCATCCATCGAGGGCTGAAGCCTCTGCTGCAAGGGCTGAACCCCGAATGGAAGATATCCTGCAGGCATTGGCCAATATTGGAAATCTGATGGAAAGGCAAGCGTAGCAACAACTCGGAGTGGAACGTCGCCCTCAAGGACTGGTGGAGCAATTTCTGAAGCTGAAACCACCTAAGTTTAGTGGAATGGGAAGTCCTGAGGAGGCGGAGCAATGGATTGATGGAATGGAACGGATTTTCCGATTGTTGAACTGTAGCGATGCTGAAAAGATAGCCTTGGCAGAGTACCAACTGGAGGGAAATGCAAAGTTTTGGTGGAGAGCTTCAAGAGACACAATCTTTCCACCAGGTACTGATATAAACTGGGATGAGTTTGCTAGGGCTTTCAATAGGAAGCATTTCTTTGATTGTGCCAAGGATAGGAAGATCACTAAATTTGTTCAATTAGAACAAAGGGAGCTGACAGTGGACCAGTATGAGGCAAAATTTTCTGAATTGTCTAGGTATGCTCCTAGGTTGGTTGAGGATCGAGAGGAAAAGGCTAAGAGATTCCTGAAAGGGCTAAGGACTGATATCAGGAAACAACTAGTGCCTCTGAATATAAGGGATTATAATGAGATTTATGAGAGGGCATAGTTGGTGGAGCAAGAGTTAGTGAGAGAGCAATTGGAATCTAAGAGGCAGATGACCTTTAATGATGATCGAAGGGATAAGAGACCTTATCCTGATCAAGGACAGCCCTGGGAATCTAAGAAGTGGAATAATTTTGGGAATTCTGGAAAGGTTAGGAGTGGCCCGATTCTAGGGAGAGTACTCTACCAAAGTAATATTTGTCAGAGATGTGGTGGACAACATGGACCAGGACCCTGTAATGATCGACTGAAATGTTTTGGCTGTGGGCAGAGAGGTCACTTTAAGAAAAATTGTCCACAAGAGAGGTCGTAGCCAAATGTCAACTTGATGCGACAGGTGCAACACAAGGACGGATGTATGCGGTCACTCAAGAGGAAGCGGAAGCTTCTGAAAATGTTATCTCAGGTGCAATTTCTATAGATGATAAGAAGGTATATGCGTTATTTGACATGAGTGGCACGCATTGATTTGTGTCTGAGAAAATATAGATGATTGTGAGAAGTAGGGACCAAATCTTTAGATATGCCTCTTCATATTTCTACATCACTAAAGGACATGTTGTTATCTACATTAACATGTGAGATGTGTGAGATAACCCTAAGGGAATGAGATCTGGAAATGGACTTGGTAGTGATAGTTATGTATGACTTTGACGTCATCGTAGAAATTAACTAACTTCGTAAGCAACAGACTAGGATGAATGATCTCCTAGGATAATGCTTGCCTATGCGCCAAGGATAAAACCGTGAGGCTTAGTATGGGATAGGCCAAGCGGATAATATCTCTGTAAATTAGTCCCTATTGAAACGAGACCCTTCAGTGGATGTGTAGTTCGGGTTCGAACCAGACAAAAGCTGGTGTACTTGTAATGACCCGGTCCGATGAGGGCAGGGAGTGGACGCCGAGGTCAGAGCAACTGAACAAGGAGCGGCTCTTGGCAGGCTTCTAGGATGGCAAAAGGGGGCAGGAATGAACCGAACTATGAACTGAACTAGGAAGGTAGTGTTTCTGGGATAATTCTATCAGAGTGGTACAACGGAAGCATGGTTAAGCTTGTAGAACTCTTGTTTGTGAAAAAGAAGGACGGATCGATGCGTTTGTGCATTGATAATAGGCAATTGAATCATGTATTTGTTAAGAGTAAGTACTCATTACCTAGAATTGATGATCTATTTGACCAACTACAGGAAAGTTCGGTCTTTCCTAAAATTGACTTGAGATCAGGATATCAGTTAAGGATTAAGAAAGAAGACATCCCTAAGACCGTATTTAGGACCCGTTATGGACACTATGAGTTCCTAGTTATGCTATTTGGATTGACGAATGCCTTAGCTGCATTCATGGATTTAATGAATAGGATATTTAAGCCTTATTTGGATCAAATTGTGATTGTCTTCATTTGATGATAACCTGATATATTCTAAAGGACCCGAAGAACATGTGCAGCATCTAAGCGTAGTGCTACAAACAAGGCTTAAGAAGTGAATTATGGAGAGTGAGTTATGAATTTGAGGATTAAGTTATGATCATTTGAGCTAAGTAGTGACTTCCTATTAGAGGATCTCATTGGAAGTCTTGATGCATTACATGGAAGCATTTAGTATGTATAGATTGATCTTGGAAGTCATGAGTTTGAGTGGTCATATGAGACATGAAATTATTTGTGGTTTATATGTCGGAATAATAGGTTTAATCGATGGTGGTCAACTTTTAATTTTTGGTGATGATCTCCATTTGAAAAGGGTTCTGTGGAATTAGTGGATATGATCAATTGTGGTTATAGTCTTTCCAAGGTGAAATGGTGGAAGTTCAAGTTATGGATTTGATGAGTGATTAGTCCAAGTGACAATGCTTTAGGGTGAGACATGAGATATACTCGATGGAAACTAGACGAGTTCTTATTTTGGTGGATTGTCGATCTTTGAATTGAATAAGTCTTGGTGGACTATCGATATTTGAACCGAATGAATGGTGTTGTATTTTAGGCTTGAATCTATGTTGTAGTGAAAGCGTAGTGAATGTCTTTGTTGGACTGAACCAGATGAGTTGTTAATGGTGTCAATTTTGATGGTTTTAGGCTTGAATTGATTGTGACAAAGGTATAGGGATAATTCGGCTAAATGGTGTGTTCGATTGAGTCGAGAGGTGGAGTTCTTTAAATTTGAATTTGATTGTTGGTTGCACTTAGGATAGAGCTAGAAATTATGCAAAGGATCAAATTATAGAACCCTTCACTAGTACCACTTTATGGAATGGAATGAAGGCGGACCATAGGACTATTGAGACCGTTAGATATACCAGAGTGGAAATGGGATCGTGTGACGATGGATTTTTGTGCAAGGATTACCAAGGACATCAAGTGGCCACGACTCCATCTGGGTGATGGTGGATTGCTTGACTAAGTCTGCCCATTTCCCTAGTAGTTCGCGTGGACTATCCAAAGGGTAAATTTGTTGAGATCTATGTAAGCCAAGTGATATGCTTACATGGTATTCCTGTAATGATTATATCTGATTTGAGACTCTAGGTTTACTCCAAATTTTTGGCGGAGTCTCCAAAATGCTTCAGGGACAAAGCTTCAGTTTAGTACAACTTTTCATCCTCAAACAGATGGACAAACGAAAAGAGTGATCCAAGCATTAGAGGACGTGTTAAGAGCTTGCACCCTTGTCTTTAGAGGAAGTATCAGCCTGATCCAAGACACATACTCGATCATGAAGCCATCAAAGTGGATGAGAAAGTGAGGTACATTAAAGAGCCTGTGCAAGTACTAGATCAAAAGGAACAAATTCTCAGGGCCAAGAAGATACCATTGGTTAAGATGTCATGGCAACATCATGATGTGGAGGAAGCCACATGGGAGAGTGAAAATGAGATGAGGGAAAGGTACCCTCACTTGTTTAAAGAGACATAGGGAATGTCTAATTTCGAGGACGAAATTCTTTAAGGAGGGGAGAATTGTGGCATCCTAAAATTTTATGACAACCCTTGGATATAGCATGAACCATGAATAGATGATGGAAGCGCCATCAAACTATATTGTAGCCATTAGACTAATAAATTACAATGGATTAAGGCCAAGCATTTTAATGGACAATTATTTTGTTGGAAATATATCCTATGTCCATGAGTGATTAAGGATTTGTATTAAAGGATAAATTGATAGGGAAAATTTTTATTCTTGGCCATGTACTTTATAAGTTGGATTTTTATTGATTTATGTTACAAAGTTTTATGGCCATATTAAAGTGTAATTAGATATTTATATAAGTGGGGATTAAATAGGAAAAATTGGAGAAGGAGTGGGCTGATTTTCTTAAGGCCAAACCAGCCCACAACCCCACCGAATCCCCCACTATTTCTCCCCATTTGGTCGGCCAAAAAGCTGGCCCAAATCCGGCCCAAAAGAGAGAGAAAGCCCATCAGCTTGCATGAAGAACGACAAGTGGCGAGAGGGACTCTACAAGTGTCCTTCCCATGAAGCCAAGTGTCCTTCTTATAAAGACAAGTGTCCTTCCATGCAAAATTAACCAAAGGCAAGCAATTAAACAACCAAAAAGGAAAAGGGGAGGGGGTGGATTGAGCAAGGCACCGAGAGAGAGAGAGAGAGAGAGAGAGAGAGAGAGAGAGAGAGAGAGAGAGAGAGAGCTGTTGTGCGAGAGAAGGAGAGAAAGAGAGAAAGAGAGAAAGAGGAAGAAGAAGACCGGCTGCCGTGCGTGCCGCCTAGTCCCATTGTCGAGCCCGCCTTGCCCCGCCGTTCTTGTTTTGCTGTGATTCTCTTTGGATTAGAGGCATGTAAAGTCCATTGATCTACACTTTGCTTGCTGTGATTGATTGTGATGAATGGTGAATTTCGGACGTGGTAGAGGTGAGGATTTTTGAAGTTATAGGAGTTGTGTCTTAGCCTAGTATTCTGTTTTCTGGAAAAACGGTCCGACTTTTGGTGATTTCGTGAGCTGCATGCAATTCTATAGTTGGAATATCACTTCGACTTCTTGATGAAAGTTGTAGAGGACTTCTTGGAGAGTAACATATCAAAATTTGAGAGGAAATGAACAAGTATAGGTCGGTGAAACCATTTTTCTTTGAAGAAGTTAGATCTGGAAACAGTTATGCTGACCTAGTGCGATTCTGTGAATTTTTATAAAATTATCCGGTTGAAATTTGATCTTGTGTCCTTGATGAAATTTGTAGAGGACACTTTAGGGAGTAGCAAAATAAAATTTTAGGAGAAACGAACATGTGTAGGTTGGTGAAACGATTTTTATCCAAAATGGTTAGATCTGGAAATTGTTGCCGAGGGTTAGGGACGGTTACGGTGATTATAGCTTTTAATCTATCACGAATTTGACTTTGAATTCTTCGCAAAAATTTTATCTCTAGGTCTTGTCTATGACATACCAGAATTATAGAATTTTCTAAGTTGATTTAGGGTTTATACCGAATTTGTGAACGAAACTATGCAAAGGCGATGTTATGAAATTTTAAAGGCTATGATGTATGGACTGTAGCGACTCGTATGAAGCTCTTTCGACATGGTGTTCTTTATGAAATATCCTCCTCTAGGACTTGTTTACATCATGTTAAATTTTTAGAATTTATTAATATTGTTTACTAATTTTCCAAGAATTTTTACTAAAGAGGTGTATTCTGTTTTACCCGAAAATTGGTTTTATTTTCAAAAACCAATGGATTGCTTTATGAAATGTGATATCGTGGGTGTTATGTGTACTGCATATATGGTGACATTTGACATATCATATAACATCAAAAAGCTGGTTTAGACCTTTGATATTGTTGCATCAAATGCCATGTTGAAAATGAGACGTGTATGTGATATGATGGTACTGGAATTGGCATATCATGCAATATTGACATGTGATGAGACTCAAGAGACATTTTGTCATTGCATTGAAAAGTGTTATTTGGAAATTAAGATGTTAATTGTTGCCGTTGGACCCTCGGGTCAACGATGCCCTGGGAGTCGGGATGCCCAGAGGTTCGAATGAGTCGATGCCCTTTGGATGCCCGGTTGTATTACGATACATGCCCGGAGGGTCCTCGGGAGTTTCGAGATGCCCGGTGGTATACAGTACGTAATTCTAGAGGGAATGCCTAGTGGTATGTTGGTACATAATTTCGAAAACCCTGGAGGTTTGTGCCAGGGGGATTCCTCGTGATGCTAGGTGGGGTGCGAGATGCCCAGAGGTTCGAATAAGTCGATGCCCTTTGAGTGCCTGGTTGTATTATGATACATGCCCGAAGAGTGAGGGGTTGTATTATGATGCATGCCCGGAGGTTCCTCGCGACGCCAGGTTGGGTGCGAGCGATAAATTGAGGGATGCAAACATTGGTCCCTGGAAGAAAAATGATGAGATCCTTGTGAAAGATAAAAATTGAAATTGAATCATGTGCATGGGTGTATGCATATGGCATGATGCATGATCTGCTTATGAAAGTAAATTGATGCTATTTGACATTGAGAATGCAATCATGAAGGCTTGAATGGATCTCATGGGGATGTATACATAATAACATGGATGATATGAATCATGCGTATGTATTTGCATATGGCATAGGATGAACCTCATGGAAATACAAGCATGATTGCATGGTGGTATATGCACGATGGCACGGTGAGATATGCACGATGGCATGGTGAGATATGCATGACTGCATGGTGATATATGCATGACCGCATGGTGATGTATGCTCGATAGCATGGATGATATGTGCTTTACTCGTGATATCTTGATTGTCTTGCTTGTTGCATTGTGTAGTTTGATGGATCTTTACTGCTGAGTGGTTGTACTCACCCCGTTTGGGGACTAACATTTCAGACTAGACAAGATACCTCTGCTACCACTGCCACCGGTAGATGGATTGAGTGGTTGGATATGATCGCGAGGAGGAGGATAGCAAAGGAATGAACTTTTGGATGCCGACACTGGTCGATGGACCTTAAATGTCGGTCATCTTTTAAAGTATAGCCGAGTATAGAGGACTACGGCATTTTGATGTACCGATGAATGATGTTCATCTAGTTTAAGTAAATAAAAATGTTCGGCTTTTACCTATTAATGTTTAGTTGGTGTGCATCGTTTTCTGAATATAGGGAAGAGAGTTGATGGATGTGCTTCCGCCATATAAACTGCGCTGGGACCAATTGAGATGATACGAACCCCTAGGATTTATGGACCCACTACAATTGAAATGGAATTAGAGTGGCATGTTATTAGGACAAGATGAATGGTAAGCGCACTGTGGCGACCACAACGGTTCAGGGGCCGTGTCAGGGGTGCCACAGGGCTCCCGGCGGCGGTCCAGCAGTTCATGAGAGCATCCCGCCGCCACGCGCCGCCTCCCTTCCACCTCCACCTCCTGCTCGCGCTCGCCCTCGTCGCCCTGCGTGCGCTGGTTGCGTACCTCCCTTTTGTGGGCACCCCCGGCGGCGGCGGCGACTCCATCCCCGCCCCTCACCATGGCGGCCGCCGCGATCGCGAGATCTCGCGCTGGAGCGACCTCGGAAGCATGTCCAAAGCCCGGGTTTACACCGACGTCAACGTGATCCGGCCCAAGGAGTATTGGGATTACGAGTCCCTCGCGGTGCAGTGGGGGTAATCGTCGTGATTGTATAGGGGTTTCAGTTTCGCTCATTTGAAGTGTCGAATGATGGATAGCTTGAGCTTTCGATTCAGTGTTTGGCGATGGATTAGGCGTTCTTGTGGTTAGGGTCTTTGAAGTTCTCGCCGTGAGGGATGATGTCGGTGATGTCTAGTTTCGAATCCGAACGAGTTCGTTTCGCCGAGAGCAAATTTGTTTGTGTACCTTTTGATATGCTGCGATCGAGATATTGCTGGTGGCTTTTGCATTTGAAAATCGCGTTAGGGTGTTTTCGACTTGATAATCTGGCGTGACGATGCGGAATTACATTCTTGTCTAGAGAGAGATTGTAGTGTTTGAAACAGTTGTTTAAGTATTTTCATACATCGAAATTTGAGCATCAAGTTTTTTCTTCTTTTTTTTCCGCAAATTTCTGGACTTCCCTGTTGAGAGAAATTGACATTGTTCTTTTGTTTTTTTACCACGTTGCAATGCTTTCTGTAACATAAAAGATTCAATTGCTATCCGTTTTATCCTTTAACCTGTTTTATGCCATGTGATCTCGGGTTTTCATGTTTGATTCTTTATTAATTGCAGGTCAACACTTGCTGTAGTTGGCATGATTTTAAGATTTTTCTATGTTATTATCATTGGCGCGAACATTGTTAACATCAAGATTTTTGGGCTTATCAGTTGCCATTTGTATGATGTGTATCTAGATGGTTATAACTCAGCGGAGGGACTGGAATATCTCTTTCTTCCAACTTTTTAGTTGGAACATGCAATTATTTTAATCCAAATAGATGATAATCAAACATTTTGCTTCATTAGATTTAGAAAAGTATCATTTCCAATTGAGTGTTAAGTTGATTTGACCACCTTTTCCTGCCATTTATCATAACCTAGCAATGATGGAAGTAAAGCTGGAGATTTCTTTCTTTTTCTCCGATGAGATCTTAGGGCCGGTGCTTGTGTTTGATAAGCTTGTGCGTTGGTGTCTTCACTTAGGATTATTCACAAGCCAACTAGTTGATTAGAGGCAAGGCCACTTAGGATCAGGGTGGCGATGGATCGGAGTGATCGACCATGAAAAGACCGTTCGACCATAAGGGTCACTGTGGATGATCACGTGCTGTCATGAGTTGATCAATAGATGTGTAAAGATCGATTCAGCTTGAGTATATACCGATCGCAGGTGACACTACACGGTCAATGTACCATTTATGAATGATCTTAATTTGATTCCGAACAATCGTGAGTCCAAGGCAAGTCGATCGATCCCACTCGATTACATGACAACCAATGGTCATTCATGGAACGACCGGACTCAAATAAAAGTCACACATAAAGCCCTGAACAGGCATTGAACTCAATTCGCGTCTAGTTGTGCGAGCTTTATTGATGATGCTGAAATTCCTGTAGTATGCGTTAAGGCCGTTTCCGTTCGAAACTTAGCCACAAACGCTGGTCTGATTACAGGTATTGATTGTATATGTGCTCAAGACATTCCTATCTAATTGAGATGATATTAATTAGCCTGTAAGCACATTAAATGGAGGCTTGTGCTAATTTAAGGATACAAACTTTAGTAGTCTTAGAGATGAGACCAATTTAGCTTCTTGAGATCTAATTGAGATGAGACAAGATTTTTGGATGCCAAACAAGGAGGATAGGTGCCACTTTAGAGAGAAAAATGAGGATGAACAGGCTTAGTTAGTGTAACTAGGCTAGTTGTTCTCAAACTAGAAGCATTATTTGGTCTTGGAAACTTGAAGAACAAGCTTGGATAAGATGAGCCCTTGGATAGACACTTATAAGGTAGAGATTCACTCTTGCCAAGCAAGCTTTGGGGCCATCATGAACATAGGACAATAACTCAACCTTGAGTTTAATACTTGATGGACACACTTCTCATTCTTTCTCCTTCTTCCTTAAGTTCTCTTTTCTTTTCTCATTTTCTCTCCTTTTCTACCCCTTGGCCAACCACCCACTCTCTCCTCTTCATCTCTCACGCCTCCCTCTCTCCCTCTCTTCCTCTCCTTCTCGGTTGCTCACCACCACCGCCCGTTGTGACGCCTCATCACCACTACAGCCGTGGCGCTGTCACCGTCCTCATGCTGTCTCGCCATTCGCCGTTGCTCGCTATCTTTAGCCGTCACCGTCCTCATACCCAATTTTATGAGTATGTGATGTTCCATAGGTTGATGATAGAGAGTAGTCTAGGTGGCTGAGAATCTCCTTTGATGTATATAGTTAAAGCAAAGCAAAGGCTTTGCTATTGATCTGCCATCAATATGTTGGGGTCGAGTATTCATAAGTTTCCTATGTGAGGCATCCGCCTATAAGAGGTTTAAGTTATTTGTTTATTGAGTTTTCAACTCATTGTTGTTATCTAACCATTTTTAGGCCCGTAGGTATGAATCTCCTGCCTTTCTTGTTTTGATCTCCATATATATATATATATGGAGGTTATGATGTTTGACATAGAGGACGCTACAACCGACATCCTTTTCTAGCGCTACACCATTACGGTGTGGGTTGACGAAGGTGTGGGGTACATGGTTTCTCATTTCTATGTGGCCTAGTTTGCTTGAGTTGATGAGGACTTCTATGGTCCTTTTTAAGAGTTTGATGGTCCGTCTGGTGACGCTGATGGGTCGGTGGTGTTGGAGAAAAATTCATTGCGTATTTTGAAGCTGATAAAACGTTTTCATCAGTCTAATCTGAAGACTTGCAGACTCTTTCACCAAAATCTGAAGACCGCCGGACCACCAGATTCAAGATTTAAAGTCTATCCTCATCGACAGTTTCTAGACCGTCGAAGAAGACTTATCCAGAATTGAGTATTTCTTTAAGGATTTGATTCTATCGACTAAAGAAGACCTCTTGGCTGGATATAGCATCTTGGAATCCATTATTCATCTTGAGATTGATTCAGGCATTTTGGATCCGTTGATTAGCGAAGTATACTTGGAAGGTTCTACTTATGAAAACCTAGATCCTGATTGTATAGGCGAGCAGGATTGGTGGGCTATCATCATATTCCTTAAATAACTCGAAATTTCCCTAATTGATTCTATCCAACGAGTAGATTGGAAGAACTCATTTGGTAAGTGCCAACAGGTGTGATGGCATGAAGGAGTATATAAGGAAGACGTTCCAGTTATTCGAGTGTGTGCGCGATAGAGAAATTCCAAAGTTTGAAGCTCCTTGTTCTTTGTCAATTCAATTGTTGAGCGAAAACTTGTACTCAAAAGAGAGTTTATATTTTTGTGAGACCTTAAGGAAGTGTAGTAGAGTCTCTACACTGTGGAATCAAGGAAGAGCTATACTGTAATAACTCTTTTGATTCTTAGTGAAATCCAGCTAGTGGGCTGTTAGTGCGGAAGAGTGGACGTAGGCTTGAATTAAGCCGAACCACTATAAACCTTATGTTCTTATTCTCTTCCCTAATCTCTTTTACTTTGATCGTAACTCTATTTGATTATTAGAGTCTAATTTCCTTTTCATAATCTACTATTAAGCAGCGTTGGTTTAAAAGCAAAATTATATACTTTTCTCTGCAAAATTTGTTTTTGCACCTATTCACCCCTTCTAGGTGCTCGTACTAGCTTTCACAATTGGTATAAGAGCTTGTGTACTCATTTAAGTTGAAGTGTTTTTACTTCAGAGTTAATGATCCATGGTTAGTATGTTTGCTCCAGGTCTGGTTGAAGGGCAAAGCAATACTAGACTGCCTTACTTTGATGGAAATGAATACAGCATATGGAAAAATAAGATGAAGGCGTTCCTAAGATCAAAAGATCCTTTGGAATGGGACGTGGTAGACAAAGGAATCATTCCTAAAGCTGCAACAATCTTAGAAAGAGGAAAAAAAGCTGTTGAGTCTAGTGAAATGACTCAAGAAGAGACAACCAAGAGACAAGCTCTTGATGCAAAAGTAATTTATTCTTTATATTGTGCATTATCTCCTACTGAATATAACAGAATATCTTCTTGTGAAACAGCTAAAGAAGTCTGGGATAGATTGCACATCACCTATGAAGGAACCGATTGAGTGAAAGAAACCAGAATCAATATTCTGCTCGGTCAATATGAAACATTCAAGATGAAACCAAGAGAATCTATCATTGACATGTTTAGTCGTTTTACAGAAATCGTGAATGGTCTTGAGTATCAAGGTCAACCAATCTCTGGACCCATGAAGGTTAACAAGTTACTGTGTGGATTTTCCAAAGTTTGGAATCACATAAAGACCTCAATAAGGGAGACACAAAGAATCATGCCACTCTCTGTTGACGAATTGGTTGTCACTCTTCAGTCTTATGAAGTGGAGCAAATCAACGAAGATGAAGATCCCAAAGGTAAGAAATCCATTGCATTAAAATCTAATGATGATTCTGATGCCATAGATTTTGAAGACGATATAGATGATGAAGAGCTTGCTCTTATGATAAGAAGGTTCAGAAAACTGAATAGAAAGGGAAGAAGATTCAATCCGAAGAAACAAGGTTCTCAAAAGTTACAAAATAAATCAGCTGAGGATGATGAATCCAACAAGGATGTAATCTGCTTTGAATGCAAGAAAAGGAACACATAAGACCCAACTGTCCCCTACTGAAGAGAAAGAAATGAAAACCTGAGAAATATCGAAAAGCACTTAAAGCAGAAACTTGGAGTGATACCGAATGTGAGGAAAGTGATGATGATTACGCCAATATTTGTCTCATGGCACAATCAGACTCAGATTCAGACTCTGAGACAGACTCAGACTCAGACTCAGACAGTGAAATCGAGGTAAGTAATTTAAAAATTCCTACTAAAGTCTCTAAATATATTGATGAATTGTGTCTTAGTCTCAAAACCTCTCTCAAGAGGATTTCTGAACTTAAAAGGGAAAATTCTGCACTGAAGCAACAAGAGTTTGTTTGGAAAGAAAAGATCGAAAGTTTAGATAAAAGTGTTATTACTTTGAAAGAAAATGCAGAAAATCTTTCAAAAGAAAATGCATTTTTGAAAAATGACATCTCAAGTATTTCTAAAAGGTTTTCTATAGGATCTGAGAAATTGGAAAATATTATTTCAGTGCAAAGACTTTACTTCAACAAATCAGGTTTGAGAATGACTGCTGAAACCATTCCTCTAATTGATTTTCCTAAGGTAAAGGAAAGAATTAAACAAAGACCTACAAAAGATTCTTACAAAAATCATTTTAAAAAAGTTTTTATAAAACCTGTAGGCCGCAGTGCTTTTAAATGTTCTAAGTGTAACAACTCAGAATATTTTGAGAAAGAATGTCCTATGGTTTGGAAACCCGTGAGCAAGGTCTGGGCAAAGACCGTATATTGCATTAACATCATTGGACCCAAGAAAGTATGGGTACCAAAGAAAGCTTGAGTTTCTTTTTTAAATGAAGGTCACTATTAAGAAAAATGTTAAATGGTACTTGGATAGTGGATGCTCAAGACATATAACAGGAGACTCAAGTTGTTTCATAAAACTTGTGCAAGTTAATAATGGAAAAGTCTCTTTTGGAGGAAATAGCAAAGGCAGAATTGTAAGATACGGAATCGTAAATATTGGAAGTCTCACGATTAGTAATGTTCCTTAGTGGAAGGACTCAATTACAACTTGCTGAGTATCAGCAAGCTGTGCGACACAGGTTTCAAAATCAACTTTCAAGAAGGAATATGTTCAGGAACCAATAAAGACTCCTCTTAGACTTTCACGGGGCGAAGATATGGGAATATCTATCTCTTGGATATTAAACAAGAAAAATCCCAATGTCTAATCTCAATTCAAGAGGAAGCGAATCTATGGCACAGAAAACTTGGGCACATCAGCATGAAGCAAATAGCTAAAATCTCAGTAAAGAAGCTTGTTCGTGGACTACCCAAACTGACATACCAAAAATCTGATCTATGCACACCATGCGTGTTGGGAAAATAGCTCTTGCATATGGATCTATTTGGACCAACCAGAACTCAGAGCATTGGAGGTAAGAAATATTACCTAGTAATTGTGGATGATTATTCACGATTCACTTGGGTATATTTCCTGGCAAGTAAGTCTGAAACCTTTTCTTATTTTATAAAATTTGCTAAGAAAGTCCAAAATGAGAAAGGGTATGTTATTTCAAGTATACGGACAGACCATGGAGGTGAATTTGAAAATCAAGACTTTACTAAATTCTGTGATGAATCTGGATTTCAGCATGTGTTCTCTGCGCCATATACTCTAGAGCAGATTGGAGTTGTGGAAAGGAAGAATAGATCGCTGTAGGAAATGGCTAGAACTCTTTTAATTGAAAGTAACATTTCCTCTCGTTTTTGGGCTGAAGCAGTTTCTACAACATGCTATATTATCAATAGAGTCTTCTTAAGGCCTATTCCGGAGAAAACTCCCTATGAGTTATTCAAAGGAAAGAAGTCAATTGTTTCCTATTTTCATGTGTTTGGATGCAAATGTTTTATATTGAAAAATGCAAATGATCAAGTTGGTAAGTTTGAAGAAAAATCAGACGAAGGCATCTTCCTTGGATATTCAACCACCAGCAAAGCTTACGAGTATGCAATAAAAGATTCAATCTGTGGAGGAATCGATGAATGTCAAATTTCAAGACTTTATGCAAAATCAATCGATTCGAGACTCAAACGAAGAATTCGAACTGCTCCAGACTCTACAAAGTCTAAATCTCCAAAAGCAGCTCAAACTTTGGAAGACCAAAGCAACAAATGATCATTGAAGAATCAAATGAAGAAAAAGATCAACAGTCTGACAAATCAACCGCCAACTGGAAGCTAGTCATCCCAAATAACTCATTATTGGTGATATTAATGAAAGAATTTGCACAAGATCCAAAAGGCGTGAAGAGTCTAGTGCTGTGGCTCTTATTTCTGAAATAGAACCCAAGAGCATAGAAGAAGCTTTAAATGATGAAAGCTGGATTGAAGCTATGCAAGAAGAACTCAGGCAATTCAGTATCAATGATGTCTGGGAATTGACTCCTAAACTAAAAGGTAAATCTGTTATTGGAGCTAAATGGGTTTTCAGAAACAAGATGAACGAGAAAGGAAAAGTCGTAAGGAACAATGCAAGACTCGTGGCCAAATGATATACCCAAGAAGAAGGGATAGACTATGACGAGACTTACGCACCAGTAGCAAGGTTAGAAGCAATTAGATTATTACTTGCTTTTGCTTGTTATAAGAATTTCAGGTTATTCCAAATGGACGTCAAAAGTGCTTTCCTAAATGGATTTATCCAAGAGGAAGTCTATGTGGAACAACCTTCCGGTTTTGAAGACCCAAGGAAACCAGACTCTGTATTCAGACTAAAAAAGGCGCTATATGGTTTAAAGCAAGCACCTCGAGCTTGGTACGACAGGTTAAGTAAGTTTTTAATTCATAATGGCTTTGTTAAAGGTAAAGTAGATACTACTCTGTTTATCAAAAGAGAAAGTAAAAATTTTCTACTTGTTCAAATTTATGTAGATGATATTATTTTTGGATTTCCTAATGAAAGTCTGTGCAAGCAATTCTCTAAGTCTATGCAGGATGAATTTGAAATGAGCATGATGGGTGAATTAACCTTCTTTCTCGGGCTTCAAGTGAAACAACTGAAGGAGGGAACTTTTATTCACCAAGAAAAATATGCTAAAGAACTTGTCAAAAAGTTTGGACTGGAGAATTGCAAAAAGACTGATATACCAATGTCAAGTTCCTTAAAGCTAGACAAAGATGAAGGAGAAAAGAAAGTTGTCCAGAAGCTATACAGGAGTATCATTGGTTTACTTCTTTATCTTTCTGCTTCTAGACCTGACATTTTGTTTACTGCTTGTATTTGTGCCAGATTTCAATCAGACCCCAAAGAATCCCATTTAAGTGCTGCAAAACGTATCATCAAATACACTGCTTCAACCTCTAGTTTAGGTCTCTGGTATCCCAAAGAAGGAGACTTTACTCTTCTTGGATATTCAGACACAGACCTAGCAAGTTGCAGAGTTGATAGAAAGAGCACCTCGGGCACTTGTTAATTGCTTGGTAACAGGACAGTATCTTGATTTTCGAGGAAGCAAAGTACTGTAACCCTTTCTACAGCAGAAGCAGAGTATGTGGCTCTTGGAAGTTGTTTGCAAATTCTGTGGATAAAACAATAGCTAATAGACTTTGGAATTGAAGATTCGTGTATTGAGATCAAATGTGACAACACCAGCGCAATCAATCTTACCAAGAATCCAATTCTTCACTCAAGAGCAAAGCATATAGAGATTCGACATCATTTCATTATAGATCATGTGCAAAATGGAGAAGTCTCGATTCAGTTTATTGATTCAAAGAATCAACTGGCAGACATTTTTACAAAGCCTTTGGAGAAAAGTCAATTCGAGGTTATTCGTTCCAGACTCAATATCTTAAAGTCTGAAGAAGTTCAGACTTAGGGCTAAAAAGTCTAAAGATACTTAGACTCAGAAGATCAAGAATCTCGACTGTAAGTTATTTCTATTTTAGAAATTTATCTCTCAGATAAAATCTCGAAAATGTACGATCATCTATTAATCTGTAATTGATTGATGTTATATTCCCCAGTTTTCGTGATTATTGCAATCATTCCTTTTCGAAAGAGAAGTTATTTTTTTGAAATGACGGTTATCTATTTCAAAAGGGCAATTATTTTTGAAAAGGCATTTTTTATTTTTCCTTTGACGACGTTCCGTATGCCTCGTTTCCACTGCTTTATATACTGTCGATTTATCTTCGTTTTACTCTCAAAACCCTAAGAAAACACAGATCTTCAAATTTTCTTTTATTCTCTTGTTTAATCCTCAAAAAGTTCTCACCTTTCTTGCGAAACAAGCTTGGAATCTCTCAAAGACTGTGAAGAATGTCGTCTCAAAGAAAGTCTTCAAGGATCGCGAACAGGGGACCACAACAAATGCGTGAGGGTCCTACGCATTTTGATCTCACTGTGGAAAAAGAATCTCCTAGACAGCAGCAGAGCCCACAACATTCTCAACAGTGTCCATCTCCTCCATCTAGACCTCAAGATATTGAACATTGAGAAGAGGAAGAAATCATCGAAGATTCAGAACCCGTAAGAACTCAAAAGCCTGCTTTTATTTTTAAGCTTTACTCTGCTTGAAGAAGGGTGTTACTCCCTTGAACTATATTGATGAATTCTTGAAAGAGAAAGGGTATCAAAATGAACCCACTTTTTACGCACAATGGAATGATTGGGAATTGCTCCTGTGGGGTTAGTAGAAGAAGCATTTGCAAATATCCCAAGCGATCCACGTGTTGGAGGGTTGAGTCAACCTGATGGGAATGATGATGATAAGATGTACACTCATTTTAAGCCTAGAATGGGTGTTGCGGCGAAAATTCAAAGCAAAATGATAGATTTGTTTCGCTCGGAGGAACACAAGCGACTGTACTCTAAGTTGCTAAAGCGTGGTGTGATCAACCTTAGAAGTGTGGATTTTGATTTTCTTGATTCTCTGAATGTTAAGCTACGAGAGAAATTCAATCTTCTTCAACTAGAACGGTTTTGTTCTGAATCGACTGAGGCTCATGCTGAACTCACTGCTTACTTCTGTTCTAATCTAAGTTTCTTGGATGCGAATAGATTCTCGTTCAGTGTTTGAGATCAGGAATATGTAGTTGACATGGATACATTGGCTGATGTGATTGGGGTTGAAAGAGGGAAATTCCATCCAATCAGTGTGTCTATTGGACGTGCGACAGTAGAGCTTGTTCAAGATGGAATGGCGGAAGGACAAATTTCATATTCGAGGATGAATGCCTCAAATATTTTGCTTCACAAGATAGTGATCAATTGCCTCAGACCCAAATCGACTTCAAAGATTGATGTTTCAAACTCGGAGGCAAAGCTGATGTAAGCCATTAACGCTGGCAAAAAGTTCTCTCTTCCACACACCATCATGTTCCACATATACAGAACGATGGTGAAAGACAAGGGCCAACTTCCTTACTCAGCACTTGTCACTAAGTTATTTAGACATTTGAACATTCAGCCTCCTAGGATTCTATGTGTTCGAACATGCGATCAAATGGTAGTGGGACTGAAAATGGTTTCCAAAATGTGTCTGAAGGAACTTAACAAGGCTTTGGAGCGATTCAAGGAGAAAACCCTTGTCAAGACTCACCCAGTCTCTTCGGTTGCAAAACAGAAAGGGAAGGAGCACATGGTTGCTCCATCTAGGAAAAGAAGAGCACTCATCTTGGAGGATGAAGATGATGAGAATGATGTCACAATTTCCGCTCTTGCATTAAAAAACTTATGTCGTTCTGTTCCAGAGACAGAGGAGAGACAGGATCAAGACAGAGAAGAGATCGAACAAAGGAGTGGAGAGAGAGAATTAATGGGAAAAGAAGCAGAGGAAGAAAGGATTGCGGAAGAAGAAGAAGGCAGAGGTGAACAAGAGGAAACAGAGCATGAAGAGTACTTCTCACCGCCTGAAGGCAATGAAACAGGGGGAGCTACTGAGAAAAGAGGTACATCTTCAATTGATGCTACTAGTGAAGGAGTTAGTCGTTCACCTGCAGATCTAGAAGACATCTATGCCTCTCAATTCTCTGAGAAAGGTCATGAGGTTTCGTCGCCAAATTTGAGTAATCGTGCTGACTTGCCATCATCTGTCAATACACCTACTGATCGTGTAGAAGCCAGTACTCAGACTGATAATCCAGCAAACTTTCGCAGAGTGCATGATGTTCTTTTGGAGATGTGAGGCCAAATTTATGCTCTGGGATGCGAAGTTCAGAACTTGTAGAATGCAGGTCAAGCCTCTTCAGTTTCCTTGCATGATCAAATTCATGCCCTTACTCTTCAAGTTCAAGCAAATGCCAAGGGTGAAGATGTGGCTCAACTGAAGGAGGATTTGAAAAAGTTGGAAGGGATTGTTTAGTCAATGGGAGATTTCCAACTTGTTCGTGTTCCAAAGCAATCCTAATTCCATTCTCTTTTCGTCTCTACCTTTTTAATGTTGACAAAAAGGGGGAGAGATGTTGCAGATTTGAGATTTAACTCTTGACTTTTTGATTGACTTTACTTTTGTTTGGTTTGGTTGTGGTTGTGACTCGTATGTGGTTGTGACTGGATTTGGATTTTTGTTTATCTTAAGCACTGAGGGTTTTTCATGGCAAAGATAGCTGTTTATTTACAGGACTAACTTATTTCCTGTAGATGCAGATTTAATGTTGTCTTTACTAAGCCAATTATCTTTTGTGAGATATCCATGTTTGCTTGAGTATTGTTTTGCAGGTCAAAGATATCCAAATCTGCAGAAAAGTTTTGTCACCATCAAAAAGGGGGAGATTGTTGGAGAAAATTTCCTTGCGTATTTTGAACCTGACAAAACGTTTCAATTAGTCTAGTCTGAAGACTTGCAGACTCTTTCACCAAAGTCTGAAGACCGCCGGACCACTAGACTCAAGATTTAAAGTATATCATCATTGACAGTTTTTAGACCGTCGAAGAAGACTTATTCAGAATTGAGTATTTCTCTAAGGATTTGATTCTATCGACTAAAGAAGACCTCTTGGTTGGATATAGCATCTCGGAATCCATTATTCATCTTGAGATTGATTCAGGCATTTTGGATCCGTTGAATGGCGAAGTATACTTGGAAGGTTCTACTTATGGAAACCTAGATCCTGATTGTATGGGCGAGCAGGATTGGTGGACTATCGTCATATTCCTTAAATAACTCGAAATCTCCCTAATTGATTCTGTCCAACGGGTAGATTGGAAGAACTCCTTTGGTAAGTGCCAACGGGTGTGATGGCATGAAGGAGTATGTAAGGAAGACGTTCCAGTTATTCGAGTGTGTGCGCGATAGAGAAATTCCAAAGTTTGAAGCTTCTTGTTCTTTGTCAATTCAATTGTTGAGCGAAAACTTGTACTCAAAAGATAGTTTATACTTCTGTGAGACCTTGAGGAAGTGTAGTAGAGTCTCTATACTGTGGAATCAAGGAAGAGCTATACTGTAACAACTCTTTTAATTCTTAGTGAAATCCAGCCGGTGGACTGTCAGTGCGGAAGAGTGGACGTAGGCTTGGATTAAGCCGAACCACTATAAATCTTGTGTTCATATTCTCTTCCCTAATCTCTTTTACTTTGATCGTAACTCTATTTGATTATTAGTGTCTACTTTCCCTTTCATAATCTACTGTTAAGCAGCGTTGGTTTAAAAGCAAAATTATATACTTTTCTCTGCAAAATTTGTTTTCGCACCTATTCACCCCCTCTAGGTGCTCGTATTAGCTTTCACAGGTGGTGCTCCCTCCTAATGGCACCATGGATGACCTCAATTCCGACCCTGATTATGACCTAGAGCTCGAGCTCAAGCCCTAGCCATGAGGATGCTGGCTTTTAATGGGAATCATTTTTGGTAGTCGCCCTCATAGAGGAGTTAAGACTAACCCCCATTATCTCTTTTTGTGGGATGAAGATCAAGATGGCCCTAAAGAAGTGGGCTTGTAATTATAACATTCCGATATATTAATGAAGCATATATAAGTTATAGAGTATATGTGTGTTTTCCTTAATTTCCATTGTCGTTGTTTTTTGGGTGTTGAGTTGCACGCTTCCGTATGTGCTCAATGGAAAGATAAAAAAAGTCAATGGGATGGTGACACCTCCTAAGACGTTGCAAATTAATCCTGACAAGGTGGATAAAGATTTGTTTATTAAAGTGCTTTATTTCAAAGAATAAAGACTTGTTTATATGGCAAATCTTGTAGCTTCCTTGTTCCTGATTCTCATCCTCCCAATAAGTCTCTATATTTTGACGGAACCTTTGAGCAATTTGTGTCACTCCCCAGACCTTACCTCGCCACGGGAGGTGTCACCATCCCATTTTTACTCTGATTTACTTACTAGCATGACACACAGTGGTTTGTTCCTATAACCATCTTGAGTGTTCATTCCTTGATATCCAGCGAAAGTATTTAAAATCCTATGTCCACTCTCCAACTAACAACCCTAATAGCGGTTGAAATCCACTTGTAATTAACAAATCGAGTTATGATCGACTAGTGTTGTTCCCTTATACGATAGATCAAACTATCGGGACACACACACTTGCACTCACATTTGTACACTTGCCTAGATGTTTGTTATAGTGCTTAACCACTTTAGAGAGACACTCAAAACAAGATCATAAATGATGTTAAATCTCAAAGTGCAATAACAATATTAGGGGTGAGCATGGTCCGGGTTGGTCCGGGCCACCCCTTAACCCTAGGACCAATCCATACAGTGTCGGTCCTCAATTTTTAGGACCGAGGACCGACCCTATTGAGCCTGGGACCAAGGATCGGACCGACCCAATGGGTTCGGTCCGGTTCCAGGGTCAACCCGGGACCGATCGATAATTTTTTTCGTCTTATTTTTTATACTCCCTAAAAAAGTAAGCCTACAAATTCAAATTACACATCCATTGACAATGCAGCATTGTGCAACTAAACTATAAATACCAATACATATTTAGCAAATTTAAGATGACACAATAATAGAAATTTCGTACCTGCTAACCACTCATCGAGATATGGGACAAGATGGAAAATTCTTGTAATTATCTATCTTTAATATTCATAACACCATATGTAAAAGCGTTTTCCTGCATTTGATCATATAGAGTCCACTCAACCAAAAAATGAGCTTCACACCACTTAACTAGCAGTTTAAGAGCAATGAGCTAGTCCACTTATCTATCTGTTGGAGACCTTCAAGAACAATGAGCTAGTCGTTTAAGAGTCGTTGGAGTGCTTGATCAGAATCGGGATTGATCCTGCAATTGCTTCCTCTAACCGACTCAGGTTTCCCAAAATGGTTTCTACTACACCTGTCTTGTCTCCGATGCCAAAAACATGTCAACTGCTTTTCTTTTGCACTACTTGGTTTTCAGCTACGGAGTCCAGAACTGCAATGGCTATCTTCTAGACTATCAACTGCCATCTTCTATGTCTATCTCGCCATCATCAAAGCCAATACATCAAACATCACAATCTGATACTTCACCATCAACAGTTGTGGATTGTGAGTGGCTTGGTTGAAGATCTTCAGTGACAATAACGACCAAAGTGACATGTCTCAACAAGTCCACTGATCCTTTCATTTTTATTAGTATCCAAAGACTTCCAAGAATACTTTCCTCAATAGAAGTGCCTCCAAGCAAACAATCTTATCGGTGCTTGTTCACTTAAATAGTTATAGCTTTGATTCTCATTTTGCCTGATGCAAAAAAACCAATGATATTCGCAACACAAAGTTACTGTCTGTTTACATCTTGATAAATTGGTACCTAAGACAATTTGGTAATAATCAAAGTTCATATGAATTTTTTTCCTAACATGGGTATCATAAATCGCACTGCTTTTTTAATAGTCTAATTAAAAAAAAAGTAATAGAACAATCAATTATAGGAATAGAAAAAGATAAATTGAAGATAATGACTTTTTCATGCTAAAGTAATAGTGGTCTTGATTTTAACTTTCGCTTCGATAATGAGATAACGTACTTTTCTTTAATTTTTGGGCCTATTGGGCTCAGCTTATGCATCATGACTACACATTTTATGAAGACTTGTGTTACTGTTACGTAAAAAAAAAAAAAATGACCAACTTTTCATTGTTATGGATAAGTGATAAGTTTAGCTAATGAGAGCAGAATTTAGTGTATAGTAGAAGTCATCAATGAAAAGAACAATCAATAATTTAATGACTAGTGATATTTTCGGATGTTTAAGCTCTTTTAGATAAATGTTGACAACTTGAAAAATATCAACAACCAATGAAGTTATCAATAGAAAAAGTCAATTATCTGAGATGAAGTCATCAACATCAATTTTTTCGAATATTTGAGCTTCTTGTGGATAAGTGTTATTATAACTATAGAAAATTTATTCACATATACAACTAATCAATCAAGAAAAAACGAATCAATATATGATTTTAAAACACCGAGATCAATAAATACAGCGGAATTAAAGCGTGCCTGTTTGAGCCATTACTTCACTGGAAGAAAAGTAGATCACTCTAATAATCAGGGATCTATCGGAATGCCAGATCTTCCTCTTTATAACCTATTTAAGTATAGTAGCTTTCAATGGGATTAAAGCAACTAAGAGGTATAACCTACCCTTTTATAGGCTAGAGAGGGGACCTAGCAAATCTTAATTAACAGTGTGTCAACTGGGCCTTTCCTATTACGGGCTTCAGTTAAACACAATTGCCTACACTTTGCTGCTCAACTAGGCCCGTTATTAATAGATGCCAACACCCAATTTAATCAAATCATTGTAGGGTTCAACAAATATTGAAATATCCATTAACCCGATTATTTGAAATGGAAAATTAATTAATTAATGTAAGCCCATATTATAGAAAATTTCTAACATTCTCCCATTTGGGTTACATTAATTAACTTATTTTATTTTGAAAAAGATTTTATATTGAAAACGACACTATCGGGTTAATAACTGAAAATTTTGTTTTATGTGGCCACAACTTTAAAAGATAATATTCCAATAACGGCATCTCAAATCCAATCCAATCCTATATAACCTCAGTATAGGACTATGAAGATCAATGTGTTAAGAAAATATCATTACACAAGACCTTCCATAATCACATATAATAAGCATTATATTTTCATGGATCATGGGTATAGTAGTGTAGTAAGAAATTGTGCCAACATGTGATCAAAATATACACTATTTCTTATTGGTCCTCAATGCAATTTCTGAACGACATGAAACTGCATTAACGCAATTTCTAAATAACATGAAATTGCACGATTATGTCACAATACAATATGAGATCTCATAATCAGTGACATCCAGTCATCTTTAAACTAAAATTTGTTTAAAGATACTGTTTTATACTTCAATTTCTCAGTCAACAGGAAAAAGGATAACAATAGAATCAATAACAATAATCATTAAAATAAATGCTTTAATAGACATCATAAAAGCATTATTAGCCTGCATATAACTATAATATCCAGAAATACAAATTATATAACTCCCACTAACAAAATAAATCAAAAGAATCTAAGACACCCATATTCTTTACATGTTCTTTAAACAAAATGGGTCGTAAGCCTTTTGTTAGAGGATCAGTCAACATGGACTCAGTTCTGATATTTTCAATCACGATGTCTCCTTTTTGGACCAAGTCCTTAACAGTATAATATTTGATCTCCATGTGTTTAGACGTATTGCTAATCTTGTCATGCTTGGAATAAAACACAACTGCAGTGTTGTCACAGTAGATCACCATAGGTTTAGCAATAGAGTCTACAACTCGTAATTCTAAGATCAAATTTCTAAGCCAAACTACTTGAATTGACGCACCGTGGCATGCTACAAACTCAGCATACATCGTAGAGTTCGTAATCAATGTTTGCTTTGTGCTCTTCCAAGAAATAGCACCTCCAACCATCATAAAAATATATCCATAAGTTGATTTTCTATCATCTGAGCAACTAGTAAAATCAGCATCTAAATATCCAATCACCTTTAGGTCTTCAACTCTGCTATACACGAGTATGAAGTCTTTTGTTTGTTGTAGATATCTCATCACCTTTTTAGCTGCAACCCAATGTTCATGACCTGGATTCGATAGATATCTTCTAAGAGTATTCACAGCAAAAGCAATATCAGGTTCGGTACATACTTGTGCATACATAAGACTGCCAACTGCACTAGCATATGGAACATTCTTCACGACTTCTTTTTCAACATCATTCTTGGGGGCATTGATCTATGCTCAATTTATCTCCTTTCACAACAGGAGCTTCACTAGTTACAGGTCTACATATTAAATCTTTTCAAAACATGATCTATATAACTTTTTGAGATAATCCCATAACCTTCTTAGATCTGTCACGATGAATCTCAATGCCTAGAACAAAAGAGACTTCCCCAAGATCTTTCATATCAAACTTTATAGATAGAAATTTTTTTGTGTCATTCAATAGATCAACATCACTGCTAGCAAGTAAAATGACATCTACATAAAGTACTAAGAAAATATATTTACTCCCACTTACTTTCATGTAGATGCATTGATCAAACTTGTTTTCTTCAAACCCAAACGATCTCACAACTTTGTGAAATTTTAAGTGCCACTGACGTGATGCTTGTTTGAGACCATAGATGGACCTTTGGAGTTTGCACACCATATGCTCCTTTCCGGCTTCTTTAAACCCTTCAAGTTGCTGCATATATACTTTTTCATCCAAATCTCCATTTAGAGAAGCCATCTAGACATCCATTTGATGAATCTCTAAGTCAAAATGAGCCACCAATGCCATGATTATCCAAAAAAAGTCTTTAGTGGACACTGGGTAAAAGACTTCAGTATAATGAATGCCATCTCTTTGTGTGTACCCTATTGCGACTAACCTTGCCTTGAATCTTTCTATGTTTCCTTTATTGTCTTTCTTGATTTTGAATACCCATTTGTGTAGCACCCCGAACCCTTCGAAGGTCGCCACAAGCACCAATGTTACTCCTTATTACCCTTTTTGTCTTATACTTAGAAGAAGCGTCATTATTCACAGGCATTTTTTTTTTGAAAGCGGTCCCAGCGCGACTCATTAGCGGAAGCAAAACATCACCATCTCTCCCCCTACCAACCATGATACAAATACACACCACTAACCATCATGATTTTATAGACAAGCCACGACACTTTATTTAGATATACTTTCAAGATGGGACTTCTTTTGGGTCGATACATAAAAATGAAAAGCTAGGACTCGGCCATGTCCAGCCTAAAACCTCAAAAAGAATCCTCGACCCTCTACATCACATGTGCATAACCCCCATCATAAGTGTCGGCTAACTATCCCCAAAAAACCAGCTCCTACTCGTCTCGCACGGGCCTCACACCCAATCCGGTGCGTCAGGCGGTGGCGGTGGCAGCATCCCTCTCATCACCCTGTCGCGGCGAACGTGGATGGAGACGAACTCCTGGACGACTGGGCCCCCAGCCAGGCCTATGTCGTACGTGACAAAACAGCGCACACGTATGTATGTCTGTCCAGGCACAGAAGGACAGCTGAACTCTTCACACTCTACCTCGACGTCGGATGGTAAACCGTAAAATGCACCCCGCGCGACGGCAGGAAGCAGCATGCTGCTAATCTGAAATGTTGTCCCCAAAGGGGTGAGTACAACCACTCAGCAGATAAATGAATCCAATAACCACTCAATGCATCATACAAGTCATACATGCATTGCAGACGTTACTTACCTTGAAGCCATGCGCATACTATCATGCATCATCATCACAATCATAACACATACATATGTATCATCATCATATCATACATGTCATCATTATCATGACATCTCCACATCACACATGTCATCATCACCATGGCATCATCATATCATACATGTCATCATCATCATGGCATCATCACATCACACATGTCATCTTGCCATATTATATATCATCACCATCATCATGACCTCATCACATCACGCATGTCATCATTATCATGGCATCATCATACCTTACATGTGATCATGCCATATCATGTATCATCATCATCATCATCATGCATATCATGCCATGAGTGATCATCATTATATCACATCACATATTATCATCATCATCATGCATATCATCATGCCATGGGTGATCATCATTATATCACATCACATATCATCATCGTCATCATGTATATCATCATGCCATGGGTGATCATCATCATATCACATCACATATCATCATCATCATCATCATGCATATCATCATGCCATGGTTTAATTTCCATTTTTAACTTTCAATTTGATCACCACATCACCCATTTCCTCAAATCATCAATTTCATCATCCCCTCGGGCAAAGACCTCCGAGGCTTCCGGCATTAAGCTATTCCAGGCCATCGGGCATCCGGCCCCCCACATTCCGGGCATCTCGCATCCCAACTGGCATCACGAGGCATTCCCCTCGGGCAGAAACCTCCGACAGGGCTTCCGACACCCCCACGTTCCGGGCATCCTGAATCTCCCAGGGTCATCCGACAATGTATCTCTATACATTTCGGGCATTATCCTCCACCACAACCATCTCCTCATTTAACATTACCCATGTTTACCAATTTCGGTCTTAATTTAGCATGGCATATGTCGTGACATCAAACAAGTCATATTCGGCATGGAATTTACACATGCATTTCAATTCAATGTCATGCATACATCAAGACCTCATCATACATGCAACATGGTATAATTATTTATTAATAAATTTAATGGAATTTATGGCCAATAAAATAATCCATTTTTTTTATTTATTTAAATTTCAACTTTTGTCATTTTCAAAAATATTAAATTTAATATCTATAAATTCCCAAAAGTTATTAAAATTAAGGCAAGTAATAAACTAGCCAATAGGATAATAATTTCATGCAAAATACATGGTCAAATAGACTTTCACACAATTTCACAATTCTCGCAAAATGGCATGTCATTTTCGGGTGAAATCAGAATGCACAGTTTTTGAAGAAATTCGATTAAAATATCCATACCATTCAAGAACAAGCCATCAATACTTCGGTTTTCCTCGCCTAAACACCCACAAATTCAACATGCAAGTAACATACACACATGCAAGAGCAGCTAGAGGACTCCCACTTGCCTCTAGACCGGACGGACGACGGCACAAGGCGGCGAGCACGGCGGTCGGACGGCGGCTCCTCCTCGGTTCCTCCTCTCTCTCTCTCGGCCACTCTCCCTCTCTCTCGAAATCTCTCTCTCTCTCTCACTCTCTCTCTCGGCCGAATGAACCGGCCACTCTTCTCTCTCTCTTCCCTTTTATCCCCCCTAATCCTCATCATTAGCAATGATTGTTTGCCTTCAAATTAGCCAATGCATGGCATTCTCCTTTGTGCCACTTGTCTCATTGCATGCATAATGGGCTTGGGCTTTTGGGCTTGGGCTTGGGCCATCCGGCCACTCTTGGGCCTCCCCTTGGGCTGGTGGACAGCCCCCTTTAGTGGGCCTAATTGGGCCGACTAGCTTGGCCCATCAAGGCTTCGGCCAATGGGCTTAAGGCCCATCCTAAAAATTGACTTTCCCCCCTTTTTTTTTTGAATTTCTTCTATAAATGTTTTTAAATTTTAATTTTCAACATGGCCAAAGTCTTGTGACATTTTGTTTATTGAAATTTAATTTATAAAGTGCATGGCCAAGCATAGATTATTATTAATCTATCAAATTTAAATTCTCACAAACATATGCACAAATCATCTAATCTTAAAAAGACTAATGGCTAAAGCATAAACCTTAGGAAATTTTATTACCTAATTAAAGACTTTAACACACCTTATGGCTTGACTTTGAATTTTGGGATGCCACAATTCTCCCCTCCTTAGAGAATTTTGTCCTCGAAATTAAACACCACTTGTGCCTTCTTGAAACAAATAGGGGTACTTTTCCTTCATCTCGATCCTCACTTTCCCATGTGGCTTCCTCCATATGATGATGTCGCCATAATACCTTAACCAATGGGATCTTCTTGGTCCTAAGAATTTGCTCCTTTCGATCCAATATCTGCACAGGCTCTTCAATGTACCTTACTTTCTCATCCACTTTGATGGTTTCATGATCGAGTATGTGACCAGGATCCGGCTGGTACTTCCTTAACATCAATACATGAAACACATCGTGCAGATTTTCTAACTTAGGAGGTAACGCTAAACGATAAGCTACATCACCTATCCTCTCGAGTATTTCAAAAGGTCCAACAAATCTAGGGCTTAACTTACCCTTCATCCCGAATCGAGATATTCCTTTCATTGGAGATACCTTAAGGAATACATGGTCTCCTACACTAAATTCCAAAGGCCTTCTACGCCTATTTGCGTAGTCTTTCTGTCTACTTTGAGCTATTCTAAGTCTTTCTCTGATAATTTCAACAGCTTCAGTGGTAACTTGTACCAGTTCAGGTCCTGTCAATTTCCTTTCACCTACTTCACTCCAACAGACAGGAGTCCTACACCTCCTTCCATATAATGCTTCATAGGGAGCCATGCCTATACTCTTCTGAAAACTATTATTATAGGCAAACTCTACTAAATGCAATCTTCCATCCCAATTTCCTTTGAAATCGATTACACAAGCTCTTAGCATATCCTCTACTATCTGGATTACTCTTTCTGTTTGTCCATCGGTCTGGGGATGAAAAGCAGTACTAAATTGAAGCTTAGTCCCTAATGCAATTTGAAGACTTCGCCAAAAATTCGAAGTAAACCTCGAATCCCGATCTGAAGTAATGGTCATTGGAACACCATGTAAGCGTACCACTTGACTTACATACATGTCCGCATACTTATCCATTGGGTAGTCCATGCGAATCGCTAAGAAATGAGCCGATTTAGTCAAACGATCCACTATAACCCAAATTGAGTCATGACTGCTTGACGTCCTTGGCTATCCTTGCACAAAGTCCATCGTTATATGTTCACATTTCCATTCTGGAATGTCTAATGGTCTCAAAAGTCCTGCGAGTTTACGATGTTCCGCTTTTACTTGCTGGCACGTCAAACATTGAGAAACGTGCTTAGCCGTATCTGCCTTCATACCATTCCACCAAAACTGCTGACGCAAATTTCTGTACATCTTTGTACTACCAGGGTGGATACTATAATTACTCTTATGTGCCTCCGACAGAATTTCCTTCTTTAACTCTTCATTGTCGAGAACACAAAGTCGTCCTTGACATCTTACTATTCCATCATCAGAGACTTGAAATTCCGATCTTTTTCCTAAAGATACGGCATCTTTCACTTTCAAAATCTCTGGGTCAGATTCTTGCAGGATCTTTATTTTCTGGATAATTTCAGGCTCAATCCTTAATGCACTAAGTATGCCAGTAAGACAATCCATTTCCAATTTAAATTCTGAATTTGCTACAGATTCTAACAATTCCCTTTCTGCCATCCTCAAACTAGCCATTTCCATAGCCGACTTACGACTAAAAGCATCCGGTACTCTATTCGCTTCCCCTGGATGATATCTTATCTCACAATCATAATCCTTCAACAACTCCATCCATCTCCTTTGTCTCATGTTCAATTCCTTTTGTGAGAATAGATACTTCAAACTTTTATGATCCGTATAGATCTCAAACTTCTCCCCATACAAATAGTGTCTCCATATCTTCAAGGCAAACACTATAGCTGCTAGTTCTAAATCATGCGTCGGATAATTTAGCTCATGGGATTTCAATTGTCTGGATGCATAGGCGACAACTTTGCCATGCTGCATCAACACACATCCTAGTCCTTTGTGAGATGCATCACTATACACCGTGAAACCATCAGGTCCAGTAGGTATAGTCAGAATTGGAGCTAAAGTCAATTTCCTTTTGAGCTCCTGGAAACTCCTTTCACATTCCCCATTCCACTCAAATTTCACATTCTTTCGGGTCAACTTAGTTAAAGGTCCTGCCAGTCGTGAAAATCTTTCAATGAACCTTCTATAATAGCCAGCCAGTCCTAAGAAACTTCGTATTTCAGTAGGTGTCGTTGGTCTCGGCCAATTTACTACCATTTCAACTTTTGCCGGGTCTACTGCAATTCCTTTTCCTGACACCACATGCCCTAAAAATATTATCTGGTCCAACCAGAACTCACACTTACTAAACTTAGCATACAACTTATGCTCCCTCAGGGTCTGTAAAACTATCCTCGAGTGTTGCTCATGCTCTTTAGGCCCTTTTGAATATACCATAATATTATCAATAAAAACAATCACAAACTGGTCTAAATAAGGCTGAAATACTCTATTCATCAGATCCATAAATGCAGCCGGCGCGTTAGTCAATCCAAATGGTATAACAAGGAACTCGTAGTGTCCATAACGAGTCCTGAATGCAGTCTTATGAATGTCTTCCTTCTTAATTCTTAACTGATGGTATCCTGACCTTAAGTCAATCTTAGAGAAGACCGAACTTCCCTGGAGTTGGTCAAACAAGTCATCAATTCTAGGAAAATGATACTTATTCTTAATGGTCACCTGATTCAGCTGCCTATAATCAATACACAAGCGCATCGATCCATCTTTCTTTTTCACAAGCAAGACCGGTGCACCCCAAGGTGAAGCACTTGGTCTAATGAATCCTTTGTCAAGCAACTCTTGCAATTGTACTTTCAACTCCTTCTGTTCGACTAAGGCCATCCTATATGGGGCTTTTGATATTGGTCCTGTTCCAGGCATTAATTCAATTTCAAATTCAATCTCCCACTCTGACGGCAATCCAGGTAATTCCTCAGGGAATACATCTTGAAATTCGTTAACTACACGAACTTCCTCAAGTTTAGGCTTCTCCCTTGCATAATCTCTAACTATGGCTAGGTACCCTTGACATCCTTTGTCAAGTAACTTACAGGCTTCTACTGCCGAAATAAGTGCTACAGGAAGATGGGTTTGACCTCCTAAAATTCACAATTAGACTGATCAGGTAAAACGAATTGGACCACTCTTCTATAACAATCCATTCTAGCCCGATACTTACGAAGCCAGTCCATTCCTATAATAACGTCAAAATCATACATAGCCATTACAACCAAGTCTATTTCCATATCCTTTCCTCCCATTGATATCTTACAATTTCTACACACCAGCGTAGACAATACCATATCCTTTAAAGGCGTGGAAACACAAAGAGGCGTCTCAAGAGGCATAACTTCTATCTTATTCAAACGTTTATATCTTTCAGACACAAACGAATGCGTTGCACCCGTATCAAACAATGCATATGCCTTTTCACCATTAATAAGGATCGTACCTGAGATAACATTTTTGGAAGCTTCCGCTTCCTCCTGGGTGATCGCATACACCCTTCCTTGTGCAGGTGGCCTCTGAGGATTTCCTTGTGGGTTTGACCTAACAAAGCACTCGATATCCCCTGTCGCACCGAGCCAACACTCACTTGCGACCTCTCTTGTGGGCAACTTCTCCTAAGATGACCCACTTGTCCATAACCAAAACATTTCAGTTGTCCAGTACAAGGTCCTGGGCCATGGCGTCCATTACACTTTTGACAAATACCAGGCTGATAGGGTGCTTTCCCTATATTTGGACCACTCCTTGCTCCTCCAAAATTCCCAAAGTTACTCTTCTTCTTCACATTCCAATCTGACCTTGACCAGAATAAGGTCTCTTACCCTTTCTCACATCATTAAAATTCAACGGTTTCTTAAACTCCGACCGTTCTCTCAACAACTCCTAGTCCACTAACTGCGCCCTTTCATAAATCTCATTATAATCTCTTATGTTCAAAGGCACCAGTTGTTTCCTAATGTCAGCTCTCAGCCCTTTCAGGAATCTCTTAGCCTTCTCTTCCTGATCCTCAATCAATCTAGGAGCATATCTAGACAATTCAGAAAATCTAGCCTCATACTTGATCTCATCAACCCCTTTTGTTCTAGCTGAACAAATTCTCGTAATCTTCCTATCCTTAGCACAATCAGAAAAATGCTTCCTATTGAAAGCTCTAACAAACTCCTCCCAGTTAACATCAGTACCTGGTGGAAAGATTATGTCCTTCGAAACTCTCCACCAAAACTTCGCATTTCCTTTCAACTGGTACTCTGCTAAAACTATTTTCTCAGCATCAGTGCAGTCCAATAGCCGGAAAATTCGTTCCATCCCATCAATCCATTGCTCCGCCTCCTTAGGACTTCCCATTCCATTGAACTTAAGTGGCTTCAGCTTCATAAACTACTCCACTAGTCCTTGAGTACGGCATTCTGCTCCGGGCTGTTGCTGCGCCTGCCTTTCCATCAGATTTCCAATAATGGCTAATGCTTGCAGGATGTCTTCCATTCGGGGTTTAGCCCTTGCAGCAGAGGCTTCAGCCCTCGATGGATGAGCACTTCCAGCTCGCACCATGACTTTCCTGCAATTTCCAAGCATTGCCTCAGGAATAATTTGAGACTCACTGCCTCCATTCAAAGCAACTACTACTACTGCATAAGTAACATATACATGTTACCGGTACCTAAAGACAACTCAAAATAAACTACTAGGGATCTACGAGTGAGTTCTCATCACCCGTTATTCAATTATTTCGTTTTATATCCTATGGTGTGCATTGTCATCATGTTCCTTAATTTCCAAATGAGGCTCCTTATCACTCCATCTATAACCATTCGCTCTGATACCAAGAAAAGGCGGATGTAGCACCCCAAACCCTTCGAAGGTCGCCACAAGCACCAATGTTACTCCTTATTACCCTTTTTGTCTTATACTTAGAAGAAGCGTCGTTATTCACAGGCATTTTTTTTTTTTTAAAGCGGTCCCAGCGCGACTCATTAGCGGAAGCAAAACATCACCATCTCTCCCCCTACCAACCATGATACAAATACACACCACTAACCATCCTGATTTTATAGACAAGCCACGACACTTTATTTACATATACTTTCAAGATGGGACTTCTTTTGGGTCGATACATAAAAAGGAAAAGCTAGGACTCAACCATGTCCAGCCTAAAACCTCAAAAAGAACCCTCGACCTTCTACATCACACGTGCACAACCCCCATCATAAGTGTCGGCTAACTATCCCCAAAAAACCAGCTCCTACTCGTCTCGCACGGGCCTCACACCCAATCCGGTGTGTCAGGCGGTGGCGGTGGCAGCATCCCTCTCATCACCCCGTCGCGGCGAACGTGGACGGAGACAAACTCCTGGACGACTGGGCCCCCAGCTAGGCCTATGTCGTACGTGACAAAACAGTGCACACGTATGTATGTCAATCCAGGCACATAAGGACAGCTGAACTCCTCACACTCTACCTCGACGTCGGATGGTAAACCGTAAAATGCACCCCGCGCGACGGCAGGAAGCGACATGCTGCTAATCTGAAATGTTGTCCCCAAAGGGGTGAGTACAACCACTCAGCAGATAAAGGAATCCAATAACCACTCAATGCATCATACAAGTCATACATGCATTGCAGGCGTTACTTACCTTGAAGCCATGCGCATACTATCATGCATCATCATCACAATCATAACACATACATATGTATCATCATCATATCATACATGTCATCATTATCATGACATCTCCACATCACACATGTCATCATCACCATGGCATCATCATATCATACATGTCATCATCATCATGGCATCATCACATCACACATGTCATCTTGCCATATTATATATCATCACCATCATCGTGACCTCATCACATCACGCATGTCATCATTATCATGGCATCATCATACCTTACATGTGATCATGCCATATCATGTATCATCATCATCATCATCATGCATAGCATGCCATGGGTGATCATCATTATATCACATCACATATTATCATCATCATCATGCATATCATCATGCCATGGGTGATCATCATTATATCACATCACATATCATCATCGTCATCATGCATATCATCATGCCATGGGTGATCATCATCATATCACATCACATATCATCATCATCATCATGCATATCATCATGCCATGGTTTAATTTCCATTTTTTAACTTTCAATTTGATCACCACATCACCCATTTCCTCAAATCATCAATTTCATCATCCCCTCGGGCAAAGACCTCCGAGGCTTCCGGCATTCAGCTATTCCAGGCCATCGGGCATCCGGCCCCCCACATTCCGGGCATCTCGCATCCCAACTGGCATCACGAGGCATTCCCCTCGGGCAGAAACCTCCGACAGGGCTTCCGGCATTTACACTCCCTGGCCGGGCATCCCGCACCCCAATCCTGGCATTGCGAGGCATTCCCCTCGGGCAGAAACCTCCGACAGGGCTTCCGACACCCCCACGTTCCGGGCATCCTGAATCTCCCAGGGCCATCCGGCAATGTATCTCTATACATTCCGGGCATTATCCTCCACCACAACCATCTCCTCATTTAACATTACCCATGTTTACCAATTTCGGTCTTAATTTAGCATGGCATATGTCGTGACATCAAACAAGTCATATTCGGCATGGAATTTACACATGCATTTCAATTCAATGTCATGCATACATCAAGACCTCATCATACATGCAACATGGTATAATTATTTATTAATAAATTTAATGGAATTTATGGCCAATAAAATAGTCCATTCTTTTCATTTATTTAAATTTCAACTTTTGTCATTTTCAAAAATATTAAATTTAATATCTATAAATTCCCAAAAATTATAAAAATTAAGGCAAGTAATAAACTAGCCAATAGGATAATAATTTCATGCAAAATACATGGCCAAATAGACTTTCACACAATTTCACAATTCTCGCAAAATGGCATGTCATTTTCGGGTGAAATCGAATGCACGATTTCAAGAAATTCGATTAAAATATCCATACCATTCAAGAACAAGCCATCAATACTTCGGTTTTCCTCGCCTAAACACCCACAAATTCAACATGCAAGTAACATACACACATGCAAGAGCAGCTAGAGGACTCCCACTTACCTCTAGACCAGACGGACGACGGCACAAGGCAGCGAGCACGGCGGTCGGACGGCGGCTCCTCCTCGGTTCCTCCTCTCTCTCTCTCTCTCTCGGCCACTCTCCCTCTCTCTCGAAATCTCTCTCTCTCTCTCTCTCTCACTCTCTCTCTCCGCCGAATGAACCGGCCACTCTTCTCTCTCTCTTCCCTTTTATCCCCCCTAATCCTCATCATTAGCAATGATTGTTTGCCTTCAAATTAGCCAATGCATGGCATTCTCCTTTGTGCCACTTGTCTCATTGCATGCATAATGGGCTTGGGCTTTTGGGCTTGGGCTTGGGCCATCCGGCCACTCTTGGGCCTCCCCTTGGGCTGGTCGACAGCCCTCTTTAGTGGGCCTAATTGGGCCGACTAGCTTGGCCCATCAAGGCTTCGGCCAATGGGCCTAAGGCCCATCCTAAAAATTGACTTCCCCCCCCCTTTTTTTTGAATTTCTCCTATAAATATTTTTAAATTTTAATTTTCAACATGGCCAAAGTCTTGTGACATTTTTTTTATTGAAATTTAATTTATAAAGTGCATGGCCAAGCATAGATTATTATTAATCTATCAAATTTAAATTCTCACAAACATATGCACAAATCATCTAATCTTAAAAAGACTAATGGCTAAAGCATAAACCTTAGGAAATTTTATTACCTAATTAGAGACTTTAACACACCTTATGGCTTGACTTTGAATTTTGGGATGCCACAATTTGCAGCCGATCGGTTTATGCCCATCAGGTAAATCAACAAGTTTCCATACTTGATTAGTTGACATGGAAATCATCTCGTCATTCATCGCCCCTAACCATTTATCTGCCTGATCACTATTAAGAGCTTCTTTGAAGGTCGTCAGATCAACTATACTTCCAATGTCAAAATTAGCTTCTCCAAGATAGACATGATAATCATTTAGAGGTGTTGGTCTTCTTTGTCGCTGTGATCTTCGCATAGGCATTTCTGGAGCCGCATAATTCATCTGGGGATTTTCATTTGTAATGGGAGGATCTACCGTCATATTTTCAGTATTTGCTTTTTGCTGAATTTCCACTCTGCTAGAATCTCGCATAGAGTCATCATGCAAGATGGACAATGGAATAGAGACCGTTTTATTATGTGGTTTTTCCCTTTTGAAAGATTGAGAAGAACTCTTTTCAGCAACATTTAATTCTAGGAATTTGACAGTTTGAGATTCAACGATTCTAGTGCCCTGAGAAGGACAATAGAACCTATACCCTTTAGAATGATCAGGATATCTAATAAAGTAACATCTAGTAGTCCTGGATTCAGTCTTCTTCTAAGAAGGGTCATAAATTTTCACCTCCGTAGGACAACCCCAAACTCGAAAATGATTTAAGCTTGGTTTCCACCCTGTCCATAATTCAAAAGGTGTTTTCAGCACCGATTTACTAGGTACATGATTCAATATATAAGTTGCTGTTTTAATTGCATCACCCCATAAGTATTTAGGTAAACTAGAACTACCCATCATACTTCGTTTCATCTCCATGAGTGTGCGATTGCGTTGTTCAGCTACACCATTCTGTTCAGGACTCCCATGCATTGTATATTGAGCGACAATACCACAGTCTTGCAAATATTTTGTAAACGGTCCCTTTTGCTGTCCAGCCTCAGTATATCGCCCATAATACTCACCACCGCGATCAGACCTGACAATCTTGATAATTTTTCCCAATTGTTTCTCAACTTCAATACGAAACACTTTGAACATTTCAAGAGCATCAGTCTTCTCCTTAATTAGATAAACATAACAATAATGGGAGAAATCATCAATGAACGTGATGAAGTACTTATTTCCACACAAGGTGGTTGAGTATGGCCCACTAATATCAGCATGAATTATCTCCAGTAGATTTTGACTGCGGGTAGCGCCTTTCTTCTTGGTTTTAGTTAATTTTCCCCTCACACAATCAATACAAGTCTCAATATCATCCGAGTCAAGAGGAGGAAGCATATCAGCCTTGATAAGTCGCTTTACCCTTTCTTTGGAGATATTCCCTAATCACTTATGCCACAGCAATGAAGATCTTTCTTTGATTAAAGATCTCTTAGCAACAATATTCTCGACATTGAAAGAGCAACATGGTCTATCAGGAGATAAGGATAATTGATATAATCCATAAGACAAAACACAATTCCCAATAATTTTGGAATCATAAATCAAATCCACTCTTTTATTCGCAAAATGAAAACAATATCCAGCTTTGTCAAGTGAAGAAAGAGATACTAAGTTTCTCCTAAAACTTGGAACATAAAAGACATTGTTCAAGATAAGCTGAAAACTAGAATCTAAATTCAAAACAATTGTCTCTATGCATTCCACATCAACTCCAGTATTGTTTCCAACTTTAAGCATTGACTCCCTCAGACTTGGATTCCTTAGATTTGTGAGACTCTGTAAGGTAGTAGTCACATGAACAGTAGCACCAGAATCAAGCCACCAAGAATCCAAAGGAACATCAACCAGATTTGATTCAAAGCAAACCAACAACTCACCTTGGTGACTTTCTTTTCTTGTTTTTAGCCAAGCTTGGAATTTTTAGCAATTGGCTCTCTTGTGACCCTGTTTCTTACAGTGAAAACATTTAAAATCCTTATCTCCATTTCTCCCATAGTTCCCATTTTTCTTAAAGTCTTGCCTTTTCTTTGGACCATGAGCATTTGACCCTTTAGGCTTCGATTTACCTCTAGACGAACTCAACTTGGCATTGGCAGTTAAGTGGGCGGACTCATGCTTTTCCTTCTTTAACTTCTCTTCCTCAGTCTAGTAATCAAGGCATTAATGCTCCATGTCTCATTCTAAGCACTATAAGCAGTCTTGATCTGGCTAAATTCGGCTGGCAGAACATTTAAAGTGTGATGCACAATATAATTTTCATAAAGGACAATTTCATGGGCCTTAAGTTTGGACTGAATGTGGAAGATCTTCAGTATAAATTCTCTAACACCCATAGCAACATCATACCTCATGTTTGTTAACTCACTCAGCAAGTTCCCAGCTTCAGCCTTATCTGAGACTTTATATCTTTCTCCCACTGCTTCAAGGAACTGTTTGGCATTCGTATCTTCCGGCAAACCACAAATGAGATGCTCAGCAATGGACCTCTTCATAGCAATGAGGCTCAGTCGGTTAGATTTTTCCCATCTAGCATAATGGGCCTTTTGATCTGCAGTACTTTGATCATTGGGCCTCGTAGGTTCATCCTCACGTAAAGCCAAGTCCATATCAATGATGCCCAAAGCAAACTCTATATCTTTCTTCCATCTCTTAAAGTTTGATCCAGTTAACATTTCAACCATGGCATTGTTGTTATTTACAGCAAAGGTAACTGTTTAACAGACATAATGCTATAAGATCAATTATGGGCAATAAGCAATTCAACAAAAATAATTAGTACATTATAAACTTCCCTTTGGGCAGAGTGTATATTGCACCATTATTTTTCACAGCATGAAGTTTATAAAGCAATAACAAGGAGAATTATATATAATTGTCAATGATCCATCTCATTTGGACAGACAAATCCTTTAAATCATACATCTCCATAATATCAATATAGAGGGGAATTACATATAATTTTCAAAACATTTATCCCCTTTAGGCAGATAAATATTTTTCAATTATACATCCCCCTCTTTAAAATATGGGAATTAAACTTCATGCTATTTTCCAAATTAATATACACGATAACTCCCTTTGGGCGAGTAATTGTATATACTAATTTTTATCAATATAGAACTCCAAAATTTATGCCAAAAATTCATCAAACATTATGAAACACTTTACAACATGTGCTTCTAATGATCATATTGCACTTTTTCAAACAACAATTTTTACCACATTTTATTTATTTATATTTTATTATATTAATATTATTATAACATTTCGGACCCACCTACGGGCCTGATCCACGAGCAGCCCGAATTGGAGATTCTCTTGCAGGGCCCAACCTTTGTCCGACCCAAGCTATTCTTTTCGCTCCATTTAGGCCATTGTTTCTTTTATTAATATGGCCCACAAATGGGCACAAAAGTACAAGTCCAGGATTTCGGGCTCACACCCAGAATCAACACATTAATAAAATATGGGCGTAGGCCCATATTTTGGCCTAGGCGAATTAGAAACTAGGGCTTTTGGCCTAGGCCTAGCTGGAGGTCTTCTTCAACCTCTAGCTGGGTCACGAATTTGCAGCAAACCGGGTCGCACGACCCGGTTTCGACCCGAAGCTCCAAAGACATAAATTAACATGATCTTTGATGAAATTTCCTCATGGGTTTTGCACATAACATCAATATGATTGACTATAATGAATTAAACGAAGAAAAACTGAGTAAATCTACGACATACAAGCTTCAAGGTTTCGGATCTTAACCTCCCATGGCCGAATTTCGAATTTCTTAAATTTAAGTCCTAAAAACTTAATCTAATACAACAAAAGGATGCTAAAACATATATATATATATATATATATATATATATATATATATATAACAATACCCATATAACGATTTGTTACGATCATCAATCAATTATAAGTAATTTGAAAATTCTAGAACTTTTTCATGCATGAACTCTAGAATTTAAAATTTAAAATTCTCTCTCAATTCTCAATGAAATTATGAAAATTATTTATGGTTGGAAAGATCTCGACATGTATAACAAAAGTCCTATGGTTTCAGGATCAATCAAGCAAAAAATCCACACGAATAAATAATGCCCATAGTTGGCTCAAAGAGGAAAATTTCGAATTTTTCCATGAAAAGAAAAAATTTAGGTTCTACAATTATATATGACAAGCTCCAATACCACATGTAGAAAATTTATTCACATATACAACTAATCAATCAAGAAAAATGGATCCATATATGATTATAAAACACCGAGATCAATAAATACAACGGAATTAAAGTGTACCTGTTTGAGCCATTGCTTCATTTGAAGAAAAGTAGATCACTCTGATAATCAAGGATCTATCGGAATGCCAGATCTTTCTCTCTATGACCTATTTCAGTATAGTAGCTTTCAATGGGATTAAAGCAACTGATAGGTATAACCTACACTTTTATAGGCTAGAGAGGGGACCTAGCAAACCCTAATCAACAGCGTGTCAACTGGGCCCTTTCCATTACGGGCTTCAGTTAAACACAATTGCCTATACTTTGCTACTCAACTAGGCTCGTTATTAATATATGCCAATACCCAATTTAATCAAATCACTGTAGGGTTCAACAAATATTGGAATATCCATTAACTCGATTATTTGAAATAGAAAATTAATTAATTAATGTAAGCCCATATTATAGAAAATTTCTAATAGTAACTTCTTGAGATTCGATGACACTTAATTTTCTCGATAGTTTGTCGGGATTTTTTTAAATCACCTATTCATCCCCCTCTAAGTGATATTATTAACCTACCTCAATTGCTTCGATGAAGGATTGCCGTATTAAATTGTGCAAATGAATCTTATTTGCATGGCCAGTGTACAATTTGATTGGCAGAGGCTCCCTTGAATATAGGCCATGTTTATCCTTAGGATCCATTTGAAAGCAGAATCGGCTGTGAATTCAAATTCATAAATAGCATGCATCTAAAACAGCTTGTGTAAATAAAATTTACATAGAACGTGTCTACTATAGAATTTGGAACACTTCAAATATCAAACTTAATTTGCAATACACGACGACACATTTACATACAACAATGCCTGGAAAAGTCGATCAATCCTGATCCACATCCATTCTTCGTCAATTATCTTGCATTGCCTGCATATTTGGACAGAAAATTTGTCTTAACATTGACAAAATAAAAATAAAAATAGTCACGTTAATATCAAATATGCGACAATTCATGAACATCCTCTCTCATTTCTCTCTGGTCTCTTGTTTATCAAGCCACCTACACATCTACATCGCAAGATTACCTGTTGATAAACTTAATCAAGGTACCGAAAATGGAGCATATAAACGAGGAAATGCATGTGAAAAACAAAGGGTAAAATTGATGAAATACTACTACCTGCGCAGCCGAAGAAGAGGTCACCAATTGCTCCTCTTTGATGAATACTCGTCGGGGCAATCCATCTTTGATGTTCTTCGCCAATTCTTCCTTCACTTTAATCAAACGAGTTTGTTTCAAAGCTTCACTATGATTAAATGAATGAGTAGTAGTTATGCGTCCACATTTCTTGATCTCCAGCTCTTCCAGGCAACAAAGAGCGGTTTCGTCTACATAAGCTTCTTTCGCTCCCTCTAACTTCCACAATTTCAGGACGCGAAGGCGTGGGAATGAGGATGCGCGATACTTCAATTTTCGACCGTCATAAAAGCCCATGAATAAGTTGAGAATTTCCAAGCTTTCGAACTTTCCTAGGACCTGCTTCAAATCAACGTCTAGTCCGAACATAGACAAGGTAAGGATTTTCAGCTTCCAAGGAAGGTGCCCCAGGCTGGCTTCAAGCAAGCCCACGAGTAAGTACAGCTCTGAAAGTGACTCGAGTCCCGTCATGTCGCTCAAGTTGAGATCCGAGGGCTAACTGAAGAGATCCCTAGATCTTAGCTTCAGGGATCAAAGCATCATGTGCTTCAAAATGCACTCGGTGGCTTCCTTATACCGCTGGAGAATTACAGGTCAGTCCCAATTTCTTGAGCCTGCTCAATTTACTAAGCACGTCGAGCATGGGACTCTTAGCAGCTCTAGCATATAACCCCCTGTTGACACCTAATTTATGATTAAACTTCTCTTTTAGAAAATAAAAATAGAGGATAATAAATAACATATAAAATAAAACATTTGGAGGGAGATTTTGGAAATTTTTAAATAATGAAGCATTTTCCTTGTTAAAAATATCTCCGCATTTCAAAATTTAAAAATTCAACGGTTGTTTGATTTTGGAGCTACTTTTCTTGTTGAGTGGTTGAGTGAATATGTGCAAAATCTTCAACAACTTTGAATTTTTCCTCTATAAATAAAGGATGCGAAGCTTTGGCACCGGGGGGGGGGTGGGGGCTCTGGATAAAAAGAAGAAGAAGAAGAGAAAAGTAAAAAAAAAGTGAAAACAGAGAGAAGAAAAGTGAGAGGACAGCAAATAGGGGTTGCAGAGAGAAGAGTCAGAGAGAAAGTGACGTGAGAGAGAGATGTGAGAGCAGGAAAAAAGAGAAAAGAAAAAGAAAAAAAAGAAAAGGAAAAGCTACAGTTGTCTTCTCCGTGGGCAGCCTCGCGCCCTCCCGGCCTTTGTTCGCCACACCTCCGCCCGCATCCAGCCACCGCGCGACACGCCATTTGCCCGCAAGCGCTGAGCGCCGACGTTGACGCTGCTTCGCTCCGCCCACGTCTGCCACCACTGTGGCCGACCCACGACCTGCATGATCTCGAGTCGCCGGTCTCCTCTGCATCAGCGACGTCTGCAACTCCACAACCCGTCGATGCTCGCTGCGTTGGTCGTCGTATGAGCATCCCTACTCATCCCCTACGCTGTTCGCCGCCCTGTAGTCGGAGCCGAGTACATGCTCACTGCAGCGATACCGCCTGCAGCCGAAGCCCACGACGCCTCCTTCCCCGTCGCTCCTCTAGATCTGCTTCACCGCATCGGTATTGTCACGATACCACTGCGTCTGTTGTTGCCTTTGCCGGTCGTTGTGCTGCCTTGCCGTCGCTGTTCCCGTGCCCTCCCGCCGGAGTCTCTGCTCTGCCTCTGACTCGGCACCACCACCGCTCCGGTGCTTCCTCGAGCACAACCCTGCAGCAACTCATCCGAGCTGATCGTGCCCGAGCCGACCACCTGAGTCTCCCTAACCGCGACACCAATAGCCGCCAGCCTAGTCGTCCACGACTTCCCCTACCGACGCCACTCTTGCCCCGCTCTACCACTTGCCCGCGATTGCCTAGCAGATCTTGCCTTCACTCACTGTCCGTGAAGCCCGACGCCGACGGATCGAGACCCTCGCAGCAGCCGCGCGACTCGAACGCCCTTGCTTCACCCTACCGTCGCCGTCCCGCAACACCGAAGTCCGGCGTCCCCCGCTCGCCTCCGCCGATGCTCAGCCACCACCGTGCCCTTGTCCCCGCCGCGACCCAACGCCGCCGGAGCCCACATCGCTGTTGCTCGCGTCTCCCTAGTGCCTCACGCCCGCGATGCCCCCTCGCCGGAGCTCCGACGCCGCCACCGTCCGCTCGGTACCGACCAACCTGCTACCCCCTTTTCCTTAGGTTGCTTGCTTTTATTTTTATTTTTATCTTTCATTTATTTTATGTTATTTTTTAAAGTTTTGCTATTATTGTACCAATTAGAACATTAGGAATTGATTTTCGTTTTATTGCAGTTATTATCCATGGGGTGTTGTCCAAAATTATTGTAATTATTAATTTGATCGTAAGACGTCGGAACATTTTTTTAACTATATTAATTTTTGGGCATTTTGATAGTATTTTAATTGTTAGATCATTATAATTATTAATTTGATCCGTAAGACATCGGATCAGTTTTTTAATTATTTTGAGCTTTTTGTCGTGATGTTTAGGGTTAGAATAATCGTTAGTTTAACTTGTGAGACAACGGGTTATTTTTTCGATTACTTTAATCTTTTATTTGTTGAATATCTTGATTGTTTACATCTATTGTTTATTTGATAATTGATTTTTTTTTTAGGTAATGAATATATAGCTTTGGACAACTATACAAAAGCGGCACCAAAAACTTACACTCTAACTACAGTAAGTAGAAAGAGTGGAAGGGAGCCAAAGAAAGAGCCAAAGGCAAAGAGAAACAAATACAGGAAAAAACAGAAAGCGACCAACAAGGTTACTAAAACAGAAGTCACAACAACCAACACGAAACCTCAGCAATTCAAAAAACGAAGAGACAAAGAACGGAGAGCTGAAGTAACTTGAAGCAGGAGTTCGATCCATAAACAACCTATAGAGTCGAAGGACGGCCTGAGAAAATGGAGGGATCAAAGCCCCAGTTCCTCTGAAGAAGCCTGTTTCTCGGGATATCCGGAACATTTGAGAAGGTAAGCGCTTTATCCTTTACAACTTTAATCAGGTGATTTTTCAATGCAGAGACGACCAAGGCTTCCCCACAGAATATAATATCATTCCTTTTTTTTTTCCAAATCAAGTAACATAAGGCAGCAAAAGAAAATCTAGCAATATAGTAGAAGAAACCTTTACCAGATAAGAATTTAATAGCCCAAGATAGGTTCTCCGCCTACAATCTTGCTCACCAAGGCAAGTTACACCTTGTTGCCCGAAAGAAAGCAAGAGAAGCCGAGACATGGCAATCAAAAAATAGGTTATTGATGGAATCCAGAACTTCATTGCATAATGCACAAGTGCAAAAGTCGATTCTTCCATGAGAGAGAACGAGCTCCTGGGTATTGACACCTAAATTTTGATTAGGTTTTTAATTAGGCATTAGTTTCTATGTTTATGTATTCAATAAATAACAAATAACAAAAACAACAAAAAAATAAATAAAAACAAGAAAAGCAAAAAAAGAAGCAACCCATCAGGGCTGGGCCTTCGCGCCCAGCCCCCTCTTCTTCTTCTTTTCTATGCAAGCCTAGGGCCTAGCCTTTTTCCCCCTAAGCCCGGCCCCCCTTTTCTTCTTCTTCTTCTTCCTTCTTCCCTCTTCTTCCCCTATGCCTCTGCAACTCACGCATGCGAAGGACAACCTACAGCTGAGGAGTATAGGCCGACGTCGGCCGAAGATGACAGATCTCAGGCGCCATTAATGGCTGCCTTCAATACCGAGCACGCTTCGCTCGATAAGCCTGGATGGGATGCCGGTTCGGCCAGTGGAGGCTGTTCGGCGTGCGAAAACCGGTGGTCGAAGTTTCGTCGACCGGCTGCCCCCTCGCTTATAAATAGTAGGGCACCACCTCCGTCAAAGGACACGGTGAACTCAGAGATCTTCCCTTGAGAGACTTCAGGGGAAATCGAAAAGCGAGCACGTGAGAGAAATCAGGTCGCGAGCTCGAACGACCTCCCTCCAAGAGACTTCAAGGGAGGCCGGCGGCAAGCGAACCAAAGAGGGAGAGAGCACGGCGAAGTGAGGGATCACCGGTAGCAAGCTTCGAAGACCTTCCTTGAGAGACTTCGGGGGAGGTTTGAAGGCGAGCGGTCGGAGATCTTAGATTTGGCCGGAGGAGGGGAGTTCTGAGCAGAGGAGGTTTGAGATCTGTAAGGCGGGGGTTACAAGAGACGGTCGGCCAAGGTTCAGATCTGGGGTTCTTGCTACTGTCGCTACCACCGGACGCGCCGTGCCGACGCCGTCGCCTCGACCAAGTCCCGACGTTGTTGCCTCGAAGACTCGCTGTTGTTCCCCCGAAGCCGTTGTTGTGACCGATCTGCCGATGCCACGCTAGATCTGGAAGCTGAGTGGCCGCCGTCGTTGCCCTGTCACTGCCACCGTTCGCCACCTCGTCACAAACAAGTAACAGTAGCTGTCGCCACCGTCGGTCGCATCGTTGCCGTCGTATTCCCCCTCTCGAACCGTGTCGTCACCGACCACACCAACACAGCCACGTTGTTGCTTGTCCTCGCCGTCCTAGTAAGTGGTTTGTCACCGTCGTCGCCGTCAAGTCCCCCGTCATCGCCGTTTATTCGGCGATGCCTTAGTTCGCCTCACCAGCGCCGCGAACGAATGAAGGGGAAAGGAGGCCGGAAACTGGGTCAATTCGTGGGTCCGTCCGACCCGGTTTCCACGTTTCTAGGTAGGGTTTCCTCGGGTCGGACTTGCACTCGTTGGGCCGGTTTCTGAACTCGGGCTGGGTATCCTTTTTTTAATTCAAATAGGCCCAATTCCAGTGTGGGCTGAGTTTTTTAAAAAAAAAGCAAAATAGAAAAATCCCGGGCCGAGCTCGCAACACAGCCCGTCCGAGTCTCGTCGGTTGCGAACCGGGTCGGTCCCAACCGGGAACCCGACCCGGTTCGTTTTTATATTAATATAATTAAAAATATAGTATTTTAATTTTAAAAAATAATTTAAAAATAATATATTTTCAAAAAATCAAAAAAGCCAAAAATATCCCATATTTTCCTATAAAAGCCAAAAATGTTTGAAAAAAGCCAAAAAAGATTTATATTTTCCAAAAAATAGCAAAAAATCCAAAAATCTCTTTTATTTTCCAGAAAATAGAAGAAGGTCCCAAAAATGTTTTTTCTCCACACATGCATGGAAAATCCCTCAAATATCCAAAAAAGCCTTAGGGTTTAAATAAGATTAGGTACCGAAAGGGCATTAGTGATTAAGTAGTGTAATCAAGTCCTCGATCCTAATTTCTCTAGTTGCGAAGGAGCGAGTATTTCTCCCGATATTTTGCTTGGATTTCTAATCGACCCACCCCAAACCAATTAGTGGCGACTCCGTTTTAAAATTAACTTACATATTAAAAAACTTGGATTATTAAGTCATGAATTGGTGGACTTGGGAGAGTCCGGGCTACACCTAATAGACATTTGCCGAACCATTAGCCTCTGCAAGGCGCCCGCCCCTGATCGGGCGCCAAGAAAAAAGAGGTCGCGATAGCTTGGCGACTCCGCTGGGGAGAATTCGAGGACTTAGGCTGTTTTATCTTGTTTAAGCACTTTACTGACTTGTTTTATTTTTTTCTTTATGCAGGTCAATAGCTTAGAGGTTTATTTTAATTTTGGTTAAAATAAAATGTCTTGTGATTATAAACTGTTATGCATTCTTTATTGTTTTAACATTACACATGGCACACACAACCCGGCCGCCGGACTGGGCCGCCATAGGATATTTATTTTTTTCAGCGCCCGCATCGGGTACGGGCGCCTAAGGAGGCTAATGGCTCGGCTGAAATTAATTATGCCCGGACTCTCCCAAGTCCACCAATTCACGACTTTAGTAGTCTAAATTTTTAACCTGTAAATTAATTTTAAAATGGAGTCGCCACTAATCAGTTTGGGGTGGGTCGATTAGAAACCCAAGTGAAGTATCGGGAGAAATACTCACTCTGGGCAACCAAAGAAATTAGGATCGGGGACTTGATTACACTAGTTAATCACTAATGCCCTTTCGGTACCTAATCTTGTTTAAACCCTAAGGGTTTTTGGATTTTGAGAGATTTTCCATGCATTTTGGGAGGAAAAACATTTTTGAGTCTTTTTCTAATTTTTGGACATAAAAGGGATTTTTTTGGATTTTTGGTATTTTTAGAAAATACAAGTCATTTTGGCTTTTCTGAATTTTTTGGCTTTTTCATGAATTTTTGGCTTTTTTTTTTTTTGGATTTTTGGCATTTTTTGGAAAATATGAAATATTTTTGATTTTTTTATTTTTTGTGAAAATAAAATATTTTTTTTATTTTTTTATTATTTTTCGATTTTCTGGAAATTAAAAAAATATTTTTTTTTTTGGAAATTAAAATATTTTTTTTTCGAAAATAAATTATATTTTGGATTTTTTTAGAAAATAAATTATTTATTTAAAATATTATTTAAAATAAAATTTAAAAGCCGCCGGGTCGGATCCGCGGGTTGGGTCAACCCAAGTCAGCCCAAAACGCAAAAGGGCCCAACTTTTTTTTTTTTAAAAAAAACGCGCCGTGGTCGGGCGTTTGGGGATGCACGGCCCGGCCCAACAAAGACCCTAGGAAACCGACCCGGTCCGATCCCCCAAATCGCGCAAAACTACTCCTGGATCCGACTCCGACCCAACCTCCCGAAACCTTCTCGACCCCGGCGACCCGCCTCCCGACCCCCAAAATTGCGAAAACCCTACCCGATTTTCCAAGATCCGGGTCCGCTTCGTGACCCGGAAAATCGCAAACCCTAGGGTTTGCGAATCCGCGGCGCAAGGGGGGGAACCGAGCGTACGGCGGCGGCGATGGCGCTACGACGACAAAGACAACGGCGACGGCGGAATACGCGAATGTGATGACGGTGATGGAAAGCGGTTACAATGAATGGCGAATGCGATGAACGGCGGCGACAAGTAACAAGGCCTTTTACCTTTCCGAGGGGGACGACGGCGATAGTGGCGATGGCGGATCGATTGACTTGTTCGCGGCACACGGCGCGCGGTGGCGGTGGTGGATGACAAGGGGTTGCGGCGTCGGAACGGTGGTAGAGCGCGGTTCGCGACGGCGAATCCCGGTCGGTAAGATTTGGGACCTTTGTTGGCCCTCCTCGTCGCTGCGCTCTCCCCTCTTCGCGAATCCAGAACTCCTTCGTCTCCTCCCACCTCGCTTCTCTCTCACTCCGGTCAGATCCGAGCCTCCACCGGCCATATCTGACCTCCTTGGACTCACTCGCCGGTGGCCTCCCCCGAAGTCTCTTAGTGGGAGGTCGGCCGAGCTCGCGACGATCTGATTTCTCTCTCGCTCGCTCTTCGATTCCTCCCCCGAAGTTTCTCTATAGGAAGATCTCGGAGCAAGCTCTAAGTTATTCGACGAAGGTGGTGCCCTTTTATAGGCAAGGGGATCCGGTCGACGGAGAGGCTCGCCCGCCGGTCCCCTTCTTTGCGCCAATCGAGCAGCCTCGACGGCCAAACCGGTGTCCCATCCGAGCTGCCAGCTCTCCCGCACGTCCCCATCCGACGCTAGCCTTATCCCCCCGCTCCACGTGCGCCCTGTTCCTCCCTTTGCTCCCGGCGTCGCACGCATCCTCTCTCCAATGCGTGTTGCTTATCCGGTTGGGAGAAGAAGACAGCAAGAAGAAGAAGACAAGGAGAAGAAGGGGGGGGCTGGAAGCCACGCGGTTGGGCCTCGTGGGCCCATGCACGAAGGAAAGAAAAGAGGGAAGGGCTGGGCTTTGAAGGCCCAGCCCTTGTGGCTATTGGCTTCTGTTTTTTTTTTTTTTTTCCTGTTTTTTTTTTTTTGTTTTTTTTGTTTTTCTTTTTGTATCTATTTATCCAAAAAGACAAAAAAATAAAATAAAATAAAAACTTAAAACTTAAATAAAATTAAGGTGTCAACAGCTGCCCCTCTTTGTAGGTGAGCTCGTAGAGGTTGCATTCAAATACAAACTGATGCCCAAATTTTGTCCATACATGTATAGCAGATTGTATTTTATTTGGGACCTATTATTCTATGCAGAAAAAAGAGCAATACTAAGACAGATAAGAAGATACTTGTAGTTACTTACCGGGAGTGAGTGAGATAGGGTGTGAACCCCGAGTTTGGCAAGTATCAAGGCGTCATCTTACCTGGTGATATGAGGAGGTTGCTTTTCCAAGACTCGAACCATTCTTCGGTTGCCTGTTAAAACAATCAATAATTTGTCTAGGACCTAAAGTTTTCTTCGATCGCCTTGACAGGAAATTGCCTTTCTAGGACTCGAACCATTCTTCGGTCGCCTGTTAGAGCAATAAGTGATTTGCCTCGGACCCGAACCTTTCTTCGGTCGCCGTGATGGTAAAATGCTTTTCCAAGGCCCGAACCATTCTTCGGTCGCCTGTCAGAGTAGTAAGTGGTTTGTCTCGGACCCGAACCTTTCTTCGGTCGCCGTGACAGGAGATGCGCCGACCTTTCTCAAGGCATCTATTTGTGGGTGCCTGATCTGTATCGAGGACACTAGTTGGTACCCGACCTTTCTCGAGAGATGCGCTGAACTTTCTTAGGGCGTCGTATTTGTTGGGGTGTCTGACTCTTGTCAAAGACACCGGTAGGAACCCGACCTTTCTCGGAAGCATGCGCCAACCTTTCTCGGGGCATCGATTTGTCGAGTGTCTGACTTCTGTCGAATACACCAATTGGAACCCGACCTTTCTTGAGAGATGAGCCAACCTTTCTCGGGGCATTGATTTGTGGGGTGTCTGACTTCTGTCGAAGACACCAGCTGGAACCTGACCTTTCTCGGGAGATGCGCCGACCTTTCTCAAGGCATTTGTTTTGGAAGATACCTGGACATTCACAAGCATTGAAATAGTACCTGGATATTCACAAGTACTAACCTGGAGGATATTTAGGTCTTTGCAGGCGTCAAAAAATGGGTATTTTGATCATAGGCATTGAAAGGGGTACTTGGATGATCACAAGTATGAATTCTTGGAAGGATACTTGGACATTCACAAGTATCGAAGGGGTACTTGATAATTGGAAATATGAGAACATACCTTGGATATTTGTGAAGGTGTCCCATCTCTTGGAAAGAAAGTACTTGATAATCACAAGTACAAACTCTTGGAGTGAAGGTCTCTACCTCTTGGTAAAAGGAATATTGTACCTCACATATTTGTGAAGGTGGGAGGTAAAAAGGGAATATCGAGGGATGGATATTCGTGAAGGTCTCTCACCTCTGGTAGTGGGAATATCGAGGATACCTCGCATATTCGTGAAGGTCTCTCACCTCCGGTAATGGGAATATCGAGGACGTACCTTGAGATATTCGTGAAGGTCTCTCACCTCTGGTAATGGGAATATCGAGGACGTACTTGAGATATTCGTGAAGGTGTCTCACCTCCTGGGTGGGAATGGGAATATCGAGGGCGTATGAGAATGAGATATTTGTGAAGGTCTCTCACCTCCTGGTAATTGGGAATATCGAGGTGTACCTTGGATATTGTGAAGGTCTCTCACCTCCTGGTAATGGGAATATCGAGGGCGTGCCCTTGGATATTCGTGAAGGTCTCTCACCTCCTGGTAATTGGGAATATCGAGGCGTGCCCCGATATTCATGAAGGTCTCTCACCTCCTGGTAAATGGGAATATCGAGGGCGTGCTTGGATATTCATGAAGGTCTCTCATATTCGTGAAGGTCTCTCACCTCTTGGTAAATGGGAATATCGAGGACGTACCTTGGATATTCGTGAAGGTCTCTCACCTCCTGGTAATGGGAATATTGAGGGCGTACCTAGGATATTCATGAAGATCTCTCACCTCCTGGTAATTGGGAATATCGAGGACGTGTCTCATATATTCGTGAAGGTCTCTCACCTCCTGGTAATGGGAATATCGAGGGCGTACCATGGATATTCATGAAGGTCTCTCACCTCCTGGTAATTAGGAATATCGATGACGTATCTTGGATATTCATGAAGGTCTCTCACCTCCTAGTAATTGGGAATATCGAGGACGTGCCTCATATATTCGTGAAGGTCTCTCACCTCCTGGTAATGGGAATATCGAGGGCGTCCTTGGATATTCATGAAGGTCTCTCACCTTCTGGTAATTGGGAATATCGAGGGCGTACCTTGGATATTCGTGAAGGTCTCTCACCTCTTAGTAATGGGAATATTGAGGGCGTACCTTGGATATTCATGAAGGTCTCTCACCTCCTGGTAATTGGGAATATCGAGGGCGTACCTGAGATATTCGTGAAGGTCTCTCACCTCCTGGTATTATAAACTTGAATGTGGTATGAGGCTTACCTGGATTGCCGCAGGCACTTAAAAGGGGTGGAACACCTGGATAGCCACAGGTGTACAAAGTACTGGAATACTTGGATGAACACAAGTATTTAATGATATGATCTGGGACCACTCAGGCTGGTCCAAGTGCTAGAAAGCATACCTGGACGGCGGTGCCAAGCAAAGCAATGGAATGCTTGAACAGCTACTATATTATTTGGGGACAACTCGAGTAGGTTGAGTGTCATGAAAAGGAAGTACCTGGACAACGGTGGGCGCTTGACGATATGGGGATACCTAGACAGCAGTAGGTATTCCAAGAGATACTTGGTCAGTCACAAGTATCAATACTCTAGGGACAACTCGAACAGGTCGAGTGTCAGGAAAAGGGAGTATCCGAACGGTGGCCGGTACTCAAAGACAATAGGGATACCTAGACAGCAGTAGGTATTCAACGATAAAGGGATACTTGGTTAGTCACAAGTATCAATACTCTGGGGACAACTCGAATAGGTCGAGTGTCAAGAAAAGGGAGTATCCGAACGGTGGCCGGTACTCAAAGACAATGGGGATACCTAGATACGGTAGGTCCAAACTCAAAGGACAACTCAAATAGGTTGAGTGTCAATAAGAGAGTACTTGGACAGTGATAGGTACCTTAAGACAAATGGGGATAGAGATATGCTTAAATGGGGATAGAGATATGCTTACCTGGCAATATCTCTGATCTCTAAGAGTATGTCTGCTATTTGCACAATATGCACACATGATTGTATATGCTGTAAATTCATGAGTTCAAATGGGATTCATGTATGATAATTTGTTAGTTTTGTATCTGAGTTCCACTAGGGAAGATTTTGAAAGACAACCTTCATTTAGAATGTAGATGTCTTGAGCATGCCAGATGAGGGACTTTCAGTTTGAAAGGACTTTCTGCTCACTCTCATGGAAAATGCTATCCTCACCATTGATGCAGGATTTATAAGGACCACACTATCTCACTGTCATCATGTCAACAAGGGTCCAAGTATTCTCGCAAACGGTACAACTTTATCAATGTGAGAGGTTTTTGTTGAAACTATGATGAAGACTCAGTCAATGGCTCATCAAATGAGACCATCAAGGTCAAGGCTCGATGGATGAAAATGAAGTGCACGATCATCTCCGGGTTTGCAAGTCAAGAACCCTGCGAAAAGAGATAGAGTAATCTTGCTCGTACTTCTTCGAGCGATGCTTATGAACATATGAAATCCTACGTTAATTGAAGTGCCCTAGTCTGAAGAGACTTTTACAATGGGAATGTAACGTAGACTTGGCTCACATGTAAGAGGGTGAGAGTTGGTGATTGTCTTGGCATTTGTCACTAGTCTTTCTTGTCGGATGGAGGTTCTATGGACCACAACAACAACTTTTTCTTGGCTGTATTTTTTTTTTGGGGGCATTGGCCTTGCTTTTACTAGGCACACTTTGCTTTTTTCATGCCCTATATTTTTATTCAGCAGTTCTTCATTTATGGGCATTGACCTTGCTTTTACCAGGTACACTGCTTTTTTATGCCCATTTTTTCATTCTTGTCGTTAGAGGAACTAGCCTAGGCAAGTTCAATCAAACACCGTTGTTAGACTCTTGAGTCTTCATCTTCACCTAGCGCTCTAGGCTATGGTTTAAATGGTAGTAACTTCTATTTTGTCTCATGTGAGGGTAAAATTACAGACTCAATTGGGTTGGACAATGAATACAAGTGTGTAAAGAAAGAATTGCTCTTCATCATTCTAGGGCACTTAAATTAACGCGAGTGTTCATATGCAATAAAGACACTCGAAGATTGATGCAAGTGCGAGCAATAAAATTTCTAGCTCTCTTCTTACCTTATGATGTTGCTTTGCCTCTAATCTGCCCCGGTATAGGGGTGGTTCTTGACAGGGGTAGGATAGAAATTTCATTAGTGTAAGGAACTCAAAGGGGTGAGCAATGAAATGCCTCTCACTATTTTGGTTATCGTACCATTCGCGAGAGAACTCTTTACCCTACAGCCATAGAATCTTCTGCACTCATCTCACAAGTGTATAGATGGGGGACTGTGTGTAGGATATGGCTTGCCTTTCATCATTCTGACGCTCCTCATCCAGCATGCTCGATTAATCTTGTATTCTTCATTTAGCTGTCTATTCTAATAATCCTCAATGGAATCAAGTGATTTAGACAGACAAAATCATCATGCAAAAATCCATTTGGAAAATGCATGCAACATTTTAAATGATGAAGAGTTTGTACTCTCGAAATAAATGAATGGCTTTTACTCAAGAAAAACTTATTAACAGCTTTAAGGGTGTTTGCTTGGTGAAATGGTATTCACAAATGTGTTCAAATTTGAACATCAAAAGAGCTATTTACAAAGGGTTATTCATAAATGAGTGTCAATGGATGGTCTCTTATGACACATGAATGATCAGCCAAGGATTGGGAATTTGATCGGGCATCTCTACTTTTGCTCTTGCAGAAGAGAAGATGTACAACTAGATCAATTAGTCTGGCCAAAATTAAACTGTGAGTTGAGGCCTGAAGATTTTCTATCATTTGCTTTGGCGATTACTCAGGACGCCATTTCATTTAGGAGAGCCTCTCATTGATTTATCAAGTGATCCTACAACAAGACATGCCTTCTTATTGATTTGTTATCCTTGTTTTTGAAAGTAAGGTGATCCCCGCAACAAGACAAGAGGGAATGTGTTAGTCATGAACTCTTTCAAGAGTCGAATAACTGGAATCGATACAACTTTACCCTTCATTGGTTTGCAAGATGATTGGGTGAACCTGAAGTGAGAGGGGGACATGAAGTCCTATGTCCCTTGCTTCGTTAGGTCAATTATTTCTTAATTGGCTTATGGATGACATGTCCTTTTACACGAAGTCAAGTGAATTTGATGTGGGTCATTTCATGTATACTAACTTGGCTAATATTGATTTGCCAAACCTAACCATCAAGTTTGGCTCTTGAATCCCAATGCTTCCTACCGATAGGGAAAATATGTCAAAAATGAGTTCATAGAGAGTGAGTATTGGAAACGATACCAAATTACCTTCCCCAGAATTTGTATTTGTTGTCCCCTAGGGATATTTGAATGTCGATGATGGCCTCTTTATCTTGGCATAGTTCACATTTCTTTCAATTGGCCTTCCTCCTCATTTGTGACCATGTATGCATGATTGATGGTGTTGATTCATCTTCAACGCCTTCCTTCTGTGGAATTTCTCCTTTGTCTTTAACTATAGCATCATTGGGCAAAGTCATGTACCTCAAGCTTCTATGGAATGAGATGGACAATCAAAACCTCCAATTCTTTGATGGCAATTACTTCTTGGAAGAGCATGCGTCTGGAATAGGAAGTGAAGGTTTCTAGGTCCAAAGTCATTTTGAATAGGGGCTAGAGACCGCTTCAACTATCTGGATTTTCTTCCTGTTGTAATCAATTCAAAGGAAGAGAAAATTCCTTCCTTGTGCTTCTAGGCTTGTCGAAGTTGGAAAGTCCCGTTGATGAAATCTATCATCTAGTTTTGGGCATGTTGTGGGGAAAAGATATTGCTTTGGCTTGAGAAGGAGTTGAGCAAGAGCAAGGTGGAGTGCATGCTCATGGATGCTTGATTTCAACCGTATGCTTGTACCTATTACGTTTCATCTTTTGTTTCCTGTAAATAGAAAAGAGAAAGGACATCATTTCTAAAATTATATTCAAAGAATAAAACTGACCTTCTTTGAAGTGGGAAGATATTTTCTGTTTGCCTCCATTGCCTTCTTGAAAGGGTATTTTTGAATTTGGCGAGCTCACATGATGTGCTAGTTTCAAATACTTTTTGTCACATTAAATCAAAGGGGATGATGTTCTGAAACATAAAGTGAGAGGGTTAGAAAGACAAACGTGCTTAAATTTATCATCTTGTTTTGATAAAAGCTTTTGGGTGATGAAATATTTTTTATTTTCAAAATACGTCTTTGGGGAAGAAAAAGCATGAGGAAGCCCAGCCCTCAGTATTTTTCTTGGATGATATTTTCTTTTCATGGTTGGATAACATCACCGGGCTGGTTTGGAGTACCGCCTCATGCTCTTAAAACAAAATATTAGAACTGTACAATAGAGTACTTGGAATAGAAAATACAAAAGTAGCACACTAGACAAGATAAGAAACATGAAATTATAAAAACAAGTAAAACCCATGAAAACTCTCGTGTAAATGAGTGCTTTGATAGTGTTGGTTCCGAAATCAAGTGCCTTTGAGTTCTTCGCCTCCAGTAGACTCGAAGTATTCGCATGAGAGGACCATTTCATTGAAGCTATGGAAGTGCAACCCATGCAACCAACAACGATGCTTGCGAGGTAAAGCCCCTATGAACAGCTTTATCATTTCTTCTTCGGCCAGTTGAGGGTAAGTTTGCATCATAAAAGCCTCCCACCTCCTTGCATATGCTCGGAAATCCTCCATTGGTCTTCTTCTGAAGTGAACCAAGTTCTGACAAGGCACTTCAGTCCCAATTTGGCTTTGATACTAAAGTAGGAATGCAAAGACAGCTCATTCCAATCTCTCATGAGGTAGATATCTGCTATGATGAACCATTGTAATGCAGACCCCGTAAGACTTTCTTGAAAGGCCTGAGTTGCGAATGACATCGGGCTATAGTACCGACTCATTTCAGCATGGAGATATTGCAAATGAGCCACGGGGCAAGTTGTGCCATTATACTTACGGAGATTAGGTATCCACATCTCTCTAGGGGTCATGATCCTATGAGCGCAAGACGGGCTTGATGTATCTTGGTTAGGCCATTGGTTTTCCCACTGCATATTTGTTGTAGTGGTGAATTTTTCTGTTTTAGGGAAGTTGGATTCTACCGAGATTACCCCATTGCTTTCTTCTTGGTCAAAATTTCCGAATGAGGATGAAGTATTGAAGCTATCCTCATGGTCAGAGGATGAGCTTAGTACTTCGTTAGGATCGTAGCGGATAAAGACGTATGCTTCCTCTTCTGATGGGCCTTCATCCCCGGATGAGAGTAGGAAACAGTTATACGATGAATCGTCAGTTTCATTGTCGAAATAACGCTGGAAGTCCTTGGGATTGTATTCTAGGGACGGGAAGTCTTCAGGATTGTACTCTAGAGGATGGTAGCCTTCAAAGCTGTATTCTTGGGAATGCTCGAAGCTTTGGTGCGGTGGCTCGTCGGTAGATGCTGAATTGATCTACTTAGGCTTTCTTTTCTTGGCTTCTGGTCTAGACCTTTTGAGTAAAGCCTTTCGTTTTGCCAGCTTGATTCTGTCAAGGGAAGTGAGAGACATTAGAGTTTCACTATCTGATTCACTTTCCAAGTTGATAGGGGTTGGTATTCTTTGGACCCTAGCTCTTGGAGTAAGCTTGGGGAGTTGTCCAATCGTGCCCCGCTCTTGAACAGGCTTTGAGTCTATGATTTCGTACAAAGGCTCCTTGCCTTTCCTAGTGGGAAACTTCTCAGTAATAAGATGCTGCTCAGCTGCCCATTTATTATGCAAGGCTTCATTGACACGCTCTTCTCCTATCTCAGTGACTAATGGCTCCTTGTGCTTCGCAATCTTCGGCTCTTCGTAGGGCAAGGTGATGTCAGGGGTGATGTCAATATTATACTCTTTGTGAGAAACATGAATTAGTTCCCTCCAGGTTTTAAGGGAACTAATCTTCCTGATAATGTACCATCGCAAGGCGGGGCCAGTCAAGCTCGATTGGTACGATTGAATCATCCTTCGGACCAGGTAGGCCTACAAGTAGGTCTCTGAGCTGGAGGTATCAGCATACCTTTCACATTCAGGTGCTTTGAGTTTTTCGGGGATCTCAATGCCGGCGTAATTGGACAAGTCCATGGGATTTTCCCCTGCAGCTGGTTTAACTTTTTCATGATCTTTCAAATTGTCTATGGTGTTGGCTATTTTTCGGCAAATTTGGGTGTCATGACGGTGTTTAAGGCAACTACGGAGTTGGGCTTAGCTTGAGTGGATTTCATTTGTCTCGAGAGTTGTTGAAGGACAATGGACATTTGTCCTACGCCGTCTTCAATGTTAATGAGGCGATTTTGTACATCATTCTAATCGGGCCCTATTGCATGAGGCCATTCGCGGGCGATTGGTGGCCGGCGATTCATAATTACCTGTCGTTGTGAAAACAATGAATGAGCACGAAAATAAACAAAGATTGACCCATGGCAATGGTCTAACTACTTTTTTATTTATCAAAAGAGGATTTTATAGACCGCAAACTCCGACATCTAAAACTTGAAATTGAAATGACAAAATGAAATACTAGATATTAAACAAAAGTCCCTAAACAATGGGACAAAACTTTCACAATATTAACACTAAGGGGCACATGATTGCCAATTTATATGCGACGGGAGTCTTGTTCTTGCGAGGATGCTTGCTTTCTTGGACCGGCTCGAGGTGTGCATCTAGTCCATTCCCAAATCCTTCTCCATGAGCTATGCTTGCTCGTGCTGGCTGCTCTCGCTGATTGAGTGAGGGACTGATGGCTTCCATTTTGTCGGGATGCGATGGTTGTGGATGTAGGACATGGAGGCGTGGTGGGCTTTTTCTTCTCCCTCAAGCCCTTCAGGTACCACGATCCTTTTGCGATGGCACTTATCCCAGGTTTCCTCAGCGGTAGAAATTTCGAATGCATAGTCACGGCTTGTGTTGAAAAGAACTGGAGGGATCATCCTCTTGAAAGGCGGTGGGATCTCTTGAAGGGCTCCATATTGTCGTGCTACTCGATACGGGTAATAGGGAATGGCGCCGGTGAGGCCGAGTAACAGAATTGGACGTGTGCGTATGAAAGCAAAGCGAGCTCTCTTTTCATGGAACCAACCAGCACACCATTGGAATGCTTCAGGAGCTGGGTCTCTTAGGAAGTTTACCCAATTTAAACAGCTTTGATTGGGAATGTATGGTCCTAGAACCATAAATTTTTGTAACGGATTTTCGAAAGCATTTGTTTTAGACGATCGCATGAAGTCTCGAAATTCACTTAGGTGAGAAAAGAACCAGACTTGTAAAGGCTCGCATGATTTTCTCCGAGTTGTCTTTAAAACGATTAAAGGACAATAATGTTTCAGTTAAAATCATGTTGACATAATTCCCTCCTCTCAAGATTTGATCAACTATCCACGCCATCTCAGGACTTATGGCATTTCTTTGATGGGGGAAAACGATGAGCCTGAAAAAGGCCAGGAGGAAAATCTCACTTTTTTGGGTCATAGGTTGATTTTGGAAACAAGCATTCATAAATTATAGTAGGCCGGTATTATGGTTGTTTTCAAGAATTTGTATCATAATATGGACTTCAGTTCTTAAAAGCCGCGCTAACCCGTGCCACGGGATGATGCCTGTCGATGGCCTGACAAGCTTTTTCTCAAGAGGCATTCCAGTGATGATGCTGTATTCTTCCAGGGTTGGGGTTAGCTCAAACCTACCGAATATAAAAGTAATTGTCTTCGGGCACCAGAAATGTGCCATGGCTTGTATGACTTTTGGGACGAACAAACAGTGATTTGGATCAACGATAGGAGATGACCGATTTTGGCTTTCACGCGCTCTTGGGCAACTGATCCGATTGACCCCACCATCTGAAGAGCTCTGCTTTGGGAGTGGGAATAAACTAGATATCGCCTTCTCCCATCGCATATAAACTGGGACTTGAAAAGCTTATCCTAAATTGCCATGGGCCAATAAAAAGACTGAGTAAAAGTAAAGAAATCACTTTGCTTTTAAATAAAATGACAAGTACAAAGACATGTGCATGGGATGTGTGGCTCGATTTTTAACTGAGAAGGTTTGTTGAGATTAAAAGGTATCCGCCCGTCGCAGTCTCGCGTTAGCAGCATACCCCCTAACCTCGGCTAAGAAATTCGGGGAAAAGAAAGGCAACCTCTACATCGCAGTCTCGCGTTCGAGGTCGTATCTTTCTTAACACCATCCTAGAAATCCTATGGCGGCCTAGGTCCGGCGGCCGGGTTGTGTGTGCCATGTGTAGTGCTAAAACATTTAAGGATGCACAGCAGTTTATAATCACAAAACATTTTATTTTAACAGAATAAAAAAAAAACTTTAAGCTATTACCCTGCACAAAAGAAAAAAACCAAAGTCAGCAAAGCATTTAAACAAAGATAAAATGGCCTAAGTCCTAAAAAATGATCCCCAGCGGAGTCGCCAAGCTGTCGCGACCTCTTTTTTTTTTTTTTTTTTTTTTGGGCGCCCACATCGGGTACGGGCGCCTAAGGAGGCTAATGGCTCGGCTGAAATTTATTATGCCCGGACTCTCCCAAGTCCACCAATTCATGACTTTTAATAGTCTAAATTTTTAACCTGTAAATCAATTTTAAAATGGAGTCGCCACTAATCGATTTGGGGTGGGTTGATTAGAAACCCAAGCGAAGTACGGGAGAAATACTCACTCTGCGCAACTAGAGAAATTAGGATGGGGACTTGATTACACTAGTTAATCACTAATGCCCTTTCGGTACCTAATCTTGTTTAAACCCTAAGGTTTTTTGGATTTTGAGGGATTTTCCATGCATTTTTGGGAGGAAAAACATTTTTGAGTCTTTTTCTAATTTTTGGACAAAAAGGGATTTTTTGGGATTTTTTGGTATTTTTGGAAAAATACAAGTCTTTTTTTTTTTCATGAATTTTTGGCTTTTTTTGGATTTTTGGCATTTTTGGAAAATAAGAAATATTTTTGATTTTTTGGAAAATTTTATTATTTTTTTTGTATTTTTTGATTTTTGGAAATTTTTTTAATATTTTTTAAATTATATTTTTAAATAAAATTTTTTTTGGAAAATAAATATTTTTAATATTTTTTTAGAAAATACATTATATTTTGGATTTTTGGCGAAGAAAATAAAATTTATTTATTTCAAATAAATATGGCAAGGATTTAAAATGACGACGAATCCCAGATCATGTAAGATTTGGACCTTCGCCGGCCCTCCTCGTCGCTGTGCTCTCCCCTCTTCGCAAATCCAGAACTCCTTCGTCTCCTCCGACCTCACTTCTCTCTCACTTCGGTCAGATCCGAGCCTCCACCGGCCAGATCGACCTTCTCGACTCGCTCGTCGGTGGCCTCCCCCGAAGTCTTTCAATGGGAGGTTGGCCGAGCTCGCGACGATCCGATTTCTCTCTCGCTCACTCTTCGATTCCTCCCCCGAAGTCTCTCAGTGGGAAGATCTCGGAGCTCGCTCGTCTTCTTCGTCGTCGACATCGGGGGCTATTTATAGGCGAGGGGGTGGCCGGTCGACGGAACTTCGACCGCCGGTCCCCTTCGCGCACCGAGCGGCCTTCGACGGCCAAACCGGTGTCCCATCGACGCTAGCTGCTCCCCGCACGTCCTTATCCGGCGCCAGCCGCCCCCCTGCTCCACGTGCACTACTTTGTTCCTCCACTTTGTCGCGTTGCGCGCGTCCTCCTCTCCGGCGCATGGTACTTATCCGGTTGGGGAAGAAGACAGGGGAGGAAGAAGACAAGGAGAAGGGTAAGGCTGAGCCACGCGGTTGGGCCTCGCGGGCCTGCGCGAAGGAAAGAAAAGAGGGAGGGGCTGGGCTTTGAAGGCCCAGCCCTTGTGGCTGCTGGCTTTTGTTTTTCCTTTTGTTTTTTTTTCTTGTTTTTTGTTGTTTTCTCTTTTTATTATCTATTTATCCGAAAAAGACAAATAAAATAAAATAAAAACTTAATAAACCTAAATAAAATTAAGGCATCAACAAACGCGACTTTTAAGAACTTAAGTTTATGTTATGAGGCAAATTCTTGAAAATAACCATAATACCTGTCCACTAGAATTTATGAATGTCTGTTTTCAAAATCAGCCTATGACTCAAAAAAGTGAGATTTTCCTCCTAGACTTTTTCGGGTTCATCATTTTCCCCCATCAAAGAAATGTCATAAGTCCTAAGATGGCATGGATAGTTAATCAGATCTCGAGGGGGCAAAATTTTGTCAACATGATTTTAACTGAAACATTCTTGCCCTTTAATCGTTTTAAAGAAAACACGGAAAAAATTATGTGGGTCTCTCCGAAAATTTTACAAGTCTGGTTCTTTTCTCACCTAAGCGAATTTCGAGGCTTCATGCGATCGTCTGAAACGAATGATTTCGAAAATCCATTACAAAAATTTATGGTTTTAGGACCATACATTCCCAATCAAAGCTGTTTAAATTGGATAAACTTCTTAAGAGACCTAGCTCCTGAGGCATTCCAATGGTGTACTGGTTGGTTCCATGAAAAGAGAGCTCGCTTCGCTTACAAACGCTGCCGCCCAATTCCGTTGCTCGGCATCACCGGTGCCGTTCCCTATTACCCATATCGGGTGGCACGATAATATGGAGCCCTTCAGGAGATCCCACCGCCTTTCAAGTGGAGGATCCCTCCAATCCTTTTCAACACAAGCCGTGTCTACGCAGTCGAAATTTCTATCATTGAGGAAACCTGGGACAAGTGCCATCGCAAAAGGATCGTGGTACCTGAAGGGCTTGAAGGAGAAGAAAAAGCCCACTACGCCTCTACATCCTACATCCACAACCATCGTATCCCGACAAAATGGAAGCCATCGGTCCCTCACTCAATTAGCGAGAGCAGCCAGCACGAGCAAGCAGAGCTTATGCAAAGGATATGGCAATAGGCCGGATACTCGTCTCTGAGCCAGTCCAAGAAAGCAAGCACCTTTGCAAGAACAAGGCTCCCTGTCGCATATAAAATAGCAGTCATGTGCCCCTTAGTATTTATTTTGTGAAAGTTTTGTCCCATTGTTTAGGGACTTTTGTTTAATACAGAGTATTTCGTTCTGTCATTTTCTGGGTGTTAGAAGTCTGTGGTTTATAAAATTCTCTTTTGATAAGTAAAAAACAGATAGACCGTTGCCATGGGTTAATCTTTGTCTACTCTTGTGCTCATTCATTGTTTTCACAACGCTAGGTAATTATGAATCGCCAGCTATTATCCACCTGCGAATGGTCCCACGTGATAGAACCTGATCAGAATGATGTACAAAATCGCCTCGCCAACATTGAAGATGGCGTAGGACAGATGTCCATTGTCCTTTGACAACTCTCGAGGAAAATGGAATCCACACAAGCCGAGCCCAACTTTGTAGCTGCTTTAAGCACCGTCATGACACCTGCGAATTTGCCGAAAAATAACCAACACCATAGACAGTTTGAAAAGATCATGAAAAAGTTAAACTAGTTGCAAGGGCAGAATCCCATGGACCTGTCCAATTACACCGGCATTGAGATCCTTGAAAAGCTCAAAGCACCTGAATGCGAAAGGTATACTGATACCTCCCGCCCAAAGACCTACTTACAGGCCTACCTGATTCGAAGGATGATTCAATCATACCAATCAAGCTTGACTAGCCCCGCCTTGCGATGGTACATTGTCAGGAAGATTAGTCCCCTTAAGACCTGGGGGGAACTAATTCATGTTTTCCACCAAGAATATAATATTGACATCAGCCCTGGCATCGCCTTGCCCTACGAAGAACCGATGGTCGCTGAGCACAAGGAGCCGTTAGTCGCTAAGATAAGAGAAGAAGATGTCAATGAAGTCTCACATGATAAATGGGCGGCTAAGCAACATCATATTACTGAAAAGTTTTCCACTAGGAAAGGTAAAGAGCCTGTGTACGAGGTCAAAGACACAGAGCCTGTTCAAGACCAGGGCACAACAGGACAACTTCCCAAGCTTACTGCAAGAGCTAGGATCCAAAGAATACTCACCCCTATCAACCTAGAGAGTGAAGTAGAGAGTGGAGCTCCACTATCTCTCACTCCCCTTGACAAAGTCCAACTAGCAAAACGAAGGGCCTTACTCAAAAGGTCTGGACCAGGAGCCAAGAAAAGAAAGCCTAAACAATTCAATTCAACATCTGCCATTGAGTATAGGCAAAATCCGATAGCTAATGAGCCACCATGCCAAAACTTCAAGCATCCCCTAGAGTACAACCCTAAAGACTACCAGTCCCTAGGATATAATTCCAAGGACTACCAGTGTTATACAGATGAAATCGGCCATTCATTGTATAACTGCTTCCTACCCACGCACAGGGTCGAAAGCCTATTAGAAGAGGGAACATTCGTCCTTATCCGCTATGACCCCAATGAACTACTAAGCTTGTCACCTGACCATCAAGATAGCTTAAATGCCTCATCCTCGTTTGGTGATTTTGACCCAGAAGAAAGCAATGGGATAATCTCGGTAGAGTCCAGTTTCCCTTAAATAGAAAAATTCACCACTACGATGAATATGGAATGGGAAAACCAGTAGCCTAACCTAGACACACCAGGCTCTTCTTGCCCTCATAGGATCATGACCCCCAGAGAAATGTGGATACCTAATCTCTGCAAGTATAATGGCACGACTTGCCCCGTGGCTCATTTGCAATATCTCCACGCTGAAATGAGTTGGTACTATAGCCCGATGTCATTTGCAACTCGAGCCTTCCAAGAAAGTCTTATAGCGCCTGCATTGCAAAGGTTCATCACAGTAGATATCTACCTCATGAGAGATTTGAATGAGCTGTCTTCTGCATTCCTGCTTCAATATCAAAGCTAGATTGGAACTGAACTGCCTTGCGAGAACTTGGTTCACTTTAGAAGAAGACCAATGGAGGATTTCTGAGCATATGCAAGGAGGTGGAAGGCTTTTATGATGCAAACCTACCCTCAACTGGCCGAAGAAGAAATGATGAAGCTGTTCATAGGAGCTTTACCTCGCAAGCATCGTTGTTGGTAACATGGTTTGGACTTTCGTAGCTTCAATGAAGTGGTCCTCTCATGCGAATACTTTGAGTCTACTGGAGGCGAGGAACTCTCAGGCGCTTGATTTCAGAAGCAACACTATCAAAGTGCTCCTTTTTCATGGAAGTTTTCATGTGTTTTGCTTGTTTTTATAATTTCATGTTTCTTATCATGTCTAGTGTGCTACTGTTACATTTTCCATTCCAATAATCTAATGTATAGTTCTAATATTTTGTTTTAAGAACATGAGGCGGTATTCCAAACCAGCCCAGTGATGCTATCCAACCATGAAAAGAAAATACCATCCAAGGCAAATACTGAGGGCTAGGCTTCCTCATGCTTTCTTCCCCCCAAAGATATATACTTTTGAAAACAAAAAATGTTTCATTACCAAAAGCTTTCGTCAAAACAAAATGTTAAATTTAATCATGTTTGTCTTTCTGACTCACTCACTTCGTGTCTCAGAATATCATCCCCTTTAACTTAGTGTGATATAGGGCATTTGAAGTTGGCGCATCATGTGAACTCACCGAATTCAAAGACACTCTTCCAAAAAGGCAGTGGGGCAAACAAAAAAGATCATCCCATTTATAAAAAAAAAAAGGTAAGTTTTATTCTCTGAATATAATTTTGGAAATGATGTCTTCTCTCTTCTATTTACAGAAAACGAAAGATAGGACGTAATAGGTACAGGCATACGGTTGAAATCAAGCCATCCCCAGGAGCTCTGTGCACTCCACCTCGCTCTTGCCCAACTCCTTCTCAAGCCGGAGCAATATCTTTTTCCCACAACGTGCCCAAGCAACTAGACTTTACGATTTCATTAATGGAATTTCCAGCTTCGACAAGCCTAGAAGCACAGGGAAGGGATCTCTTCTTTTTCTTTGAATTGGCTACTGTCAACAGAAAGGAAATCTAGACAGTTGAAGTGGTCTTTAGCCCCCTATTCAAGATAATAATGTTAGGACCTAGAAACTTGACTTCTTGTTCCAGACGCATACTCTCGCAAGAAGTAATTGCCATCAGAGAATTGGAGGTTTGATTGTCCATCCAGATTTCATAGAAGCTTGAAGTACATGTCTTTGTTTAATGTTGCTAATGGTCTTATGGTCAAAGACAAAATTCCATAGAAGGAAGGTGTTGCAAATCATCAATCGTGTACACAGGGCCACAAATGGGGGGCAATCAAAAGAGACATTGAACTGTGTCAAAGACAAAAGGCCATCATTGACATTCAAGTATCCCTAAGAGTCAGCAAATATAAACTCTCGGGAAGAGTAATTTGGTATCGTTTCCAATACTCCCAGTATCTGAACTCACTTTTGACATATTTTCTCCTGTTGACAGGAAGCATAGGATTAAAGAAACAAGCTTAATGGTTAATTTGGGCAAATCAAGTGACCCATATCGATTTACCTAACTTGGTATTAAAGGACGTGTCATCCAGGAGCCGATTCGGTTAAATGAAAAAAGCGATGCCCTACGAACACCGTCGGCACCTCTAGCCGAGTTGTATCCGGGAAGAAGCAAAATGGTCCGAAATCGGGGGTTCGAATCCCCGATGCGGCAGTTAGCCGCTTAGTAGAAAAAAAGAAAAAAAAAATTTGCTTCTCTTGTGCTTGCAAATTACGAGAGAGCAGGTGACCTAACGGAGTGAAAATTACAGGACTTCATATCCTCCTCGTACTTCAGGTCTATTCAAACATCTGCAAACCGGTGAAGGGTAATGTTGTATTGCTTCCAAGTTATTTCACTCTTGAAAGATTATTCCACTCTTGAAAGAGCTTCTGACTAACATGATCCCTTTTATCTGTTGCAGGATCACTTGGCCATAAAAAATGCATATAACAAATCAAGGAAAGACATGTCAAACTCTGATAGGCTCTCCTAAGCGAAATGGCGTCATGAGTAATCACCAAAGCAAATGACAGAAAATCTTCAGGCCTCAACTCACATTTGATTTTGGCTAGACTAATTGATCTATTTGTACATCTTCTCTGCTGTAGAGGCAAAAGCAGAGATGCCCGATCAGATTCCCAATCCTTGGCTAATCCTTCTTGTGTCATATCCATAATCAATAGGGACAACCATTTGCGAATACCCCTTTTGATGTTCAAAATTTAACATATTTGGAAACACCATTATGTTAACCCCTAAAGCTACCAACAAGGTCTTTTTGAGCCAAAACCATTCATTTGTTTTGAGAGTACAAACTCCCCCACATTTAAAATGCTGCATGCCTTTTCCAAATGGATTTTGCATGATGATTTTGTCTATCTAAGTCACTGATTCCATTGAGGATAATTAGAATAGACAACTAAGTGAAGAATACAAGATTGATTGAGCATGATAGATGAGGCGCGTCAAAATGATAACAGGCAAGCTATATCCTACACACAGTCCCCCATCTATACACTTGTGAGATGAGTGCAGAAGATTCCATGGCTGTAGGGTAAAGAGTTCTCTCACGAATGGTTTGATAACCAAAACAGTGAGAGGCATTTCATTGCTCACCCCTTTGAGCTCCTTACACTGGTGAAGTTTCTATCCTACCCCCTGTCAAGAACCACCCACACACTGAGGCAAATTGGAGGCGAAGCAGCATCACAAGGTGAGAAGAGAGGTAGAAATTTTCTTGTTCGCACTTGCATCAATCTTCGAGTGTCTTTATTGCATATGAACACTCGCATTAATTTAAGTGCCTTAGAATGACAAAAGAGCAATTCTTTCTCTACGCACTTGTATTCATTGTACAGCTCAAGTGAGTATGTAATTTTACCCTCACATTGAGACAAAGCAAAAGTCATTGCCATAGAGTGTCGGCTGAAGATGAAGACTCAAGAGTCTAATAACGGTGCTTCGATTGAACTTGCCTAGGCCAGTTTCTCCAATGACAAGAAAAAGCAGGGGCATAAAAAAGTAGTGTACTTGGTAAAAGCAAGGTCAATGCCCATAAATAAAGAACTACAATAAAAATAGGGGATGAAAAAGCAGTGTGCCTGGTAAAAGCAAGGCCAATGCCCCCCAGTCAAAAATATAGCCAAGAAAAAGTTGTTGTGGTCCATAGAGCCTCCATCTGACAGTGAGAAGAAAGACAAGTGACAAATGCCAAGACAGTCACCAACTCTCACCCTCTTACACATGAGTCAAGTCTACATTGCGTCCCATTGTAAAAGTCTCTTCAGACTAGGGCACTTCAATTAACGTAGGATTTCATATGTCTATAAACATCGCTCGAAGAAGTACGAGCAAGATTATTCTATCTCTTTTCACAGGATTCTTGACTTGCAAACCCAGAGATGATCGTACAACATTTCGTCCATCGGCTTCGACCTTGATGGTCCCCTTTGATGAGCTGCTGACCAAGACTTCATCATAGTTTTGACAAAGACCTCTCACATTTGTAAAGTCGTACCATTTGCGAGAATACTCAGACCCCTGCTAACATGATGACAGTGAGAAGTGTGGTCCTTATAAATCTTGCATCAATGGTCAGGATAGCCTTTTCCCCTAAGAGTGAGTGGAAAGTCCTTTCAGACTGAAAATCCCTCATCTGGCATGCTCAAGACATCTACATTCTAAATGAATGTTGTCTTTCAAAATCTTCCCCAGTGGAACTCGGATGATGCAAAACTGACAAAATTGTCATGCATGAATCACATTTAAACTCATGAATTTACAACACATACAATCATGTGTGCATACTATGCAAATAGCAGACATACTTTCGAAAATCAGAGATATTGCCAAGTAAGTATATCCCTATCCCCATTTGTCTTAAAGTACCTACCATTGTCCAGGTACTCTCTTCTTGACACTCAACCTATTCGAGTCGTCCCTTGAGTTTGGGTGCTTGCAACTATCTAAGTATCCCCTTGTCTTTAAGTACCCACCACTTGCCGGGTACTTCCTCTTATCGACACTCGACTTGTTCGAGTTGTCCCCAGAGTATTTGCGACTGTCCAAATATCCTCTTGTCTTTGAGTACCGGCCACCGTTCGGATACCCCATTTTCATGACACTCGACCTGTCCGAGTTGTCCTCAAAATTGTATCTTTGAATACTAGTAGCTGTTCAAGTATTCCACTACGTTGTGCACCTGCAATTACCCAGGTATGCTCTCTTATCATCATAACACTTGGACTTGCCTGAGTGGTCCCAAATCATATCATTAAATACTTGTGTTCATCCAAGTATTCCAGTACTTTGTACACCTGCGGCTACCCGGTGTTTCAGCCTTTTTGAGTGCCTGTAGCCATTCAGGTAAGCTTTGTGCTACATTCAAGTTTATGTTGCCAGGAGGTGGGAAACCTTCATGAATATGCGAGGTATGACCTCGATATTCCAATTACCAGGAGGTGAGAGACCTTCATGACTATACAGGGCACGTCCTCGATATTCCCCATACCAGGAGGTGAGAGACCTTCATGAATATCCGAGGCACGCCCTCGATATTCCCAACTACCAGGAGGTGAGAGACCTTCACGAATAGGCGAGGCACGCCCTCGATATTCCCAATTACCAGGAGGTGAGAGACCTTCATGAGTATCCAATGTACGTCCTCAATATTCCAACTACTAGGAGGTGAGAGACCTTCACAAATATGCGAGACCCATCCTCGATATTTCCACATACCAGGAGGTGAGAGACCTTCACGAATATCTCAGATACGCCCTTGATTCTTCCCATCCAGGTATCATCCAAGAGTTTGTACTTGTGATCATCTAAGTACCCTTTCGATGCCTACAAAGGCCCAAATATCCTCCAGGTAGTACTTGTGAATATCCATGTACTCTTTCAATGCCTGTGAATGTCCAGGTATCTTTCAGAAAGATGCCCTGAGAAAGGTCGGCGCATCTCCCGAGAAAGGTCAGGAACCAACTGGTATCCTTGACTGAGGTTAGACACCCTAACAAATCGATGCCCCGAGAAAGGTGGGCGCATCTCCCGAGAAAGGTCGGGTACCAACCAGTGTCCTTGATTGAGGTCAGGCACCCCCAACAAATCAATGCCCTGAGAAAGGTCGACGCATCTCCCGAGAAATGTCGGGTACCAACCGGTGTCCTTGATTGAGGTCAGGCAGCCCCAACAAATCGATGCCCTGAGAAAGGTTGGCACATCTCCCGAAAAAGGTCAGGTACCAACCGGTGTCCTCGACTGAGGTCAGACACCCCAACAAATTGATGCCCTGAGAAAAGTCGGCGCATCTCCCGAGAAAGGTCGGGTACCAACCGGTGTCCTCGACTGAGGTCAGGCACCCAACAAGTAGATGCCCTAAGAAAGGTCGGCACATCCCTCGAGAAAGGTCGGGTACAATCCGGTGTCCTTGACGATGATCAGACACCCCACAAACAGATGTCCCGAGAAAGGTCGGCACATCCCTCGAGAAAGGTTCGGGTTTTGGAAGGAACAACCTCCTCACGTTACCAGGTAAGAGCATGCCCTGATACTTGCCAAGCTCGAGATTCACACCCTTATCTCGCTCATGCCCGGTAAGTAATTATAGGTATCTTCTTATATGTCTTACTACATATAATGTTATATTACTCTTTTCTGCATAGGACAATAGGTCCCAAATAAAATATAACCTACTGCATAAGCAAAATTTAGGTATCAGTTTATCTTTGAATGCAACCTCTGTGAGCTCACTTTCAAATAAGGGCAACTGTTGACACCTAAATTTTGATTAGGTTTTTAATTAGGCATTAGTTTCTATGTTTATGTATTCAATAAATAACAAATAACAAAAACAACAAAATAAATAAATAAAAACAAGAAAAAAAAAAAAAAAACTGGCTCATGGGGCCGGGCCTTCGCACTCGACCCCCTCTTCTTCTTCTTTTCCATGCAAGCCCAGGGCCCAATCCCATTTTTTCCCCTAAGCCCGACCCCCATTTTCTTCTTCTTCTTCCTTCTTCCCTCTTCTTCCCTTACGCCTCTGCAACTCACACGCGCGAAGGACAACCTACAGCCGAGGAGTGTAGGCGAACGTCGACCGGAGATGACAGATCTCAGGCGCCATTAATGGCTGCCTTCAATGTTGAGCACGCTTCGCTGGATAAGCTTGGATGGGACACCGGTTCGGTCAGCGGAGACCGTTCGGCATGCCAAGACCGACGGTAGAAGCCGTCGACCCCCCCCCGCCTATAAATAGCAGGGGCACCACCTCCGTCAAAGGACACGGCGAACTCGGAGATCTTCCCTTGAGAGACTTCAGGGGAAATCGAAGAGCGAGCACGCGAGAGAAATCGGGTCGCGAGCTCGAATGACCTCCCTTCGAGAGACTTTGGGGGAGGCCGGCGGCAAGCGAACCCGAGAGCGAGAGAGCACGGCGAAGTGAGGGATCACCTGTAGCAAGCTTCGAAGACCTTCCCTAAAAGACTTCGGGGGAGGTTTGAAGGCGAGCAGCCGAAGATCTCAGATTTGGCCAGAGGAGGGGAGTTCTGAGTAGAGGAGGTTCGAGATTTGTAAGGCGAGGGTTGCAAGAGAGGGTCGGCCAAGGTTCAGATATGGGATTCTTGCTACTGTTGCTGCCACCAGACGCTGTGCCAACGCCGTCGCCTCGACCAAGTCCCGATATCGTTGCCTCGAAGGCTCACTGTCATTCCCCCCGAATCCGTTGCCGTGACCGATCCGCTGATGCCACGCTAGATCTGGAAGCTGAGTTGCCGCCGTTGTTGCCCTATCACCACCACCGTTCGCCACCTCATCATAGACAGGTAACAGTAGCCGTCACCGCCGCTGGTCGCGTCGTCGTTGTCGCATTCCCCCTCTCGAACCGTGTCGCCACCTACCACACCAACACAGCCACGTTGTCGCTCGTCCTCGCCATCCTCGTAAGCGGTTTGTCACCGTCGTCACTGCCGTCGTCGCCGTCAAGATCGCCATCGCCGCCGTCTACTGGGCGACGCCTCAGTCCCCCTCACCAACATCATGAATGTGGCACCCGAGAATTTCGACAATCCTCGAATGTACGATGACCATGACAAATCAACAGAAGTACTGTTGGATGGTGGCATTAGTATTTTGCATGGGCATTGTTTGATTCCATCGTCGGACTGAAGGGCCGCATTTAAAAATATTTTGATCATCGCATAAGGCATAGACCCATCCCTGCGTACTATCACTGATGAGACCGAGATTGTGCCACAAGATGGATTAACAAGAAATTTTCTATACTTGGCCATGTACCCTATGAATCGAACCATCCTTGTTTATTGTTGTAGTATCATACGACCATATGAATAGGCCGTATATAACTCATGCACATGCGGAGATTTAAGGCGAATATTTATAATAAAGTGTGGCTGGATATTAGGAGTAATAAAGCCGCAACCCACCGACCCAAACCACTCCATAGTAACCATTTAATTAGTCGACATAATGGTCAACAAGTGAGAATAGATGTTGACCGAGACCCTGCAAATGATGGCCACGTCACTAGAGGAGGAGTGACAACTGGAGTTCCGCCCATTGCATGGACGAGCAAGCTGTTGAGTGCTCGCCCACAAGCCTCCATGTTTCCCTGTTGCAAGCTGCCACGAAGCAGCTAATGATTAGCAAAGAGTAAATTTAAAATTTAAGTAAACTTACAGAAGAATAAATGGACGGAGTAGTCGAGGAAGAGAGAAGAAGAGAATCGGAAAAGGCTTTTTCCCCCCACACTTGTCCATGCTTACCTTCCACTTGTCCTTTCCATGAGAACACTTGTCTCTTACATGCAAAAATAGAGATAAATTGTTAATCAGAGAGCAAAAAGGAAGGGGGTTTCGGAAGTGAGAGGGAAAGAGAGAAAGGGAGGTGAGCTGAGGGAGAGAGAGAGGGTTCGTGGGTGCTTCGGCGAGGGAAGAGGAAGACCAAGCCCCACCGTGCGTGCACCTAGCTGCTGCCGTCGAGCCCGCCTTGCCCTGCCGTTGTGTTTGCTGTGTTTTGCTTGGATTAGAGGTAAGTAGAGTCCATTGCTCTATCCCTTGCTTGCTGTTTTTTGTGTGTGATGAATGGTGAATCTCGGATGTGGATGAAGTGTGAAATTTTGAAGTTATAGGAGTTGTGTTCTAGCCTAGTATTCTGTTTCTGGAAAAACAGTCCGACCTTTGATGATTTCATGAGTTGCATGCAATGTTCTAGTTGAAATATAACTTCGAATTCTTGATGAAAGTTGTAGAGAACCTCTTGAAGTATAACATATCAAAATTTCAGAAGAAATGAACAAGTATAGACCGGTGAAACTATTTTTCTTTGAAGAAGTTAGATCTGGAGATCGTAATGCTGACCTAGTGTGATTCTGTGAATTTTATAAAATTCTCCGGTTGAAATTTGATCTCGTGTTCTGAATGAAAGTTGAAGATGACATGTTAAGGAGTAAAATACTAAAATTTAGAGGAAATGAATGAGTTTAAGTTGGTGAAACGATTTTATCCGAAACGGTTGGATCTGGAATTTGATGTCGAGGGTTATGGACGGTTATGGTTATTATAGTTTTTAATCTATCACAAATCTGATTTCGAGTTCTTCATGAAATATTTATTTCTGAATTTTTTCTATAACATATAAAAATTTCAGAATTTTTGGAGTTGATTTAGGATTTTTACTGAGTTGGTGAATGAAACTGTGTGTGGCAATATTCCGACATTATAAAGATTGTAATGCATGGACTGTACCGAAATGTATGATGTTCTTTTGAGGTGGTGTCCTTCATGAAACGTTTTCCTCTAGATCTTGTATATAACATGTCGAATTTTTAGAATTTATTAAGGCGGTTTACTAATTTTTCAAGAATTATGACCAAAGGAGTGCAATCTGTTTTTATCCGAAATTTTTTTGTACTTTCAAAAATAAATGAAATTGCTCCATGTGATATAATATCTTGAGTGGTTGATTATGCTGCATATGTGGTGACATATGGCATGTTATATGACATCAAATGCTGGTTGAGACCTTTGATATTGTTGCATCAAATGCCATGTTGAAATTGAGGTACATGTGTGAATATAAATTATGATAATGATGATACCATCAGAGGTGTGAGCCGACAATGCCCCAGGAGTGTTGGGATGCCCGGAGTGTGTGTGCCAGATGCCCCGGGAGTGTTGGGATACCCGGAGTGTGTGTGTCGGAAGCCCTGGAGGTGTGTGCCGAGGGGATTCCTCGTGATACCAGTTGGGGTATGGGATGCCCGGAGTGTGTCTGCGGGATGCCCGGAGGTGTGTGCAGGAGGCTCCTCGCGATGCCAGGTTGGATGCGAGCGATAAATTGTGGGATGCAAACACTAGTCCTTAGGAAGAAAAATGATGTGATCTAATTGAAAGATACAAATCGAGAATTGAATCATGCGCATGGATGTGTGCATATGGCATGGGATGAACCTCATGGGAATGCAAGCATGAAGTGCATGGTGGTATATGCACGTTGTATGGTGATATATGCATGGCTGCTTGATGATATGAGTACAAGTGCATGGTGGTATATGCACATTGCATGGTGATATATGCATGGCTGCTTGATGATATGAGTACAAGTGCATGGTGGTATATGCATGTTGAATGGTGATATATGCATGGCTGTAAGGTGAGGTATGCTCGAATGCATGAATGATATGTGTTTTATTCATGATACCTTGATTGTTCTGTTTGACGCATTGCGTAGTTTGATGGATTTTTACCACTGAGTGGTTGTACTCACCCCATTTAGGGACTAAAATTTCAGACTGGATAAGATATCTCTGCTGCCACTGCCATCGGTAGATGGATCAAGTGGTTGGATATGACCGCAAGGAGGAGGATAGCAAAGGAAGGAGCTTTTGGATGCCGAGACTGATCGATGGACTTTTAAGTATACGACTGTTGGAGGAGATGTCGGTCATCTTTTGAAATATAGCCGAGTATAGAAGACTATGGCATTTTGATGTACCAATGAATGATGTCCATCTAGTTCAAGTAAATAAAAGTGTTCGGCTTTTACCTATAAATGTTTAGTTGGTGTGCATCGTTTTCTGAATATAGGGAAGGGAGTTGTTGGAAACACTTCCGCCATATTTTCTGCGCAGGGACCTATGGAAAATATATATATATATATATATATATATATATATATATATAAACCCTCAGGACTTATAGTCTTATTATAACTCTTTGGTATCAGAGTGATATATTATCTGGTCAAGTGAAAGGTAAGCGAACAATGGCGACCCTAACGGTTTGGGAGCCATCAAGGGGTGCCACAGCGAACAAACGAAGGGGAAAGGAGGTCGGAAACCGGGTCAATTCGCGGGTTCGACCCGGTTTCCCCGTTTCCGGGTAGGGTTTCCTCGGGTCTAACCTGCACTTGTTAGAAAAACCAAAAAAAGATTTATATTTTCCAAAAAATACCAAAATACCAAAAAATCCAAAAATCTCTTTTATTTTCCAGAAAATAGAAAAGGTCCCAAAAATGTTTTTTCTCCACACATGCATGCAAAATCCCTCAAATATCCAAAAAAGCCTCAGGGTTTAAACAAGATTAGGTACCGAAAGGGCATTAGTGATTAACTAGTGTAATCAAGTCCCCGATCCTAATTTCTTTGGTTGCACAGGAGCGAGTATTTCTCCCGATATTTCACTTGGGTTTCTAATCGACCCACCCCAAACCGATTAGTGGCGACTCCATTTAAAAATTAACTTACATGTTAAAAAACTTGGATTATTAGGTCGTGAATTGGTGGACTTGGGAGAGTCCGGGCTACACCTAATAGACATTAGCCGAACCATTAGCCTCTGCAAGGCGCCCACCCCTGATCGGGCGCCGAGGAAAAAAGAGGTCGCGACACTGGGTAGGCAATCCGTTCTTCGTAATCAGCCACAAATTAAACTGGAATCTAGGAGCAATATCAGAGTTCTAGATAAGAGAAGCCCAAGGCACCCGGTTTTTTTCTGTTCTAATGTAGTCCCAAGCAGAAGCCACCGAGAAGGATCCAGAGGGGTCCCGACTCCATAAGAAACGATCCGAAGCAGAGGATGAAACCGAAATGGAGAATCTTGAGCTTTGAAGGAAAAGCTTGAAGGAATCTCCCATAGGGGAGAGAAGATCCACGACTACCGCATGCTTTGGAAGACAAGATGTCTCAATAAGAGGATGCAGAATAATCTGATCAAGAGGGCCCTCTGAAAGCCAGCGATCAAACCATAAGGAAGCCGAAAGACCATTTCCAATTTTCCAGAGAAATGATAGCCAAAACTCCACTCTTAGAATTAAGATTTTTTTTTCCAAGCCCAAGAGCAAACAAAAGGTGAGGAAGAGATCCAAAAGTTGTCCCTTTTTAAGAAATTAAAGTGACTCCAACGACACCATAAGGATTCTTTGTCTGTGAAAAGAATCCAAATGTATTTAAGCATTGCTGATTTGTTATAGTCTTTCAAGTTACGGATACCCAATTCTCCTTCATTTTTAGGAAGGCACACTTCATCCCATGCAACCTTAGCCTCGCCTCTGTCAAGAGTGGCGCCTTTCCATAAAAATTGTCTCAAGATTTTCTCAATACTATTTAGGACCGAAACTGGCAAAGTAAAGACACTAGACCAATGCGATTGAATAGAGTGTAAGACTGACCTTATAAGTTGCAGCCTACCCGCAAAAGAGAGGAAGTGTTGAGTCCATGACTGGGCCCTGGCAGTAATCCAATCAATCAAGGCCACGCATTCTGCTTTCCCAAGTCTGGAGGAGATGATCGGTACACCTAAGTATTTCACCGGGAGCTTTCCTTCTTGAAACCCAAATGCCATAAGAATATAGTTGCACAGCGAAGGAGCCCCACCCGATAAAAAGATTTCGCTTTTGTCCTTATTCGGAAAGAGCCCACTCCAAGAAGAAAATAAATCAAGGCCCTTTTTCAGAAGAGTAATGGAAGGCCAGTCAACCTGACTGAAGAGGAATACATCATCAGTGAAAAAGAGATGAGAAAGTCGGATTAGTTTACATCTCCAATAATACTTAAACTCCATCCGAGCAGTATTTGCATTCAATATTCTAGAGAATACCTCCATTACAAGGGTGAAGAGGTAGGGGGATATCGAATCGCCATGGCAAAGCCCCCTCCCACCCGGAAAGAACCCATGCAGTTCTCCATTAATAGAAATTGAGTATTTCGGGGTCCGAACACAAACCATAATGAGTCGAATAAGAGATTCAGGAAAGCCAAACACCAACAAAGTAGTTTGAAGAAAGTCCCAACCAACAGTATCGTAGGCTTTCTGAAAATCAACCTTAATTGTGCATTTGAGAGTATAAGGTTCTAGATGAAAACCAGCAAAAAGCTCTTGGACCATCAGTATATTATCCTTAATCCTTCTCCCTTTAACGAATGCATTCTGGGAAGAATCAACCAAATCGCTCAAGACAGCAGCTAGGCGATTAGCCAAGATTTTTGTGATGAGCTTATAAATAGTATTACAGCAAGCGATAGGTCGGAAATTAGTCATAGCACAAGCATTAAGCACTTTAGGTACCAAGGTGAGAATGGTATTATTTACCTCTCTCAAAAGACGGCCTGAAGAGAAGAAATCAGAAGCCGCCTCCGTCACCAACGGGCCAACAGTCCCCTAGCAAGTCTTAAAGAACTCAACAGTAAAGCCGTCAGGACCCGGGGCTTTTCCTTTCGCGAGAAAAAAGAGCGTATCTTTAATCTCAGAATCCAGGACCGGTCTAGAAAGGGAGAATACCTGATCAACCGACAAAGGTCTTCGAATGAACTCTTTAACATCCTGCAAAGAAGGCTTGGATAGCACCGTTTGAGGAGATAGGAGATCATCAAAGAAAGAGACAAAAACCTGTGGAACCGTTAAAGGGTCACTGATCAATGCACCCGAAGAATCCTTATCTGAGAGGATTCTATTCCTGAGCTGCCTTCTCTTGACGGAATTCTGAAAAAATTTAGTATTTTAATCACCTTCCTTGAGCTAGCAGATTCTTGATTTCAGCCTGTAAAAAGATTCCTCATCTCTACGCAAGTTCACAAAGAGCTTACAGTGTGTATTCTCAAGATCAGCAAAGTGAAAGTTGGTCGGATCAAGATGAAGATCAAGCTGAGCAAGAAGAAGAGCTTCTCTAGCTTCCGCTGTCCTCACCAAAATATTGGAGAACTCCCTATTCAATTGTTTAAGCCGGCCTTTTAGCACCTTAAGCTTGGATACTAGTTTGAACATAGCAACCCCAACAACCGGAGTATCCCAAGCTTGCTGAACGATGGAAGGGAAGTCAGAATGCTCAGCCCAGAAATGAAAATATTTGAAAGGCCTTCTTTTAAAAAACGGGTTAAGGACTCTGACAACCATGGGCGAGTGATCCGAGATGCCCGGATTCAGGAACGAGGCCTCTGAGATGGAGAATTCCATATTTCATTTAGAATTAACCAATACGCGATCGATTTTCCTCATTTTTCTAGAAGTACCAGCAAAGGTCAACCAAGTAAACTGAAGGCTGACATACCTAAGATCGTCCAATTTAATCTGAGCTAAGCAGTTTCCAAATTCATCAAAATAAGGGACCATAAGTTGGAGCTACCAAACCGGTCCTAATGATCTTTAATGGCATTAAAATCTCCAGCTACCAACCAAGGCATATCCTTTATAAGATTATTCATATGGAGCAAGTCCTCCCAAAGAGACCGGTGGCGACTGAAAGAATGTTCCCCATATACAATAGACACGCAACAAACCATACCAGTTAGGGTGGATGTCAGTCGACCATGTATAGCTTGATCATTGATCAACAACGTTTCATAACTAACATACTCAGGGTTCCAGCCCACCCAAATTCTTCCACGAGGGAGTAATCATAATTTGCAACCCAATTCTAGCCATTCAAAAAAAAAAACGGAGGATATAGATTCAAAAGAAATTTCAGGAACTTTAGTCTCGATAAGGCCAATAAGGCACAAATTGTGGGTGGAGACAAGTCTCCTAACTTATGCCTACCTGACAGGGTTCATGAGGCCTCTTATGTTCCAAGCACCTATATACATATTTACAATGAAAAAAGAGAAGATTACCTCTTCTTGGTGGCCTTTTTCCGACCCGCAGCCAGATTAAGAGCCACAAAAGGAGGAGGATCCAAGCATATAAGCAGGAGCTTATATTGTAATGTCTCAACTAGGACATTTTTGTGAGGGGCTTTCGGAGAAGGGCATCCAACCGACAGCAGGTCCTCATTGTCCGAAACAGCATGAATGTTGGAGTTACCAATCTCGTCCGAACAATCAGGTAGAATCAAAGGAGGAGAGACTTTCAACAGCCTTCGAGGAAGATAATGAGATTCTAGGAGTCTTGCGAGGCAACGAAGTAGAACCAACTTCCCCAGATACGGGGCCTTTTAGTTTTAGTTTTAGAGAATGCCCATTTTTAGTGGGCAGGGCTAAACTAAAAGATGCAATTTCTTTCTCGACCACCTTCTTATTTCTTTTTACTTGCTTCCAACCCGAGTCAGCAGTAGCATGAGGGATAGTAGCAGAGACAGTAGGCAAAGGCAGCTCCTGAGCTCCTTTGCATCCAGAGGCCATTGCAATAGAATTGAGAGAGCTCGGAGATTTACCAGCAGTAGGCTTTGTTACCTTATGCATTTTAGGGAGGGTCTCCTCTACTGGAATAGGTCCAGCATCAGGCTTCTTAATAAACAAGGGGTTATCATGTGTTCTGTCCGAAGACTGAGCAAACTGAGGATGCGAGCTTGCTTGAACTGCAGGCCGAGAAAAAGGGTTAGGAGATGAAGTCCCATGTTGAGGAGCATGGGGTTTAGCGATCAAAGAACGTTGAGCATTTGCAGTAGAGGGTTGAGCAACACCAGCACTGCATTTGTGGCCAAAGACACCACAACCTGCACAAGTTGTGGGTTTCCATTCATATTCTACTTCCACCAAACACGAAATGCCCTGGTGAACCAATTCAATGGACTCACATGAAGGCTGCTTTGCTGTAATCTCTAGACATACTCTAGCATAAGCCAGTGCTTTCATATGATCAGTCCTTATGTCTACATACAACGGTTTACCAACCTTACTTGTAATCTTACTATTAGCCTGAGAAGACCAGAACACGGGAGGTAGGTTTTTAAGCCTTACCCACACAGGAACCGTAAGGTGGGAGTCCTTCCTCAAATCCAAGGCCGGTCTCCATTGTTGCAGCACAAGAGACACCTTTGAAACGGTAATAGGGCCTCCTTCCAACACTTTTCTCTGGAACTCCCAATCCGTAATATGGAAAAAGAAACATCCCTTCCCATCAGCCATTAGTTCGACCAAATTAGGCCCCCACTCCTTTTTGAAGGTTGCTTCCATAACTTTAAAAGGAATTCTTACGCTCAGATAATATCCAACGAGACATTCTTGAAGTTTCTGGTCAGCAGCCTGCAGATCACCATTAGTCATTTCCATAGATGGCCCATCATCGACTGGAGGAATGAACTCCAAGCCGTAGCCTTTGGTGGCTACTCTGGCTACAGCTACACTCGCCCAATTGCGTACGTTTGAGCTTCTTGAGACTGCTCGCTGAGGTCGCTTCGAACCTAATCTACCTCTGCTCCTCCCTCGCGGCCCATCTGGATCACGAGTGGAACAGGCTTGATCGGAAGGCTGCTTCGAACTAGTAGGGGGCCGAACAGAACCACCCAAATTCTCATTAGCAACACCGCCACGAGAGGAGGGGCCATGGTTAGGGACGGGAGGGCTACGAATAGCCCTTTCCCCCTCGTTTTGGGCCGAAGAAGTTCCGAGATCCATAACAGCACATAATACGAATTGCAAAGAAACAAGGCGAGCAAACCCTAACCAAACTTTGCCATTCGAAGCCCAAAGAGATCACGTACCAAGGCAAGCTTATGGGGTGTTTGAAGAGGCCTACCAGGTGCCCCAAGTTGCCAACAACCAGCCTCAACGAACGGTCAAAAGATCAGGAATCAACCGAAGAAGAAAATGCAGAAACAGTGCTTCGGTCGCCAGCTTTGAGAGCTTTAGTGAACAGTGCTCCACCGTGTTATTCACTTTTGGAAGGCCACTTTTATACTGTAACTTTTGAGGGAGAAGAATGGTGGGCATTTATCTGATAATTGTTTGTCTCGAAAAACACTAAATAGTCAAAAAAATCAAAAATGAAAAATCAAATCTTGCATTGGAGTTGTTGGTTTAGTAAATTAGGATTGCATTTTTAGGATTGCACTTTTAGATAATTTTTTGGAATAGATTAGGATTGAATTTTCTTTATAGATAGAATCTTAAATAATGTTTGCACATTTCGATAATCTCATTTTTCTTTAAAAAAAATAGTTTTCTAAGATATGATAGGGTTTAAGCAGATTAATCCCTAAACTAAATTAGATAGTTAAATTAGGTTTTTTTATTAATTCCGAATTTTAATAAAAATACAAAAATCATGTGCATGTCATATAGAATTAGGTTTATGAAATACATGTCATTTAGTGATTGTTGCTAGGTCCATTTAATTAGAAAATTGCCTGCCATTAGATTAGGTCATTTAATAAACGTTGCGTGACATATAGTTCGCATGTTAGGTTGCATGTTACATATCATTGTAGTTAAAATTTTTGTACGCCATTGCATTGCATTGCATGTAATTTCCTAGACTTCATTTAAAAAAGGGAAAATCTTAAAAATATGGAGTGACTGCGCGTTAATTAGAAATCATATCTAGAACTGTTGATGTGAATTCTGATTTAACATTGCATATGCTTTTGTTGCTTTGAGGTAAGTTTTGCAATTTAGTCATTGCTTTCTTGGATGTTAAATTGGTGATTTGTGCACCCGCATGATCACATCACATGTTAGGAAAATAGATTTAAAATAAATCCAAGCTGCCTGCAAAAATATTTTTGAAAATTAAAAAGAAATGCTACCGAAAGGGCATTAGAGAAATCTAATGTAACCAAGTCCCCGTACCCTTAGTCTCCGGTTCGTAGGAGAAAAATAATTCTCCAATTATTTTACTTAGGTGTCTAATCGACCTACTGGAAACTGATTAGTGGTGGCTCTTAGATAATAATCATTTGCATGATAAATATTAGAACCTTAAGTCACGAATTGATATGGGCTTGGGAGAGCTTGAGCTAAGTTTAAAGACTTAGTAGTCCATTAACCTAAACTTATGTGGTGCACCCGAAATTTAGGTCACGACACCCCCATAAGGTCTGGAGATTGTTCAAGTACTCTGCTGATGGTGCACGATGATTGGTGGACTTATAGAAGCATACCTCGTTCATGTACAGGTGCTGGAGGGACTTCACCTTCCAAATTGAACTCAACAAATTCCTAACGTTAGTGTGCTTCAGATCCAATGTCTCAAGGCGGGACATATTCCCAACCGATTCAGGAATTGAATCAACAACCATCCATCACAATCCCAAGTACCTCAAGTTTAGCAGTACATTGCCAATTCAAGCCGAGAGCGACAGCTTGTAAACCCTCCTCCAGATCAAGCACCCTAAGTAGACAATAGTCTCCCTTTGCAATCAAGGGCCGAAGCAACTCTTCCACTTCCCTCAAGCGTGTACCATGCTTCTAAGTTTTGAAGGACACGTAGGAACAGAGGTGTTGGAGGTGGACGCTGCTATGCTGATGATCCTCTGTCTCAGCACTCTTCTAAAATCCTCGATGATAATAATCATCTTGATACTTCACAATCCATGATAAGCATCCATTAACAACCTTAGATTCCTTGTTGTGATTGGTGCACTGGGTTTCGGAATGGATTTGAAGAAGTTTGAGTTGCGTTGCCATCTTGCACAAGAAATCGTGCAGGAAACTAGGCAGACGGCACAATTTGGGCCTTCCACTGTACTTCCTACGCCTCACCACCCGAACTAGGTTTCAACCTACCAATTCTTCAAAGCATTCCATGGCGGTGAACCCGACCGCTTCAACCAATCCTTTGGCTAGCCATAGTTGGAAGAGCCTCCTTGTTGGGATCTCCATGTCTTTGGGAAAGTGGCACAAGGAAAGCAAACAGGGCTTGACCAGGGAAGGCAATTTGTGGTAGCTCATGGACACAATTGTTGAAAAAAACATGGCTTTGAATCAATAGAGTAATCAAGTCGGATTTTAAGACGTGATATCACTTTCTTTAAAGATCTATTTGCCCTACAAAGTTGCTAATGGTCACTGGCAAATATTCTCCAAAATATAATAAATTCTTCAAATGAGAATACTAGATAGCAATTTTAGTATTTCTCCAGAGTCTTTCCAAGAAACAATTGAAAATATGGCTATAGTTTTTTAAAAGAAGACTCGAAAATTATCTCATATTCATTCATCTAGAAAATTGGCATATATATATAGGTCTTAAAGAATGAAGGCAACTCTTCGCAAAAGATTATGAAGTAAACAAGGTATTCCTTCAAAAAAAAGTTGCAAAATGAATAAATGTAACCCTTCGAGAAAAGTTACAAACTGAACAAGTATAATTTACAAAAGTTGTATTGAAAAAACACTTTAAAAATTTGGAATAATAAAATAATAAAAAATAATATAATATTTTAATAAATAAAATTCCAAATTTTCATAATTTTCAAAGATACTTACTAAAAAAACTTTGAACTAATAAAGTTTAATAAGATAACTGTACGAAATAAAATAAAAATAAAGGGATTAGTGCTAATTACACCGTGGGTACGCAAGTGTGTAAAGTGCTAAGTGTATTTAATAATCATGCCAAATCGCGCAATTATTCGTACATTCGCACGCGGGTATAGTAGGGTCTAGCCCACACTCAATCTTTTCTTTAGATATACTAAAAAAGTCTCACACTTATTAATTGGCTCACCTCCTTCCACCTTTCTTAAGTGGGAAAAGAAAACACACTCTCAGTTTGTTTTAAAAACAAACTTCCAACAATCCCTCACTTTGTTTGTAAAACAAAGATTTCAAAATAAAATTTTAAAACCATCTAGCCAAAATTTCGGTAAGATTAATATATATACATAAAGGCCTCTTTCGAGTTAAACATTTACTTAGTGCTAGTATCTCAAAATTCTATCAAAGTGACAGGTAGCTTGGCTTTAAACTTGTACTTTTAAATAATAGAATCAGATATACCGCCCATATATTAACCTCTTATTTTAGCGAGAAGTTCTATATTACTCCGCACTAGTATGGCTTTATGTTTGATCCTATTTCATGTGCTCTCTAGAAAGCAATCCTAACATTCGAAAGAAACGGCACTACTTCTAAGTTCATATATGTGAAGTATCTACTATGTGTTTCTGTTACTATTAACACATTATAAATTTGTATTATACTTCATTAAGAATTCAATTCAACCTACAAAACGTAATAGATAATACTAACTTCTCATATCAGGGCTATATCGGTATCAAACAATCACATTCAGTAACTTATTCTCATCCATTAAACCTTGTAACTAGTGATGTTCTAAAAAAATGTTGAGTTACCATTATTAGTGATTTCAATAAAAGGGATATAGCCTCATTTATTGTGAGATCATAATTACCATATCTCCTGGTAAAGCCTTTGTCAAGAGACTAGCTAGATGGATTACTTGACCTCACATAGACAATTATTATGGTACCATCTTTAATTAATCGTCTCACTTATTCATATCTTAGACTAATATGTCTAGATTACTACTAAGCTCATGCCAAAGTGGCTTGATAATCATAATCGATAGAAATAAGAGGCATAGAACTAGGCCATAATTTGATATCCAACAATAAATTTTTAATCCATTTAGCCTCTTTCCCAGTTACCGCTAAAGCAACGAATTCCGATTCTATTGTTGAGTGAGTTATACTTGTCTATTTCTTACTTGCCCAAGATACAGCACATCCACCTAATGTGAAAATCCATCAATAAGTGGAATGCTTATCTCCCACACATATAATTCAACTAGCATCGTTGTATCCTTGTATCCTTCTAATACAGTTAGAAAATTATTATAGAATAATCCTAAATGTTTAATTCTCTTAAGATAACTAAAAATTCTAGTAATAGCTTTCCAATGTTCTATATTTGGGTTACTAGTATACTTACTCAATTTGCATATAGATAAGCAATATCAAGTCTAGTACAATGCATCACATACATTAAAGACCCTAAAGCACTCGCAAATTCAAGTTGTGTTGCCGCTCTACTAGTATTCTAATTTAATTTAATACTGGAATCAAATAGAGTACTTATTTCCTTAAAACCAAGCTATTGAAATTTATTTAATAGTTTTTCAACATAACTACATTGGCTTAAAGAATAACCCATAATATGTTTCTTAACTTTAATACCTTATATAGTATCTACTTCACCTAAATCTTTCATTCTAAACATGGAAGTCAGATACTTCTTAGTCTCAGTAATTCCAATCATATTCGTTCCAAAAATAAGCATATCATCAACATACAAGCACACTAAGACACCATAGTCTTTAGTGAATTTAGAGTATATATTCTTATCAACACTATTGTGGATGAAACTATTAAACAATATGACCAAATCAATTTTTTTATGCAATGCTTAAGAGCTTGCTTAAGCCCATAAAGAGACTTAATCAATTTATATATTTTTCTTTCATTTCCAAGAAAAACGAAATCCTCTTGTTGTTTCATGCAAATCTCCTCATTTAAGCCTCCATTAAAAAAAAAAAAAAAACAATCTTGACATCCATTTGATTAACACAAAGATCATAAATGGAAGCTCAAGCAACAAGAATTCAAATAGAAGTTATATGTGCAACAAGAGCATACGTGTCAAAATAATATGTCTTAGCCATAAGTCTAGACTTAAAAGCTTGGATAAAACCGTTAGAATGATATTTTCTTTTAAAAATCCATTTGCATTAAAATAGGTTTAGATCCTTTTGGTAAATCTACTAATAGCCAAGTATTATTGGATATAATTGAGTCCATTTATCATTTACAGCTTCTTTCAAAAAAAAAAAAAAAAAAAGCATGTCTAAAAAGCATAGCATCATCAAAGCTTTTAAGATCATCTTCTAAATTTAATACCAAAAGGTATTTATTTAGCACGTTATTTTCTCTATCTCCTTCAATAAGAAAAACATGAGTAATAAAATCAGAACCTAAGTCTTTTAGTTTCCTAGCTTAGTGCTTCTTTTTGGTTCAATCATGTATTTAGAATCATTCGCTTCTTTCTCTTGAGAATCTTCTTGAGTTTCCATAGGTTTTGAATTATTTTCACTAATTTCAGAATCTATAGAATATTTATTCTCAAAAAATTTAACGTCTCTCGATTCTACAATGAGATTGGACTCTAAATCAAGAAGCCTATACTATTTTCAGCATATTCAACAAAAACATTTATGATAGCTCTAGGACCGAGTTTTGTTCTCTTGGGGTCTGGTACTTAGTAGTATGCCAAATAGTCCCACATTTTAAGGTATGGCAAAATTGGTTTTTTACCTTTTTCATACTTCATAAAGGGTTATATTATTTTTCTTGGAAGATATTCCATTATGAATATAACATGCAATAAGCAATGCTTCTCCCCTAAAGATTAGTTAGTAGTTTTGAATTTGAAAGCATACAATAATCATTTCTCCAAGAGATCAATTTTTTCTTTTAACCAAACCATTTTGTTATGGAGTATACGATGCCGAAACTTGATGAATAATACCATGTTCTTCACAAAATGAAGAGAATTCATTTAAGAAATATTCTCCACCTCTATTTGAATGTAGAACTTTGATTTTCCTTTCTAATTGATTTTCTACTTTAACCTTATATTTCTTAAACATGATAAATGCTTTATCATTCGACCTCATGAGATAAACATATAAAAACCTACTGCATTCATCCAAAAAAGTAATAAAATACCTCTTTCCACCACGTGTTAGCATGCCATTGAATTCACAAATATCATTATGAACCAAATTCAATAAATTCAAATTTCTTTTAATGTTAGGAAATGCTTTCTTAATAAATTTAGACTAAACACATATTTCACACTTATCAAATTCGCTATTGAAATTTATCAAGTCTAACTTCTTCATATTCTTCAAATAACGAATATTTATATGTTCCAACCTACAATACCATAAAAATAAAGACTCAACAATATAAGCATAATTAGCAATATTATTATCGATACTCTGTTAATACATAACATATTGGCATAATCCCTTCCTACAAACATCCCATTCTTCGACAAGATAACCTTGTCGAATTAAAATAAAACTTGAAACCCCCTCTTACAAAGTAAATCAATAGAAACTAGGCTTTTCCTAATTTTGGGTATAAATAATACATTAAAAAGAGTAATCTTCTTTCTAGAAATGAAGTCTATCTCCATCCTACCTTTTCCAAAAACCTTTGTAAGAGCATTATCTGCCATCAAGACCTCTTAAATATTTGAGTTGATAATCTCTTCAAATTGCTTGAGCATGTATTTATCCTTGCACACATGGACTGTTGCTCTAGAATCTAATCACCAACTAGATTGGATAGTGTTAGAACTGAGTTTAGAAACCATAGCTATTGCATCATTAATTTCAGAAATTTTCATGTTTGAAAACATGGTTGAAATCATGGCCACATAATTTTCTTTAACCAAATTCGCATTAGCCTTCACCGTTGGACTGTTCTTGTCCTTAGATATGCTCATGTAGTGAATGCAGTCCTCACCATAGTGTTCCTTGTTTGCCACAAACAAAATAGCCTCCGTTTTTCTTCTTTTATGTTCTCCTAAATTTATGCCCATACATTACTTTGAAGTTCTCGCGGATTTTTCGTTTTCTTTCCACAACATTCATATTGGAATTGTACAAAACAGAATTATCACGTAAATATGACTCTTCCTCAATGCAAAGATGTTTCTGTATTTGCTTCAAGGTGAAGTCCTCTGACTTGTGCATCAGCCTTTTTTCATAGTCTTTCCAACTTGGAGGCAATTTCGCAATAATTGCTCCAACTTGAAAAGCTTCAAGAATATCAATCTTGACGACACAAATTTTATTCACTAGCACTTGCAATTCATGGACTTATTCCAATAAGGGCCTAGTATCAATAAACTTGAAATCAAAGTACTTTGCAATTAGATATTTATTGGTACCTTGCTCCTCCACTCTATACTTGAATTCCAATGCGTTCCAAATTTCTCTGGCCGACTTCATTTTAGTGAATAAGTCGTACAAATGATCAGACAGTGTATTCAGAATATGTCCTTGAGAAATTAATTCATCCTCCGCACATTTCTTCCTCTCTTTATAACCCTCTCAATGGCTTCTACACTTGGCTATCCTCTCTCGATAGTAGGCTTTGGATCTTCTATAGGCACCAAGTTAGGATCCAATATGTAGGAAATCTTTAGGGTAGTGAGTAAGAACATCATCTTATCCGTCTAGCAAGCAAAGTTGTTCCCATTGAACCAATCCAATTTGACCATGTCTTGATTCATGACTTCGATTGTCTCCAACTCCATTGTTGAATAAGATAACTCCTTAAAATTGTCAAAAATAAAAAATAAAAAAAAAGGCTTCGAATCAAGAGAGCAATCGACTCGGACTTTAAAATATGATATCAATTTCTTTAAGGATTAATTTGCCCGACCAAGTTGCTAATGGTCACCAGCAAATATCCTCCATGATACAACAAAATCTCAAAATGACAATACTTGATAGCAATTTTAATATTTCTCTAAGGTTTCTCCAAGGTCTCTCTAGGAAATAATTGAAAAGATGGCTATAGTTTTTGGAAAGAAGACTCGAAAATGATCTCATATTCATTCATCTAGAAAATTGACACACACACACACACACACACACACACACACACACACACATATATATATATATATATATATATATATGTCTTAAAGAACGAAGGCGACTCTTCGCAAAAGATTGCAAAGTAAATAAAGGTATCCCTTAAAAAAAAAAAAAAGTTGCAAAATGAACAAATGTAACCCTTCAGAAAAGGTTGCAAACTGAACGAGTATAATTTTCAAAGGTTGCCTCGAAAAAACACTTTAAAATTCGGAATAATTAAATAATAAAAATAATATAACTTTTTAATAAATAAAATTCCAAATTTTCGCCCAAGAGAATGACTGCCTCCAATGGCTTGGTCATTCCTCGAGGAGATTCACTACTGCATCAACTTGGAACTTAATTCGCCCAAGAGGTCAGTTGATGCCATGGTCATCTTTTATATGGAGTTCTTCTCTGCCTCCTCGCTATCAAACTCTACTTTGGCTGATCACTCGCAACCGACTGCCAACCTAGGTTTCTTTACTTTCCTATGGTAGAATGCCTTACGCCGAATGTACATTCTGTTCATGTTGTCCAAACTCAATAGATCACTTGTTTTTTTGATGTCATATAACTAGAAGTCTTGCCTTGTATTGGGCAGCAAAATGTTTGCTTGGCAAAACAAATCTTGGATGGAAAATTTAGAATGGGCTACCTACTTTATTGCTGATCATAGCTTTCACCAATCTTTGACTCGCTTTGCATTTGGAGCTTTATGCTACATCATTTGGGAAGAGAGGAACAACATCATCTTTTGTAATCAGACCCTCTACCTTCTGGCTTTGAAGTTGCACTTGCACAATGCTATCAAGGATAAGGCTTTGACCTTCAAACATGTTCCAGACACTCCTAGGAATAGAAGACTACAACGAAGCTGGGGTCTCCATTCTCAATTTTTGATTGATGTTAGTTGCCCCTTTTATGTTTGTTGGTTTTGGCTTTCCTTTGTTTTGTTTGCCTTTTGCTTTTCCTTTTGGTACCACGGCACCCTTACACTCTTTTTTGACTCTGTTGTCTTCTTGAGTGTCTGCCTGTTGTAGGTGCCGAGCTTCCTTTCTTGTATATCCTTATGGCAAAGTCAATACAATTCTTACCCTTACCCAAAAAAAAAAAAATCCGAATTTTCATAATTTCCAAAAATACTTAATAAAAAAAAACCTTTGAACTAATAAAGGTTAATAAGATAACCGTATGAAATAAAATAAAATCAAAGAGGTTAGTAATAATTAAATCGCGGGCGCACATAGGGGTTCAAATCCCCACCTTCTCAGGGGGGAATGGGGGTAGGGATGCGTAAGTTTCGAGAGTGGGTTGCGACTCTCACGCCCTGCAAGAGGCAGGGCACAAGTCTGCGAGTGAGTGTAGAGTAGGAATAGAGTAGGACTGACCAAAAAAAAAAAAATCGCGCACCCGCATGCGGTTATGGTGGGGTCTAGCCCACACCCAATCTTTTCTTAGATACATTAAAGAGGTCTCACACTTATTAATTGACCCCCCTCCTCCCACCTTTCCTATGTGAGATAAAGAAATACACACTTATGCTCCGTTCGTTTCGCGGAAAATAATTTCCGGAAAACGTTTTCCGGATTTTCCGACGTTCATTTCACGGAAAATGAATTCTATGGAGAAAATGTTTTCCATGAAAGGAAAACTTATCTAAATTAGAGGAAAATGTTTTCCACTATTGAAAAGTGGAAAACATTTTCCTCACTTGATTTGTCTTATCTCACACCTCTACAAATCCCCACTTCCTCCTCCCCTTTCTTCTTCTTCTTCTTCTTTTCTTTTTTTCATTCGAATTATTTTTTAATTTTCTTTTTCTTTTTTTAAACGAATTATTTTTAATTTCATTTTCCTTTTCTATTTCTATTTCTTTTCTTTTTTTCCTATCTTCTTCTTTCTTGGCTACTCGCCAGCCGTCACCAAGCGAATCTCAAGCTCGTCGATCTCAAGCTCACGCTCGTCGTTCTGGCGAGCCCCGAGCTCGACGCTTGCACTTGCCAATCTGGGGAGCGGGGAACCTCGTGCTTGTCGGCGAGCTCGAGGCTCACCGGTGGCAAGTTGCGAGCCATCACCGTGGCCGGCGACCAGCCAAGAAACAAGGAGATGGAAAACAAGGAAAAAAGAAAAGAAAAATTAAAATAGATTTTAAAAATTAAAAATAATTAAAAATCAAAATTTTTAAAAATATGAAAATTCTATTTTAAAAATAAAATAAATGAAAAAGAATATATGAAGGAAAAGATTTTCCTTACCAACCAACGAAAAATATTTTCCACTTCATTTTCAAGTTTTATCTAAACATCAGAAAATAATTACATTTTCCTGGAAACTGACTCCCTAGAAAATATTTTCCAGAAATGCCACATTTTTCACGAAACGAACGGAGCCTTAGTTTGTTTTATTAACAAACTTCCAACAACAATATCACGGAGGGTGTGATGATCAGCATGCTGGTCCTCCATGACAGGAGAAGCATAACTGCTCGCCACTGCAAGTCCTCCAAGCAGCAAAATCCTCGGAGGTGAGCCACTGCACTTGCTCAAAATCCTTGCCGTGAGCTCTGGATCTTTGGCAACAGGACCACATTGCCTCAACAAGCGCTTGCTCTGGTTTGCATCAAATTTGTTCAATTTGAGAGGAGAAGCCCGAGGGTCTATAAGGGATGGAATTTCAGGAACCGGAGTAGTGATGATGATTCGGCTTCCATTCCTCGGGTTTACGACGAGGATCATGAGCTCGTCCATGACATTGGCCTCACACAAATTGTCAAAGACGATGAGATACCTCAATTCCATCAAGGACTTACGAAGGATCTCTTTTTGCTTTTCTTCTTTTATGTGCTCTAGATCCTTCAGTTCTTGCTGAGGTGTATGCTTGAGTATCCGCACCAAGAGATCTTTCAAGGTGAATTCTTCAGGAACTTGAACCCTGGCGCGACATTGGAAGCTATGATCTATATCGAGTCTGTTGAACACACTCCTCACAAGAGCCGTCTTGCCGATGGCTTCTCCGCCCACCACCGAAACGAAGCGAAGTGTCAACGCGTCCTGATCGTCATCTTGCAGGGTCAACCTAGCTAGGAGCTCGCACTCTCCATCTTCATGAACCACAATGTCCGACTCGACCTTCCCAATCCAACGTACATTCCCTAGATGCGCATTCCTCGATGAAGCATTTTCATCAAGATTAAGCAGATCAGAAGGAGGTGGATCTTGCATTGGGGAAAGGTGAGTGCACAAGTCCTCAACACTGGTGATGAAACAGAAGGCCATCTTTTCAGTGGCCTATGCGCGCATCCTGAGCGAGATGAAGTGGACTAATGCACGAATTTTTGAAAAGCGGCCCTTGAGTGACATCAAGTGCTGTAATGTTTCCGAGAGGAACTTATTGGCGAAGTCCACAGCATCTCTAGCTCGATCCAGGAGGCGTTGTCCATGGTCACTGCTTTGCTGGTCATTGTCGGCGCCAGATTCCAGTAACCTCAAGGTGATTAAGATTTTCTGGAGATCATTAATAGCCGTATTAATTAGATGGCATAATCCACAAGAGAGAAGTTCTCTCGGAGAGCACATGTAGCGAATTGTTGATCACGAGTAAAATGGCCACCTTGGAAGCAGCCATCTCAGTTGAATGTAGGCGAGACCAGCACTCAACTCATCCTTCTCTGCTATGCAATGGAGTAAGGTTTGTACCTATGTGTACTTGGGAGAGATACAGAGAAGAGAAGAAGAAGAAGAAGAAGAAGAAGAAGAAGAAGAAGAAGACGACGACGACGACGACGACGACGACGACAACCACGAATAGAGAATTGGTAAGAGCCTTTGACACTGAAATCGATGATCTCTACTAACCAAAGGATTGCAATGTTTATAACGGGACTGATTCCAAGTACAACGGTCGTTAGATAACTAAAGTCAACTTTGGGAAAATTATTAAAAAGTCCTAAATCTATTATACGGTGACTAACTTAGTTCTAAATCTTTTAATTGTGTCAATTTAATCTTAAACATTTTGATAACTTGTCAATTTAGTCCTAAACATTTTAACAATTTATCAGTTTAGTCCTTTAGACCAATTTTAACTGGAAATCACTAAAGTAGAGATCTAATTAGCATCGACCATCCCACATGGCATAGCAGAGGGCGGCTGATGCTAATGTAGAAGATTTTTGCAATTTTTTTTTAATTTTATGATTTTTTTCCTTTTCTTATCTTTTTTATTTTTTATTTTCCATTTTTCCCTCTTTTGGGCCTTGTTAATGGTCAGCAATTGCCAGCCTCAGGCCAAGGCGACCCTTACGAGGCCGACAAACTCGATGATGGCTAGCAGAGGGAGAAAATGAAAAAAGAAATAAAGAAATAAATCATAGAATTAAAAATGCAAAAATTGTCCACATATGTGCCGACTGTGCTATAAAGGACGGTCAACGTTGACTAAACCATTGTGTCAGTGAATTCTAGCAAAAATTGGCTGGAATGACTAAATTGACAAATCGTTAAAAAGTCTGGGACAAAGTTGACAAACTTTAAAAAGGTTTAGAATGAAATTGGCACAATTATATTGTTTATGATTAATTAACAAGTTATCAAAAGATTTAGGATTAAATTGACATAATTCAAAGATTTAGAATGAGTTGGCTGTTATGCAATAGGTTTAAACTTTTTAGACAATTTTTCCAGTGAACTTTAAGTCAACTTTAAAATGCTCAATAATACGTATTCGGTTCTCGCATGGGCGCTCCATAATGTGTTGATTAAAAACATAACCTGTCATGTCTAATTTAATTGTAAGATATTATGTGGGCTAGTATGCAGCTAACGTACAATATTTACTTTCTGCAAAGGCCGAAAATGCATATAGAAAACTTCTCGCTGGAAGTCTACGCTTTTGCCAGTCAATGGACTAGTAGTTTATCAAGTGAACTCCAGGTCTCTACAAAAGATGTGATAGCTGGCAAGATGCATGACGACGCTTTCTTTTTTCTTTTGTAAGTTTAGTTTGGCTCATCTAATGACCTTCGCAATAAATAAATTAGACCTCATTTTTTTTTTTTTTGGTCGGAAAAATTAGACCTCATGACCGCGAACAAGTTTTACTTATAACTGTAAATCTTCACATAAAAGAAATATATCGCAGTATTAGGGTCATAAAAATTCAAATTTTCTTTTTCAATTCAGGAAAAAAGGGGCTCGTTTGATAAAACTGAAAAAATAAGTTTATTCATTGCTCAAAAAGATACATCAAAAGTACATAAACTTTGTAACAAAGTAATTTGAATAGAGTAAAACCCAGAATACTACAACAAAAATCCAAATTGAGAAAACAGAAAAATTAATAGGGCACCAGCAAGGTTAAACACACGCTCATTCCACAATAACAGATCTGTCAAGCAAATTAGTTAGCAGTCGATCACTAAATCTCATATCTTCATCAATGATGAATGCACGTCAGACGGCCCCTGATCCGTTAGGGTCGCCATAGTTCGCTTACCTTTCACTTGAACTAATGACATGTCACTCTGATACCATTTGAATTGTAGTGGGTCCATAAATCCTGGGGATTTGTATCATCTCAATCGGTCCCAATGTAGTTCATATGGCAGAAGCATACTCAACATCTCCCTAACCCGTACTCAAACTAAATAATACAATGCAATGCACACTAACTACAACATTTCATATATATATATATAAGCTAAAGCTGAACCACTTTTATTTACATACTAAGATGGATTTCACGAGTCAGTACAACAAAAGGGCCAAGACTATAACTAAGCTCGGCTATACTCAAAAAGTACCCGACTATACATCAGACATGTACATCAATCCATCAGCTAGTGTCGGCCATCCCAAAAAGTGTCAACCTCCACCAGTCACACGCTCCAATCACACCCATCCCGGTGCATCGGCCGGTGGCGGCGGCAGCATCCCCATCATCCTCCCATCTCGACGAACATGGACGGATAGAAACTCCTATACTACGGGGCCATCAGGTAGGCCCACATCATACATGACCAAAACACGGACGCGGATAAACACCAGACCATGAACACCAATGCAGGGGTGCTCCGAGCACTCGACCTCAACATCAGACGGTAATCCATAAAATGTACCACGCGTGACAGGTGATAGAGGCATCTCTCAATCTGAAATGTTAGTCCCCAAAGGGGTGAGTACAACCACTCAGCAGTAAAGATCCATCAAACTACACAATGCAACAAGCAAGACAATCAAGATATCACGAGTAAAGCACATATCATCCATGCTATCGAGCATACATCACCATCATGATCGTGCATATATCACCATGCTCATGCTTACTAATCATTTCCATGCCATCATGCATATACCACCATTAATCATGCTTGCATTTCCATGAGATTCATCCCATGCTATATGCACATATATACGCATGATTCATATCATCCATGCTATCATGTATACATCCCCATGAGATCCATTCAAGCCTTCATGATCGCATTCTCAATGTCAAATAGTATCAATTTACTTTCATAAGCAGATCACGCGTTATGCCATATGCATACACCCATGCGCATGATTCAATTTCCAGTTTTATCTTTCAAAAGGATCTCATCATTTTTCTTCTAGGGACCAATGTTTGCATCCCTCATTTATCGCTTGCACCCAACCTGGCATCGCGAGGAACCTCCGGCACACACCTCCGGGCATCACCTCGGGCATCTCGCATCCCAACTAGCATCATGAGGAATCCCGGGGCTCGCCATGCAAAACCTCCAAGGCTTTGGAATTACGTACCGACATACCACCAAGCATCCCCTGGAATTACGTACCGATATACCACCGGGCATCTCGAAACTCCCGAGGACCCTCCGGCACACACACTCCGGGCATCCCGACACTCCCGGGGCATTGTCGGCTCACACCTCCGACGGTATCATTATTATCACAATATATAATCACATATATGTCTCATTTTCAACATGGCATTTGATGCAACAATATCAAAGGTCTAAACCATCTTTTTGATGTCATATGATATGCCAAATGTCACCACATATGCAGCATGACATAACACCCAAGATATCATATTTCATAAACAATTCATTTATTTTTGAAAATACAGCAATTTTCGGATAAAACAGAATGCACTCCTTTAGTAAAAATTCTTGGAAAATTAGTAAAAAATCTCAATAAATTCTGAAAATTTAGCATAATGTAGACAAGACCTAGAGAAAGATATTTCATGAAGAACACCATGTCAAGAAAGTTTCACATCAATCACATAGGTCCATACATCACAGCAAAAGAAATTCCAATGCCACTTTTGCACAGTTTTGGAAATAATTTCGATTAAGCCCTTAAATGAACTCTGAAAATTCTGAGATTTTAATATGTTATAGATGAGACCTAGAGGTAAAAGTCCCATGAAGAAATTGAAGTCTAATTCTTCTGTATTAAAAGATATAATTTTTATAACTCTCCCTAACTCTCGGTTCACTGTCCAGATTCATCCTCTTCAAAGAAAATCATTTTCCCAATCAATACTTGTCCGTTTATTCTCAAATTTTAGTATGTTACTCCTCAAGATGTCTTCTACAACTCTTATCAAGGACACAAGATCAAATTCGGACTGGATACTTGCACAAAATTCACAGAATCACAATAGATCAACATAACAGTTTCCAGATCTAGTATCTTTGAAGAAAAATGGTTTCACCAACAAATACTTGTTCGTTTCCTCTCAAATTTTGATATGTTACTCTTCAAGAAGTCCTCTACAACTTTCATCAAGAAGTCAAAGTGAGATTCCAACTAGAAAATTGCATGCAGCTCACGAAATCACCAAAGGTCGGACTGTTTTTCCAGAAAACAGATTACTAGACTAAGGATCTACTCCCATAACTTCGAAAATCCTCATTCACCATTCAACATCAAAGCTCACCAACAGCATTCACATCACACAATCACAGAAAGAAAAGAGTAGATCAATGGACTCTACTTGCCTTAAATCCAATGAAAATCACAGCAAGCACAATGGCAAGGCTAGGCAGTGAGCTCGATCAACGGCGGGGGCTAGGCGGATGCACGGTGGCCGGTCTTCTTCCTCCTCTTCCTTTCTCTCTTCTCTTTTCTCTCTCTCTCTCTTTCTCTCTTCTCTCTCTCTGACACTCTCTCTCTCTCTCGGTGAAAACCCCTTCTCAATCCGCCCCTCTCTCTTTCTTTTCTTCCTTCCCTTCAATGATTAGCAATCATTTGATTGCATGCAAATGCCACTTGGCTCTAAGGTAATGACACTTGGCAAGCTCCTCTTGCCACTTGTGGATTTTCATGTAGGTTGATGGGCCATCCTTTGGGCCCTCTCCCTCCTTTGGCTTCCGGCAGCCCCTTGGCCCCCTTTGGGCCAAAACGGGCCAAGCCTTGGGCCGAACGGTGGGGCTTTGGGCTGGTTTGGCCAAAAAAAAATCAGCCCCTCCTTCTCTTTTAATAATCTATTTAAATCCCCACTTATATAAATACCTAATTAAATTTATATGGCCATAAAACTTGTAACATAAATCAATAAAATCCAACTTATAAAACACATGGCCAAGAATAAAATTTTCCCAATTTATCAAATAATTATCCAGACATAAAAAATTTCCAACCAAATAATTGTCCATTAAAATGCTTGGCCTTAATCTTATTGCAAATCATGGTCAAATGGCTATAATATAATTTGATGGCGCTTCCATCACCTATTCATGGTTCATAGCATATCTAGGGTTGTCATGAAATTTTAGGATGCCACAATTCTCCCCTCCTTAGAGAATTTTGTCCTCGAAATTAGACATTTCCTATGTCTCTTTAAACAAGTGAGGGTACCTTTCCCTCATCTCATTTTCACTTTCCCATGTGGCTTCCTCCACATCATGATGTCGCCATAATATCTTAACCAATGGAATTTTCTTGGTCCTAAGAATTTGCTCCTTTCGATCCAAGCACTTGCACAGGCTCTTCAATGTACCTCACTTTCTCATCCACTTTGATGGCTTCATGATCGAGTATGTGACCAAGGATCCGGCTGATACTTTCTTAGCATCGATACATGGAACACATCATGCAAATTTCCCAATTTAGGAGGCAGCGCCAAACGATAAGCTACATCTCCTATTCTTTCAAGTATCTCAAAAGGTCCAACAAATCTAGGGCTTAACTTACCCTTCATTCCAAATCGAGATATTCCTTTCATAGGGGATACTTTAAGGAACACATGATCTCCCACATTAAATTCTAAAGGTCTCCTATGCTTATCCAAGTAGTCTTTCTGCCTACTTTGGGCTATTTTAAGTCTTTTCCTGATAATTTCAACAGCCTTAGTAGTAATTTGTACTAATTCAGGTCCTGTCAAACTCCTTTCACCTACTTCATTCCAACAAACAGGAGTCCTGCACCTTCTTCCATATAATGCTTCAAACGGAGCCATGCCTATACTTTTCTGAAAACTATTGTTATAGGCAAACTCTATCAAGTGCAATTTTTCATCCCAACTTCCCTTAAAATCAATAATACAAGCTCTCAGCATATCTTCCAAAGTTTGGATCACTCTTTCCGTTTGTCCATCTGTTTGAGGATGAAAAGTAGTACTAAATTGAAGCTTTGTCCCTAAAGCATTCTGGAGACTTCGCCAAAAATTTGAAGTAAACCTAGAGTCTCGATCCGATGTGATCGTTACAGGAATACCATGTAAGCGTATCACTTGGCTTACATATATCTCAGCAAGTTTATCCATTGAATAGTCTACGCGGACCGCTAGGAAATGAGCAGACTTAGTCAAACGATCTACTATTACCCAAATAGAGTTGTGACCACTTGATGTCCTTGGTAGTCCTTGCACAAAGTCCATCGTCACATGCTCCCATTTCCATTCTGGTACGTCCAATGGTCTCAATAGTCCTGCGGGTTTGCGGTGTTCCGCTTTCACTTGCTGGCATGTTAAACATTGAGAAACATGTTTAGCTATATCCTTCTTCATGCCATTCCACCAAAATTGTTGGCGTAAATTTCTATACATTTTGTGCTACTCCCGGATGAATACTATAATTACTCTTATGTGCTTTTGATAGGATCTCCCTTCTCACTTCTTCATTATCAAGGAACACAGAGCCGTCCTTGGCATCTTACTACTCCATCTTCAGAGACTTGAAACTCTGGTCTTTTCCCTAAAGACACAGCGTCTCGTATCTTCACAATCTCCGGGTCAGATTTTTGTAAAATCTTAACTTTTGAATAATTTCGGGCTCAATCCTTAATGCAGTGAGCATACCAGTAAGGTGGTCCATTTCCAACTTGAAGTCTGAATCCACAATTGACTTTAATAGATTCCACTCTGTTATTCTTAGACTAGCCATGTCCATAGCCGACTTTCGACTAAGGGCATCTGCCACCTTATTTGCCTTTCTGGATGGTATCGTATTTCACAGTCATAATCTTTTAATAATTCCATCCACCTTCTTTGTCTCATGTTCAACTCTTTTTGCGAAAACAAATACTTCAAACTCTTATGATTTGTATAGATTTCAAACTTCTCTCCATATAGATAATGTCTCCATATTTTCAAAGCAAATACTATAGCTGCCAATTCTAAATCATGGGTTGGGTAATTTAACTCATGAGGTTTCAACTGCCTCGATGCATAGGCTATGACCTTGCCATGTTGCATCAAAACACATCCCAATCCTTTATGAGATGCATCACTATACACCGTGAATCCATTAGATCCAGATGGTATAGTTAGAATTGGGGCTGTAGTCAACTTTCTTTTAAGTTCCTGAAAACTTCTTTCACATTCTCCACTCCATTCAAATCTTCACATTCTTTCGGGTCAATTTTGTTAAAGGGCCTGCCAATTGTGAAAATCCTTCGATAAACCTCCTATAATAGCCAGCCAACCCTAAGAAACTCCGTATCTCAGTCGGCGTTGTCGGTCTCGGCCAATTCACTACCATCTCAACCTTTGCAGGGTCCATTGCAATTCCATTTCCCGACACCACGTGCCCTAAAAATATTATCCGATCTAGCCAGAATTCACACTTACTGAATTTGGCAAATAACTTATGATCTCTTAGCGTTTGCAATGCTATCCTTAGGTGTCGTTCATGCTCTTCAGGTCCTTTAGAATATATTAGGATATCATCAATGAAGACAATTACAAACTGATCCAAATAAGGCTTAAATATCCTATTCATTAAATCCATGAATGCGGCTGGTGCATTTGTTAATCCAAAAGGCATAACTAGGAACTCATAATGTCCATAACGAGTCCTAAATGCAGTCTTAGGAATGTCTTCTTTCTTTATCTTTAACCGATGGTATCCTGGCCTTAAGTCAATTTTAGAAAAGACAGAACTTCCTTGCAATTGATCAAATAAATCATCAATTCTAGGCAAAGGATACTTATTCTTTATAGTCACTTGGTTCAGCTGTCTATAGTCAATACATAGACGCATCGACCCGTCTTTCTTTTTCACAAATAGAACTGGTGCACCCCAAGGTGAAGCACTTGGCCTAATAAATCCCTTATCAAGCAACTCTTGTAGTTGCACCTTCAACTCCTTCAACTCCACCAAGGCCATTCTATACGGGGCTTTCGATATTGGTCTTGTTCCAGGCATTAGTTCAATTTCAAATTCAATCTCTCGTTCCGGTGGTAATCCAGGCAACTCCTCAGGAAACACATCCTGAAATTCCCTGACTATTCGAATCTCATCGATTTTAGCCTCTTTCTTAGTAAGATCTCTTACCACTGCTAGGTATCCTTGACATCCTTCGTCAAGTAGTTCATGAGCTTCTACCATTGAGATGATGGCTATAGAGGGGTTTGTCTGACCTCCAAAAGATTCAAAACTAGACTGATCAGGTAACATGAACTGGATCACTTTCCTATAGCAATCCACCTTAGCCCGATACTTATGGAGCTAGTCCATTCCTATGATAACATCAAAGTCATACATAGCCATCACAACTAGATCTATTTCCATATCCCGCTCTTCTATAGTTATCTTACATTTTGCACACATCATTGTAGATAACACCATATTCTTTAAAGGCGTGGAAACACAAAGAGGCGTCTCAAGAGGTGTAGTTTCTATTTTACTCAATTGCCTATATCTTTCAGATATAAATGAATGCGTAGCACCCGTGTCAAACAATGCATATGCCTTCTTGCCATTTATGAAAATCGTACCTGATATAACATTTTTGGAAGCTTCCGCTTCCTCTTGGGTGACCGCATACACCCTTCCTTGTGCTGGTGGCCTCTGAGGATTCCTTGGTAGGTTTGGTCTAATAGCACTTTGTTGTACCTATCGCACCGAGCCGACACTCAGCTGCGACCTCTCTTGTGGACAGTCTCTCTTGAGGTGACCTACTCATCCACAACCATAGCATTTCGGCCGTCCATTGCAAGGTCCTGGGCCATGTCGCCCATCACACCTTCGACAAACATCATGTTGATAGGGTGCTTTCCCTATATTCAGGCCATCCCTAGCTCTTCCAAAATTTCCAAAATTACTCTTTTTCTTAGAATCCCAGGTCTGACCTTGACCAGGACTAGGTCTCTTACCTCTTTTGATATCACTAAAGGTCAACTGCCTCTTAGACTCCGATTGCTCTCTCACCAATTCTTGTTCCACCAACTGTGCCCTTTCATAAATCTCATTATAATCTCTTATATTCAAAGGCACCAGTTGTTTCCTAATATTAGTCCTCAACCCTTTCAGGAATCTCTTAGCTTTTTCCTCACGATCCTCAATCAGCCTGGGAGCATACCTAGACAATTCAGAAAATTTTGCCTCATACTGATCTACTGTTAGCTCCCTTTGTTCCAACTGAACAAATTCAAGTGATCTTCTTATCCTTGGCACAATCAGAGAAATGCTTTCTATTGAAAGCTCTAACAAATTCATCCCAATATCAGTACCTGGTGGAAAGAGCGTATCTCTTGAAGCTCTCCACCAAAAATTTGCATTTCCCTCAAACTGGTACTCTGCCAAAACTATCTTCTCAGCATCACTGCAGTCCAACAACTGGAAAATTCGTTCCCTTCCATCAATCCAATGTTCCGCCTCCTCAGGACTTCCCATTCCACTAAACTTAGGTGGCTTTAGCTTCAGAAATTGTTCCACCAGTCCTTGAGGGCGACGTTCCACTCCGGGTTGTTGTTGCGCTTGTCTTTCCATCAGATTTCCAATATTGGCCAATGCCTGCAGGATATCTTCCATTCGGGGTTCAGCCCTTGCAGTAGAGGCTTCAGCCCTCGATGGATGAGCACTTCCAGCTCGCACCATGATTTTCCTGCAATTTCCAAGCATTTGCCTCAAGAATAATCTGAGACTCAATGTCTCCATTTAAAAGCAACTACAACTATATATAAGTAACATATACATGTTACTGGCACCTAAAAGACAACTCATAATAAACTACTAGGGATCTACGAGTGAATACCCATCACCCGTTATTCAAAGTTAACCAACTATTCCAGTTAATATCCTATGGTGTGCATTGTCATCATATTCCTCAATTTCCAAATGAGGCTCCTTATCACTCCACCTATAACCATTGCTCTGATACCAAAAGGGGGATGTGGCACCCCTCGACACGGCCCCCGATCCGCTAGGGTCGCCATAGTTCGCTTACCTCTCACTTGTCCTATTGACATGTCACTTTGATACCATTTAATTATAGTGGGTCCATAAATCCTCTGGGTTTATATCATCTTAATCGGTCCCAGAGCAGTTCATATAACGGAAGCATACTCGACATCTCCCTAACCCGTACTCAAACTAAATAATACAATGCAATACACACCAACTACAACCTTTCATATATATACTTTAGGGCCGAATCACTTTTATTTACATAACTAAGATGGATTTCACAAGTCGGTACAACAAAAGGCCAAGACTTTAACTAAGCTCGGCTAAACCCAAAAGAACCCGACTATACATCAGACATGTACATCAATCCATCAGCTAGTGTCGGCCATCCCAAAAAGTGTCAACCTCCACCAGTCACACGCTCCTATCACACCCATCCGGTGCATCGGCCGGTGGCGGCGGCAGCATCCCCATCATCCTCCCATCTCGACGAACATGGACAGACAGGAACTCCTGGACTACGGGGCCATCAGGTAGGCCCACATCATACATAACCAAAACACGGACGTAGATAAACACCAGACCATGAACACCAACATAGGGGTGCTACGAGCACTCGACCTCAACATCGACGGTAAGCCATAAAATGTACCACCTGTGACAGGTGATAGAGGCATCTCTCAATCTGAAATGTTAGTCCCCAAAAGGGGTGAGTACAACCACTCGGCAGTAAAGATCCATCAAACTACACAATGCAACAAGCAAGACAACCACAATTTCATGTGACATACACATATCATCCATGCTATCGTGCATACATCACCAGCTTGCATTTCCATGATGCATATTCACCATGCCAAGCAATACCATGCAAGTTCAGCTTGTATTTTCATATTCCATGCCATATGCACATACATGCACATGATTCATATCATCCATACCATCATGTATATATCCCCATGAGATCCATTCAATACCTCCATGATCGCATTCTCAATTCCATATAGTGTCAACTCAATTTCATATGCAATTATATCCCATGCCATATGCACACACACATGCGCATGATTCAATTTCCATTTTAACTTTCAAAAGGATCTCATTTTTCTTCTAGGGACCAGTGTTTGCATCCCTCATATATCGCTCGCACCCAACCTGGCATCGCGAGGAACCTCCGGCACACACCTCCGAGCATCCGGCACACACCTCCGGGCATCTCGCACCCCAACTGGCATCACAAGGCCATTTGGCACAAACCTGGTTAGGCTTCTCGACATACCACCAGGCATCCCCTGGAATTACGTACCGATATACCACCGGGCATCCCGAAACTCCCGAGGACATCCGGCACACACACTCCGGGCATCCCGACACTCCCGGGGCATCGTCGGCTCACACCTCCGACAGTATTATCATCATCACAATGCATATTCACATATATATCTCATTTTCAATCATGGCATTTGATGCAACAATATCAATGATCTAAACCATCTTTTTGATGTCATATTTGATATGCCAAATGTCACCATATATGCAGTACAAATAACACCAAGATATCATATTTCATAAAGTAATTCATTGTTTTGAAAATAGAACAATTTTCGGTAAAACAGAATGCACCTCTTTAATAAAAATTCTTGGAAAATTAGTAAAAAATCTCAATAAATTCTGAAAATTTAACATGATGTAAAAAAGACCAGAGAAAGATATTTCATGAAGAACACCATGTCAAGAAAGTTTCACATCAATCACATAGGTCCATACATCACAGCAAAAGAATTTCCAACGCCACTTTTGCACAGTTTGGGAAATAATTTTGATTAAGCCCTTAAATGAACTCTGAAAATTCTGAGATTTTAATATGTTATATATGAGACCTAGAGGTAAAATTCCCATGAAGAAATCAAAGTCTAATTCATTCTGGATTAAAAGCTATAATTATTATAACTCTCCCTAACTCTCCGTTCACTGTCCAGATTCATCCTTTCAAAGAAAAGAAAATCATTTTTTATTCAATACTTGTCCTGTTTATTCTCAAATTTTAGTATGTTACTCCTCAAGATGTTTCTACAACTTTAAAAAGGACACAAGATCAATTTCGGACTAGATAATTTTACAAAATTCACAGAATCACAATAGATCAACATAACAGTTTCCAGATCTAGTATCTTTCAAAGAAAAATGGTTTCACCAACCAATACTTGTTCGTTTCATTTCAAATTTTAGTATGTTAATCTTCAAGAAGTCCTCTACAACTTTCATCAAGAAGTCGAAGTGAGATTCCAACTAGAAAATTGCATGCAGCTCACGAAATCACCAAAGGTCGGACTGTTTTTCCAGAAAACAGAATACTAGACTAAAGATCTACTCCCATAACTTCGAAAATCCTCACCTCTACCACATCCGAAACTCACCATTCATCACACACAATCACAACAAGCAAAGTATAGATCAAAGGACTCTACTTGCCTCTAATCCAAGCAAAATCACAGCAAGCACAACAGCGGGGCAAGGCGGGCTCGATGACGAGACTAGGCGGGTGCACGGTGGCCGGTCTTCTTCCTCCTTTCTCTCTCTTCTCTCTTTCTCTCTTTCTCTCTTCTCTCTCTTCTCTCTGCCACTCTCTCTCTCTCTCTCGATCGACAACCCTCTCTCTCAATCCGCCTCTCCTCTCTTTAATTTTCCTTCCCTTCAATGATTAGCAATCATTTGATTTTGCATGGCTAATGCCACTTGGCTTGGAAAACCTCTGGCAAGCTCCACTTGCCATTTTTTTCATGCAAGGTTGATGGGCCATCCTTTGGGCCTCTCCCCCTTCGGTCGACGGCAGCCCCTCCCTTTGGGCTTTGGGGAGGCCTTAGTGGCCGAACGGTGGGGCTGGTCTTTGGCCTAAAAAATCAGCCCACTCTTCTCAATTTTTCCTATTTAATCTACTTATATAAATAAATCCCCACTTATATAAATACCTAATCAATGAAATTTCTAAAGCCATAAAACTTGCAACATAAATCAATAAAAAATCCAACCTATAAAACACATGGCGAAGAATAAAATTTTCCTATCAAATAATTATCCATTGAAAAGCTCGGTCTTAATCTATTGCAAATCATGGGTCAAAAGGCTACAATATAATCCGATAGTGCTTCCATCACCTATCCATGGGTCATAGCACACCTAGGGATTGTCATGAAATTCTAGGATGCCACACGCTTGTGGAAAAGCTCCCAGGCCTGATGGTTTTGTTGTTGAGTTTTATAAGTACAACTGGGAGATTGTGGGTCCTCTAGTGGTAGAGGCGGTGAAGGATTTCTTTTCATCGGGTCGGTTACTTAGAGAGGTAAAGAACACGATCTTAACTCTAGTACCGAAGGTTCCAAACACTTGTGCTGTCTCAGATTTTCGGCCCATAGCTTGTTGTAACACCATTTACAAAGTCATTACTAAGATTTTGGCTAACCGCCTAGCAGCTGTCTTGAATGACCTGATTAGTTTGTCTTAGAATGCTTTTGTGAAGGGAAGAAGAATCAGGGACAATATTCTTTTAGCCCAGGAATTGTTTGCAAGTTTCCACCTAGAGCCGTATCTATCTAAGTGTGCTATTAAGGTAGATTTCTAGAAGGCCTACGATACGGTAGATTGGGATTTCCTTGAGCTTACCCTCTCAGCTTTTGGCTTCCCAGAGTGGATGATCAGACTCATCATGGTTTGTGTTCGCACTCTAAAGTTCCATCTCAATCAATGGTGAGCTTCATAGTTTCTTCTCAGGTGGGCATGGCCTTCGGCAGGGGGACCCGATGTCTCCATATCTTTTTACCCTTGTAATGGAGATAGTTTTTGGGATCCTAGTTTCTTGCACTTCACATAAGGACTTCAAGTACTTCTGGAGGTGTAAAGCCGTGAAACTATCTCATTTTTTTTTTCACTGATGATGTCTTTCTTTTCTATAAGGTTGATTCGGTGTTGGTGTCCCTCCTTAAAAGAGGCATTGATATATTCTCCTCTTGGAGTGGTTTGGTACCTAACAAGAACAAGAGTGAAGTGTTTCTTGCAGGGGGTTCTGATTCCGTTCGAAGGAACATTCTTTTGGCATTTGGCTTCCAAGAAGGGAAGCTTTTGGTACGCTACCTGGGGGTACCCATTATTTCCAAGAGGCTTGGGAAGGCAGATTCTGTGACTCTTATTGACCGAATCACAGCCAGGGTCCAGTTGTGGGCTCAACGGTTTCTTTCCTTCGCTGGAAGACTTCAGTTGATTAGGTCGGTGCTTCATTCTATCCAAGCTTTCTAGGCTAGTATTTTTACCCTTCCCTATTTGGTGTTAGTCCGTATTTAGTGTATTTTAAGACAGTTCCTTTGGAAGGGGCCTACCCTGGGTCGGGGCGGAGCTAAAGTTTCTTGGGAAGATGTTTGTGCTCCTAAGGAAGAGGGTGGACTAGGTATTCAAAGATTGCGAGATTGCAATAAAGCAGCCATGGTGAAATATATTTGGATCTTGTTTACTGATAAAGAGTCCTTGTGGTGTCAGTGGATTCACTCCAATTTTTTAAAGAGGGGAAATTTTTGGGTCTCCACCGTTCCTACCATGTGCTCTTGGGCGTGGAGGAAAATCTTGCAGCTGAGGAGGGATTTCAGGTCATACTTTATTTGGGCAATGGGTGATGGTCGCTCTGTTTCTCTATGGTTCGATAACTGGCATAAAGAAGGCCCCTTGTTTTTTTTTTTTATTATATTTCGGCTTCTCTTATGGAGGGCTCTGGCCTCTCGAAGCTTGCGACGGTGGCAGACCTCACTTCTCTGGCGGGTCGGGTCTTCAGGTCCCTCTTGGAGTGTTGGGATTTTTCCATCTCGGTTCTTACTCGAGTGCCTGACCGGTTCTCTTGGCACGGTTCCTCTTCTGGTATTTTCTCGGTGGCCTTTGCTTGGGATGCCATAAGAGGCAAAAAGAATCAAGTCCCTTGGGCTAAGTTTATTTGGAACAATGCCATTGCTCCCAGATGTCAATTCCACCTTTGGTTAATCACTAGGAATCGCCTACCAACGCAGGCTTTCCTCCTATCTTATGGTAGAATTGGCTATGAAGTATGTGCTTTTTGCAATGTCACTCCAGACTCTATCAACCATCTCTTCTTTGCTTGTCCCGTCTCGATGACTCTTGCTTTTTTTGGGCTAGTAGATGTAATCTTCCATGGCATAATAGATCTTGGATGGAAAATCTCTTTTGGGCTTTGAATTTCCTGATTGGTAAGGATTTCTTCCATTCCATTGCTCAGTTCTCTTTTGGAGCCATGTGCTATTTAATTTGGAAGAAAAGAAATAGCATCATTTTTCGGGGTGAAATGCTTGAGGTTTCGGCTTTGAAGAATCAACTTGTCAAAGTTGTTAAAGATAAAGTGTTGACCTTCAGCAACGTGCCGGACAACTTTCGTAACAAGCGTCTTCAACGAGGGTGGGGATTTGACTCTTCCGTTTTTGTTGGCGGGCCTGCCCATTCTCCTTAGCAGTGCTTCTTCTGCTAGGGTTGGTCAGTTGGTGCTGTTCCTTCTAGGTTTGCGGCCCCATTGCTATGTTGTGCTGCCTTGCTGACAATTGTTTTTTGGTTTGCTTGGTGGCAGTTTTCTTTTGTTTGCCAGTCTGTTTCGGCTTCCTTGTTTTCCATTGTTTTCGTTTTCTTTTACATTGGTTCCCTTTCACTCTTTTTGCTCATGCATTATGAATGAAAGTTTTTGGCGCCGATTTTTTGTATAGTTGGCTATTGCTCTATATATTCTTACCTTACCAAAAAAAAAAAAGAAATAAATTTACATCCCTACAACTTTGCCAAGTAAAAGTCTTGATTGTCTCGCGCTAACAATTGAGATAGATTTACCATCTAATTATTTTGTTGGTTGCCTTTCTTGCCACTTGCTTTGTACATTGAAATTATCGAAGCTAACCTATTGGCCAAGAGGAACATTTGCGACAAGAATCATTAAATGCATGCTCTTAAGATACTGTTTAGTGAATGTATGTATTTCTCACGGTGTTCAACCACCCGTTGCTTAGGTCACAATCCAACAGCTTACCTTGTACGTTGAAAAGATCGAAGCCACCTATTGGCTAAGAGTAACATTTATGACTCAGATGATTAAATGTGTGTTCACAGGACACTTAATTTCTGCAATATACAATGAAATGTGATTCTCATGGTGTGGAGCCATTTAAGACTATTGAACTGTAACTACTCTGACATATTTTTATTGGAGTATCAAATGTTTTAGGTGTACCTTATATCAAACTTAAATTAAGAAATATAAATCTCATAAAAGGAAGCAAAATTAGTAATTGAAAAGATTGGTGAAAACTTTGACATGTAAAAAGATTAGGAGGAACTATTGAGTCAAGAGGAGTAAAGGTTAAGCAAACAACAACATATTTCCCTAAAAAGTTGAGAAGAAGTTATATAATATTGATCTTTTGAAAAGGAAAAGATAATAAAATAAGAGAAATAAATTTACATCCTTACAACTTTGCTGAGCAAAAGTCATGATTATCCTGAGCAAATAGTTGAGGTAGATTTACATCCCAATTAATTTGTCGGTTGCCTTTCCCATCGCTTAGCGTACGATCCTGCAGCTTCCTTTGTACATTGAAATTATCATAGCCACCTATTGGCCAGGAGGGACATTTGTGATACGGATCATTAAATAGGTGTTCTTAGGACACTTATTTTCTTTGGTGTATAATGAAATGCATTTTTCGTGATGTTCAACCGCTCGTCGCTTAGGCCACAATCCAACAACTTTCCTTGTACGTTAAAAAGATCGAAGCCACCTATTGACTATGAGTAACATTTGTGACTCGGATAATTAAATGCATACTCATAGGATACTTAATTTCTATGATGTACAATGAGATGTGATTTTCATGGTGTTGGATCATTTAAGACTATTGAGGTGTAACTATTACGATGTAATTTTATGGGAGAATCAAATGTTATTGGCATACCTTGTACCAAACTTAATTTAAGAAGTATAAATCCCATAAAAGAAAGCAAAATTAGTAATTTAAAAGATGGGTGAAAATTTTGACTCATAAAAAGATTATGAGGAACTACTAAGTTAAGGGAAGTTAAGCAAACAACAATATATTTTCGTAAAAAGTTGAGAAGAAGCCACATAACATTAATTTTTTTTAAAAGGACAAGGCAACAAAATAAGAGAAATAAATTTACATACCTACAACTTTGTCGAGTAAAAGTCTTGATTGCCTGAGCTAACGATTAAGATTGATTTACCGCCCAATTATTTTGTTGGTTGCCTTTCCTGCCACTTCCTTTGTACATTGAAATTATCGAAGCTATCTATTGGCCAAGAGGAACATTTGCGACAAGGATCATTAAATGCGTGCTCTTATGATACTGTATAGTGAATGTGTTTCTCATGGTGTTCAACCACCCGTCGTTTAGGTCACAATCTAATAGCATACTTTGTACGTTGAAAAAAATTGAAGCCACCTATTGGCTAAGAGTAACATTTATCACTCGGGTCATTAAATGCGTGCTCGGAGGACACTTAATTTCTACAATGTACAATGAAATGTGATTCTCATGGTGTTGAACCATTTAAGACTATTGAAGTGTAACTACTCTGACATATTTTTGTTGAAGTATCACATGTTGTAGGTGTACCTTATATCAAGCTTAAATTAATAAATATAAATCTCATAAAAGAAAGCAAAATTAGTAATTTAAAAGATTGGTGAAAACTTTGACATGTAAAAGGATTAGGAGGCACTATTGACTTAAGAGGAGTAAAGAACAACAATATATTTCCATAAAAAGTTGAGAGTCCTATAACCTTGATCTTTTGAAACGGACAAGACAATAGAATAAGAGAAATAAATATACATCCTTACAACTTTGCTGAGCGAAAGTCATGATTGTCTTGAAGATTGACATCCCAATTAATTTGTTGGTTGCATTTCCCATCGATTAGTGTACGATCCTGCAACTTCCTTTGTACACTGAAATTATTGAAGCCACCTATTGGCTAGAAGGAACATTTGCGATTAGGATCATTAAATGCATGCTCTTAAGACACTTATTTTCTTTGGTGTATAATGAATTATGTTTCTCATAGTGTTCAACCACTCATCACTTAGGCCACAATCCAACAACTTTCCTTGTACGTTAAAAAGATTAAAGGCACTATTGGTTATGAGTTAACAATTGTGACTCAGATCATTAAACGCGTGCTCGTAGGATACTTAATTTTTGTGTTGTACAATGAAATTTGATCTTCATGGTGTTGAACCATTTAAGACTATTGAAGTGTAACTACTCTGATGTAATTTTATGGGAGGATCACATGTTATAGGTGTACCTTGTATCAAACTTAATTTAAGAAATATAAATCCTATAAAAGAAATCAAGATTATTAATTTAAAAGATGGGTGAAAATTTTGACACGTAGAAAGATTATGAGGAACTATTGAGTTAAGAGAAGTGAAGGTTAAACAAATAAAAATATATTTTCGTAAAAAGTTGAGAAGAAATCATATAATATGGATCTTTTGGAAAGGACAAGACAACAAAATAAGATAAGTAAATTTATACCCCTATAACTTTGCGGAACAAAAGTCATGATTGTCCTGGGCGAACGGTTGAGGTGGATTTACATCCCAATTACTTTGTTGGCTACCTTTCTCATCGCTCAGTGTACAATCCTGCAGCTTCTTTTGTACATTGAAGTTATCGAAGCTACCTAATGACCAGGAGGAACATTTGCCATAAGGATCATTAAATACGTGCTCTTAGGACACCTATTTTCTTTGGTGCATGGTGAAATGTGTTTCCCATGATGTTCAACCGCCCATCACTTTGGTCACAATCCAACAACTTTCTTTGTACATTAAAAAAGATCGATGCCACCTGTTGGCTAGGAGTAACAGTTGTGACATGGATAATTAAATGCGTGCTCGTGGGACACTTAATCTCGGCAATATACAATGAAATGTGATTCTTATGGTGTTGAACCATTTAAGACTATTAAAGTATAACTACTCTACGTACTTTTTTTGGAGTATAAAGTGTTGTAGGTGTATCTTGTATCAAACTTAAATTAAGCAATATACATCTCATAAAAGAAAGCACAATTAGTAATTTAAAGGGTTGGTAAAAACTTTGTCATGTAAAATAATTGGGAGAAACTATTGAGTTAAGAGAAGTGAAGGTTAAGCAAACAATAATAATTTTCTATAAAATATTAAGAATAAGTCACATAACATTGATTTTTTAAAAGGATAAGGCAACAAAATAAGAGAAATAAATTTACATCGCTATAACTTTGTCGAGCAAAAGTCATAATTGTTCTGGGCAAATAGTTGAGGTGGATTCTTATCCCAATTACTTTGTTGGCTGCCTTTCCCATCGCTTAGTGCATACTCCTGCAACTTCCTTTGTACATTGAAATTATCGAAGCCACCTATTGGCAAAGAGGAACATTTGCGACAAAAATCATTCAATGTGTGCATTTAGGACACTTATTTTCTTTGGTAAATAGTGAAATGAGTTTCTCATGACGTTCAACCACTCGTCGCTTAGGTCTTGATCCAACAGCTTTCCTTGTACATTGAAAAGATTGAAGCCACCTATTGGCTAGGAGTAACATTTGTGAATCAAATCATTAAATTGGTGCTCATAGGACACTTGGGGTCAATTTCGTAACATCTCTGTTTCGGAGAATAATTTCTTTTTATAAATAATATTTTTCAATTTCTATTCTCTAGCAAAATTTCTGAGTCAAAGAATACGTTTGGTAATTACACAAAATTTTTATCCTCGAAATAGAAAAATAATAGAAATGTGTTTGGTACGACTCACAAATTTATTTGAAACATAGAATTTCTTTTAATTTTTTAATAATTTTTTTAGATTTTTGTTTTTTCCCTCTCTTCTTCTTTCTCCTCCTCTAGCCGGCAATGGCTGTTGTCGGTAGCAGCGGTGTCCGGCGTTCGATGGCGATAACTAGTGGCCTACAAAGGTAGTGATGACCAATGGCAGACAAGTGGCAACTAGAGGCGGTAGGCGGCAGACGACGAGCGGCGAGCAAGAAGAAGTAAAGAAAAAAAAAAGAAAAGAAAGAAAATAACTTATTTCTAGAAATTGTTTATAAGAATAAGAAGTTACTTTTTTCTATTTTTTGTTTCCATTTTAAATCTATTTCTCTGCTACTTTTTTATTCCGGGGAATAGAAAAATCAGTTGATATTACCAAATGAATTTATGTTATTTTTTTGTTTCAAGAAACAAAAGAATATAAATTGAGATAAATAGGAACATTACCAAACGGAACCTTAATTTATGCAATGTACAATGAAATGTGATTCTCATAGTGTTGAAGCATTTAAGACTATTGAAGTGTAAGTTATCTGACGTACTTTTATTGGAGTATCATATGCTGTACGTGTACCATGTATCTAACATAAATTAAAGCTTCTTAGTTTTTGCAAGTGTGTCGTTTCAAGGTGTTATTTGATGTTTATTTTTGTGGTCATATTAATGTGGATTTGATCTCCTTTTTTATAAATATAATCCTGTCTAAGTAAATCCGTAAATTGAATAAATGACTTAATGTGATATAATCTGCATATCATTGTCTTGTCATTTCATTGTTATGTCTTACATCAGATTTGTCATATCCTGTTGCATGTGATTATTGTCATATCATGTCATCACGTGTTGCATCTGATTTACTATGTCATGCTATATGTGATTATTGTCATGTCATGCCATCTCATTATTATGTTTTGTATTAGATTTATCAAGTTATGTCATTTGATCGTTATGTCTTACATTTGATTTGTCATGTCATGTAATGTAATCTCATCGTTATGTCTTACATTTGTTTTGCCATGTCATGCTGCCATGTCATGTAATTTCATCATTAGGTTTTGCGTTCGATTAGTCATGTCCATTTGCATGTGATTATTGTTGCATTATATCATTCTCGTATGTCATGATCAAATTTTGCTTTGCAATTGATATTTGCATACACACTTTCATACACAATGGAGTCACACTACTATGTTGCGATCGAATCTCGCCAACCTCAATCCCTCACCACGAAGAGAGGAAAGGGAGAAAGGTTGGATTTATGGGTACTTAATCATGAGAATTCCCTTTCGACAAAAATAAAATAAAATCACGAGAGTTCTTTCCACGAGATCGCGAGTTCTCCCTATCGGGACCTACCCCTCGGGAAGAGGGAACGGGTTTAGAGGTATTGCCTAAAGGACGGATCTAAGGCCCATGATTAGGCGCGAGCTCTCCCAAGCCCATACCTCGCATGACAATGGGGTATTTTTAAGAATTTCGTAAAAAGGAGTCGCCACTAGCCTATTGGGACTGGCTAGAAACCAAGTGAGGTACGGGAGTATGCTACACTTCCTATGCCACTAGCCTATTACACTAATTGACCAAGTCAGGCGGTTTGGATTGATTTTACACATATTCACTAACATGCGAGGTGATCATGCGGGTGCATAATCATTAAATAATTATAAATACCAAGATTCTAATTGCAGTAAAATTGAGCACGTGCAATTAAACATAATTATATATGAAAATTAAACACGCGATATAATCAATATACGAGCAAATAAAGACCTAATTACACTAAGAATGGAAGACATAGCAATTCCTAACCAAACCCTACTTTTTTTGGATTTTCGAATTTTTTTAATTTTTTAAATTTATATTTAAATATGTATATATATTTTTTTTTTTTTTTTCTGCTGGACCGAGTCGGGTGCGGGTCCGACCCGGTCGGGGTGGCCCAGTCCAACCCGCCGGGTTCGGCGGATGGGGGCGGGTCGGGTCAAACCCGCTCGAGCCGGGTAAGGCCCGACCAACCCTGGTCGGGCCTTCGCTATGCTGGGATTGGGCCTCAACCGGCAAGCCCAATCCCTTGTAAAAAAGGTTCCGGGCCTACTTATTTTACTGCTTAACGCCCTATTAGGCAATAGTGGCAAGCACAGCAGAACATACTTGGTCACCCGATGCTATGGAGGGTCCCACTCCAGTATCCGCTTTGATTCATGCAGCTACTATGGTAATAGCTGGCGTTCAGGCCCATAGCCCAAACCAACTTTGGGTTGTAGGTTGCGGAAGAAAGAGGCCGAGTGGGCCAAATCTACCTCTTCTGGCCAACGACTGCTTAGTCATGACCAGAGGAGCCGCGATGGCGCCGTCCAGGTGGTTCGCCAACCAAGGTATGACGGCGCCGTCCTAGTTGGGTGTGGTGACAACTTTCGTTCCCCCCCTGAGGCCGAAGGGCTTCGACGGCGACGGCAAGGGGGGTTCGGGGCGAGCTCCGGCGATGTGTGCAAGGACTCACAGCTCCGACGACGCAACTCCTGGGAACATGACCTAGACAACGTAGAAGAGAGAGGGAGCGATGGAGGGCAAGGGACGTGGCCCGTGGCCCTAAATAATGAGAACAGAGGGGAAACTTCGGCTTGACATTTCGTCGAGCAAGTGGGACGCGCTAGCAAACCTAAGGGCTTTTGGCTCAGCCGATGCCCGAGCATGAACCTAGAGGGCTAATGAAGCAAGCCAATACACCAGGGAACATAATGGGGGATGGATGGGGGCCAGAGCTCGCCCGAACTGGTTGGGATGAGCTCCGGCCAACTTAGTTCAAAAAATGCACACCAAATGCTTGATGAAATGCCAACCTTGGTTCTAGCGGGAAAAGCGGTGGTCAGCGACGAACGGGCAGCTCTTCAGGGGTGGTGAGGCGTCCCTGAGCCTCTCTACTCCTTGGCTGATCTCCACAAGCCCCACTTCCCCCCCGCCCCGCTCCTTCTCTAGTTTCGCTCTCTTCCTCCTCCGTTTCTCTCCTCCCCTCCCTCTCTTTCTGGCATCCCCGTCCCTAGCTTTCTCTCTAGCAATGCTGTGTGCTTTTGGGTTTTGCCCTTGCTCCCCTTACTATCGTGCTATTGCTATGCCCTGTCTTCTCACTCTGCTATGCTCTCTTCAATTGTTGCAGGTTTCTCATGCGAAGGATGGAAGGAGGAGGAAGACAAGCTGGCGTGGGCTAGGCTGAACGGAAAAGGAGTTGGGCCACGCAGGGGGAAACGAGCCTGATAGTGCGGGGAAGGAAAAAAAGAAGGCGGGTCGGGCCAAGACTAGATCGGCCCGACTCGAACCCTTCCAGGTTTATATATATATATATATATATATATATATATATATATATGTTCTTGAAAATACAAATTATGTATCAACAGCTACCCCTCTTTGAGTGTAGTATCGAAAAGGCTGCATTCAAAGATAGAAGACACCTAAATTATTTTGGCGGTAGAGAGATCCTGGGTGCATAGGCACACGCTAGGTCGGCAGAAATGACTCAGAGTTATGAAAGCGCGTCTTGTCAATAAGAGGAAGAAAGACCCCGAGCTACAGAAACACGCCGTGTCATAGGGAAAAGGAAAGACCCCAGGCTACAAAAGCACGCCAAGTCATAGGAAGAAAGAGAGACCTCAGGCTACAGAAACACACCATGTCATAAGAAAAAAGGAAAGACCCTGGGCTACAGAAGCATGCCGTGTTGTAAGAAAAATAAAAGACCCTAAGTTACAGAAGCACGCCATGTCAAAGGAAAAAGAAAAGACCTTGGGCTATAGAAGCACGTCGTATCAAAGGAAAAAGAAGAGACCCCGGGCTACAGAAGCACGTTGTGTCAAAGGAAAAAGAAGAGACCCCGGGCACAGAAGCACACCATGTCAAAAGAAAAAGAAAAGACCCCAGGCTACAAAAGCACACCATGTCAAAGGAAAAGGAAAAGACCGTAGACTACAGAAGCACGCCGTGTCAAAGGAAAAAGAAAAGACCCCGGGCTACAGAAGCACGCCGTGTCAAAGGAAAAAGAAAAGACCTCGGGCTACAGAAGCACACCATGTCAAAGGAAAAAGAAGAGACCCCGGGCTATAGAAGCAAGCATGCCATGTCAAAGGAAAAAGAAAAGACCCCGGGCTATAGAAGCACACCGTGTTAAAGGAAAAAAAGAGACCCCGAGCTACAGATGCTCGCCGTGTCAAAAGAAAAAGAGAAGACCCCAGGCTATAGAAGCACACCGTGTCAAAGGAAAAAGAACAGACCCCAGGCTACAGAAGCACGTCGTGTCAAAGGAAAATAAAAAGACCCCGGGCTACAAAAGAATGCCGTGTCAAAGGAAAAAGAAAAGATCCCGGGCTACGAAGCACGCCGTGTCAAAGGAAAAAGAATAGACCCCAGGCTATAGAAGGAAGCACGTCGTGTCAAAGGAAAAAGAAAAGACCCCGGGCTATAGAAGCACGCCGTGTCAAAGGAAAAAGAAGAGACCCTGGGCTACAGAAGCACGCTGTGTCAAAGGAAAAAGAAGATACCTCGGGCTACAGAAGCACATCATGTCAAAGGAAAAGGAAAAGATCCCGGGCTACAGAAGCACGCTGTGTCAAAGGAAAAGGAAAAGACCCCGGGCCATAGAAGCACGCCGTGTCAAAGGAAAAAGGAAAAGACCCGCGCTACAGAAACACGTCGTGTCAAAGGAAAAAGGAAAGACCCCGAGTTATAGAAGCACGCCGTGTCATAAGAAAAAGGAAAGAAATGAGGTCTCACCATGTAACAAGGGGTTTTAACCAGGTTGAAAATGCATGATTTGAGGAAAACCGATGAATCTTTGTAGATGACATGGTTTAAGGTTGACCATGAACCTTTTGAAAATTGCAGTTTAATGATAGACTCATAAACATTTTAAAAGCGTGGTTTAAGGACAGACCCACTAATTGTGTGGTTTAAGGATGACCCACGAACCATGTGGTTTAAGGATAGACCCAAGAACCTTGTGGTTTAAGGATAGACCCACTAACCATGTGGTTTAAGGATAGACTCATGAACCGTGTGGTTTAAGGATACACCCACTAACCGTGTAATTTAAGGATCGACTCACGAACCATGTGGTTTAAGGGATGACCCACGAACCGTGTGGTTTAAGGATAAACTAGGATAGACCCATGAACCGTGTGCTTTAATGATAGACCCACAAATCGTGTGGTTTAAGGATTGACCCACGAACCGTGTGGTTAATGATAGACCCACGAATCGTGTGGTTTAAGGATAGACCCACGAACCGTTTGATGACATGATTTAAGGCTGACCATGAACCTTTGATTTTTAGGGAAGCACCCACTAACCCTTTGAAAACTGCATGGCTTCACTGAGGAATCCTGTCAAACTCAACTTAAGCAAATGTCATTAGGGACGTCATTAAGAGACGTATTGGCAATATTGCAACATTAATTGAATAAGCTAATTAAGCTAAGTCCGACTGCTTTAAAAAACATTCAATGTCAGTCAGCTTCATGCGGTGCAAAACTGTCATCTTGCTCGAGGATGATCATTAATCATCAAATTCTCTAGGAGTTAAGTTCTTATCAAAATGGCTACGACTCGTGAAAAAGACTCATTAAGCATGCCACACTAGAGCTTCTTAGTCAGAAAGGGTTTCTTACCTACTCTCAATAAAATAGCTGCTTGATCACATCCATTCACGTGGGAAGTAATTGATTGCTGAAGGTATCTCACATAACCCATTTCAAAGGCTTTCAAAAATATTCGCAATAAGCACAATTTGATCGATCAAAAAAGTCTTTTGAAAGGACCGTAACATAGGCTCGGTTAGGGCTTACACAAAGGAATTATTGCTTTGAGGCAAATAAAGGAACATTTGTCGATATCTTCATCGGGTTTACAAGTCGAGAACTTCGAAGATAGGATAAGATAGAATTGCTTCCACTCCTTCAAGTGGTAGCTTCTTTGTGGCATTCTCATTTTCACTCGAACCATCCCAATCAGAAGAGACTTCGGAAAAGGGTTGTAATGTTGGCTTGAGAAAGGTTCAAAAGGCTTAAAATTTTCAAGGGGGTTTTTAAGAGTTAGTGATCATCATGGCATCATGACCAGGTCACTCGACCTTTCGAAATCATTTGGCTTTTGAAACACAGCATGTCTCGAAAGTCCCTTGACTAATCATTTTTGCATGAAAGCTTTGCTCCTTTCTCTAATTTCCTTTGCACTTGCGATGAGTTTTTTTACGCAGGCACTTGGACATTGATAATTTTTCTTTCACATAAGATGCGGCCTTTTGGATCTTTTTCTTGATGAGCATTGGCTTTGCTTTTACTAGGCACACTATTTTTTCATGCCCCCTAATTTTGTCGAACTTTTGGAGCTCTTATGACTTTCGAGATGCTTTTCACATTTTCTCGTAAATGTCAATTGTATGTGGTCAATCTTTATGCCTTGCCCCAGTGAAGGGAGATGATCACCTTTCATGGTTCAGAAATGAACAATCATGCCCAAATTGGTTAAAGCAACGGGTATCAGTGTTTGGGTAGAGAAGGAAATGCTCTTCTTCACCTTGGGATGAGTTAAGCTCTAATGAGAATTCCTCTGAAGTTATCACTAGAAAATTGATGCAAGTGAAAGCAATAGAATCTTTCTCAATCTTTCACTCTACGACTTAATCGAAACTTCCTATGCTGCCTTAGTGTAGGGTCGTTCTCGATAGGAGCCGAAAGGGTTATCAAAATATTAGTGCGGTGTTTGGGATTGATGAAAGAAACGCCTTTATCATTTCGATCTTTGCATTCAATGTGAATGAATCCTTCGTCCTAAGAGAATGTTGCATTTCACTCAACTCTCAAAAGTGTTTGAAGGATGTGTTTAGAAATGGTTTGCCTTTCTTCATCTTAGAACTTCTTGTTTGGCATGGTAAACGTTTCACATTTTTTGCTCGAATAAAGTTATTTTTACGGGGCCCCTTTTCTTGAGGGTCACTGACATGAAGCACGCATAGTGACACCAAAAAAGGTCATGCAAATGATGCCATGCAATTTTTTATTTATTTTTAGTCTTGGTTTACCTCTCATTTAAGAAAAAGAGATATTCAACCGTTTGTGCGGAGACTTGATGGGTCCTTCAATCGACTCTTTGCTTTGCCATTTCCTCATTAATGATAGGGTGCCTGAAACACAAGTAGATATGTGTGTATGTAACATGTGCATGATATCTATGATGTTATGCATGAGGCTATGCGACTTGGATTGTGCATGAAGTGGCTCCACGGCCTTGATTTCATTCATGAAAAATATTTCTTGACTACATCAGTGTTTACTCATGTCGATTCCATTCACGCTCGATCCCTTTCTGATCATCGTCGGTGTCATCGGAACCTGAGAGGTTTTCTTCACGCATATCCGGGTCATGTGAATCCTTATCATGATTATGCATAATGAAATGCCTAGGATACGATGAGATGAGTTAGAGCATGTCAACAATAAAGATCATGCATGTCATTTTCAAAGAATCTTTTGAAGTATTTTTGTAAAAAGTTTCAAGAACTCATCCTCATATTCTCGGATTTCCTCGTCCTTGCAAAACAGTCAAACTTGGGAGTATGTGGAGGCCCAGGCCTCAGTGACCATCATATGACTAGTTTGATATGCTTCCACATTTCCTTAATAAAACATGCGTCTACTTTATTGAATGAGGAAAGATAAGGTTGTATTTTAACACACAGCACCCTCGACCAACGGCTCAAGATCGAGGCTGACCATAGTTCACATTACGAACAACATAGACAAGAAATAAATAACAACAAGATCCCACGCAGGGAATTGGACATAAGACAGAAGACTAAGCCGAATGAGAACCGCCCTACTCTGAAGGGACAGCTGCGACTTCGGAGGACTCAGTTTCCTCGCATGTCAAGATGGTGCATATGACGTACTCCTCGAAAATTGAGTTCACTCCCTCTGCATGATTTGGTAAGGGGTTCTGTCATATGTTAGGACGAACTTTCTTGAAAGTCAAGATGCCCCAATCTAGCAGTTGCTGGACTTTGTATTTCAGCACATAGCAATTATCCACGTCATGCCCCTTTTCTCCCATGTGGTACTCACAGGTCTTAGTCATATCAAATCCGGTGAATTTTGTGAGTTTGTCCCTAGGTACTTCCTCTGCTCAAGAAGCATGGGTAACAGCTTTGACAATGGGCACGGTAGCGGAGAAAATTCATTTCGGATAGGTCTCTTGTCATATGCCCGGGATGAGCTCCCTTGAGCCACTACAGGCTTATGCGCGGGTGTTGAAGGTGGCCTAGAGAGAAACAGCTCTTGCACTAGCGCTACTTCAATTACAGTTTCCTTATCTTTCTTCGCCAGGAATTTCTTAGCGCTTTCGGTAGCTATCCTTCCCTCGATAAATGCCCACTCAACTCCTTCACTCACATCTACCAATTGTGAAACGTCTGGCATCTAGAGTACACTAATCCTTAGAAGTATTCATGGGGCAATGTCTTGAGGAATAGCTACTTCATTTCCCTCTCATTCAAAGCCGGCTTCACCTGTGAGGCCATGGTTCTCCACCTTTATGTGAAGGCCTTAAATGATTCATACATCTTCTTTTCTACGCGGGTCAACTCTTCCCTCGTGGGGGTGAGCTCGGTGTTGAATCTGTGTTGCTATAGGAATTCATTGGCCAAGTCCTCCCAATTGATGAACTTTTAGATGTCCAGCGCGATGAACCGCGTCAAGGTGATGCCTTTTAAGTTATTTGGAACGTGTGAATGAGGAAGAGCACATTGTCAGCATAGTGAGCCATTTTCCTCAAGTAGTACCTAAGGTGAGTCTTAGGGCATCATGTTCCATAATACTTCCTCGTGAATTCGGGCTCTTGGAAAGTCTCGGGGAAGTTCGTCTTCGTATACGAGGATAGCTTGTCGGCTCCTTTCAACTCGTATCCTTGCAAGGCGCACAATTGCTTCTCCATCTTAGCCAGGCACTTTTCACTCTCTCCATCTAGGCAGAACGTTGACTCTTTCTTTCAAGGAGGATATAAGTTGATGACGATTGGCGTGATAGAATGGGCTTCTCTAGCAGTTTCCCTTCTGGGAAAGTCGGCAACGTGTGGGTCTCCTGTCAACGGGGGGAGCGTGTCCTGAAGATAGAGGAGTGGATGTCCTGATGACAGCTACGACAGGGGGCTCTTTGAGCTTTTAGTTTATCTCGAGCATCATCGTGGTAAGTTGGGCCAGCTAGTCTTCCATCTTGGCTATGCAGGTGTCGATGTCTTCGTTCTCCATCTTGGCATTCGCGCGAGTGTGAATCGAAGATTTACGCTTGGCCATGTCAACGATCGATAGAAGACAATCGATTGGCTAGTACCTGAACAAAAGGGTAAATAAACATATATAAGCACATTTGTTACATAACACAGGAAAAGACATGAGGGAGAACCCCTAAACAATGAAGTTATTTTGAAGATAGAAATATCTGACTCTTGACTCCCATCATATGCCAACCAAAGTTACGACCAACCTAATTTGTCATTGACCGACCAAAAGGAAAGTGAATAAGTAAATTGCGAGTAAAATGAATCGTAAAACTTACCCTACATCATTGAGTAGAAATGGAAATGATATGGACATGCGCATGGGGCAGTGGTTCGATTTCCACTATAAATGACCCAAAATGGAGCCATAGGATCATCGGACCGAACCAACAAGATCATGGCTAGGTCTTGTTTCCCATGACTTCGGCTTCGTCAAAGAACCGACTCGTGTTGCATGGTTGCAGACCAGGGTGGGGACCTTTTGCATCATGAATGAAATTTCGGGGTTGAGATGGGTGACTGGTACTACATGGTTGTAGTTGGAGTGGTATCCATGTGGCATCCTGAAATTCTTTGTCAGTCATTAGGGGTGCTCCAATTAATGTCTTGTATTGAGATCTATGGCCGAGTTTAAATGGATAAATCTTGGAAGAGGATGACTTCTCTTTGGCCATATGTATCGTGAATTAGAATCTATGGATTTGTGATTTTAAGTGTTTAGTTATTTAATTTTACCCTATAGTACTTTAGTCCAATAAGGATTTAATTAGTATTTAAAAAGGAGATTGAAATTGATTTTAATTAGGTTGGGCCTTAGGCCCAATAGCTTGGACTCTTGGTGGGCCAAACGGCCGGCCCATTGAAGCCCAAGGAGAGGTGATCGTCGACCAAGGAGGGGAGGAGTGGCCGGCCCACTTCTTCCAAGCCCAAGCCCATCTTGCATGAGCCTTGCCAAAGAGAGAGAGGAAGTTGCAATAGGAATTAGGGGAAACAAAAGGGGGAGAGAGAGTGGCCGGTTGAGGATTCGGCCAAGCCAAAGAGAGAGAGGAAGTTGTGAGAGAGAAGAGAGAGAGAGAGAGAGAGAGAGAGAGAGAGAGAGAGAGTTGCAAGAGAGAAGGGGAAGCCGAGAGAGGAGGAAGAAGGAGCCGTCCGTTGCTGTCCGTGTGCCGTCCGTGTGCCGTCATCCGCTTGATCTAAGAGGTAAGTTAGGATCAATTTCTACTCTTGCATGTGTGTCTTGCATGTGTGGTTGAATTCTTGGGTGTTTAGAGGTAAGGAACCGAAGCTAGTGTGGTTTGTTCTTGAAAATGCTTGCTGATTTCGTGTATACCGCCCGACCCAGAAACTTGTGGAGGCTTGCATGCATGTTTCGAGTTGGATTTTGACTTCAACGCCTTCATGAAAGTTGTATAAAACATCTCAAAATATAACATACTAAAATTTGGGACACAATGGTTGAGATTTAAGGGGCAAAACCCTCTTCCTACGAAGACACTAGATCTGGAACTGCTTTGCTGACCTTTTGGTAGTTTTGTGGGTTGTATGTTGCTTTTTACCGAGAATCTCCCTTCGACTTCTTCATGAAAATTGTAGAGAACATACCAAAGACAAACATACTCAAATTTGAGATAAAATTAGCAAGTGTAGCCTAGTGAATCGACTATCTCTTGAAGACAGTAAATCTGGAAACACGGTACTGGACACCCAAGACTTCTTGGACCCATATGGTGACTATTCTTAGGAAAATTTCACTTAGATCCCTTAATGAAATTTGTAGGGAACCTCTTGAGGCACAACATATCCAAATTTCAGAGGAAACGAAGAAGGATAAGTGGGTGAAAACTCGATATTTCGGAGATAGCTGTACTGGACGTTTCAGTGCTAGAATCAGGAGCTTCGGACGCCTATAGAAAATTATCTAAACGAATCTAGCCTAGATGTCTGCATGAAAAATCTACTTTAAGGTCTTGAATATAACCTGGTAAAATTTCATAATTTTCAGAGGTCATTCGGGTATTTTAATCGAAATATTTCAAGAACTGCGCAATCTGATTTTATCCGAAATTTCATGCTGTATTTGAGTGAATTATATCTTCTTGTGTGGAACTCTTTTGGACATGTGTTGTTCATGAAATTGTTATCTTATTGTCTTGTCTATCACATGTCCTGATTTCATGATTTTTGAGAATCATATGGATTTTTAATTTAAATGTTTTCTAAAATGGTACAAGCTGGAATTTAGTAAACTTCAAAAAGGCATGATAAATGGACTATTCTAAATTGTATGGACTCCATGAATTGTATTGAATAGTTGTGTCTTGTTGCATGCATGATGATGATTGGAAATGCATATATGAATCAAAGGATGAAAATGATCTTGTTTGCCATTACATCATATGCCATGTTAAAATTGAATGATAATTGAAGATGTGAATTAAGATAAGTGAGAAGGCCATTGGAGGTGTGAGCCGACGATGCCCTGGGAGTGTCAGGATGCCTGGCTAGAAGGGTACGACCGGTTGCCCGGTGGCCTTGAATGGCCGGATGCCGGAGGGTCCTCGGGAGTTTCGAGATGCTCGGAGAGTGGGGGAGCCGGAAGCTCGGCAAGTATTGTGCCGAGGGATGCCTTGTGATGCCAATTGGGGTACAAGATGCCTGGCAGGTATTGTGCCGGATGCCTAGCAGGTATTGTGCCGGATGGTTCTCGCGATGCCAGGTGGGGTGCGAGTGATGAATGTGGGATGCAAACATTGGTCCCGGGAAAGAGAAATGTGGTGGCCCAAAATGAAAGGATGAAATTGGGAAATTGAAATTGAATTATGCATGATGGTATATACATGACATGATGATGATATGTGCATGGATGCATGGTAATGATGATGGTACATGTGATATGATGATGACGAGTGCATGGATGCATGATGATGGTAAGTGCATGGATGTATGTGCACCTATGGCGTGATGGTACATGTGACATGACGATGGTAAGTGTATGACATGATGGTGATGACTATATGATGATGTATGTACATGAGGTATGATGACATGGGCATGATATCAATGTAAATTGTGCATGGATGCTTTAATGACATGTGATGTTATGATTGTGATGATTGTGTGGCATGATGCATTGAGTGGTTTATTGGTCCTTTACCTGTTGAGTGGTTGTACTGACGCCTTCGGGGACCAACATTTCAAATTAGAAAGATGCCGCTTCCTACCGTCGCGCAGGGCACCTTCTATGGCCTCCCATCGGATGTAGAGGTAGAGTGTTCGGAGATCGACTACGTCCTCGTCCCTGGACTGACTTTTGTGCGAGTGTGAGTGCTGGTTATGTACGATGTAGGCCTGGCTAAGGGCCCTATTATTCAGGAGTTTCTGTCAATTCACGTCCGCCAAGACGGAGTGTTTAGGGGGATGCTGCCGCCACCACCGCCCGACACACCAGGATGGGTGTGATGGCTGCTTGAGGGGTAGAGAGCTGATGTTTCTTTTTGGGAGTAGCCGCCGCTGTTAGATGGAGGATATCACGTGATCACTTTAGGGGTTGTAGTATCTTTTTGGGATATGGCCAAGTGTAGCTGAAAATCTTGGCCTTTTTTTCTTGTATCGACCTGAGAAAAATCCATCATGAAAATATGTGAAGAAAAGTGGCATGGCTTTATCTTTTCCTATGGTACTTAGTGGTGTGTATTGTATCATGATTGTTGAAGGGAGAGATGGCGATATTAAATTTTGCTTTCGCTAATGAGTCGCGCTGGGACCGTTTTTTAAAAAAAAAAAAAAGATTTCTATGAACTGCGGCGCTTCTTCTAAGAGATGTAATTAGTGTCCATTAGGTGTAGCAATAGGTGCCTGTGGCGACCTATGGTGTTTCGGGGTGCCACAACCGCCCTTTTTGGTATCAGCACAATGGTTATAGGTGGAGTGATAAGGAGCCTCATTTGGAAATTGAGGAACAATATGACAATGCAAACCATAGGATATAAAATGGAATAATTGATTAACTTTGAATAACAGGTGATGAGTATTCACTCGTAGATCCCTAGTAGTTAGTTTTGAGTTGTCTTTAGGTACCAGTAACATGTATATGTTACTTATGTAATAGTATTAGTTGCTTTGAATGGAGACAGTGAGTCTCGGATTATTGCTGAGGCAATGCTTGGAAATTGCAGGAAAGTCATGGTGCGAGCTGGAAGTGCTCATCCATCGAGGGCTGAAGCCTCTGCTGCAAGGGATGAACCCCGAATGGAAGACATCCTGCAGGCATTGGCCACTATTGGAAATCTGATGGAAAGGCAGGCGCAGCAACAACCTGGAGCAGAACGCCGTACTCAAGGACTAGTGGAGCAGTTTTGAAGCTGAAGCCACCTAAGTTCAGTGGAATGGGAAGCCCTGAGGAGGCAGAACATTGGATTGATGGAATGGAACAAATTTTCAGGTTGTTGGACTGCACTGCTGCTGAGAAAATAACTTTGGCAGAGTACCCTGGAGGGAAATGCAAAGTTTTGGTGGAGAGCGTCGAGGGACACAATCTTCCCACCAGTGCGAGGTTAAGCGGGAAGAGTTTGTGAGAGCTTTCAACAGAAAGCATTTTTCTGACTGTGCTAAGGATAGGAAAATTATTGAATTTGTTTGGCTAGAACAAAAGGAGCTGACAGTAGACCAATATGAGGCTAGATTTTCTGAACTGTCTAGATATGCCCCTAGGCTAGTTGAGGATCAAGAAGAGAAAGCTAAGAGGTTTCTGAAAGGGTTGAGGACTGATATCAGGAAACAACTAGTGCCTTCGAACATAAGAGATTATAATTGCATCTATGAAAGGGCACAATTGGTGGAGCAAGAGTTGGTAAGGGAACATTCAGAGAATAAGAAACCACTGTCCTTTGGTGATGTGAGACAGGGTAAGAGACCCTATGCAGGTCAAGGTCAGACCTGGGGATCTAAGAAGAAGGGCAATTTTGGGAACTTTGGAAGAGGCAGGGGTAGCCTGAATTTGGAAAGGACACCTTATCAAAATGAGGAGTGTCGAAGGTGTAATGGGCGACATGGCCCAGGACCTTGCAATGGGCAACTGAAATGTTATAGTTGTGGACGAATAGGTCATATTAAGAGAAACTGCCCACATGAAAGATCGCACGCGAGTATGGGCTCGGTGCAGCAGCCACAGCGGAATACTATTAGGCTAAACTTACCAAGGAATCCCAAGAGGCGACCAACACAAGGAAGAGTGTATGCGATCACCCAAGAGGAAGCGGAAGCTTCCAAAAATGTTATCTCAGGTACGATCCGAATGATAAAAAGGCATATGCATTGTTTGATACGGGTGTTACGCATTCATTTGTGTCTGAAAGATATAGACAGTTGAATAAGATAGAAACTACGCCTCTTGAGACGCCTCTTTGTGTTTTTACGCCTCTAAAGGATATGTTATTGTCTACGCTGGTGTGTGGAAATTGTAAAATAATAATGGGGGGAAAAGAATATGGAAATAGATTTAGTTGTAATGGTCATGTATGATTTTGATGTTATCATAGGAATGGACTGGCTTCGTAAGTATCGGGCCCAGATGGATTGTTATAGGAAAGTGATCCAATTTACCTTACCTGATCAATCTAGTTGTGAATTTCTAGGAGGTCAGACCCACCTACCTGTAGCACTTATTTCAGCAATAGAAGCCCGTGCGTTACTTGACAAAGGATGTCAAGGGTACCTGGCCATGGTTAGAGATTATACTAAGGAAGAGCCTAAGATTGATGAAATTCGGGTAGTTAACGAATTTCAAGATGTATTCCCTGAGGAATTGCCTGGATTACCGCCAGAGCGAGAAATTGAGTTTGAAATTGAATTAATGCCTGGAACAAGACCAATATCAAAAGCCCCATATAGGATGGCCTTAGTCGAATTGAAGGAATTAAAAGTGCAACTACAGGAGTTGCTTGACAAAGGATTCATTAGACCAAGTGCTTCACCTTGGGGTGCACCAGTTTTGTTTGTGAAAAAGAAAGATGAATCGATGTGCTTGTGCATTGACTATAGGCAACTAAACCAGGTGACCATTAAAAATAAGTATCCTTTTCCTAGAATTGATGATTTTTTTGACCAACTCCAGGGAAGTTCGGTCTTCTCTAAGATTGACTTAAGGTCGGGATACTATCAGCTAAGAATTAAGAAAGAGGACATTCCTAAGACTGCGTTCAGGACTCGTTATGGACACTACGAGTTCCTTTTTATGCCATTTGGATTGACAAATGCACCGGCCGCATTTATGGATCTAATGAATAGGGTATTTAAGCCTTATTTAGACCAGTTTGTAATTGTCTTTATTGATGACATCTTGATATATTCGAAAGGACCTAAGGAGCATGAGCGACACTTGAGGATAGTTTTGCAAACTCTGAGAGAGCATAAGCTGTATGCCAAGTTTAGTAAGTGTGAATTTTGGCTGGACCAGATAATATTTTTAGGGCATGTGGTATAAGGAGAAGGAATTGTAGTAGACCCGGCTAAAGTTGAGATGGTAATAAATTGGCCGAGACCGACGACACTTACTAAAATACGAAGTTTCTTAGGACTGGCTGGTTATTATAGGAGGTTTATTGAAGGATTTTCACGACTGGTAGGTCCTTTAACTAAATTAACTCGAAAGAACGTAAAGTTTGAATGAAATGGGAAATTTGAAAGGAGTTTCCAGGAGCTTAAAAGGAAATTGACCTCGGCTCCAATCCTGACTATACCAACTGGACCTAATGGTTTTACAGTGTATAGTGATGCATCTCACAAATGACTGGGATGTGTTTTGATGCAGCATGGCAAGGTCATAGCCTATGCATCTAGACAATTAAAACCCCATGAGCTGAACTACCCAACGCATGATTTAGAGCTAGCAGTTATAATGTTCGCTTTGAAGATATGGAGACACTATTTGTATGGGGAAAAGTTTGAGATTTATACGGACCATAAGAGTTTGAAATATCAGTTCTCACAAAAGGAGTTGAACATGACACAAAGGAGATGGATGGAATTGTTAAAGGATTATGATTGTGAGATAAAATACCATCCAGGAAAGGCGAATAAGGTAGCAGATGCTCTTAGTTGTAAGTTGGCTATGGAGATGGCCAGTTTAAGAATGGCGGAATGGAACTTGTTAAAGTCCGTTACAGACTCAGAATTTAAATTAAAGGTAGATTGTCTTACCAGTATGCTTAGTGCATTAAGGATTGAACCTGAAATTATTCAGAAAGTTAAAATCTTACGAGAGTCTGACCTGGAGATTTTGAAAGTGAATGATGCAGTGTCTTTAGGGAAAAGACCAGAATTTCAAGGAAATTTTGTCGGAGACACATAGGAGTAATTATAGTATTCATCCATGTAGTACAAAGATGTACAGGAATTTACATTAGCAATTTTGGTGGAATGGTATGAAGGCAGATACGGCCAAGCACGTTTCTCAATGTTTGATGTGCTAGCAGGTAAAAGCAGAACATCGTAAACCCGCAGGACTCTTGAGACCATTAGACATACCAGAATGGAAATGGGAGCATATAACGATGGACTTTATACAAGGATTCCAAAGGACGTCAAGCAGTCATGACTTTATCTGTGTTATAGTGGACCGTTTGACTAAATCTGCTCATTTCCTAGCGGTTTGCATGGACTACCCAATGGACAAATATGCAGACATATATGTAAGTCAAGTAGTACGCCTACATGGTGTTCCAGTAACTATTACCTCAGATCGGGATTCAAGATTTACTTCGAACTTTTGGCGAAGTCTTCAAATTGCATTAGGAACTAAACTTCAGTTTAGTACTGCTTTTCATCCCCAGACAAATGGACAAACAGAAAGAGTAATCCAGACATTAGAGGATATGTTGAGGGCTTGTGTAATTGATTTCAAAGGAAATTGGGATGAAATATTGCATTTGATGGAGTTTGTCTATAATAATAGTTTCCAGAAAAGTATAGGCATGGCTCCCTATGAAGCATTATATGGAAGGAGATGTAGGACTCCTGTCTATTGGAATGAAGAAGGTAAAAGGAAATTGACAGGACCTGAATTGGTACAAGTTAGCACTGAGGCTGTTGAAATTATTAGAAAAAGGCTTAAAACAGCTCAGAGTAGACAGAATGACTACGCAGATAGGCGTAGAAGGCCTTTGGAGTTTAGCGTAGGAGACCATGTATTTCTTAAGGTATCTCCAATGAAAGGGATATCTCAATTTGGGATGAAGGGTAAGTTAAGCCCTAGATTTGTCAGACCTTTTGAGATACTTGAAAGGATAGGGGATGTAGCTTATCGTTTAGCGCTGCCTCCTAAGTTGGGAAATTTGCATGATGTGTATGTATCGATGTTGAGGAAGTACCAGCCAGATCCTGGTCACATATTCGATCATGAAGCCATCAAAGTGGATGAGAAAGTGAGGTACATCGAAGAGCCTGTACAGATACTGGATCGGAAGGAGCAAATTCTTAGGACTAAAAAGATCCCATTGGTTAAGGTATTATGGTGACATCATGATATGGAAGAAGCCACATGGGAAAGTGAAGATCAGATGAAGGAAAAGTACCCCTACTTGTTTCAAGAAGGCTCGAGTGGTAACTAATTTCAAGGACGAAATTCTCTAAGGAGGGGAGAATTGTGGCATCCTGAAATTCTTTGCCAGTCATTAGGGGTGCTCCAATTAATGTCTTGTATTGAGATCTATGGCTGAGTTTAAATGGATAAATCTTGGAAGAGGATGACTTATCTTTGACCATATGTATCATGAATTAAAATCTATGGATTTGTGATTTTAAGTGTTTAGTTATTTAATTTTACCCTATAGTACTTTAGTCCAATAAGGATTTAATTAGTATTTAAAAAGGAGATTGGAATTGATTTTAATTAGGTTGGGCCTTAGGCCCAATAGCTTGGACTCTTGGTGGGCCAAACGGCCGGCCCATTGAAGCCCAAGGAGAGGTGACCGTCGACCAAGGAGGGGAGGAGTGGCCGGCCCACTTCTTCCAAGCCCAAGCCCATCTTGCATGAGCCTTGCCAAGTGGCAAAAAGGAAGGCTCCATGCATTGGCTTGTGGGAAGGCACATCATCATTGCTAATGATGGGAATTAGGGGAAATAAAAGGGGGAGAGAGAGTGGCCGGTTGAGGATTCGGCCAAGCCAAAGAGAGAGAGGAAGTTGCGAGAGAGAGAGAGAGAGAGAGAGAGAGAGAGAGAGAGAGAGAGAGAGAGTTGCGAGAGAGAAGGGGAAGCCGAGAGAGGAGGAAGAAGGAGCCGTCCGCCCGTCGCTGTCCGTGTGCCGTCCGTGTGCTGTCGTCCACTTGATCTTAGAGGCAAGTTAGGATCAATTTCTACTCTTGCATGTGTGTCTTGCATGTGTGGTTGAATTCTTGGGTGTTTAGAGGTAAGGAACCGAAGCTAGTGTGGTTTGTTCTTGAAAATGCTTGCTGATTTCGTGTATACCGCCCGACCCAGAAACTTGTGGAGGCTTGCATGCATGTTTCAAGTTGGACTTTGACTTTGATTCCTTCATTAAAGTTGTAGAAAACATCTCAAAATATAACATACTAAAATTTGGGACAAAATGGTAGATATTTAAGGGGCAAAACCCTCTTCCTACGAAGACACTAGATCTGGAACTGCTTTGCTGACCTTTTGGTAGTTTTGTGGATTGTATGTTGCTTTTTACCAAGAATTTCCATTAGACTTCTTGATGAAACTTGTAGAGAACCTCCTAAATACTAACATACTCAAATTTGAGGTAAAATAAGCAAGTGTAGCCTAGTGAATCAACTATCTCTTGAAGACGGTAAATCTGGAAACACGGTACTGGACACCCGAGACTTCTTGGACCCATATGGTGACTATTATTTGGAAAAATTCACTTAGATCCCTTAATAAAATTTGTAGGGGACCTCTTGAGGCACAACATATCCAAATTTCAGAGGAAACGAAGAAGGATAAGTGGGTGAAAACTCAATATTTTGGAGATAGCTGTACTGGACGTTTCGGTGCTAAAATCAGGAGTTTATGATGCCTATAGAAAATTATCTAGAACGAATCTGGCCTAGATTTCTTCATGAAAAATATGCTTTAAGCTCTTGACTATAACCTGGTAAAACTTCATAATTTTCAGAGGTCATTCGGGTATTTTAATCGAAATATTTCAAAAACTGCACAATCTGATTTTATCCGAAATTTCATGCTGTATTTCAGTGAATTATATCTTCTTGTGTGGAACTCTTTTGGACATGTGTTCTGCATGAAATTGTTATCTTATTGTCTTGTCTATCGCATGTCCTGATTTCATGATTTGAGAATGATATGGATTTTTAATTTAAATGTTTTCTAAAATGGTAGAAGCTGGAATTTACTAAACTTCAAAAAGGCATGATAAATGGACTATTCTAAATTGTATGGACTCCATGAATTGTATTGAATAATTGTGTCTTGTTGCATGCATTATGATGATTGGAAATGCATGTATGAATCAAAGGATGAAAATGATCTTGTTTGCCATTACATCATATGCCATGTTAAAATTGAATGATAATTGAATATGTGAATTAAGATAAGTGAGAAGGCCGTCGGAGGTGTGAGCCGATGATGCCCCGAAAGTGTCGGGATGCCTGGCTAGAAGGGTATGGCCGGTTGCTTGGTGGCCTTGAATGGCCGGATGCCGGAGGGTCCTCGGGAGTTTCAATAATTATGAATCAAAGGATGAAAATGATCTTGTTTGCCATTACATCATATGCCATGTTAAAATTGAATGATAATTGAAGATGTGAACTAAGATAAGTGAGAAGGCCGTCGAAGGTGTGAGCCAACGATGCCCCGGGAGTGTCGGGATGCCTGGCTAGAAGGGTACGGCTGGTTGCTTGGTGGCCTTGAATGACCGGATGCCGGAGGGTCCTCGGGAGTTTCGAGATGCCCGGAGAGTGGGGGAGCTGGAAGCTTGGCATGTATTGTGCTGAGGGATGCCTCATGATGCCAGTTGGGGTATGAGATGCCTGGCAGGTATTGTGGCGGATGCCTAGCAGGTATTGTGCCGGATGGTTCTCGCGATGCCAGGTAGGGTGCGAGTGATGAATGTGGGATGCAAACATTGGTCCCGGGAAAGAGAAATGTGGCGGCCTAAAATGAAAGGATGAAATTGGGAAATTGAAATTGAATTATGCATGATGGTATATGCATGACATGATGATGATATATGCATGGATGCATGGTAATGATGATGGTCCATGTGATATGATGATGATGAGTGCATGGATGCATGATGATGGTAAGTGCATGGATGTATGTGCACCTATGGCATGATAGTACATGTGACATGATGATGGTAAGTGTATGACATGATGGTGATGACTATATGATGATGTATGTACATGAGGTATGATGACATGGGCATGATATCAAGGTAAATTGTGCATGGATGCTTTAATGACATGTGATGCTATGATTATGATGATTGTGTGGCATGATGCATTGAGTGGTTTATTGGTCATTTACCTGCTGAGTGGTTGTACTCACCCATTTGGGGACCAACATTTCAGATTAAAAAGATGCCGCTTCCTATCGTCATGCGGGGCACCTTCTATGGCCTCCCATCGGATGTAGAGGTAGAGTGTTCGGAGATCGACTGCGTCCTCGTCCCTGGACTGACTTTTGTGCGAGTGCGAGTGCTGGTTATGTATGATGTAGGCCTGGATGAGGGCCCTATTATTCAGGAGTTTCTGTCAATTCATGTCCGCCGAGACGGAGTGTTTAGGGGGATGTTGCCGCCACCACCGCCCAACGCACCAGGATGGGTGTGATGGCTGCATGAGGGGTAGAGAGCTGATGTTTCTTTTTGGGAGTAGCCGCCGCTGTTAGATGGAGGATATCACGTGATCACTTTAGGGGTCGTAGTATCTTTTTGGGATATGGCCAAGTGTAGCTGAAAATCTTGGCTTTCTTTTGTTATATTGACCCGAGAAAAATCCATCACGAAAATATGTAAATAAAAGTGGCATGGCTTTATCTTTTCCTATGGTACTTAGTGTTGTGCATTGTATCATGATTATTGGAGGGAGAGATGGCGATATTAAATTTTGCTTCCGCTAATGAGTCACGCTGGGACCGTTTTCAAAAAAAAAAAATGTCTATGAACTGCGACGCTTCTTCTAAGAGATGTAATTAGTGTTCATTAGGTGTAGCAATAGGTGCCTGTGGCGACCTAAGGTGTTTCGGGGTGCCACAATCCACCTCAACACCATCCTAGGTGATCCTATGTGGCCCAAGTCCGACAACAGGTTATGTGTGCTAGTGTAGTGCAGTGCAAAGAATACATACACAACAGTTTATAAACAAGTAACACTTCATAATTTCAAAACATAAACATTCATTCCCAACTCCACACCTGCAAGACAAGGGGTTAACAATCACTCCTCCCCTTATAACTCTCACCTACAAAAACATTTAACACTCACGTTAGGGACATACCTGATATCCTCGCTGTCAAACAATAATTATTTTTGAACAAGATAGATTTAGGCCTAAGTCTTCTATGGTTTAAACCAAATCCCCAGTCGAGTCACCAAGCTGTTGTGACCTACCCCTCGGGGGGAGGGAATAGGTATAAGGATATTGCCTAAAGGATGGACCTAAGACCCATGATTAGGTACAGGCTCTCCCAAGCCCATACCTCGTGTGACATTGGGGTATTTTGAAGAATTTTGCAAAAATGAGTCGCCACTAGACTATTGAGATCGGCTAGAAACCAAGTGAGGTATGAGAGTATGCCACGTTTCCTACGCAACCAGAGAATCTAGGGTCGGAAACTTGATTACACTAATTGACCAATTAGTACCCTTTCGGTACCTAATCTTAATCATTTTAGAAGAAAGAATTTTGTTAGGCAGTTTGGATTGATTTTACACCTATCCACTAACATGCGAGGTAATCATGTGGGTGCGTAATTATTAAAGTAACAATCATAGCTACCAATATGCTAATTGCAGTAAAATTGAGCACGTGCAATTAAACATAATTAAATATACAAATTAAACACACGATATAATTAATATACGAGAAAATAAAGCCCTAATTACACTAAGAATGGAAGACATAGCAATTCCTAACCAAGCCCTACATTTTTTTGGATTTTCGAAATTTTTTAATTTTTTTTTCTAATTTAAAAAAAGCAATTATTTTTTTTTTATTTCGCTAGATTGGGTCGAGTCTAGTCTCGACCCGATCGGGTGGCTTGGTCCAACCCTCACGAGTTTGGCCCGAACGGTCGGGCGGGTCGGGTTAGACCCGCCCGACCAGGTAAGGCCCGACCAACCCTAGTCGGGCCGTCGCTAGGCTAGGATTGGGCCTCAACCAGTGGGACTAATCCCCTACAAAAAGGGTTCCGCAGGCCCATTGCCCAGACCAACTCTAGGCTGTGGGCTGCTAGAAAAAGCCGAGTGGGCCAAAAAGATTTGGCCCAGCTTGGCCTACCTCCTTTAGCCAGTGACTGCTTAGTCACGACCAGAGGAGCCGTAATGGCGCCGTCTAGGCGGTTTGCCGGCCAAGGCGCAACGGTGCCATCCCGATTAGGCGTGGTGACACCTTTCGTCCCCCCTGACATCGAAGGGCTTTGACGGAGACGGCAAAAGGGGTTTGGGGTGAGCTCCAACAACACGTGCAAGGACTCGCAGCTCCGACCTCCCACGACTCCAATGACGTAGCTCCCGAGAACATGACCTAGACAACGTAGAAGAGAGAGGGAGCAATGGAGTGGGAGGGACGCGGCCCATGGCCCTAAACGACGAGAACAGAGGGGAAACTTTGGCTTGACATTTCGTCGAGCAGGTGGGACGTGCTAGTAAACCTAGGGGCTTTTGGATCGGCTGACGCCCGAGCACGAACTTAGAGGGCTAACGAAGTGAACCGGTACACCAGGGAACACAATGGGGGACAGACGAGGGTTGGAGCTCGCCCGAACTGGTCGAGACGAGCTCCAGCCAGCTCAGTTCAGAAGATGCACACCAAATGCTTGATGAAATGCTTACCTTAGTCCCAGTGGGAATGGTGGCGGTTAGTGACGAATGGGCAGCTTCCGGCGATGGTGAGGCGTCCCTAGGGCTCTTTACTCCTTGGCTGATCTCCACAAGCCCCGCTTCTCCCTGCCTCCTTCTTTAGTTTCACTCTCTTCCTCCTCCATTTCTCTCCTCCCCTCCCTCTCTTTCTGGCGTCGTCGTCATTGCCTTTCTCTCTAGCGGTGCCATGTGCTTTCAGGTTTTTCCCATGCTCCCCCTACTGTCGTGCTGCTACTATGCCTTGTCTTCTTGCCTTGCTCTACTGTCTCTTTAATTACTAGAGGTTTCATGGCAAAGGATGGAAGGAGGAGGAAGACAAGTTGGCGCGGGCTGGGCTGAAGGGAAGAGGAGCTGGGCCGCACAGGGGGAAACAAGCCTGACCGTGCGGGGAAGGAAAAAAAGAAGGCGGGCCAGGCCAAGACCGGATTTGACCTGACCTAAACCCTTCCACGTTTATGTGTGTGTGTGTGTGTGTGTGTACTTCAAAATACAAATTAGGTGTCAACACTCCCAAATTCATACCCCACGTGACAGTGGAGTGTCGCGACTTGTACCCACATGAACAACACACCTTGAGAGAGGAGGTCGGATGTGAATATCGAATCACTTCATCCTCTAGGGTACTGCCACATTGAGTTTCATCGAAACTCGTACCTCGTGTGACAGGTTCATTTATACGGTGTAATTGTTTACGACAACCTAAAAATAAGACGAGAGTCACCACTAACCTCATTTCGGTGGTTGGCTAGAAAACCCAATCGAGGATCAGAAGTATTCCCTTTATTCCTATGTAGCCAAATAACTAGGTTCGGGGACTTAGATTATGCTAATATTTCTATTAGCGCCCTTTCGGTACTTAAACAGTATGTTATGTTTACCTAACGTGTCCATGCATTTCTTCTTATATTTTCGGGATCATTAGTTCTAAACTAAGCAACCATGTGTGGTTGGTCATTTTCATATTATTCTATTTCTAAAAAACAAGAAAAGAAAACAATAAATGGAATTGAAATTACAAGGCCGTAAGTAAACAATCAATAAAAGTCATAAATCTACTATGCAATCCTAGAAAATATAAAAGAGAAACATAATTGAAAAAAGATAAGAGGAAGAGAGAAAACCCACAATTCGTCAAGCTTTATACAACAAATGGAACCCGAAACATATGTCAGGGAAATGAATAGTACATGATAATGGTCATAATGGATATCGATCTCCATCGTCTTCGTACTTTCTTCATCTTTAGGGTCCTAATGTAAACCTAATCTAGAAACCTATAACTAAGTACATACAATGGAAATAAACAAGCATACACATCAAAACAATAAAAAACATGATATCATGTCAAGATCAATCATTTAAAGAAAGTATAATGGAAAAATCAAATTTTAGGGCCTCGGGGTTAGCCTGTCTTTCATGCTAGGGTTCCCACTAAGACACCTAGCTAATTCATTTTTGTGACTTATAGCCATTATTGACCAATTGTTTTCTTGCATGGCCAATAATGCTTATAAGTCTCATAACCAGGCGATCTATGTGAACCTAGGGTTTTTCCTCGATATCATGCATGTATTGCAGAAAAACTATCTAAAAGTCACATGTATTGGAGAAATTTAAATATACGTATAGGTCTTTTGGACCTTATTTTTCAACCAATCAAATAGATGAGTGAGCTGTTGGCGGATCACTTATTACCAAAGTCATGCATCAATCACAAACATAGGCAATTCTAAATGTGTGACATAATTGTATGCATGGAGGGTACATATGATGTTTTAAAGACATCTTTTGAAATTATTTACAAAAATTTTGAGATAAAGTGATGTCTCGGCTATGAAAGGCATTCAATTGCCAAGACTAGCTAAAGGCCCGCATAAATGCACTTACAAGCATCGCAGGCATTTTTACAATTCAAACTGTGACTTTTACGATATCAAATCAGGATTTTAAAAATGTTTGGAAATATTTCGGATTAAGGAATACTTAGGCTATGGAACACATTTAATTGCCAAGGCTTGCCCAAGACTCGCATAAATACTCTCACAAGTATCATAGGTATTTTGAATATGGTCCAATTTACGATTTTTTCTTAAGCCAAATCAATTTTTGGAAAGTAATTTTTAAACAAATTGTTTTTGGAAAACTTCACATGTACCAAAGTATTTTTAAAATTTGATTTGAAATGACGATTTGTCCAAAAATTATTTAACAATGAATATTGAGTATTAAGAGCCACTTTTATGAAGATGGAATGACCTAGGTTGATGCACAAACTAACCTAGAAAGTTTATCTAAACAATCACAATCATGTTCAGGCAAATCTTTGACCAAACAAGATGCTACAACAAAATTGAATAATATCCATAAATAATCCAGTTATAAAAAAAAAAAAAATCATTGATATGTAGGATATAATAACGAACAACTTTTGTGAAGAAAGTTTTCCTAAACAAGTTACACATGATTTTACAAAAATCAGACAATAAGCAACAGTATGTTAGAAAGTTGTCAAAACAGCAGGACACTTAGCCAATATTATAAGGATTTTTCCTATCAAAACAAGTCTAAAAATCACCAAATTTTCACACAACATAGCCAACATGTTGGCAAACAAGTTTTGTTAAGAGGCCAAGTGTAGAATCCTAATAAAAAAATGGAACAAAAATATCAAAAGTCTGTCCAAACAGGGATTAGGATAGAGGTCCAAATTTGATCCTATGTCCAGATTTTGATCTATTTTTGAAAAAAAAAAAATAGCAAGTGGTCTAAACGACGAGCGATTTGTGTGAAATTAGTGACATTGAAAACCTTTAACTGTGCCTTATGACTTCCTAGAAGGGCTCGAGTCCAAATAGGTCAATTATGTGCTCTAAGATCAAGATCTCTAAAGATGCACATATTAGTAATTAAAAAATAGAACACACACATGCATCAATAAATCTCAAAACCGTTCAAGTAATGCACAAATGGCATGAAGAAAATCACATGTGACATAGAATTAGATGCGACAAACAATTGGGGTGATCATCTAACCTTAAATCGGCATGAGAAAATATCATACAATTCAATGACAATATAATATGACTCAAGATTCATAATGAAATGCTTGAGAGTTTGTAGGTAAACATGCGCTCTTATGGCACATATTAACGGCACATATTAATCATGCAAAATGACACTTAAATGCAATGACATGAACATGTATTCAAACCTTGTAACATGAGACTTAAGTGTCAAGGAGACATTATCACAAAATTTGGACTCTAAATGACTCAAACAAATATGGCAAGATGCATGTACAATGAGATTTGATTTCAACATTTGTCTCACAGAATGTGCACGATTTCAGATATCTCAAGATGTGTAAAAATCTTACAAAATATTCTACACATAGACCATGTAATGATGAATGTTTCACGTTAAGAGTCCAAAACATAAATGTGATCACATGAATCGAAGCAAAAATGACAAAAGAGAGATGCACATTTTAGACTATGTACCGATGCAGCACGTTTTAACCTTAACTCATGCAATTGACTCACTTGGCAACGTCAAGACTTTGCAAAGCATGCATCAATTGAACATATGTATCATGTATTTCAATTCTTATGAAGGATTTGAGACCAAATAGGTGCATTTGTGGACTCAATTTCATCAAAATAGAATTCAGACCAATGCAGGACAAATTATCCTAAGTTTAGATCTAAGTGATTTTGACCTAATTAAACTCATCCAAAAATCACGAAACAATTATAAAATATTTTCTATATAATTATAAGAAATTTTCATGAAGGAAAGTTCTTTTAGAACTTAACACAAAAATCAGCACAAAAATCACTATATCAGACATTAATATGAAACAGACTGACCTAGGCTTGGATTTGAGTAGATCTGACCTAATTAAGCACATCCAAAAATGATGAAAAAATTACAGTATATGCATAAAATGATTTGGAACAAAAATCATGAGGTAGGAGTATCCAAAAATCATCACATAATGCTACACAAAAATAGTAAAGTCACATTTCAGAGTAAAAATAGAACCGAAAATCCAACTGAATTACAGTAGAATCGCTCATCTTTGGAGATGCTTTTCGAGCGTCAAACAAAGCTTGATTGGGGCGTCTGACCTACCTTTTCGAAGCTTGGGATGTCTATTATCTAATCCTAACATGACTTGAGTTGAAATGAGGTCGTTTCAGACCTCATTTTGGTCAAAATAGCAAATCAATCTTAAGGTTATGAATTTGCAGATTTAAGCAAAATCAAGCACAATCATTCAAGTTCAAACTTCAGCAACTCATCAAAGATCACATGAGTATAGCATATATCCCTAATATTGAACCCTACCCCCGGCTGGCTAATCCGGCCTTGCTTCATGGGTTTCGAGACCAAGAAATTACCTTTCATCGCGATTTAGTCAATTTTGATCGAAATCGATTGAAGTTTTCGTCAAAACTTCAATCAAACCTCCACAAATCATCAAGGACTAGATTCAAATAGCAACTAACAACTTCAAAAGGTGGCTAAATCACTTGTAACAAAGGAAAATAGAACCGATCCAAGAGTTGGACTGGTTTGGATGCTGTCGGAGTAGATCAAGCTTGAAAAGGCATATTAAGAATTGCTAGAGGTGAGATCAACCTCCTAGCAGCTAGAGTAGGATGAGTAGATCGCTGGTGCGGATGAATCGTCACTGGTGGGGGCTAAATCGGCCGTGATCTGATCACTGGAAGGAGGTCTAATCGGACCGAGCTAAAGAGAGGAAGAGAGATATGTTCTTAGTGTCAAAATAGAGAGGAGAGAGAGATTTTGTGCACCAAATGAAGGCCCCCTTAAAATGGGGGGAATTTTCATTTATATACTCACAAATTAAGCGATTCCGGTTGTTGATTCGATCTGACAGTTGAAATTTCAATCCAACGATCAAAAATCAATTTCGAAGGCTCCATCATGATCTCGAGGTATCGGGTAATTGATCTGGTAGGTTTGATTTGCAAAAATCCATGCTAAAATTGGGAATTGCGTCAAAATATTCGATTATGGATTAATTAGCAATTTGACGAAATTCAAGAGTCAATCTATAAAATTTCGAGAAATTGAATGTACATAAGTGAAATTGGCATTGTCAAGATTGTAAAACTAGTCATTGGAGGTCAGGAATCGATGGGCAAGGGGTTGAACTAGCCGGCCAAAGCAAGCTGCCATTTAGATCAGTTAGAATAGTTCGGTCCACTTCGACCAGTTTTTGACCGGTTCTGTTCTCATTATTTGGCCCACTTGGGGCCTCTATCGGGCCAAAATTTATGCAATTGGTCCTAGATCACATTCATAAGGAATTTCACCTAATTTAAGAAGAAATTGGCTAATTAATGTACAATTAAGCTAATCAAACCATATGAACATGATCTAGGGGTCTCTTATTGACTTAATAGAATGATTATCATGAAAAGCAGTAGGTCAAAATCATGGGTGCTTTAAATTGGGCTTGAAGGGCTAAAATGGTAAAATTTGCAATTCAATGGACAAAATTAAAAATTAACTAAAATTGAACTGAATTAGTGTTACAAATTACCCTATCTAATGAACTACTCATGTGTAAGATCACATATCGCATTCAAATTTACCTTGAATTGAAGTGTTCGAGCTCAGGTAAAAAAATGGATCTAAGTCTAATATTCAAATTGGACCTAGATTTATAAAATTAAATCATAGCCATGAATGGGTCAATTCAAATTTTGATGATTGAAGCTTAATTGCTTGACTTTCTTATGCTTGGAAGAATAAAATCCTTCAAATTGGTAAGTTCTTGTGTGAATTTTCAAAAATCGATTCCGAATTTAGACTTATTTTAAGGAAATGATCGAGAAACAATTATCCGTTCGCAAGTTATGAATGATTGGTTTTGGTCCCTCTAATTAGGGCTCAAAATGGCAATTTGCATTTTGACTCAGTAGATCGCAAGATTAGATGCACAGGCAGATTTCAATAATCTCTAAACCAAATACTAAAGAAGGAACTATACTTAATTATGACTAGAATAAAAGTAATTTTATTTTTGGTCGATTTAGAACCTAAAATTGAAAAATTCAGAAATCAAGATTCTTAATTGAATTTTGTGAAATTTTTGACACAAAAGTGAAATTGACATTAAAAAAAAAAATGTTTTTGTAGATTTTTTATTTTTTCCATTTTTTTGGTCAAAAATTTGACCAAAAGTCAACCATTTAGTTGACTTTTCCTAAAATGTTGATTTTTTAGTTAAATCTTTGAATTTTCAAGAAATTGATTTGACAAAAGTGAAATTAAAGTTAAATGGCATCTTTTTGGGTAAAAGTCAATTTTTGACTTGGGATTAACTTTCAGTCAAAGGGTTGACTTACTAAAAAGTCAACCCAAAAGTCAACCGTTTGACTTTTCAGGTTTCTCTTAAAAATGAGTTAGAAATTGCTTAAAACGATAATGCAAAAGAAAACGACACTTTCGGCTAAGAAATGAGGCTCGTCGCGATCAAAACCAAAATCTCGATGTTTTACTTTTTATCAATGCGTCGATTAAAAATTAAGTGTCAACAGCTACCCTACTCTTCTTTGAGTGAGAGTTCAAAGTGGTTTCACTCAAAAACAAAATTGATATTTGCAATTTTTAGTCAACTCCGCTTTAGGATTAGAAAAAGATAGAGGAAATGACATTTTGTTAGGGACGCATCTAGACACCTACCTTTGCTCATTGGAGATTCTAGACTCATATTTGGAATTCTTCCCTCCTTTTCTCTTATGGAATGGAATGAAGGAAATGACATTGTTTAGGGAAAAGGAAACATGGAACTTAAAATCGAGATTTTTGAGGACAATTTAGAACCTAAAGCCAAGGTTTCATAGGACAACCTCGAACCTGAAGCCAAGGTTTCTTAGGACAATTTGGAACCTGAAGTCGAGGTTTCTTAGGATAATTAAAAACCTAAAGCCAAGATTTCTTAAGACAACCTAGAACCTTAAGCCGAGATTTTGTAGGACAAGTTTGAACATGAAGTCAAGGTTTCTTAGGACAACCAGGAACCTAAAATCGAGGTTTCTAAGGACAACCAAGAACTTAAAGCCGAGGTTTCTGAGGATAACCTGGAACTTAAAGTCTAGGTTTCTTAGGACAATCTGGAACTTGAAATTGAGGTTTTGAGGACAACCAAAAACCTAAACCCAAGGTTTCTTAAGACAACCTAAAACCTAAAGTTGAGGTTTCTTAGGGCAACCTAGAACCTTAAATTGAGGTTTCTTAGAACAACCAAGAACCTAAAACTAAGGCTTCTTAGGACAATCTAGAACCTAAAGCCGAGGTTTCTTAGGATAACCTAGAACCTAAAATCGAGGGGGGTATGGTTTAGGGTGACCAAAAACAAAAAACAAGGGTTATGGTTTAGGATAACAAAAACCAATCCACTTGGAGAAACACATATTTTGAAAAAACATATGTGCAGATCTTTTGGATCTTATTTCTCAACCAATCAAAGAGATAAGTGAGCTGTTGGTGGATCATTTATTACCAAAGTTATGCGACAATCACAAACACAGGCAATTCTAAATGTGTGACATAATTATATGTATGGAGGGTACATGTAATGTTTCAAAGACATCTTTTGAAATCATTCACAAAAAATTTTGAGACAAAGTGATGTCTCCACTATGAAAGGCATTTAATTGTCAAGGCTAGCCCAAAACTCACATAAATGCACTCATAAGTGCTGCAAGCATTTTGAATACAATATAAACCGTGACTTTCACGATGTCACGCCCCGAACCCCGAGCATGCAACAACCCCTTCTCTTGGTCTATAGAAAGCGACGTCCTAGGACTCGTCGACGACCATTCATTTTAATCTTTCATTATACGCAAGCGGAAGATGAACTATCCCCCGTCACAACAGACAATCAAGCAATCAAACAGGGATAGAGGGATGGATAACAAGAATGACAACAACTAGTCGTATATACATTTTTATTGGATTAACCAATGGAGGATCGTTTCCAAAATACAAGCCCACCACGGGGGCTGATCCATCCTTTAAGCCAGACCAAAAAGAAACTATACAAAATGATCCCTCGGGTTCGACACCCCTATCACTCGGACCCATCGGACTCAGGCTCCATCGAGTCAATCTCTGGTGGAGCGGGGGCAGGATTCTCCACTGTACCGGCGGGTGCACCATTCTAGGGTCCTTAAAGTGGTTATACAATAACCAGTAAGATAAAATTTCAGCAAGTTCTCCCCCTAAGCTCCGGTCAGTACACCAACTCAACTCGGGGTATCTCTCCAAAACCACCCCACAAGCAAACCAAAGATCAACAACCAAGAACCAACCAATGAAAACATCCAGGGTCAACCAACAATTAAGTAGTCGGTTCACATGCAACCTTACCTGATATGCCATACCCCTGCATGTTATATCTCAGCACAATACACGCAATGCACATGGCCATTAGATGATGCAGTTCATCAATCACATACGAGTCGCATCACAAGCGATCTCACCCGGCCATTGCTATACCCTGCACGTTATCAATTCAAGCGTGTGTGCCATAAACAATTCACATGGGTCCTGATTATAAGGTAAAACCGTCATGACACATCCCATACCATTCCAAACAATTTTTCCCCATAATTAGGCGCGGCTATCACATCCACTCATGCATAATCGGAACCAATGATGCCATGTTTCTCACACGCTCTTGCATCCACACGTGGTCCAGTTATTACTATCACCCCCCAAAACTGCTGTTGGGGCGGCGGGTATTTCAACTCCCCAAACTCCTATTGGGGCGACGGGTATTTCAACTCCCCGAACTCTTGTTGGGGTGGTGGGTATTTCAACTTTCACCCCTCGAACTCCTGTTGAGGTGGCAAGTATTTCAACTGTCACCCCTCGAACTCCTATCGTGGTAACGGGTTCAACTTAGTGATCATGCAAGCAAACCACCACTTTTTATCTTTGAGCATTAGCCAATACACACATGCTTGCATATACAACCTCAAATCACTTTCTCATAAAAGCGGTCCATTTTGGTGTCCCTCAGACAAACCAAGTTTCCCTTTTTGTGAAAACCATACAATTCATGCGGATGTCAATGCAATGACACATCCCATTCCTCTCATAGGATCAAAACACATGAAACAAGGCAATTTTTCACTCTTTGGTGAACAGTGCACGTGAACAGTATTTTGTGAACAATGTAATATGAACAGTAGAATTTCAAAATTTAATATTTAATAATTAAGAAAAACCTCAATTAAAATAAACAATCAGTTAATTAAGGCTAAACATGCTTAATCAAACACAAAACCACAATTAATTAACAAAAAGCAATATTAGCCTAAACTAATCTTAACCATCTTTCTATCCACCCATCTTAGGGCTAATACAACTTAATTAAACCCCTAAACTAGAATTAGCCCTAACTAAACCAACCCTAAGTAAGTTTAGGCATTAAATGAAGGATTGGGGGCTAAACTCACCCATTAAGCGGGCCGGAGACACGGACGTGGTGGCGGCGACGAAGGCGACGCACGGGGACCTCAACCATGACGATCCAAGGTGGTCTCAAGGCTGAAACAACAGCAACAACCTCTACCTCTCATTGCAACTCTGGAAAACTAGATTGTAGAGGCGGGAAAGGAGTTGAACGGGCTGGCCGGAGCTCCGGTGAGCGGTTGACAAGTGACCAGCGGAACTTGGGGGTCAAGGGGGACTAGCTGGTGGCTGGGATGGGTGGAGATTAGGCTAGAACATGAGGAAAACGGCTGAAATGGGCGAAGTAGCATAGTTGGACAGGCGGATAGGCGAGCGGCGGCTTCTAGCTGGCCGGCTGGTCAGCCGGCGGCTCCGACCAGCGAGTGGCTACCTCCGTCTATATGGTTTAGGCCTTCTGAGCACGATGGTGGGTGGCACGGGTGGTTATTCTCACGGGAAGGTAACAACCAACTCAACTTTTTGGAGGAATGTCAACAGGAGCAAAAAAAGGAAGAAGAAGAAACAAGGGAAGAGAGAGAGGGTTCACGGTTTAGGGCTAAAAAGGGGGAGAGAGAGTGATGTGAGGGCTGCTGTCAAGGCCTCATCAAGGCCCTCACATGCTTGTTTCAAGTCCCCATACAAGTGACATCATCTTCTCTCTCTTCTTTTGCCCTTTTCTCTCTACAACTAGGGGCAAAATGGTCATTTCACCTTGCAATTTCCTAATCTGCCCTTGGGCTGAAAATGAAGGGCGGGCTTAAGAAATGGGCTTGGAAATGAATAGGAATGGGCTCGGGAATTGGTTGGGCTTGAAATGGCTAAAGATTGGACAATGGGCTCGGAAGGGTAAAATGGTGGGTTGGGTCTAATGGGCTCACTTGCTTGCTTTGGGCCCACTATGGTGGCTATCCCACCTTGGGCCTGAGGACCACACTGGCCTTGCCCAGCCCATGTTCTCAAAGGCTTGCTTCCTTGGTCCGTAAATCCCTTTTTCAAAGACTTAGCTTAATTAGCACTATTGATTATTGAAGTAGCATCATCCAAAAGTCCATCCCGGACGTTCACGAAAATTCAAAGTCTAATATTGGATTCTCATGCCATGTCAATTTTGTGCAGATGCCATTTTGGTACAACTTAGATTGATAGGCGGCTTCGAGGATTTACGTGTAATCGACTCGTGTTAAACCACATTCAAGACATCTCGACACATGGACGTCCTTGACTACATGAAATTGCGGATGATAGATTCTTATTTCAAAGTACACGATTATCGAGAATCGACATAGGGTCGTTCGCAAGCTCGATAATAGTAAATGGAATCACTTGTTGTCCCATGATGTTATGTCCACAAATCGACTTGTAGTCGTCCTTGAAATCGGTCTGTCTATCTACAGGATCTTCCTCATGCAAGTTTCACGATCAAGTTGTTTTCCCAGGTCAAGTTATTTAGTCGCATGAGTTCTGTCCTCATTAGCTTTTCCCCTCAAGGTCAGTATCTCGGGAGTGATCAATTTGGAGTGAGATCAACCAACAATGCATTGACAAAATTCATGTTCATTCATCCCTCAAAGGGCTCGCTTGAATTTCAGGATGTCACAATTCTTCCCCCTTTATAAAAATTTTGTCCTCAAAATTTGCAATTATAGGTAAATTCTCAAAAAGATGGGGTGTTGTTGCTTCATTGCTTCCTCACTTTCCCATGTAGCTCCCTCCATCTCGTGATGTTGCCATATCACCTTAACTAAGGTGATAGTCTTGTTTTAAAGCACTTGCTCTTTACGGCCCTTTATTTGTATCGGCCTCTCCACGTACGACACCTTGTCGTCTACGTCCAGTTCTTTAAAGTTCAATACGTGAGTGGGGTCCAGTTCATACTTTCTCAACATGGACACATGGAAAACATCATGTACTTGTGCAAGCTTCGGTGGCAACGCAAGACAACATGCCAAAACCCGGATCCTTTCTAAAATTTCAAAGGGTCCAACGTACCTCGGACTTAACTTTCCTTTCTTGCCAAACTTTGAAGTACCCCTCATTGGCGATACTTTCAATAACACATGATCGCCCATCTTAAACTCCAACGGTTTACAACGCTTGTCTACATAGCTCTTCTAACGACTCTGAGCGGTCTTTAGTTTGTCTCAGATAATCTAAACTGCATTCAAGGATTGCTGTACTAACTTTGGCCCCGTGATTTTTTGCTAACTAACCTCGTCCTAACAAAGTGGAGTTCTGGAGGGTCTCCCATACAAAGCCTCAAATGGTGCCATTTTAATGCTTTATTGATAGTTGTTGTTGTAGGCAAACTTAACCAAGTGAAGCTGCTATTTCCAACTGCCTTTAAAATCTTTAACACAGGTTCGTAACATGTCCTCAAGAGTTTGGATCATCCTTTCTGAGTGACCGTCCGCCTGCGGATGGTATGCTATACTATGCTGTAGTTTCATCCCCAAAGCGGATTGCAAACTTTTCCAAAAAGTTGCCGTAAACTTAGGATCATGATCAGACGTGATCGTCACTGGAACTCCATGAATGCGGACAATCTGATGCATATACAACTCTGCATACCTATCCAACGTGAAATCCTTCCGTACAGCAATAAAGTGAGTCGATTTTATCAATCTATCAACCACTACCCAAATCGAGTCATTTTCTCGCTGACTCCTTGGCAACCCCATCACAAAATCCATGGTAATGTGTTCCCACTTCCATTCGGGAATCTCAAGAGGTTGTAGCAGTCCACCAGGCTTACAATGCTGAGCCTTTACCTGCTGGCACGTCAAACACTTAGCCATGTGCTTTGCAATGTCCAACTTCATACCATTCCACTAGAAGTGTTGCTTCAGATTCTGATACATTTTCGTACTGTCAGGGTGGATGCTATAGTTACTATGATGAGTTTCCAACAAGACTGCTTTTCTCTTTGCCTAATCCATCCGCAAGATCTTAAGAACTTCAGGATCCGTTGCTTGGGCACTTTTTATCCTACTTTGCACCTCGGGTCCAAATTGAGAGTGGCCATTAGACTATGACCGACCTCAAGTTTGAAATATGAGTCCCTAACTCCCTCCAAAAGAATCCATTCCTATACCATCATCTGAGCAATTGTCGACTTTCGACTGAGCGCATCCGCCACTTTATTCGCTTTCCCTGGATGATACAAAATCTCGTAATCGTAGTCCTTAGGAAGTTCCATCCATCGCCGTTGCCTCATGTTCAACTCTTTCTGAGAGAACAAATACTTCAAACTTTAATGATTTGTAAAAATGGAAACCTTTCCCCACACAAGAAATGTCTCCAAATCTTAAGTGCAAAGATGATTGCCACTAATTCCAAATCATGCATCGGATAGTTAAGCTCGTGAGGCCTTAACTGACGGGATGCGTATGTAACCACCTTGCCATGTTGCATTAACATGCAGCCTAGTCCTCTATATGATGCATCACTGTAGATTTCATACCCAGCAGGACAAGACGGTATTGTTAAGACAAGTGCGGTATTCAATTTACCCTTGAGCTCTTGAAAACTGCGCTCGTACTTATCTGTTCAGTTAAACTTCTCTTCCTTTTTTTTTAACAATCTGAGTCAAAGGCATGGAAATTGCTGAAAACTCCTCTACAAGACGTCTATAATACCCAGCCAATCCCAAGAAACTTTGAATTTCTGTTACTGTCATCTATGCACCGACACGCAACACGTGACACGCGACATGACACGACATGACACGCGACACGTCATTTTTAAAAAAGTAGAGAATTCCGACTCGTTCCGACACGTTAAATATTAAATAAATATTTTTATATATACATATAATTATTTCAAAAATAAAGAATAGAGTCAATTTATTTAAATAAATTTATAATTTTTCATGATGATCATAATTTATAATTATTCAACATTATTCATCTTTTTTTTCTTTTTGAAATCACCCTCCACCCTCTCCCTCCAAAAAAGAAAGGAAAAAAAGGGATAAATCTTGCCCAGGACGAGCATCCCATTTTAATTTTTTTGGCTCTTCATGGCACCATCATTTTTTACTTTTATTTTCCTGCTCTTCCTTGAAAACCCAAACACTCGCTTCCTCTCCTAGGTGTGTCCTCCTTGCACGGTACCTCATTTTAATTTTTTTTTTTTTGTACTCTGTGGAAACCCAAACCTAGTTGCCTCATCCTTTGACTTCTCCTTTACGGCACCCCCCTCCTTGGAAAACTAAATCGTAGCCTCCTCCTCCTTGCACGACACCCATTCTTTATCTTTTAGAAACCCTTCAAGAGCAGCCTTGAAATCTCTCGGAAAACGGCTGCTCCCTCCTCCATTGCACGATCCTCTTCCTCTCAATCCCTACTCTCTCTTGGTCACCTTGTTGCAGCTGCTTGCTATATTGCTTTTGGTCCTCTCTCTTTTGCGGTCGTAGCCTTGTCTCTGGTGCTCTGTCACGGTCATCTCGGTCGCCTAGTTCTCTCTTCCTCCAGCCTTCACTCACTGTTGCGGCCTCACCGTCGCGGCCTCACTGCTGCTACCTCGCCTCCACAGCCTTGCTTCCTCTCCCTCGCCTCGTCTTCACCCTCCATCGCCAACGATTCACTCTCCCTTCACGCTTGCAGATCCACTCCAGAAACCCAACTTCTTGCTCGGACACGCTCCAACTCGCGTGTCGAGAAGAGTTGACCACGTGTCGGAAAATCCGACATGTGTTGACCGCGTGTCCAAGCGTGTCCGAGTGTGTCGAAGCGTGTCGAACATGCTCACATGTGTCTGACACAACACGGAAGGTTCCCCAGCGTGTTCGTGCTTCATAGACCATCGTAGGTCTAGACCAGTTGATGATCGCTTTGATCTTAGTCGGGTCAATGGAGATCCCTTCACCTGAAATTACATGCCTTAAAAATGCCACGCGAGATAACCAAAACTCACACTTGCTAAACTTAGCGTAAAGCTCATGCTCTCTTAAGGTTTGTAGTACTGATTTCAGATGTCTCTCATGATCCTCGAGACTCCTCGAGTATACTAGTATATCGTCAATGAACACAATCACGAATTAGTCCAAACACTTATTGAACACCCGGTTCATCAAGTCTATGAAGGCTGCAGGGGCATTCGTCAATCCAAACGGCATTACCGTGAACTCGTGACCATAGTGTGTCCTAAACGCTATTTTCGGTATATCCTCCTTTTTGATCCTCAACTGATGGTAGCCTGTCCTTAGGTCTATCTTGGAAAATACCGAGGCTCCTTGAAGTTGGTCAATTAAATCATCAATCCTTGGCAACTGATACTTATTCTTGATAATTACATGATTGAGCTGTCGGTAGTCAATGTAGAGATGCAAAGACTCGTCCTTTTTCCTTACAAACAATACCGGCGCTTCCCAAGGGGATGCACTAGGACAAATGAATCCTTTATCCAGTAACTCTTGCATCTGCACCTTCAGTTCCTTCAATTCTGACAAAGCCATCCTATAAGGTGCCTTGGAAATCGGTTCAAACCTAGGGGCCAACTCAATCATAAACTCAATTTCCCTCTCTGGAGGTAATCCGGGCAATTCCTTGGGAAATACATCTATGTACTCTTGCACCACTACAATGTCCTCCACCTTTGATCCTTCTACCAGTGTATCCGCAACTAATGCCAAATACCCTTGGCATCCAGATTCCAACAACCGAGTTACCTCAAGTGACGAAATCAGAGGAACGGAGGGTCCCCCTCGATTTTCAACAAACTCAAAACTATCACGCACTATTGGGTTAAACTGAATTGTCTTTCCATGACAATTCATTGTAGCTCGTTGCTTGGTGAGTCAATCCATGCCAATTATGACATCAAAGTCATACATTGCTATTGCAATCAAATCAATGACTTCCTTGCAACCGCCCACCACTATCTTATAGCCAGAATAACCTAACTTAGATAATATCTTATCCTTGAAACGAGTAGAAATACTATAAACCACTCCCTAATGGTTTGAGACTTAACCCCACTAGCTTAACAAAATGATCAGCAACAAAAGAATGCATAGCACTGGGATCAAATAATGCATAAGCGGCATGATCGTGCAAGGATACCGTACTTGTAACAATGGCGGGCAAATCCTCCGCCTCCCCTCGAGTAATGGCAAAAACTCGTCCTTGAGCTGGGGGTCTACCTTGGTTGTTCGGCGGTGCGTTCCCAGCAAGTCGTCTTCCCTGTGTCGGTGGTAAGATCGTCCTCATAGGCCTACTCGGACAATTCGCCACTCAGTGGCCCTGCTGACCACATCCGAAGCAGTCTCTTGTCATCGAAGGACAGGGGAGATTTCCATGTCTCCTTCCACACACTCGATAGACTCCCATGGCATTGGTTGTCGGCTTCCCCATGTAATTCTTTCTATTGGGTGGGATGGGATTCCTTCTTCCCATCATCGGTCCCTTTCCAAATTGATGATTATCTCGGTTAGGTGCGAACCGTGAGCCAGATGCGGTCGCCCTTTCAACCATGTTCTTCTCTATCATCTGTGCCCTCTCGTACATCTCATCAAAGCTTTTTAAATTCAAGAGCACCAGCTGGTCTTTCAACTCTAGCTTCAAGCCGTCCCTAAACTGTCTTGCCCTATCTACAGGGTCCTCTACCAACCTTGGCGCATACTTGGCCAACTCAGCGAACTTCTCCTCATACTAATCCATGGACATCTAATTTTGGCAAAGCCATTGGAGCTTTGCCATCTTTGATTGTCTTGCATTGTTTGAGAAGTACTTCCCATTGAAAGCCTTATAAAAGGCACCCCAAGTCTGAGCCGTGCTTTCAGGGAACACTTTTCCTTGAGTGGCTTCCCACCACGTACTGGCTTTACCTTGAAGCTGGTAAGCTGCCAGAAGCACTTTGTCTTCCTCTAAAGATCTCAGCACTATGAAGGTCTTCTCGATATCCATTATCCAAAGGGTCGTAGCCTTAGGGTCGCCCACACCAATGAACCTTGGTGGCTTAAGTCTCAGGTACAACTCTACCAGCTTGTGCATCGGTCTCTCACAAACACCATCTCTCACTACGGGAACCTTTGGGTCCACAATAGGAGCAACGGGAACAGCGGTAGTAGCGGCGGCAGTAGCAGCCATAGCAGCTCGATCCTTAGCTTGCTGTCCTAACAAAGTTTCTAGCGCCAATAGGATCCTATCTAACCTGGGGACCTCTTGCACTCTATTCTCTACCACTAGTCTGACTAGACGCTGCCCTATGCCTAGGGGCTCTCTACTTAGGATTGCTCATCACTCTGGACACTCATTTTTCCTACTTTCCAATTCCAACCGGGAATTAGAAACTATGAGCAACTCGCCACAACACAAGATCACAAAAGCAATCACAAGCACGTAAAATAAAAGCCATCCCTATCTCACTATCCCAAAAGCCCACGCACCTTATCACTCCAAGTCTTAACCTTGCTCTGATACCAAAATCGATGGGGATGTCACGCTTCGAACCCCGAGCATGTAACAACCTCTTCCCTTGATCGATAGAAAGTGACATCCCAAGACTCATCGACTACCATTCATTTTAATCTTTCATTATGTGCATGTAGAAAACGAACCATCCCGCAGTCAAACAGATAATCAGCAATCAAACAGGGATAGATGGATGAACAGTAAGAACAATAACAACTACTCGAATATTCATTTTCATTAGATTAACCAACGGAGGATCGTTTCCAATTTACAAGCCCACCAGAGGGGCTTATCCATCCTCTAAGCCAGACAAAAGAAACTAGGCTAGACTAATCCAACTATACAAAATGAACCTTTGGGTTTGGCACCCCTATCATTTGGACCCATCGGACTCAGGCTTCGTCGAGTCGTAGTCGGAAGCGTTCAGGTCTATCTTTAGTGAAGAGGAGGTAGGATTCTCCACTGCATCATCATGAGGGTCCAACTCCATGGGATCCCAATCGGCATCCTCAGGGCCCCTACCGGGTGGCCTGTCGAAACCTTGTAGAGGATCGATCATATCTTCCTCTCGGATGAACCACGCTAAGAACTGATGGGGTATCCATTACCCTGGTCCCTCATCCACCCAAATGGTGGAGAGATACTTCTTGTAAAGATGCACCCGACCCAAGAAACGGTGGCGCGTCACGATGGTCTCCCAGTCCTTAGGGATCCCGAATCGCATCAGCAGGTGCACCATTCTAAGGGCATAAAAGTGGTTATACAATAATCAGTGAGATAAAATCTCAACGAGTGCTCCCCTTAAGCTCCGGTTAGAACACCAACTCAACTCGAGGTATCTCTCCAGAACCACCCCACAAGCAAACCAACGACCAACAACTAACAACCAACAAATAACAATAGTTAGGGCCAACCAATAATCAAATAGTTGGTTCGCATGCAACCTTACTTGGTATGCCATACCTTGCACGTTATATCTTAGCACAATATACGTAATGCACATGGCCATTAGATGATGCAATTCATCAATCACATACAAGTCGCGTTACAATCGATCTCACCTAGCCATTGCCACACCGCGCACGTTATCGATTCATGTGAGTGTGCCATAAACAATGTGATCAACTCATGCATATGAGCCAATACCATGCCATGTTTGTTCCATATGCTCTTGCATCCACATGTGAACCAATGATGCCATATTTCCCACACACTCTTGCATCCACACGTGGTTCGATTATTATTATCATCCCCCGAAATTGCTGTCGGTGTAGCAGGTATTTCAACTATCATCCCCCGGACTCCTATCAGGGTGGCGGGTATTTAAACTATCATCCCCCGGACTCCTGTCGAGGCGGCGGGTATTTGAACTATCACCCCTAGAGGTGGCGGGTTCAACATCAGTGATCACGGGCAAGCATACGGGTTCCTTAATGATCATGCAAGCATACCATCACTTTTTTATCTTTGAGCATTAGCCAATGCACACATGCTTGCATATACAACCTCAAATCATTTTCTCATAAAAGTGGTCCATTTCTGGTGTCCCTCGGACAAATCATTTTCCCCTTTTTGTGAAAACCATATGATTCATGCGGATATCCATGCATTTACACATCCAATTCACCTCATAAGATCAAAATACATGAAATTAGACAATTTTTCACTCTATGATGAACAGTGCACGTGAACAATGCGCATGAACAGTATTGCGTGAATAGTGCACGTGAACAGTATTTTGTGAACAATGCAATATGAACAATATAATTTTAAAATTCAATAATTAATAAATTAAATTCAGAAATTAAGCAAAACCTTAATTAAAATAAAAAAATCAATTAATTATGGCTAAACATGCTTAATTAATCACAAACCACAATTAATTAACAAAAAGCAATATTAGCCTAATCTAATCTTAACCATCTTTCTAACCACCTATCTTAGGGTTAATACAACTAAATTAAACCCCCTAAACTAGAATTAGCCCTAACTAAAGCAATCCTAAGCAAGTTTAGGCATTAGACGAAGGATTGGGGGCTAAACTCACTCGTTAAGTAGGCCAGAGACACGGATGTGGCGGTAACATGGAGGCGATGCACAGGGACCTCAACCATGATAATCCAAGGCGTTCCCAAGGCTGAAACAACAGCAACAAACTCTTCCTCTCACTGCAACATTGAAAAACTGGACTGCCAAAGGAGGAGAAGGGCTGAACGGGGTGGCCGGAGCTTCAGTGAGTAGCTTGCCGATGACCAACGGCACCTGGGGGTTAATGGGCACTAGTTGGTGGCTGTGCTGGGCAGAGATTGGGTTGGAACAGGAGGAAAAAAAGGATGAAATGGGTGAAGCAGCATAGGTGGATAGGTAGACAGGTGAGCGGTGGCTTTTGGCTGGTCGGTGGGTCAGCTGGCCAGCGGGTCAGCCGGTGGCTTCGACCGGTGAACGGCCGCTGTGGTTTGTACAGACTGGGCCTTCTAAGCATGATGTTGGGTGGCACGGGTGGTGATTCGCACCGGAAGGCAACAAACAACTCAGGTTTTTGGAGGAAGGTCTGCAAAAGAAGAAGAAGGAAGGAAGGGAAACAAGGGAAGAGAGAGGTGCGAGAATTGGGGCTGAAGAGGGGGAGAGAGAGTGAAGTGAGAGCTGGTGCCACACCTCCATTAAGGCCATTCAATGCTTGCTTCAACTCCCTCATGCAAGTGACATCATCTTCTCTCTCTTCTTTTGACTTTCCCTTAAAATATCTAGGGGCAAAATGGTCATTTCCACCTTGCACATTTCCCAATCTTCCCTTGGGCTGAAAATGAAGGGTGGGCCTAAGAAATGGGCTTGGAAATGAATAGGAACAGGCTCAAGAATTGGTTGGGCTTGAAATGGCTAAAATTAGACAATGGGCTTGGAAGGTAAAAATGGTTGGTTGGGTCCAATGGGCTCACTTGCTTGCTTTGGGCCCACTATGGTGGTTGTCCCACCTTGGGCCTAAGGCCCACATTGGCCTTGCCCGGCCCACGTCCTTATAGGCTCGTTACTTAAATCTGTAAATCCTTTTTCCAAAGATTTGGCTTAACTGGTATTGTTGGCTGTCGTAGCATTGTCCAAAAGTTCGTCTGAGACGTTCCTGAAAATTCGAAGTCTAATCTTGGATTCTCATGCCATGTCAATTTTGCTCATATGCCATTTTGGTACAACTTAGACTAACAGATGGCTTTGAGGATTCACACGTAACCGACTCGTGCCAAACCATGTTCAAGATATCTTGACACATGGACATCCTTGATTACATGAAATTATGGAGGATAAATTCTTATTTCAAAGTACCCGATTATCGAAAATTGACATAGGGTCATTCAGGGGCTCGATAACAGTAAACGGAATCACCCATCTTCCTATTATGTTCTGTCAGCGAATCGACTTCTAGTCGTTTCTAAAATCGGCCTGCCTATCTACAGGATCGTCCTCACACAAGTCTCATGGACAAGTCATTTTTCCCATGTCAAGTTCTTTAGTCGCACGAGTTCTATCCTCATTAGCCTTTCCCCTCAAGGTCAGTATTTTAGGAGTGATCAATTTCGAGTGAGATCAATCAATAATGCATTGACGAAATTCACTTTCATTCATCCCTAAAATGGCTCGAATTTCAGGATGTCACACACGATAACAAATTAGGATTTTAAAAAAGTTTGAAAATATTTAGTATTAAGGAATATCTAGGCTATGGAACACATTCAATTGCCAAAGCTAGCTCGAGACTCACACAAATGCACTTACAAGCATCGTAGGCATTTTGAATATAGTCCAAACCATGGTTTTTCCTTAGGGCAAATCGAACTTTGGAAAAGAATTTTAAGCAAATTGTTTTTGGGAAACTTCACATATAGCAATGTATTTTTTAGATTTGATTTAAAAAGAAAACTCGTCCAGAAATCATTTAACAATGAATATTGAGGTATTTAGAGTAATTTTTATGAAGATGGAATGACCTAGATTCATGCACAAGTTAATCTAGAAAGTTTATCTAAACAATCACAATCATGTTCACATCAGGAAATTTTTTGACCAAGCAGGATGTTACAATAAAATTGAATAATGTCCATCAACAATCTAGTTATGAAAAAATTCACTGAAATGTAGGATATAATAATCGACAATTTTTATGAAGAAAACTTTCCTAAACGAGCTACACATGATTTTACAAAAATCAGATAACAAGCAACAGTATGTTAGAAAGTTGTCAAAATAGCAGGACACTTAGTCAATATTACAAAGATTTGTCTTATCAAAACAAGTCTAAAAATCGCCAAATTATCACACAACGTAGCCAACATGTTGAAAAATAAGTTTTGTTAAAAGGCCAAGTGTAGAATCCTAATAGAAAAAATGGAATAAAAATATCAAAGTTCTATCCAAACAAGGATTAGAATAGGGGTCCGAATTTGATCCCATGTCCAGATTCTAATCTAATTTTGAAAAAATGGAAAGTGATCCAAACGATAATCGATTTGCATGAAATTAGTGGCATTGGAAACCTCTAAATATGCCTTATGACTTCCTAGAAGGGCTTGAGTCCAAATTAGGTTATTTAAGTACTCTAAGATCAAGATCTCTAAAGATGCGCATATTAGTAATTAAAAAACAGAACACAAATATGCATCAATAAATCTCAAAACCATTCAAGTAATGCACAAATGGCATGAAGAAAACCACATGCGATATAGAATTAGATATGACAAATAATTGGGGTAATCATTTAACCCTTAATCATCACGAGAAAATGTCATACAATTCGATAACAATACGAGATGATTCAAGATTCATGATGAAATGCTTGAGAGTTTCTAGGTAAACTTGCGTTCTTACAGCACATATTAATCATGAAAAATGACCCTTAAATGCAATGACATGAACATATATTCTAACTTTGTAACATGAGGTTTAAGTGTCAAGAAGACGTTATCACAAAATTTGGACTCTAGATGACACAAACAAACATGGCAAGATGCATGTACAGCAAGATTTGGTTTCAGCATTAGCCTCACAGAACGTGCACGATTTTAGATATCTCAAGACATGCAAAAATCTTACGAAAAACCCTACACACGGAACATGTGATGATGAAACGTTTCTTGTTAGGAGTTTGAAACTTAAATATGATCGTATGAATCATGGAAAAAATGACAAAACAAAGATGTACATTTAGACTATGTACCGATGCAACACGTTTTAAGTTTAACTCATGCAATTGACTTACTTGCCAACGTCAAAAATTTGCAAAGCATGTATCAATTGAACATATGTATCATATATTTCAACTCTCATGAAGGATTTGAGACCAAATAGATGCATTTGTAGACTAAATTTTATCAAAATAGAATTCGAACCAATGTAGGACAAATTGTCCTATGTTCAAATCTAAGCAATTTTGACCTAACTAAACTCATCCAAAAATCACAAAAAAATTATAGAATATTCTCCAACACAATTACAAGCAACTTTCATGAGGAAAGGTCTACTTAACATCAAAATCAACACAAAAATGACAAAATCATAGATCAATAAAGAACAAATTGACTTAGGCTTGAGTTTGAGTAGATCTGACTTAGTTAAGCACATCCAAAAATCATGAAAAAACTACGGTATATGCACAAAAAGATTTGGAACAAAATCATGAAGACAAGATTATCCAAAAATCATCACAGAAGGCTACACAAAAATAGTAAAGTCTCATTTTGGAGCAAAAATGGAATTGAAAATCCAACTGAACTACAGCAAAATCACTCATCTTCGGAGACGTTTTTTGAGAGTCAAAAAATGCTTGATTGGGGTGTGCAATCTACTGTTTCGAAGCTTAGAATGTCTATTATCTAATTCTAAGAGGACTCGAGTTGAAACAAGGTCGTTTTAAACCTCGTTTTGGTCAAAACAGTAAATCAGTCCTAAAGCTACGAAATTGCAGATTTAAGCAAAATCAAGCACAATCATTCAAGTTCAAGTTTTAGCAACTCATCAATGATCACATGAGCATAGCATATATCCCTAATATTGAACCTTACCCCTGGCCGGCTAATTTGGCCTCGCTTCATGAGGTTCGAGATCGAGAAATTACCTTTTTATCATGATTTAGTCGATTTTCATCGAAATCGATCAAAGTTAAGTTTTTACCAAAACTTCGATCAAACCTCCATCAACCGGTCAGTAAGGAACAACTTCAAAAGGTGGCTGAAACACCTACAGCGAAGGAAAATAGAACCGGTCCAAGAGTTGGATCAGTTTGGACGCTGCCAGAGTAGATCAAGATTGGAAAGGCAAATCAAGGAGTTGCTAGAGGTGAAATCAACTCTTAGTAGCAAGCATAGGATGAGTAGATCACTAGTGAGAATGAATCGTCGCCGGTGGGGGCTAAATTGATGGTGATCTTGATCACCGGAAAGAGGTCCGGTCGGACCGAGCTAGAGAGAGGAAGAGATATATGTTCTTGGTGCCAAAACAAAGAGAAGAGAGAGAGAGAGACCAAAGAGAGAGAGATTTCGTGCACCAACTGAAGGCCCCCCTAAAATGGAGGGAAAATTTTACTTATATACTCCCAAATTAAGCAATTTTGGCTATCAGTTCAATCCGATGGTCGAAATTTCAATCCAACGTTCAAAAATCAATTTTGAAGGTTCCATCATGATCTCAAGGTGTTAGGTAATTGATCTAGTAGGTTTGATTTGTAAAAATCGTAGCTAAAATTAGGAATTGTGTCAAAATGTTCGATTATGGGTTAATTTGCAATTTGACTAAATTCGAAGGTCAATCAGTAAAATTTCAAGAAATTGAATGTGCATAAGTGCAATTGGTATTGTGAGGATTCTAGAACCGGTTGCCAAAGGTTAAGAATCGATCGGTTAGACCAATCGAACCGATTCAATCTGATCCGGCCGATTTTTGCCCGGTTCTTGATCGGTTTGGTCTGGTTCTCATCATTCTGCCCACTTGAGGCCCCTATGGGTCCAAATTTATGCAATTTGGTCCCTAAAAGACCAAATTGAAAAGGAATTTCATCACATTTAAGAAGAAATTGGTCAATTAAGGTACAATTCAACTAATCAAACCTTATGAACGTGATCTAAGAGTCTCTTATTGACCTAATTGAATGATTATCGTGAGAAACAACGGGTCAAAACCATGGGTGCTTTAAATTAGGCCTAAATGGCTAAAATTGTAAAATTTGCAATTTAATGGGTAAAATTGCAAATTAACTAAAATTGAATTCAATTAGTGTCACAATTATCCTATCTAATGAACTACCTGTGTAAGATCACTTATCACATTCAAATTGACCTTGAATTGAAGCGCTCAAGCTTAGATCAAAAATGGATCAAAGCCTAATATTAAAATTAGATCTAGATTTATGAAATTAAACCATAGCCATGAATGGATCAATTTGAATTTTGATGATTGAAGCTTAATTGCTTGACTTCTTTTTATGCTAGGGAGAATAAAATCCTTCAAATTGGTAAGTTTAGGTGTGGATTTTCCAAAATCAATTCTGAATTTGGACTTATCTTAAGGAAATGAGCGAGAAACAATTATCCATTCGCAAGTTATGAAGGATCGGTTTTGGTCCCTCTAATTATGGCTCAAAATAGCAATTTGCATTTTGACTCGATAAATCGCAAAATTAGATGCACATGAAGATTTCGATAATCCCGAAACCAAATACCAAAGAAGGAACTACACTTAATTATGACTAGAATAAAAGTAATTTTATTTTTAGTTGATTTAGAACCTAAAACTGAAAAATTCAGAAATCAAGGCACTTAATCGAATTTTGTGAAATTTTTGACACAAAAGTCAAATTAATAGTAAAGAAATGTTTTCGTGGATTTTTTATTTTTTCCATTTTTTGGGTCAAAGTTTAACCAAAAGTCAACCATTTAATTGACTTTTCCTAAAATGTTGATTTTTTTGTCAAATCTTTAAATTTTCATAAAATTGATTTGACAAAAGTGAAATTAAATTTAAATGATATCTTTTTAGATAAAAAGTTAATTTTGGACCCGGGATTGACTTTCGGTCAAAGGGGTGACTGAAAATTCAACTCGAAAGTCAACCATTTGACTTTTTGAGTTTATGTTCAAAATTAGCTAGAAATTGTTTAAAAACGAAAATGCAAAAGAAAACGAGACTTCGGCTGAGAAATGAGGCTTCGCCGTGATCAGAAACCCAAATTTCGATTTTTTACCTTTTATCGATACATCGACTAAAAATTAGTTGTCAGCATACTATATACGAGAAAAGCAGCTTCGTTGAAAAATGTTTAGGGAATCAATTGATGAATGTTTTGGGACTTAACCAAAATTAGAGCCTACGGTACCAAAAGGGAGTCATGGAATGCTAATCTGTCTGACGGGTAAGAGAACTCCTGGACGCAAAATCTCATATTTTCATTTGACCAGTTCCTTGACACCAGTTCATTGACAAGTACAACTAGTTAGTTGACTTTCCATTACTATCTGAGCCCTTTGGGTGTTGAATCGACTTAATATGGTATTTTAATTGATGAATTGATAGTATATCTCCTACTTATTTTAGTTTGCCAGAATCGAGGAGTTCAAAATATCCTATGGACTGAAGGTGCTACTAGCATGTCAATCTCTCGGCTGCAAGATTCGAGGTGCTCTCGTGGGAGTTTATAACTTTGGACTACTTTTTCAGAAAATAGCATAGCATCGAATAGTAAATTGAAAATAGAAATGGGGAGATTAGTTCGATGTGCTTATTGGACGTCCTTTTTGAAGTGATTGTAAAAGGAATACGAGGAAAACAAGTATTGACGAAAACAATTGACGGCATCCACTGTTTATGTGACCTAGTCATCTTTTGCAGGACAAAGGAAAGAAGACAACTAAATTCTCGAAAAATAATGAGATTTGCCATTCAATTTAATTAGAATTAGCTTTCTTGGGTGTGTACATGCTAAATCCAGATGGAATCCAAGAGATAATAAACAAGAAGAGTTGGAAAATAAAGAAATTATATTGTGCGCTCATACAAAACTAACCACGTAATCATTAGTTCAAGCGATAATTAACATATTGAGATTATAAAATTGCCTAATTTCCATTCAATCATAAGGATTGATATGTGCTTTGATCAAATCACACGAGCATGATTAGAACCAATGGAAAAACTCGCAAATAGATATCTTATATTTGATTATTTGTCTCGTACTAGAAATTGGAGAAATTTATGTATATTAAGAAAGTCAACATATTATTAACTATCTAGAATCCGGCCCAATGCCTCCCAAGGAAAATCCTGAATTAGATATTTACAAAATAAAATGAATACGTATGGATTCATTATTCAATATAGTGTATAAGTACGATTAATATGAAATGGAGTGAACTTAACATTCAAGAGGGGTAAATTGGTTACTGAGTTCCACTTCATAGGCTATCATTATTCTAACAAGTACATCCAATGCCATTGGTTGAATCCCCATTGTTTCTCTAATGGCGGTTTTGATATCTTTGTATTCCCTTGGCAAAAGCTCACAAAAGTTTATTTATCTGCTAGTCATTTGTATACATTTTTCCTAAGGATGAGAGCACATTCACCATGTGCATGAAGCGAGTGAACATTAGATTTATGCTTTCTCCTGATTTCATTTTGAATGACTCGCTAAAGAGTGATGTTCATCTTTGTTTTTCGTACACTATCAATTCCTCCATATGTGAGTTCCAATAGATCCCGAATCTCCTTAGTTATGACGCAAGATGAAACTCTAATAAAATAAGTAGGAGATATACAAAATGTGAAGCTTCAACAAAATTTGAGTGACCGATGCTTTGATTCATGCACTTAGGTATCCAATCAGCTTAGTTTTCTTAAGAAATATTAAATTGATAAAAGGAAGCATATTTAGTAATTTAATGGATGGGGGAAAATTTTGACACGTAAAAAGATTAGGAGAAATGAGTTAAGAGAAGTGAAGATTAAGCAAATGACGATATTTCTTCATACGAAGCTGAGAGAAAGTCACGTAACATTGATCTTTTGAAAAAGACAAGACAATGAAATAACCCAAATAAATTTATATCGGAACTACTTTGCTAAGCGAAAGTCACTCAGTTCTAGGTGAACGGTTCAGGTGGGTTTACATCCCAAATACAATGATGGCTGCCTTCCCTGTTGTTTTACTCACAATCCTATAGCTTTGCTTGTACATTGAAATGATCGATGTCACCTACTGGTTAAGAGGAACTGTCACACCCTGACCCTCCGAGCACATGCCCATCACTGCTTGGTCGATATAATGGCAATGTCCCAGGACGCATCGCCGACCCATTCAATTAATATATGCATGCAGAAGCATATAAATAATCCACAGACAATAAAACAATGGAATATGAAAGTAAGGCTATAAATTTTTCAAACCAAAACCAACATTTTATAAACACACACGTTTATTTACAACATCAGGTCGTTTACAAAATATCGGCTTAATCAAAAAGGGATTGTCCTATGACTAACGAGTCAGACAGGTTTGCCGATTCTGCTTCCTTCACTTCTCCAAACTCCACGACTTCAAGTTCTCCACGAACACCATCTAAGTACCTAAAATGGTTATACAATAACCAATGAGACAATGTCTCGGCGAGTTCTACTTTCTAAGACCCGATTAGGAAACCGATATGCCATAACGGCTACCTATGCTTCCTTCACTGCAAATCAACGTTATTTATAGAGGCCTTATATCACGTCAATCAATCATTGCATAATATCAGATCAAACCATTGATCAATCGACCTAGTCGATTACATGTCACCACGAGCTTTCTCTTAGTCGGTACAATCAATACTATCTATAAGTCCGACCATAGTCCAAGACTGCTCACTCTAAGCTGATATATAGATAGTATAGCTTGCACTAAGCTGATAAATAGTGTACTGCTTTTGCTAAGCTAACATATCGCTCGTAGGCCGATATAGTACACTAATAATGCTCTCTCTAAGCTGATCATATTGCTCTCGCTAAACTGATTGGGTATACTGCTCTCGCTAAGTTGACATATCACCCGTAGGCTGATATAGTATACCAGTATACTACTCTCCTTTTAGCAGTAAATCACTCTGCCCTTTAGTTCAGAGCCTAGAGACACTCAGAAGATGTCAGGATGGAAACGTTTCTAATCTACCCAAGCTGCATTTCTCGGAGGATCCTACCAGGCTGGAGAAGAAGAGGAATTTAGAAAGTCATGGAGAGATTTTTCACAAAGCACACTCTTTACTTCAGGGGACTCTGCCCAGAACGATACATCCTCCTTGCCTTATATAGGCAATAAGAGGTCACAAGGACACACACAGGGACCTAGCTCATGGGTCCAGATACAAACAGAGGCACCGGAAACTTCCGGGAGGGAATTATTCGCACACTATGAACAGTAACTGTACTGTGAACAATACTTTCCCTAGCCTAGTGCTACAGTAAAAGTGAACAGTGATTTTGCTACAGTGAAATTGTATTGACTCAACGGTCTCGTCCGTCACGGGCGTTGTAGCTACGCACTGAGTCATCATCTGAGCTGTCTTCTAGGAGATGTGCTTCGTATTTCTGTTGAAGGGCTCCAAGGTCTTGAGGTGAGAGAATTTGGTTCAGTCTTAGGGATTATGATGTTTCATGAGCCCAATGGGATGCTTCTTCTTTTGCCCAGTTTGTATTTTCGCTGGTGGTGTTGACAGGAAGGCTTGGCTGAGGCCAGTTGGATGGCTGTGCATAATAGGATGTGTCCATGTCTTGAAATGAGGACGAAGGTCCCTGTTTGTAGGGATTCTGGGACAGAGGACCTCCAAAACGTGCATAGGGGTCTTGAGTAGATTGGACAATGTCATCTTCGCTTGTCATTTCATACTCTTGGGACGATGTAGCTTGTTTGTATTGACTGAGTGCTTTCCTAGCATCTAGTACTAGGTCATAATGATCCCACGTAGTGGGGACATTATTCCAAACATCTTTAGGGATGGTTTTGTTTTCCTGGCATAGGATTCTCTGGAGTTCTCGATACTTGTTTTCACAAAGTCTAACAGATCTTGGATAAGATTTGTGAATCCGAGCTTCTCGGCTGTTTAAGTGAGGCTTATAGGATATGGTTCCTATTTCTAGCGGTGCATCGAGAATACTACCATTGTTTCTACAAAAATTCCATGGACGTCGGAAAAATAAGATGGTGTGAACTTCTGGGTTTGGTGTCATGATTCTTAGTTCTTTGTCCAAGTCTTGCTTCCAGCATGTAGGATGATAGAACCAATTAAGAAAATCTAAGAGATTCTTATCACTTTCTTTTTTGATGTTTCTCCCGTGCATGAATATTCTTGTGAGGTTGGCAATGAATCTTCTGGTGGGAATTTCAATGGCTATTAAGTACTTGTTGGTTAAGTACCATAATAGCGTCTTGAGCTGGTCAGGGAAATCATCTTCTTTCCAGATAAGGGGATGAATGAAAGGATAATTCAAATTTGACCCGAAAGGATAAAGAATCGAACCTCCATTGAATTGGAATAGGTCTGTGTGGCATTGCCACATGAGGTTCTCTAGGTTCTCTGTGAGACTGTCATTCTGGATTTGCTGAATAATCTCCTGGGGATATTTCTAGCTTGGCAAATCTTTGATCTTCTCAATCTTGTATTTGACGCCATGATTGAGCATATGGAAAGCAGGCCTCTTGATGTACATGTTGATTTCAGCTGGTGCTCTGGGTCTTGACAAAAAGTCAGCAAGCACATTCTTTTTGCCGGGAATGTGTTTGGTTTCAAAAGAATATTTTGAGAACCATTCAGCCCATCGAAGCAGTTGGGAGTTTGGAATTTGTTTCTGTTTAAACTTGGTCATCTGGGGGAAAGATGTCATGTCTAATTCTACCAGGAAGTGATGGCCTATGAGATGAAACTCAAATTTTTTGATTCCATTTTTTACTGCTAGGATTTCTTTAAAAGTGGAATGGTAATGCATTTCAGCTTGGGAAAACTTTCTACTTTTGTGAGCACAAAGATGTTTCTTACCATCAATTTCTTCGAACAGGATGGCTGTCCAGTATTCATCACTGGCGTCAGTTTGAAGAATTCTTTTGCCTGTTGATGGTATTTGCAATGGTGGGAGATTCTGCATAATCTCATTAAGCTCAGTGACAGCCTTGGTCTGAGTTTTTCCCCAAGGTGGAGAATTCTTTTTTAGCATGGATTGCAAAGGAATCAGAAGCTTTGCAATGTTTGGGACAAAAACCCTGAGATAATTGATTATCCCAAGAAATTGCTGAACTTGCTTTGTTGTGAAGTTATTTTCAGGAAACTTCAATAATTCTTGAGCGATATGTGACCCTGGATAGTATGTATCTTTGTTGAGGTGCATACCAAGAAATTCGATTTCTGTCTGGGCAATATTCATTTTCCTCTGATAAAGCATAATACCATGCTTTTTCACGATTCAATCAATTCCATCCTGACCATTCAATCAATTCCATCTTTTTATCATTCTCAATAAAATAGCCGTGTGTGGGAACACAGTCGGCCTTACCCAAAATATAATAATTTCACTTTTTTTTAAACATCCCACCAGTTTCAACAACCCAATACATATTTTTGACGCCGTAAACCAACGCTCGATAATTATCCAATCAATTACCAAAATTAAATAATTTAGGAATAAATTCCTACAATCATCATTAAATCAATTCAAGCACAAAAAAAAATGCTCAATTAAATAAACAGGCTGCACCACGATAATTAGCATAAAATTTTAGTTGTTGACCATTCGGTCTAATTTTCTATAAAATAAATAATTAATTAAATAATTACGGAAAATATTAAATAAATGTAATAAATCCAATTTAGGCCCGTAATGCCTAATTGGAAGCCGAGACTCGCCCGAAAAATTACCGAGACTCGTTCAATAAATAATAGAGCATATCTACTTGCTAAGTACACTAACCATTTGCCTAACATGCATAGGTAAATTCCTAATTTAATTATTCTAATCTAATCTATCCACCTAATTGCACTTAATTAAATATAAACAACCCCTAAGCATCATTAGCCTATTAAGAGGGGTTTAGTGAGTAAAACTCACTTGTGAAAAGTGAAGACCGGAACACCGTGAAGGCAGCACAACGGCGGCCAAAATCCAAATTTTCGGCGACGTCGACGGGCATACGGACCGGGCCCAAAAGCCTTGCAAGCCCACAGCAAAGGCTGGGCTTGACTTCGGGCATGGGCTTGAAGCGGGCTGACTTCAAGGAGCTGGACCAAACTGTTAAAATCTTGGGCTGAATTGCTGCTGAAGGATGGGCCAAACGCTGGGCTAGAATTGCTGGGCTGCTCGCTTGCTTCTTAGGCTGACAAAGAAGCAGATGGGCTGTCCAATTCGCTGGATTTGCTGTTGGGCTCGCTGGGCTTCAATTGCAGCTGGGCTGCTCGAGAAGGATCCAAGTGGGCTGCTGCTGCTGGAGACTTGGACCGAATGGTGAAGAGAGCCCGCGAAGAAGCAGCCGGCTGAGGGAATAATCGACGCTGGCTTCGCTGGGTCGAACGGTGGCAGTGAAATGAGAATTCGGTGGAGGAGAGCAGGGCTTCGAGGGACGTTAAGGCAGCTGCACTCGACCGACGTTGTTGGCGCACGAATGGAGAGATCGCATGGCTTCGGTGGGACGTTGGGCGAGAAGGCGGAGGAGTCAACCTTGGGGAGAAAAGGTTGCTAATTGACTAGGTGGGGTTGCTTCGATAAGGCAGCAACGTGGATGTGAGGAGGAGCTGGATTCGCTGGTTCGTTCAGTGAAGGCAGCAGCGAAGCTGAAGCTGGCAGTGACCGAACCGAATGAAGACTTGGGCGTGGCTTCGGTGGCCGTGAGGGAGAGATTCAACAGAGAGAGAGAGCTGTCGACGTCCACGAAATTGAATGAAAAAGATAAGAATGGACAAAGCCGGTCGAGGAGGGACGTTGACGGGGAGGCCAGCTGGTTTGCTTCAGCAAAAAGATTGGGAACAAGGCTTAAAGTCCACAAATATTATCCCTTCCATTAACTTCATTGCCCTAATACTTTCCCACTTAGATTTTCTATAATTGATCCAAATTAAAGTCTCAAATTTCAGCCCCATTCCAATTTCGAATTTCACTAACTTGGCTTAAATTTCTTCGTCAATTTTCCAAATCAAGGTCCAAATTTGACGAAGAAAAATCCCATACAATTTTTTGTAAGTCCATGACACTCAAAGGCTTGGCTTGGAAGTCCAAATTTCCTTCAATTGAGCCCATCCGAATTTCCGCTAATTTTTCGCAACGTCCGAATCGATTTTCTGCAAAAATCTCGGAATCTCCGAAAAATCTTCGAAGGATGAGTCGACGTTCCTAAACTAGATCGTGACATGACAAGACTTTCAATTTCTGAATTTAAACTCGAATTCACGGTTAATTTCCATTCGACGCGTTTTTAGCGTGACATAGGCTACCGAGTAAGTTTCAGAAATTTTTAGTGCAAATAACCTGTGGTCGATTTTCTTCGAGCCACAATGAATCCACTCGACACATTGACAACTCTCGGTTATTGTGAAAATCTCGATAATTCACATACGGACACATGGTACCAAAACAATAAGAAAATCAGTCTAGTGTCGGCCGACGAGAATTTTCCAATTTAGTGGTGTCACCTAGGATTAACCACACATCTTAGTCGAATTGACATATCTTTGATCTCAAATCGATTTATATCTATGCCGTAATGACTTCTAAATATGAACACGGTCGAGAAGCCGATTCCTGGTCGAATTCTCAAGTCTATTGTATTAAAATTCCTTAATGGTTTTCCCAGACAGTCTAGTTATCTCGAGAGTGATTAGCTCTGAGAACAACCATATAAGCGCGTCAATGAAATGCCCGATTTATTCAGTAGAAAAACAGGATTGAAAATCCAGGATGTCACAGGAACATTAGTGATGAGGATCATGAAATGCATGCTCATAGGATATTATTTTTTGTGTTGTACCATGAAATGGGAGAAAGGACACCACAAATGTCATAAATTTCATTATGTGCTCACTTAGGTGACATAACTTTTGTATAAAACTCATTTGAATGCCATAACTTATGTTTGGAGCTCGTTTGAGTGCCATAAATTTTTTTTTTTTCAAATCACTTAAGTGCCTTATAACTTTTTAATTCATCATTTAAGTGCCTTAAGTTTTTAAAATGTTTACATCAAGTGCCATGCCATGTCAGATTTCTAGCACTTGGGTGAACCCTTTTAAAAAGTTATAATACTTAACTGATCAATTAAAAGTTATGACACTTAACTTAGCATTTTGTAGAAGTTTATGACATTCAAGTTATTGAAAAAAAAAAAGTTATAACATTCAAGTGAATGTAGTACAGTAGTTATGGAACTGGCAGTATCCTTATCCCCTATGAAATGTGATTCTCATAATGTTTAACCATTTATGAATATTGAACCGTAACTGCTTCGCCGTTCTTTTATTTTGGAGTATCACATGCTGCAAGCTTACATTGTTTCAAACTCAAATTAAGGCATTTCGTTGAGAAAATGACACTACAAGTGTCATAACTTTTATATGACACTTACTTAAGTGATAATTTTTTTTTTCAATCACTTGAAATGCAACGACTTATGTACGGTGCTCATTTGCGTACCATAACTTTTGAATCGATCGCTATAATGTCATAACTTTTTAAAAATGTTCATCACATGGCACTAAAAGTAATCAATTGAAAGTTATGACACTCAAATGAATGGTTTTTGGGAAAAATTACTAAAAAAGTTATAAACTATAACATTTGTGCCCATTCAATCCTAAACGTTTCGATTTGGCCAATTTAGTCCTAAACCTTTTAATAATTTGCTAGTGTAGTCCATCTGACCAATTTTGACCTAAAATTAATGATGTGGAGGCCGCTTGTCCTACATGGTATGGCCGACGCCGCTAGAAAAGTTTTAAATTTTTTGAATTATTTATTATTTTTTCTTTTATTTTCTTTTCCCCCTTAGTGTTAAGGTCAGCAGGGGGCTGCCGGCCACCCATGACCGCGTCGGAAGCTGGTGAGGGTCGAGACCCCCCCTCCTCCCCCAAGCTGCTGTGAGGGAGGGCTTTCAAGAAGAGTTATTGGTTCGGTTTGGCCTTTCAATTTATTAGGTCATGGTTTTTGTTGATTAATCAAACCTAACAAGCTTGAAGCCGAAGCAAACCAAAATTTACAGTCCAAGCTATTTTTTGTTCACATTTACTTACAAAATAATCAGAATTGAAACACGTGCAAGGCTAAAGAAAAGCCCTAAATTGAGAAAATACGCAAGGGTTGCGGCTTATATTGATCCTGATTTCGTGGCTTAAAATATTGAACTTTTGAAACCGGCAGCAGGATTTTGCCTAACTCATTTCCGTGTGCATTCGCAGATTAATATAAAAATAAATACTTTTTGATTATTTCTTTGGGCCGAAAAGCCGAACTACCCATAGAGTCACACTTTCTCTTCCCATCCTTGCTCCCAAAATTATGAGTGTTGAGGCGTCTTTTTCAATTGAAACAGCCTGCTGAGAAAAGCTCAATGGAGAAAAAATGGAAGAGAAAACAAAGGGAGAAGGCTCATCTTCAGCGAGGCCAGATCAAGAAGCCAAGCAAGAAGAGAAAAGTAGAGAAGGAAGGCCTCCTCTCCTCGCCGTAGCGCTTTTTGGAAAAGCAACGAACGCGGATTCCTCGATTGGCAATCCGCGTTCGGCGTTGAAGAGTTGTGCAATCCGATCTATGGTGGAGTGCTCATGAAGGATAATAAACAGGATGATGAACAGGAAATAAACAGGTATGTCACTTTATAGTTATATAAATTAGACATGAGAAATATGTGGCAAACTTGGATCTACGATATATATAATCCATTCACTTTTGTTGTGAACTTGCAGAAGTTTTGGGTCGACGAAGATCTCGAAAAGAATTGCTTCTTGTTGCTTGCTAAAAAGTTCCGTCCTTTTGATCGACACTGAGCAATGCTGGCGTTGGATCGACGAGGCGGAAGAATGGTAACTATACTCACTCTTCAACTGTGGACACAATAACAATTACGTGGAAGAAAACGTGGGTACTCGTTTGTTGTAATGGTAACTTCTTGAAACGCGTGTTTGTCCGGTAGAATTAGCAATACAAGAAAGCAATGATGATTATGTCTTCGTAATTTCGTTTGAAAGGGTACTCGTCGCTGCTTAATTACTTGGAATTTATTTCGATTGATATAGATGTTTTGGTCGCAAAAAGAAGCCGATATGTTATGGATGATCAATCAACTATACTCTCTAGGTAAATGTGAAAAACAAAATCAACCTTTGCTCTTCGAAGTCTTGGATCGGCTTGATTTACGTAGATAGAACTTGCAGAAAACATTATTTCTTGTAGAATATACTAATAGGCCAAATCACATCTGAATAATGAATTTCTACTTGCGCTCCATGAAAAGAGAAGAAAAATTTGTTGGACGCAAATTGCGCAATCCCAAGATCTCCATAATCAGAACAAGAACATGCATAATTGAATAGAAAGATTAACGCACCTGTTTTGGGATCCATCGAACATAAAGCGGAAGCAGAAAAAGGATTACCCACATATATCAAGGGGATCCACGCATCAAGTCCTTCTCCTCTATTGCCCTCCATATCACTGGCTCAATGAGGCGGCCCCCTCATGTTTAGCGTTAGGTAAACGCCCCTTAGGTGAGGATACATCTGAGAATTAGGGTTAGAGGAGAGACTTGAGCACTATTTATAGAGTTTCCAGCCAGTTCCTCTCATTACGGGCCAGGCTCAACTCGGCCCACACTAGCCAGCCTATATTAGATTAATTAAGAAACCTTCTATCTCACCTTAGACCAACCCTGTTTTACGGTAGCCGTAAAAACAGTAAATTACAATATCAATTAATTTAGTCCACATCAGGAAAAACTCTTACATTCTCCCACTTGGACTATATTAATTGAAATAGTACTGTATGTGCGCACATTTGGTCCAGAGATAATTCTTAATAGTCAATCCTATCCCATAAAGTCTTAAACACCGAATCATGGCAGTAACTGCATGTATATACACAGAGCCTTCTATGGTCACGAATGTTCTCAACTTTATTGATATGGATTCAATATGGTAGTGTGTCAAATGGATAACATCTCTCATAGAGAGATTCCGTTTGTCAGTCACCATTCTCTTCCCTTAGATGTTACAAAAACTTGTGCCACTAGAGAACGCTTTATGGTTCTAATGAACCCACATATGTCTTGTCCTTATGGTTAACTTTTCTTTATGTATCACAAGACATATGCACAAGGCTAATAACCGGATGCCCGGATGCCCCTAGCCTTCACTCAAGGTTTATACAATCCCTTAAGACATTATCAATATGTATTCAACATAATAACAATACATTCAAAAATATTTTATTGAATGTAAAAGTTGATACATATCAAACCGTTACTAAATATAACGAACCACAGATGTAAACTTTATTAGAGAAGCCAAAATAGCTCCCACTAAACAACAGCATCTCATGATGCTCCTAGGCCCATGCTAACGATATGTCACTCAAATACACATGGGCGTAGGCCTTTAGTAAGTGGATCTACAATCACATCATCTGTGAAAATATATTATATTTTTTTTTTGAACAGGTGAAAATATATTATATTAAAACGTCACCCTTCTGTACCGTTTACTTTTGGTCAAAAATTTTGACCGCCATATATTTAGACCCCTTGAGACCTCTGTAGTAAATAAATAATACTACAACTCTATTATCTCAATACAACCATATGGGTCTATCCATAAAGTTAAAACGATTAACTTCTTCATGAGGTTTTGGAGCCTAATAGCCCAAGTAACAACCTAAAAAAATGTTACTAAAACTGCTTACATAATAGAAGATGACATAAAACTTTATTTACTGCACTTCCTACTAACATAAATCTATATCTTGTTATTGATATTATATCATCCTAACAGCCAGCAAAGTTAACATATGAATACCTTACTCACTGCAAGAATTAAACTTGTCTGTAAATTAACATATATTCTCTTATCCTTTTAAGTACCTTAAAACCTTTTGGCAGCAACTCAGATCGCGTCTTGGATTCAACTTATATCTGCCTAAAAGTCCCATCGCAAAGGCGATATTTAATCTAGTGCAAAATCAAAGCATATATTATACTTTTAAGTGCACTAACACAAGGTACACCATTTAATTAGATTTTCTCAATATCTAAATAAGGACAATGTGATAGATTTAGTCCATCACCCTTAACAACAGGAGTAATTCCTGGCTTGCAATAATGTATATTGAATATTTCCAATATACAATCAGCAAATGTCCTCCGATAAAATCTAATATAATATGGCAAAAACAATTCTTATAAACCTCAGTACAAAGGATGCCTCAAGGTCACTACTTGTAAACAAAAATCATGTACATAGAGAATGAGAAAAAATAAATTTCCTCCCACTGACCTTGCAGTATATTGAATTACTTTATTCCCAATTGGACAAAAAATAATAACACTATGAAACTTTAATAATATTGTCTGGAAACTTGCTTAAGACTATAAATAAGACTTTTCAGTCTACACATAAGTTTACTTGAAACATTTGTTGCAAAATTCTCCAATTGCACAATATAGATTTTGTATCTATTTGGCGTAACTTCATATATAAATAAATAAATAAACTATTAATGCCGCATTCACTCTGAAAGAATCTTTTAAAGAAATATTTATTTCTTCACTATAAACTATCCACCCCTCTTTCAGAGTGAAAACTTTAGCTACAAGTTTAGTTTTAAACTTCACAATTTTCCTTTGAAATCTTTTTAGTTTTGTACGCCAATTTGCAACTAATGAACTTATGATCTTTAGACAAGTCAGTAAGTTTCCAAACATGTTTCATAGATTGTATATCGCCTTTTATGGCATCTAATCACATACTTAATTGATGATAAAAAACAACATTTATTTATGTCGATAAATCAACCATGTAGTGAATATTGTGGTCATGCTCTCACGAATAGACTATATAGTCTAATGGAATAACTGATCGCATTTCCCTAACAAATCTCCTGAGTAAAGCTATAACCACTTCATTCTAGACTTGAGAGGTTTGAAAAAATTTCATCATAAATTATATCAAGAATAGTATCTTGAACCTCATCAAGTTTAGTCTATGGTACAGGAGATTCCACAATTGTTTGTATCACAATTATCTATTTAGGCAAAGACACAGTGATTTTCCATCATACTATTATCCTTAATAGTCTGAGAGCAGCTATCCTCGTCAAACTGTAGAAACTTTACAGTATGTGATACCATAATTATTGTATCTTCTTTAGGGTCTTAAAATCAATACCATTTTGAACAATCTATGTAAGATACAAAATAATTCCGAGTGAGTCTAAATTCCTACGCCTCTAATATTGGATTAGATAATCTCACTTCTGCATAACACCTCTAAATTTAATATGATTCAAATAATCTATGTCCAGTGTATAACTCAAAAGAAGTTTATGAAACAACTTTGATAAGATATGTGAAAAAGTTGCTTTCATAATATCAACCCACAGAAAACCGGATAAATTGCTCTTACTGATCATACTCATCACCATGTTCATTATGGTGTATTTATGCCTTTCGGCCAAATCTTTTTATCAGAATTTTTAGGTATAGTAATTAAATTACCACCCCAGAATCTACCAAGTATTTGACAAATGACCATTTAAGCTATTTCGCATTGCCATACTTGCCAAAATATTTATGGCCACTGTTAAGCCCGACATCCTTCAAGACTAATTTTTAACAAGTTTATTCTTTATCATGGCAATTTTCCTTAAATAGAAAACTTTCGGAAACAACCTTTTAATCATATACGAGATGTATATGTCATTAGGACTTAAACACAATTTTTGCAGATATGTCCTAATTTCAATATCAGACAAGACATAATTTCAAGCAACTAAGGCTACCATCATCTTATAGCAGCAAAGTCCGCAACCTCTTTTCAAGTGTTCTAGAATGGAACGCTTAATGGACAGTAAGCAAATTCAATTGCTCTTTTCTCAAGCAACAAATCATATGTCCATAACTTAAAATTTCAAGCAGTAAAAACCTCAATAATAATGAAGTTATTAATTACAGAAAATGTGACTGAAAACCAAGCAATATATATAACTAGCATCATGTGAGTACTGTGTAACTTGACGTACAAGTACACATCCAGAGAGTTACACGCATAATCATATAATCACCTTTGGGCAGAATACATGACATGCAGTTGTACACTCCCCACATGATAGCGATTATGAGAATATATTCCAATTCTTCGTGATTCATCACCTTTGGGCATATGAATCACTAGAATCAGTCACTCCTCCACCACACTATCATGTATCCCTCCATGAACTAATACACAATCACCTCCTTTGGGAGTATGACTACGCATTAGACCAGGAGACATCCCAATCATCATACGAGACCGAAATTTCTCAAACATAATCAAGAGTGCAACTTTGGCGGTTACTACTCAATTGAATTATTGAAATTTTTCATACCAAGGATATAAACTTTACTCCTCACATATACCATATACATGTGATTTTAACTTTAGTGATAGGGGCATCATATCACTAAAATTACATATCATGCTAATTACATTGCTTTATCCATTAATAAAAAATTAATCATACATATATATACAGCGAACCTGAAAGACAGATTCCAATGAGATCATTGATCACAGTAACACAAGAAACTTCTCATAACAGAGAATAAAACATCTCTTATGTACCCCAGAGAATAAAACATCTCTTATGCACCCCAATTACATATTACCAGAATAACATAAAAAGAATACCGATCTAAAATATCTCTCACAAATTAACATCAATAGTAATACAGTGTACACCAAATTAATAAGCTTGATAACTGATCAACTATTGCTCATGAGTTTCATACGGCAAAACATGACTCCAAGGCTAACAACTGATTTATTAATCAATTTTAGATGACAAATATCATTACTTCAACCAGTGACCTATAAATTGAGTCAAACCACAGAACTAAATATCTAAACTATAACAGTAGATACTATTGCTCTGCATAAATATTATCATACTCCTTAACCATAAAAATATTCAACTTGATAGACATTAACAAGTGACCAGATGAGTTCATGTACAATATGCAGTAACTTAATCGACATGCATTACCCACATATAGCAGATATGTTAATCAGTACAATCAGTTTGGTCACGAGTTCTTAAAACATCCATTATTCAAAGATTACCAGCGTGTCAAGGAGTATGCTTGAGCAACAAAAGTTTCATAACCTTTATTGTTTCTCATTATCTCAAGATATATTCAATTACTATCTCATAATGATTGTATCTCATTAAGCCAGCTTTAGTTCACAATAAAGTTTGATTTTTCTTGATGAATCACACATTTATAATGATTATGTGATAATTTACCTATAACCCAACACTTATATTTCCAAAATCACAGAAAATATAAGAAAAATACGCAAAAATACACTAAAAATACACGTATTTAGGGTTCCGTACGTATTTTCACATCCATAAAATATCGAACATGTAAAATAAATATACCACGTGATAGGAAATCACGCCGCCGACCACGCGCCGAACGGAGGCCCCACGCGCCCACACGCGCCGCCTGAGTGCGCGGCGCCGCCGACCCTCTTGCTCGTCTCGTCAAGCCTAGTCCGAATTTGTAATTTAATTTTATTTGTATTTAACAAAAAATCTCGAAAATCACAAATTAGGGCAACAACTGTACTAATTAGGGCTAATCCATACAAATTAGGGCAAAATCAATTGCATTCAAGTTCTAAGGTTATGGAGGCTCTGATACCACATGTTGGACGCAAATTGCGCAATCCCAAGATCTCCATAACCAGAACAAGAACATGCATAATTGAATAGAAAGATTAACGCACATGTTTTGGGATCTATCGAACATAAAACGGAAGCAGAAAAAGGATTACTCACATATATCAAGGGGATCCACGCATCAAGTCATTCTCCTCTATTGCCCTCCGTATCACTGGCTCAATGAGGTGGCCCTCTCACGTTTAGCGTTAGGTAAACGCCCTTTAGGTGAGGATACATGTGAGAATTAGGGTTAGAGGAGAGACTTGAGCACTATTTATAGAGTTTCCAGCCAGTCCCTCTCATTATGGGCCAGGCTCAACTCGGCCCACACTAGCCAGCTCATATTAGACTAATTAAGAAACCTTCTATCTCACCTTAGACCAACCATGTTTTACGGTAGCCGTAAAAATAGTAAATTACAATATCAATTAATTTAGTCCACATCAGGAAAAACTCTTACAAAATTATCTACAGTTTTCATGTCATCACTAACTAGCACATCGTTCCAAGTTTGGACTCTCAATTACAGCGGCGAAGTAGATGTACCCGTGGCGAAGCTGTAGGAAACATGCTTACTATATCTTTTGGGCACATTTAATACAATCGTGCTCTCTCCGAAGACAACATACAAGGTCGCATTCATGGTGAAAATGAGCAAAGATAGCGGGGGTTGGCACGCTCCGGTGAACCTAAATCTCACTCTACCGGATGGAAACTCACTGGGACGCATCGAGAATTTGGAGGGAAAGCCGAGAGAGGAATGGATAGACATCCTTATCAGTACGTTCGTGACGACTCCAAAGAATGTTGGCGAGATAAGCTTTTCCTCCTCCGAAACGGGTGGTCATTGGAAGTCCGGACTCCTCGTCAAAGGTGTTGTCCTTCGACCAAAAGATTAGGCATCAAATCTGTCAAAAGGTTTGAATATGCAACATCACTTAAAAAAAAAGAAGAGAAAAAGCAGGAGTTTCTGTCTAGTGAACTGACTAACACTTAATAAATTTCTGTTGTTTCATCAAGATGGGAGTGCTGGGTGGATGCGGTTCCTCTGACAAATGAATGTTCTGGTTGTCTTATCTAGATGTTGCTATGCTTGTCTAAAAAGTGTGAGTTATGTTGAAAAGAACCAAACTTGGGTTGTGGCCCTTGTGGGTTCTTCAAGGTTGAACTGACGACTGGGGAACGTAAACTACGAGAAGTGATTGAAAGGAACTGTGACAGACTTGTTCCCTCTATTCTTCTTGTTATATTGCATTGGTTGGTCCATGTTAGGGTGTGTTCAAGAAGCACCTGTTCGCCTATGGTAGGATGTGCTTGAGAGGCACCCTTTGAAGAGGTGCGAATGATTGTCTCTTAAGGGATGTTAGAGTAACTTTCTTATAATGGAATCTTGAGACAAGAAAAGAATGTTCAGGAAAATAATGTTCTTCTCCTCTCCACAAAGAACAACACACAAAAAATCTTCCATTATTATTTTGAGAAGACAATTGAAATTATCTGTGGAACGAAAATACTTTCCTTGTGATTGTATTCGGATCATAGTGAAATCATATATTTGTCTATTGCACGCTGATGATTCAACGTATATTCTTGGGCAATCGCTTTTTGTTGTGCATAAAAAGGTTAGTCGTTTTTTCTGTTGAACTTTCATCCAACAGTGGTAGTAGAGCCTATGTTATGATCTTTGTTTTGTTTTTTCATCGATTTTTCACTCTCTATCTCATATGGAGATCATTAAATTAAATTTCATATTGTTTGCATGTTTATTGCTGGGAAATCACTACCGGAATGATCAATACAAACCGATGCGAAGAACAGGTATGGGGTTGAAGACAACCATTATGCTTGGCCGATTCTCCAAAAAAATTTCTGGCAAAAAATGTTTTTGATCATGCGGGGTAAAACTCGTTGAGATGAGCAAAATAGTGGGTAGAACGCAATTGGGGGACGCTGAACGTGCCCCCATGCGAGACCCAAAGCCGTGGTGTCGTCGGCCACGCGCCTCATGCACAGACACACGCTGGGATTGCCGAGTGCATGCGCAGGGTGGCTCGGCAGAAGGCTGATGTCATTGATGATGTCAGCTACTCGGATTAGGACCCAACTTGATGAATCATCGATGACATCATTAAAGCGACTCAACTTAGCGCTTGACCCGCTTGATCAGTCAACCGGTCAAACTAATCGCCCTATTAGACCAGTCGGGCCGGTTGGATCGGCAGAGGAGCCAACTTTGCCCTAGCACATACGCCACACGCATTGTGTACTCAAGCGGCGCATGTGGGCACGTGGAACCTCTGATCAGCACATAGTCGACGCATAGTTGGTGTCCTTGTGTTCGTATTGAAGTGCTATACATTGTGGTATAGTTATTTTAAATATTTGAAGCTTTTAAATATGCAAAAATGTGTACAAAACCGTAAATATGCATATATTTTGAGCGTTGTTGCATTTTTGTCTTTCTTAGGTGTATTTCCCTATGGTTTTGAAATTAAAGTAGCTAGCATACATGTAAATGACCACATATAGATTGCGTAAAGTATAGTTCAATGATGGTTTGTGTATGTTGACACCTAAATTTTTGCATAAAAAAGGCTTAATTTTTACCCCAAAAAAATAATAATAAAAATTGCACGACATATAGTTTAGGAGCATTTATTTTATTTTGTTTTATTTTGTTGGATCGCCGGCGAATGCGACATTTTTCACATATTCCGCTGAGATTTTTCACATATTCAGTTAATATACATTGATGGATGTGTTTTTGATAGAAAGGAAATTTTCGGTTGGAATATTTGAAAAATACAAAATAAAATATCGCAAGAGGTGTAACAATATATTTAGGGGGATTATGCACAAGCAAAATTGGAAGTGAAATATTTCACCAAAATTTAATTCCCTCCCATATATAAGGTGTGGTGCGTGTACGACCAAGGGGTCCTCTTCCTTCGATTTTTTTTAGTTGAAAATTCAGAAAAAAAAAAAAACTCTTTTGTTTGTGAAAAAAAAAGAAGTCAAAAAGTGTGCTGGTGTGTGCGGAGAGAAAGGGACGTGAGAGAGAGGAGAGCAAAAAAAAAAAAAAAAAAGAGGGGCCGAAACCCTAGCGGCGATTGTTCGCCTTCCTCGGAGGACCCCAAACCGTGCTGGCGCCGTACCCACACCGGCACCAGAGCCGCCAACCACCGCAACGCCCGCCCTTGACCGCGCTAGCACCACCCGCATCTGCGACCCACGAGCCTTCTTTTCTCCATCGCTGCTCTGCCGCTCCGCCGGTCTTGCCCGACGCCCGTCGAGCTAGCAGATCTGCTCCGTCGCCCGCAACTTCCAAATCCAGCGACGACCTGACGTTTTTGCTACCTCATTGCATTGATCCTTGCTGTTGTGACCCTCCTTTGCCTGTCGACTGCCGATCTCGCCGTGTCGCCCCTGCGCGTTGCTCAAACCTTCTCCGACTAGCAATCCGTAGCCTGCAAGCAGCCCGAGAACTCGCGCCGGCTACCTGATCTCAGCAAAACCCCCTCGGCCACGAACCAGCCAAGTTCTTTATTTGAAAATACCTCTATATGCATAGTTGAAAATTCCAATATACCGCCTGATTCGCAACCGCACATGGGTTTTTTATTTCATCTATAAGGCTTTGGATAAAATAATTAATCAAGCGGGAATAAAAATGATATTTTGACCTTTAAGGTTTAAGATCAATTTATCGATTTTATTAGCGAGATATTATCCCTTGATCTGAACGATGTATGATATCTTTGATGATTTTGAATGATTTGTCTTGTCTTGATTGCTTTATTTATCTTGCAATATGTTTGAGTTAGAATATCGCATGCTTTAGGGTTATTTGCATATTTAGATTGTGGCACCCCTCGACGACCCCCGATCCGTTAGGGTCGCCACAGTTACTACCTTTTTGCTTGCCCTGAAAATCCATTTCTCTAATACCATATGAACTTGACAAGTCCATGAATCCTGGGGGTTTATGTTTCTTACATTGGTCCCTGCGCAGTTTATATAGTGGAAGCAAAATCAGCATCTCCCCGTCCTCTCTAAATTAGAAACGATGCACACCTACTAAACATTTTTATAGATAAGTCAAAGCCGAACACTTTTATTTATATATGGGATGGACTATAATAGTCGGTACAACCAAACACCGAGGTCTTCTATGCCTGGAGATTACCCAAAAGAAGACCAACTCCCTTTCCCTTGTATCATTTGCATAAGTCCATCCCTCATGTGTCGGCATCCAAAAATTGTATCATTTGCTGACTCGACTCTCAGTTATATCTAGTTTGGTCCATCAGCCGGCGGTGGTGGTAGCAGCCTTAGTACACGGCCATCGAGGTGGACAAGGACCCAGATAAACTTGTGGTGGATGGGGCCGGCGGCAAGGCCAACATCAAAGGTCAGTAAAATCCTCACCCGCTCAAACACCAATCCATGAACCGCGGGGTGTTGGTGCTCCGAGTACTCTAATTGTAAGTCCACCAGAAGTCCATAAAACGAACCAAGAGTCGCAGGCAGCAAAGGCATTTTCTTCTTAGTCTGAAATGTTAGTCCCCAAGAGGGATGAGTACAACCACTCAGCAGTAAAGATCCACTAAAATACATAATGTGACAAATGTAAAATCCAATTGCAGGCGAATTGCACATGTCATTTATACAGTTATATATACATATATATATATATATATATATATATATGTATATGCTATCAAGGGATGAAATGCCTGCACCACGTTCATAAAAAACAATTCAATACCATAACAAACATATTTTCGATACTAGACGAAACCAACTTAGTTTCATAGACAATTCCTATGCCATACCACATGCACACACCTACATTTGATTTATTCACCGGTTTTTAGCATACAAAGAAAAGGGTTCCATTTCCCGGGGACTAGTGTTTGCATCCCTTCGAGCTTTCGCACCCAACCTAGCATCGCGAGACCCTCCAGCACAAACCTCCGGGCATCCAGAGCGTGTTCCTTCACACTCTTGGGCATCTCGCACCCCAATTGGCATCACGAGAAATATCCAGGGCTTGCCATGAAAATGGGTGCCCCTTCCCTCCGAATTTACGTACAATCCCTACAACCGGGCATCCTGAAACTCCCGGGGACCCTCTTTGGCACTACGGACCCTAGGCATCCAACGACATCGACTCATTCCATCCTATGAGCATCCCGTCTCCCGGGCATCGTCGACTCAGCCGTCCAATGGTAACATTAATATCTTGATATATATCATTACTAAAATATATTTCAATGCAATGATATCGAGAGTCTCATAGATCTATAAATCTTTATCAAAAATTTTCGATGTCATATGATATGCTGAATGTCACCGCATCCATCAAGTGAATAACAACTCACGATACAATGACTTTTAGGACAAATTAAACAATTTTGAAATAAAACAGTTTAAAAACCAGAATGCACGCTATTAGTAGAAATTTCAAAATAACCATCAAACTACCTTGACAAATCTAAAATTTTGACGCATTATAAACAAGACCCAGAGGAAAAAGTTTCATGAAGAACACTAAGCCAAAATAATTATGTATAAAATTGTAACAGACCGTATATCACAGCCACAAGCTCAAACCAGAGTTCACGTTTTAAACAGGAAGGTACCGCACATTAGAATAGTTCTCTGCCATCAATGGAGTTCCGAAAAATCTGACAATAATCTATGTTATAGTTTAGACAATTCTTTAAAGCTTTCATGAAGAAACCAAAACCAAAATCCTAGTAGAAATTTCTATTTCACAAGATGGAATGTCGGGCCACACTGATTCAATGGAATCCAATAACTACATCTTGGTAAATTAACCTTCAAAGGTCCATCTAAACCTATATCTCATAATGTAGTTCATGAGGGTTACAAGTACATGTGGAAAATCAAAGCATTTCTTCAATTGCTCAACCCATCTCTGCCGAAATTCAGCACACGCCATCGATACTCAAAACATTTTCAGACCTATTTCACTACGTCAGATTACAATAACATTGCATTATATGATTTAATGAATTTTACTTGCCTCCAGTCCTAGGCGTCGACAGCAAACAAGGACAGAAGCTTGCAGGCCTCGAGCGCGACTCTACAGCGGTGAAGACGGACGACGTCGATGGCAGCAGCAAGCGCACGCACGGCGGGGGCTGTTCTCCTTCTTTCCCTCGCTGACACACCCTCTCGCTCGATTACTCTCTGGTTTTTGCTCCCTCTGTTTACTCACTTATTGATCTAATTAATAGTTCTTGCATGCAGATTTGCGGTGGATAGAGCAATAATAGACAGGTGGGGGAGGCGTGTCCTTCACTGGTGACTCTTGGCTTCCGTTGGCAGCTCCCCATCATGCGACGTGGCCATCATTGGCCAAACTCCAGTCAACGTTTCCTTTACAATGTTGACTGAGGTGTCGACTAATTAAGGGATTAGTCGATTAGCCACGGTCGTCACATATCCGAGGTTGTCAAAATTCTCGGGTGCCACATAGACTAAGCATTTTATTTATCACGAATTTTTGAAATAAAAAAATAATTAAAAAACATAATTTAGGATGTTAGATTTTCGTTTCATTAGCTTAAATTGGATGTTTAATTATTTGATTTTTTTAATTTCGAAATTAATAAAAAAAAAAACAACAAAAATCATCATGCATATATCATGTAGAATTAGGGCATTCTTTGTACGTCATTGCATATTATGATAAAATTGCATATTTCATTCTAAGTTTAGATTGATTTAAATAGACTGCATCTTAGGTTAGGGATTGCTAAGTTAAGATAATATCTTGATTTTAATTAGGGTTTAGCCTGACCTAATCATCATAAGTTGGATAGAATCTTAATTTAGTTAGACAATTTTCACATTTTTCTAATTTCGAATTTCATAAAAAATACAAAAAATGTGTTAGAATAAATTAGTTTCAATCTCTAGGATAGATTTTTTTTTTTTTTTTTAAATGTCATTGCATGTCATTTAGAATTAGATCATGAAATGCATGCCATTTAGTATTGTTGCTAGGTCCATTTAATTAGAAATTGCTTGTCATTAGAATTAGGTCATTTAGTTATATTCCATTGCATAGAGCATGATTCTCATTAATTAAGTGAAAACAAAAAGAAATTGCGTGTTAATTAGAAATCATATCTAGGGTGGTCGATGTGAATTCTGATCTAGCAAGGCAGATACTTTCGTTGCTACAAGGTAAATCCCATAATTTATTCATTGCTTTTTTGGGTGTTAAATTGGTGGTTTGCGCACCCGCATGATAACCTCACATATTAGGGAAATAGATTTAAAATCAATCCAAACTGCATTCAAAAACATTTTTGAAAATAAAAAGAAATGGTACCGAAATGACATTAGAGAAGTCTAGTGTGGCCAAGTCCCCGTACCCAAAATCTCTGGTTCGTAGGAGTAAAATAATCCTCCCGTTATTTTACTTAGCTGTCAAATCGATCTACCATAAACTGATTAGTGGCGACTCCTAGATAAAATCCTTTTGCATGTTAAAAATTTGAACCTAAGTCGCGAATTGGTATGGGCTTGGGAGAGCCCGAGTTAAGTCTAGGCTTAACAGTCCATTAGCCAAACCCTAGGTGATGCACCCGAAATTTTACGTCGCGACAGCTTAGTGACTCCACTGGGGACTTGAGTTAAAACTCTTAGTGGACTTAGGCCAATTTTTCTTTTGAAAAATGTTGTTGCTTGGTAGCGAGGATCCCAGGTATGTCCCTAATGTTTAAGGTGTTAAAATTCTTGCAAGATGGGAGGTATAAGGGGAAATGTTTGCTAACCTTTATTTTGCAGGGAAGTGTGGGAATGTATGGTTTACTTTCATATATGAAGTGTTGCTTGATATAAACTGTTGTGCATGCCTTGCATTTGCACTACACTTTTGCACACACAACCTGCCATCGGACCTAGGCCGCACTAGGATACTTAGGATGGTATCGAGTTGGATACGACTTCGACCGCGAGGCTGCATAGTAGAGGTTGCCCAACTCAATCCCGAAAGTTTCTTTCTTGGAATGTTTACCTCTGTCTGCAAGACTGTGTCGCATCGGGGTATCATTCGTGACTGAGCCGGAGTTAAGAGGACTTGACTTAGTATATAAGGTTGCACCTAGTCATCCCACCCTTTAAACTCCACTTTGCTAAGCCCGTTTAGAGTAGAAATCGAGCCTCAAATCTCATGTGCATGTCTATGTAATTGTCGTCAATTTTTTTCTTGGTGAAATAGGTCTTCTATCCCTATACCATGCAATTTATTTTGTCGTGTTTTTGGTCAGTCCATGACAATTTAGGTCAATCATCGATTTAATTCCTTTGTCAATTAAAAATGAAATGAGGAAATTGCCATGCAATGAATCATTTGGAAAATAACAAAAAAAAAATTGGAGAATTTGTTTTCAATTCTTGTCTAGGGAATTTAGTCTTGCTAGGGTGTCTATCTTTATTTTCCTAGTCCATTTTTAGGAAATGCCTTTTTTGTACGAACTTTTTATGAATAAATGACAAAAATGGAAAAATCGATTAGATCATTGTCGAGGATTGACTTTCTATTTACACCTCATGCTTACATGTTCCCATTCATTTGAATTAGGTGATTATAGAACGATCCCGCTCACCCATCCATTCACGATCGAGAGCTAAATTGACGGATCAAAAAGAGCTTATCTTGTTAAGCAAAAGTGTTGCGATATAAGTGAGAAATTGCGACTCCAAGAAGAGAGCCAAGAAGACCTTTTGAACTGTCTCATTTTCCTGAGATAGCCAAATTTGATGCCATCATGAAAAGACTAGTGACATATCTAGATGGAAGAATATCTGACCTGAAGGGTTCGCATCACAAGATCAAGGAGGGTGAAGAATTCAAGTACACATGATTCATGGTCCTAAGTAGTTCGATTTCCTCATTTAATTAGGGGCATAAACCTTCCCCTGCGTGAGAATTTTGATCGCTTTTTAGGATTTGATTTCAATTTCTTTTGTACTTGAACATCACATTCCAATAAATGTAATTCGATTGATGAATATCAAAAAAATTATAAGTTTTGTTTTGAGGACATTATGGGGTACACCAAACTAGCCTGGTGACGATATCCAACAATGAAAAGAAAATATCATCCATGGAGAAAATCTGAGGACTGAGCTTCTTCATGCTTCCTCATCAAAAAAATTCCCAAAAAAGGAGAATAAAAAAAAAAAAATTCAAGCCATTTCCAAAAGCATGCATTAGGTTAACCTTGTTTAATTTTCTGACTCATTTACTTCATGTTTCAGAGCATAACTTTCTTGCCTTGATGAGAAAACATCTGAAAATAGCGCATCAGATGACAGATTGGGGGCATGGCAGATTTTGGTAGTGACTTGACTGGGATAAAATCTCGATCCAAGCCAAAATGGATGTGCAATTTGAATTTACTTTGATTTGCCTAGTATCCTATTCATGCACGTTCTTTTGTGCAGGGGCAAAAACAGATTTTCATGTTTGATTGATAGAGACAATCCAAGGACATCCATTACTGAGGCAATCCCTTTGTGAAGCAATCCCCTGAATGAATGCATAAAATCATGTTTTGAGTGCGATAAATTATTTGTTGAAGTCACAAAAGCTTTTCATGCTTGAAGCTATTGGACTCTTTTTTTTCATATTGATTTAGCTCACCAATTTCATGTGGAGATTTGTCAAGATAGACAACTCAATGGAGTGACATCAATGTTTAAAAATGCTGAATGAGACATATCAGGATGATGAAAGGCAAGCCATATCCTATACACGATCCCTTATACATTTGTGAGATGAGTGTAGAAAGTTCCATATCTACAAGATAAAGAGTTCTCTCACAAAAGGTATGATGACCAAAATGATGAGGGGCAATTCATTTCTTTATCCCAAACACTATAGGTCATCCATTGCTTAACTTCTTTGAGCCTTATACACTTGTGGAGATTTCTTTTCAATTTACCCTTGTCAAGAACCACCCCACATCGGGGCAAATTGGAGGTAAGACAACATCGGGAGGTGAGAAAAATGAAAAGAAATTTTCTTGTTCTCACTTGCATCAATCTTTAGGTCATGCTATTACATTGAATTCATGTGGTAATTTAAGTGCCTTAGGATGACGAAAAGCATTTCTTCACTATCCTATACACTTATTTCCTTTGCATAGCCCACTTGAACCTGCAATTTCATTTTTTTAAACCTAGTTAGTGATCATCCCCCACACTGGGGCAAGGCAAAAGGTAGATGAAGACTCTTGAAAAGTTCAAGTGTCATTCAAAGTGTAATTGCTTGACGCATGCATTGTGCGCAAGAATTGAATTCAAAATAAAACTAAAGGGCATGAAAAAGCAGTGTCCTTGGTAAAAGCAAGGACAATGCCCATGAAAAGAAGTGAAAAAATGCATGAGAACCGGGGGTATGAAAAAGCAGTGTGCCTAGTAAAAGCAAGGCTAATACTCATATATGAAAAAAAAGAGTCAAGATAGGTGACTATCAGTTGTAAAAAATCGTATCCCAATGGAGCAGTACCCAATGAGTTAAGATCAATAGTGCATGACAATCCCCGGTGAAAGAGGAGATCGACAACAATGCCTAGATGATCGTCAACTTTGACCCTTATACACATCTCTGAGCCTAATGATCCTTTCGTTTCTCAACCCATGAACCTAGCCTATGTTACGTCTTTTACAAAGTCTCTTTAGATTAGGGCACTTGAATTAACATAGGAGTTCATATGTTTATAAGCATCGCTCGAAGAAGTGTGAGCGAGATTATTTCTTTCTCATTTTGTAGGGTTCTTGACTTGTAAACCCGGAGATGATTATAGAGTTGCTTTTTCAATAGCCTTGACTTAAAGACTCCCTCTGTTAAGCCGTTGACTGAGCCCACATTATGGTCCCTATTAAAGACCTCTTAGATTGGTAAGGTCGTACCGCTTGCAAGAATACTTGGACCCTTGTTGGTACGATGATAGTGAGATGGAGTGATTCTCATAAAATAGCCTCTAAATGAGAGTGAGTGAAAGTCATTTCTAATTGAAAGTCTCTCATTTAGTATTCTTAGGAAATCCATGTCACGAGTGAAAATTATCTTGAACAATAAATCTCTCTAGTGGAAATTTGGGTGATGCAAAAGTTATTATGCATGAACATTGATTGAATTGATAAAAACCGCAGTAGATTTTGAAGTGTGCATTCCAGAATAACCTTAATTGCTTATTTCTTTAGTGAATACACTTTTGCTCTAATCATGTCTGACAGGACCCAAGAGCTCCTGACATTCAGGTTCCTTTCAGAATGCCTCGTAAAGCCTTCACAAACATTTCAAGGTGCATCCTTAATGTTCCAAAATTTATTTATAACAGGAGATGAGAGACCTCCACGGGATATCTAAATTCCAAAAGACATCCCCAGAATCGGAGATATCACCAGGTAGGTATATCTCTGCCCATATACTTGTCATTGTGCAGGTATTATCTCTCAAGTGCATTGACACTTGACTCGGTCAAGTTGTCCTTTTATACTGACCTAGCATACTTTCATAGCCCAGAGTCCATTTTCACCGACCCGACGTGCTTCCGTAGCCTGGTGTCCCTTTTAATAGATCTGGTGTGCTTCTGTAGCCCAGAGTTCTTAACCTGGCGTGCTTTCGTGGCCTAGAGTCCTTTTTATCGAACCGACGTGCTTTCGTAGCCTGGAGTTCCTGACCTGGCGTGCTTTTGTAGCCTAGAGTCCCTCTTTATTGATCAGGTGTCTTTCGTAGCCTGATGTTCATTTATATTAACCTGGCGTGCTCTCGTAACCCAGGTTCCCTTTTATCAAACCGCCGTGCTTTCGTTGCCCAGTTTTCTTTTATCGACCTGGTGTGCTTTCCTAGCCCAGAGTCCTTTACACTGACACTCGATTGAGTTGTCCCTGAAAGATTTTTCTCCAGATTCAGTTTGATTAAAGCGATCGAAGAAAGATTCGGGTCCTAGCTAAGCAAAACCTCAATTTAGGTGATCGTGGAAAGGTATGAGTCCTGGATAAGAAATTTCCCCATTCAGGCGACCGTAGAATGGTACGGGTCCTAGACAACATCTATTTCCCCATTTAGGTGACCGTAGAATGGTACGGGTCCTCGAAAATCAATATTTTCGTCAAGGCGACCGTAGAATGGTACGGGTCCTAGACAACATCTATTTCCCAATTTAGGCGACCGTAGAATGGTACGGGTCCTGGAAAATCAATTTCTTCGTCAAGGCGATCGTAGAAAGGTGCGGGTCCTAGAAACAACCAAACATTGCCATACTGGGCGACCGTAGAAAGGTATGGATCCTGGCATGTAACACCAACTACCTTGAATCATTCTACCCTACTTCAAGGTAAGATATTCTAGGTAGGTTCCTTTACCGTTTGCATTAGTATTTCCATACAAATCGCATTCCAAAATTTTGACATCTCAGTCTAGATCTGGATGTCTTAATTCTTTTCGTTGAACATTTCACTTTGGATATGAGTGTTCTTCAATCTTCCTCGTTATACATTAGTCTGGATCTAGGTATTTCAAGCTTTAAAAATCATGACATCTCAGTCAGGACCCGGCTGTCTTGATATTTTCGTTGAACATCTCACTTTGGATATGAATGTTCTTCGATCTTCCTTGTTATATCTTAGTCTGGATCTAGGTATTTCAAGCTTAAAAAATCATGACATCTCAGTCTGGACCCGGATGTCTTGATTATTTTCGTTAAACATTTCACTCTGGATGTGAATATTCTTTGATCTTCCTCGTTATACCTTAGTGTGGATCTAGGTATTTCGAGTACAAAATCATGACATCTCAGTCTAGGCCCGGATGTCTTGATTATTTTCGTCTAAACATTTCACTTTGGATGTGAATGTTTTTTCGACCTTTCTCGTTATACCTTAGTCTGGATCTAGTTATTTCAAGTTCAAAAATTTTGACATCTCAATCTGGATCTGGATGTCTTAATTATTTTTGTCTAAACATTTCATTTTGGATGTGAATGTTTTTTCGACCTATCTCGTTATACCTTAGTCTAGACCTAGGTATTTCGATCTTAAAAAATCATGACATCTTAGTCTGGACCTAGATGTTTTGATTATTTTCATCTAAACATTTCACTCTGGATGTGAATGTTTTTCAACCTTTCTCGTTATACCTTAGTTTGGATCTAGGTATTTCAAGTTCAAAAGATCTTGACATCTTAGTTTGGATCTAGATGTCTCAATTCTTTTCGTTGAACACTTCACTCTGGATGTGAGTGCTCTTCTCAGTATGGATGTTTGAATTTACTACTTGTTAGGCTCTTCAAGGAACCTGAGTGAAAACTGGGTACTTGTGGAGTAAAGGAGGATTTATCATGTACCCCGAGATGTTATACTGCACTGATTGGTAAGTAACTGTAAGTACGTTCTTTCCTTTCATATTATGCATTTGCATTAGCATTTCCATGCATCATATAAATTGCATTTTAAAAATGGAATTCATTTTCCACCAAAAATCATTCAATGCATGTGCATGATTAAAATTTAGGTCTCAATTTATCTTTGTAGGCAATCTCTATGAGCTCACCTTCAAAGAGGGGCAGCTGTTAACGCCTAAATTTTTGCATAAAAAATGGGTTAATTTTTACCCAAAAAAATAATAACAAAAATTGCACCACATATGGTTTAGGAGCATTTATTTTATTTTGTTTTATTTGATTGGACCGCCAGCGAACGCGAGATTTTTCACATATTCCGCTGGGATTTTTCACTTATTCAGATAATATACACAGATGGATGTGTTTTTGACAGAAAGGAAATTTTCTGCAGGAATATTTGAAAAATACAAAACAAAAATATTGCGCGAGGTGTAACAATATATTCAGGGGGATTATGCACAAGCAAAATTGGAAGTGAAATATTTCACCAAAATTTAATTCCCTCCCCTATATAAGGTGTGGTGTGTGTACGACCAAGGGGTCCTCTTCCTTCGATTATTTTTAGTTGAAAATTCAGAAAAAAAAAAAAAACTCTTTTGTTTGTGAAAAAAAAAGAAGTCAAAAAGTGTGCTGGTGTGTGTAGAGAGAAAGGGACGTGAGAGAGAGGATAGCCAAAAAAAAGGGGCTGGAACCCTAACGGCGACTGTTCGCCTTCCCCGGAGGACCCTTGACCATGCCGGCGCCGTACCTGCACTCGTAGCAAAGCCACCGACCACCGCGACGCCAACCCTCGATCGTGCTAGCACCACCCACGCCAGTGAGCCGCGAGCCTTCTCTGCTCCATTGCTGCTTTGCCGCTCCACCGGTCTCACCCGACGCTCGTCGACCGAGCAGATCTGCTCTGTCGCTTGCAACTTCCAGATCCGGCGACAACCTGACGTTTCTGCTGCCTCGCCGCACCCTCCTTTGCCCATCGACCGTCGATCTCGCTGTGTTGCCCCTACGCGCCGCTCGAACCTTCTTCGACCAACGATTCGTAGCCTGCAGTAGCCTGAGAACTCACGCCGGCTACCGGATCTCAGCAAAACACCCTCGGCCGTGAACCAGCTGTAGCTCCGGGCCGCCGCCCCTTTGTCGCCGCCACTGCAGCAGGTTCCCTCCCACTGACCTCGCCTGTCCGTGCTGATCTATCGTGGCTCTGCCCGAACGCTGCTCCTTGGTGTGCTCACCGGAGTCCCTCGCCGGCGATTCACTTTGCCGGAGCTCTGAACTAACAGCCAAGCCTTTAAAAAAAAAAAAAAACGAGAAAAAAATCAAATTAGGTATATTTCCTTTATTTTATTAGGCAAGTTTATTTATTTGTTTATATATCTTCTTTTCTTTATTTGAAATACCAATCTATGCATAATTGAAAATTCCAATATACCACTTGATTCGCAACCGCACATGGGTTTTTTATTTCATCTATAAGGCTTTAGATGAAATAATTAATCAAGCAGGAATAAAATTGATATTTTGATATTTAAGGCTTAAGATCAATTTATCGATTTTATTAGCGAGATATTATCACTTGATCTGAACGATGTATGATATCTTTGATGATTTTGAATGATTTGTCTTGTCTTGATTGCTTTATTTATCTTGAAATATGTTTGAGTTAGAATATCGCATGCTTTAGGGTTATTTGCATATTTAGACTAAGCATTTTATTTATCATGAATTTTCGAAATAAAAAAAAAAACAGAATTTAGGATGTTAGATTTTCGTTTCATTAGCTTAAATTGCATGTTTAATTATTTGACATTTTTTGAATTTCGAAATTAATTAAAAAAGAACAACAAAAATCATCATGCATATATCGTATAGAATTAGGGCATCCTTTGTACGTCATTGCATATTAGGATAAAATTGCATATTTCATTCTAAGTTTAGATTGATTTAGATAGATTGCATCTTAGGTTAGGGATTGCTAAGTTAAGATAATATCTTGGTTTTAATTAGGGTTTAGCTTGACCAAATCATCAGTATAAGTTGAATAGAATCCTAATTTAGTTATCTAACAACGTAATTGCTTTCGTTGCTACAAGGTAAGTCCCGTAATTTATTCATTGCTTTCTTGGGTGTTAAATTGGTGGTTTACGTACCCGCATGTTCACCTTATATGTTAGGGAAATAGATTTAAAATCAATCCAAACTGCATTCAAAAACTTTTTTGAAAATATAAAGAAATGGTACTGAAAGGGCATTAGAGAAGTCTAGTGTAACCAAGTCCCCGTACCCAATATTTCGTTGGAGTAAATAATCCTCAAGTTATTTTACTTAGGTGTCTAATCGATCTACCATAAACTGATTAGTGGCGACTCCTAGAAAATCCTTTTGCATGTTAAAAATTTGAACCTAAGTTTCGAATTGGTATGAGCTTGGGAGAGCCTGAGTTAAGTCTAGGCTTAATAATCCATTAGCCAAGCCTTAGGTGATGCACCTGAAATTTTAGCTTGCAATAGTGTAAGGCTGAACGTGCTAGCAATTTCTTACTTTAGAGCAAACTCAAACAATGGTTGGAAATCTTTGTTTTTTAGTTAAGTATTTAATTCTGCATATGATTATATTTGATGTATGAATTACTTATACGTTGGTTCACATCCTGTTATGCCCTTTAATTATTAGAGAGGATGTAATCATTACAATATGGATGTAATCATTATACTATGTATTTTTAATTATCTTTTTTAGTGGGATTTCGTAAATTGATAAAATTTGAAGGAATTCTCACATAGAAGTTAAAATTTGCACAAATTGAATAGGTTAATGATAATAGGACAATTGTACATCGAAACTAATTAGGAACATAGTGAACTTTTGTTTCAATAGCTTTTGTTGGATTGCCATGCAAATTAAATATATGTTTTAATATGATAAATGTACTAATATTGATTTTGCATTTATTATGTCAATGGATAGTAATAATTAATCATGATCTCGGCATCCAAGATCATTGTGACTGACCTCAATAAAGGTAAAAAGCTGAATAGTGACAATTTTGATATTTGGCATCAAAAGGTTGAGTACATTCTTAAGGAACAAGAGATTTTGGAAATCCTCAACCACCGTGCGGTGGCTCGTCTCATGACCAATCTACCTGCACCCTTATTTTTTGAATTTACAAAATTGCCCTTGGATATTGTGAAATTACAAAAACACCCCTTAATTAAACTTTAATCGCACGATCGATCACAACCATTCATCGTTAATGCATCATAGCTGTTTAAATGAGCATGTGCCTTAATCAAAATATCTTCAACAAACTTAATCAATTAATCAAGATTAGTTAGCTAAGGGATCAAACCTTAGCCCTTGGATAAATCCAAGGGCTAAGATTTGATCTTACCCTTTGGTATATAAGGATTTTTCCCTCCAATTTTGAGGGGGGGCCTCATAATTTTAGAACAAATTCTCTCTCTCTCTCTTCCCGCCAAAACACCTCACCGTCCCTCCTCCCTTCACCGTACGTGCCATCGCTTGTTAGAGCCCTCGCTGGCCTCATTCCACCATTGTCGATCACCCTCAAGAGCCTAGGAGTCTTGTCGGTGTTGCTGCTCCTCCGGTGACCAACGGATTAGCCCACCGGAAGCTGTTTCGTTCGCGAACCCACGCGAGGGCGCAATTCGATTGCTAGTTTTGTCCAGGCGTAATTCGGCGCCCTTCGGCGGTCATCTGACATTCAACAGTCCCTTAAGGTGTCCAGCAATGTCATCCGACCATCCCCTAGCCAATCACCACTGTCGAGACTGATCAGAATCCTCTCTGATGGTTGGTTTCTTCATTGGTTCCCCCTTGCGTGTCGTTGCCCATCCAACAACGATCGGCTTTCATTTGGCGCTGATCAGACCTCCTCTGGCAGTCTGTCGGCGTCCTTGACCTTTGCCAGACCTCCCTCGAGGCTTAGCAGCTTTTGGTGGAAGCTCATTTGATTCGTGCGAAAACCTCAAAAGGTAACGATACTCAATCGAGAGCTCGATGAGGCGATGTCACGCTCCGATCCTCCGAGCGTGTGCCCATTCCTCAGCGATTGATTAAGTAACGACGTCCCAGGATGCGTTGCCGATCCATTCATTTTAATACGCATACCGAAGCGAATAATTGATCCCCAGACAACACTCAAATGGGATAGAAAAGTAGGGCCATAAATTTTTGAAACCACAACACACTTATATACATATCAAGTCAAGTCATTTACAACATTAGCCGACATATACAGGGTTTGCAAAAAGGGGGAGGACTACAAATCCTCAAGCATTCGAGACCTCGACTGAATACTCCGGGGTCCTTAGATCAGAAAGATCCGGGTCTACCACTGAACTCTCAGGAGGATCAACCATGGTGTTGCCAAAGGCAACCTCCAGCACTGACCTAGGAATCTCATACTCTAGAAGGGGGCCTTCTCTGGGTCCAACTGGCCCATGACGATACCACGATCTGTATCGATGAGGTACCTTATGGGGTAGACCCTCATAGATCCAGATAATGGATCATACGAGTTCGTAGACCTAGGCTCCTTGGCTCCCGGGGTGGGGAATTTGAGAATGCTACTCAATAACCTTCTTCGGTTGGCCTAAACGCTTAGGTGGTGCGGCCATCTATGGACCTGAAAATATTATCCCACAACGGGGTGAGACGACATCTCAGCGATTTCACCCCCTAAGTTCTAACTAGGAAGGAAATACACTCTAAGGGATGCCTAAGCATAAGCACAAGCCAAAGGACTTACCTTTGCCTTAGTCCCTTCCTGCAAGTCAGTACAATTTATAAATTCAACGAACCACTTCAACACATCAAAGCATCAAATCAGATCGAGTCATCGATCAATCAACTTAGTCGATTTCATGTCATCAAGATCATCTCTCGGTCAATCCAATCAATACTATCTATCAAGTCCAATCACATTAAGAACTGCTTACTCTAAGCTGAAGATAGATAGAAATACTCACCACAAGCTAATAATAACATATACTACTCATTCTAAGCTGATATATCGAAGCCCTTAGGCTAATATAGTATACAACTAATGCTCACCAAAGCTGTGTGATACCTAATTGCTCACCGAAGCTGTGCGATACTTAATTGCTCACCAAAGTTGTCCGATACTTAGGGTATACAGCTAACTCTAAGCTGATGTATCAAGCCCGTAGGCTGATACAGTATACCACTCTAATCAGTCCACCACTTCACCATTTTTATCATACCCGATAAAAATAATCGTGTGTGGGTACATGATCAGGCTCAGCCAAAAATATAATATCTTTACTTTATAAACTCCCACCATTTATAGAGTCGATAAAAACATTTTTGACTCGTAAACCGACGCTCGTGATTTTCTAATTAAATACTGAAATTTATGAAATTTTGGGATAAATAGCCCAAAATTACAATTCACGCTCAAATTGCACAAAATAGCACTCAATTAAATAAACAAATCATACCATTGTGATTAACATAAAATTCTGGTCACCGACTATCCTGGTCTAATTTTTGGAAATAAATAAATAATTAAATAATTTCGAAAATGAATTAATAAATACCAATAAATAGCAAAAATGCACACTTAGGCTAGAAAAGTCTAATTAAATACCAAAACGGTCCCGAAAAAATCCCAAACCTCATTAGATAAATACTAGAGCTTATCTAGTTCCTAATTACACTACTCTAACCACCAACATGTAATAACGAGTAATTACATTGTTAATTTATTCTAACTATCCACATAATCCATACTTAACTTAAACTAATCAACCCTTAAGCATAATTAACTCCATAAGTGGAGATTAGTGAGTAAACTCACTTGATTAATGATCCGACAGGTTCACTTCGACGAGGACATGGAGATGATCAACAATCTCCAAAGCGAGTGCACCTTTCGAGGTATGGAAGGGCACCAAAGCGGGCCTTGAAGGTCCACGAGCTTGTTTGGTGTTTCAGTTCTTTCCTTGAACCGAAGGATTGCTTGGCTTGGCTTAGCTCAAGCTAAAACGGCAAGGAAGGGAGGCGGATGGTAGCAGCGGCCTAGGCGGAGCTGGGTGGCGACGTGCAGCGGCGATGGTGGAGGCTCCGACAGGGGCCTCAAGTGGCCTAGCGACCTGCTGGACGAGCGAGCAAGGGCAGATGACAGCCAGGGACGCAGGCGGGGCTCGTGGTGGCAGCGATGGTGACGCGGTGGCTCCAGGTGACTTGGCTGGGCTACTCGACGGAGGAAGGGGCTGAGCTACGGTTTCTCTAGAATTTTTGAAGGTTTCTAGCTACGGCAATGGAGGGCTTGGCGATGAGGAAGGAGAAAGGGGACAACAAGCTAGGAGGGGGGCCACTTGGTCTTCAACTTCACCTCTTTGTCCCCTTGACTTGGCCCCACTTGCTAGGTGGCTTCCTCAGTAGATTTCCATACCATTAGCTTGTCTTAGAAGCTTTGGAGATGGTCCAAAGGTTGAGGCAAGGGGGGCTACGAATTTTGCACAATTTACCCTCACTTCAACTTCAATTCCATCTTGAATCAACTGAATTCGGCTCCCATAAATTCCATTATCATACTAATGATCAAATTGGTATTTTCCCTCACCAATAGATCCAACTTGCATCCTAAAAACGCAATAAAAAACGATCCCCTGAATATTTCGGTTGAAAATGGCCCTATATAGACTTTTCGCCAAAAATCTCGGTTTGCAGAAAAATCTTCAAAGGATGAGTCGACATTCCTAAAATGACTTGTGACACGACAGAACTTTCAATTTCTGAAATCGGATTCAAATTTGCAGTTAATTTCAATCTGTCGCGATTTTAGCGTGACCTAGGCTATCGGGTAGCTTTCATAAATTTTTAGTGCAAATGATCCATAGTCGATTTTCTTCGAGCCACAATGAACATCTTCGACACATTGGTGACTCTCGGTAGTCGTGAAAATCTCGAGGTTTCAATTATGGACACAAGGTACCAAAACAACAGAAAAATCATTCTTGTACCGGTCGACGGGAATTTTACAATTTGGTGGAATCACCCACGTTTAACCACACCACTTTGTCGAATCGACCTATCTCTGATCTCTAATCGACTTTTAACTGTGCCGTAATGATCTCTGCAGATGAGCAGAGTCGAATAGTCAGTTCCTGGTTGAATTCCCAAGTCTATTGCATTAAAATCCCTTAATGGCTTTCCCAAATAGTCTAGTTATCCAAAGAGTAATTAGCCTTGGGAACAACATTATAGGTGAATCGATGAAAGACCCGATTTATTAAATTGAAATCAGGACTGAAAATTTCAGGATGTCACAGGCGAGGTCATTCTAGATGACCAGGGCTAGAGCTCAATTTAGGTTGAAATCTAATGAGTTGATTGATAAACCTAGATTCCTAAGGAGTGTAGGATTGATTGGTGATAGGTTTGAATGGATTTTATATGCATAATTGTTTGGTTTGCTTGAATATGCAATTTAGATGCCTTGATTGTTGATTGTCTTGGAACGAGCTACTAAATGTGCTCTTTTTGGTCTTGAATCCTTCATCAAAGTCATACTATAATCTATGGACTTTCCAAAGATATAAAGTTTGCACCGATCGTCCTCTGTTTGCCCTATTAATTGCATACTCAAAATTTTACTATATTTTGTGATTATTGCTATAGTTTGGTGCCTTGGACGACCTGATCTGTTTTACAATTTTGTGTGGTTTTTTGTGGATTGAAATAGTCTAAGGTGTCTTCATATGATTTAACCCTTACATTCAGGCCTAGGTGCACAATTTTTTTTGGAATTTTCTCATTTTATATAGATAGGATTAAGCATGATTGATTTTAGTCTGTGCTGCTGTTTCTGTTACTGATCCGACCTCATAGAGAAATGTCTTTGATTGAGCTTGTTAATGAATCAATTTATTGATGACACCTTATAAACATACATAGAGGACATCTTAAGCTTTAAAATGACATATATCATGCATAAATTGAGTATCGATTGCTTTGTCACCTTGCGAAGTCAGTGCATTTGTTCTGCAATGTTTGCTATATTCTGTCGGGTATAGGTTAGCCGACCCACTTAGTTTCATGAAATTTTATGATTTTTTGTACGTTGATATAGTTCATCACAATTGTTCCTAACATCTAACCCTAGGACATATTAAAATTTCACAAAATTCATGCATCATTTAAGTACGATAGTGGCCCAAAAGTTGCATGCCGTTTTCCGCTTGTCTTGATCTAATCTGATCACTTATGCGAATGCCTTCAATTGAGCTTGAAAAAGATCTTGATTGGACTTGTCATCTCCTAGGAACTTGTAAAAAATACCTTAAGCTTTCCAATGATGCCTAGTTTGCCCAATTTGCCCACATTTTCCATGTTTTCATTTTTTCAAACCTGGGTTTGAAATTTGGAATTTGCCTTGGTCTGGAATGCATGTTTTGTTTCTATGAGGCCGACTGTTTGTCATTTTTGCACGATTTTTTAGGCATAGATTTTGAGGTCAATTCCTTATGAAAGTTGTTATAACATCCATATCTAAAAAATATAAAAATTTGAGGTTGTTTGAACTTCAATTGATAAGGTTGATTGGCTATAGAATATCCGTGTCACATGCTACCCAGTATTAGTTCCTAATGGACTTGTTCATGTTTTAGGATTTTTAGAAATTAATGTGTGAGAAATTTTGAAATGCTTCATTGATGAAAGTCGTTCTTTATATGCTGATCTACCTACCATAAAAATCCTAGGGTGAAATAGCCAACGGTTGTGCTTTTGGCTGATGGACATGCATGCGTTCTTGGATTTTTAGGAAATTATGCATGCTGAATCTGAAGATATTTTCTATTTGAGAATTTCTTGTGACTTGCTAAACTTTGTTGTCGCAAATTTTCTCAAAATAAAAACGCAATTTGGTACTTTTACCAATCATTCCAAAATTGTAGGCTGTTCTGAAATTCTGATTTCTTAATTTGGTTTCGGCACGCAGCATGATTTGGGCCTTCCGCTAAGCTTCCTACGCCTCACCACCTGAACCAAGTTTCGACCAACTAATTATTCGAAGCATTCCATGGCCATGAACCCGACCGCTTCAACCAATCCTTTGGCTAGCCATAGCCAGAAGAGCCTCCTCGTTGGGATCTCCATGTCTTTGGGAAAGAGGCACAAGGAAAGCAAACAGGGCTTGACCAGGGAAGGCAATTTGTGGTAGCTCAAGGATGATATCATGGAGCATGTGATTATCAGCATGCTGGTCCTCCTTGACAGGAGAAGAATCACTGCTCGCAACTGCAAGTCCTCCAAGCAGCAAAATCCTCAGAGGTGAGCCACTGCACTTGCTCAGAATCCTTGCCGTGAGCCCTGGATCTTTGGCAACAGGGCCACATTGCCTCAACATGCGCTTGCCCTGGTCTGCATCTAATTTGTAGAATTTGAGAGGAGAAGCCCAAGGGTCTATAAGGGATGAAATTTCAGGAACTGGCGTAGTGATGACGACTGAGCTTCCATTCCTCGAGTCTACAAGGAGGATCATGAGCTCGTCCATGACATTGGCCTCACGCAAATTGTCAAACATGATAGGATACCTCAATTCCATCAAGGACTTATGAAGGATCTCTTTAGGTTTTCTTCTTTTATGTGCTCTAGACCCTTCAATTCTTGATGAGGTGTCCACACCAAGAGATCTTTCAAGGTGAATTCTTCGGGAACATGAACCCAGACGCAACATTGGAAGCTATGATCTATATCAAGTCTGTTGAACACACTCCTCACAAGAGCTGTCTTGCCGATGGCTTCTACTCCCACCACTGAAATGAAGTGAAGTCTCAACGTGTCCTGATCGTCATCTTGCATGGTCAACCTAGCTAGGAGCTCGCGTTCTTCATCTTCATGGCCCACAATGTCCGACTCGACTTTCCCATTACAACATACATTCCTAGATGCACATTCCTTGATGAAGCATTTTCATCAAGATTAAGCAGATCACAAGGAGGTAGATCTTGCATTGGGGAAAAGTGAGTGGACAATGAAAGGGTTAGTAGGAATACCTAGAGGGGGTGAATAGGTGTGAAAACAGATTTTGCAAAATGTAGTGAAAAACTTTATTTTTAACCTGAGTCTGGTTGATTACAGACTTTGCAGAATGAATCAAACTTTAACAGCTATTTCAAAACGCACAAGTATATCGCAACAAATAAAGTAAAGGAGTTTAGGGAAGAGAAAAAGAACACATAATTTATAGTGGTTCGGCTTATATTAAGCCTACGTCCACTCTACCACGCTGACAGCCTTCTGACTGGTTTCCACTGTGAATCAAAAGAGAATTTACAATCTTGCGATCTCGACTTCTCAGTGAGGAGTCTCTACTGCTCTCACGAAGTCACAGTATAAGTCTCTTTCTCTCTTTTGAGTACAAATTCGAGTACAGTGTAAGGAATAACAAGTAAATGTGAAGCTTCAGACTTTGGAATTCTTCTTTCACACACTCTATCGAATAACTGGAGAGGCCTCCTTAAATACTCCTTCACGCCTTCTCAATCGTTCGCACTTTCCAAAAGAATTCTTCCAATCAACATGTTCGATAGAATCAATCAAGGAGATCTCGAGCTATTTGAAGATTGTAATGAAAGCCCGTCAATCTTGTTCGCCCATACAATCAATATCTTGGTTTCCATAAGTAGATTCTTTTCAAAATAAGTTGCCTTCCGAAATGATTTGATGTATCTAAATTGATTCCAATAAAGATAACCAATCTCGTAGATGATATTTCCAACCAGAAGACCATATATATCCTATAGTTACTGAAACCTTGAAGAAAATAATCCTGAGTTTGATTAAGTCTTCATTCTTGCGTTCAGTATGGAATTTGTCAGAGTGGGCAGACTTTTATTGTAACATAGACTTTGACACAGAAGTCTAGCAATCTTCAGAATAGAACCTGGATAAGTTTTGTCAACTTCAAACATCATAGGAGTTTTCTCCAACAATCTCCCCCTTTTTTATGGTGACAAAACTTTCATGCAAATTTAAAAACTTATATCCTGCAAAACAACACTTTAGCAGTACATGATAACTTATAAGAACAGTTTGTTATAGATCTGGATACCATCAATTCTGCAACCACATAAAACACATTAATCTTCACCATTTAGACTGATTAAATCCATAATCTCACAACCACAAAAGGTTACTGCAGAACAAAAGTTCCAACACAAACAGTTCAAACAAGTTCAAACAAACCATATTTGCGAACAAATAGTTCAAATATGCACTCATTCTCCCTCTTTTTGTCAACAGCAAAAAGAAAGAGAAAGTCAAAATAGAAGATAAATGAAATCAGGTTTGTCTAGGTACTCGAATGAGTCGGAAATCTCCTAACGATTGCACTATCGCTTGAAGCTTCTGGCACTGATTATAAACATCTTTGACATTGGCAACAGTCCATGAGACTTGCTGATTCAAAGTCTGAACTTGAGTATCTAGAGATTATACCTTACTAGTGAGAAAATCTGAAGTAGATCTCAAGGCATTGTGAAGCTTCTGGATCTCAACCTCCATCACATATTGCTGAGCTTTAATCTCCAAAAGGAGATCTACTATCCTTGGATAGTTTGCATTAGGTTCAGTCTAAGCACTAACTTTAGCGAATTGAATTCTTGGAGAATTGAGTGATGAGGGAACATCAACTTGATCGAGGGCAGTTTGTCTTGCACCCTAACTCGGAGTAGACTCTTCAACCTCAGCTTCAGGAAACTATGATGCAAAAACATCTTCATGGTTTGCAGGAGATTTGCTTATACCATCACTTGCATTAGGTGGAGAAGAAGTCCCTATTTTCTCATGAGCTCCCCCTGTTTCTGTGCCTACAGGTGGAGAAGAAATTCCTTCTTCTGGTGCCTGTTCTTTTCTAGAACGAGAGTGATGTTTCGTCTAAGTTCGTACTCTTGCAGGGTCATCCCCGGTTGCTTCAGAGTCCTTCGATAATGTTATTGCAACAGTCTCTCCATCAGAGTTATCCTTGAAAGGGCTAGTATGAACACCTAAAAGGGGGTGAATAGGTATGAACAAAAATTTTCGCAAGATTCAGAAGTGATAGTTTGCTTTTTAGAAAACAAATGACTATGAACAAAATCAGAATATAGCGGTTATATAGAATTATGAACAAAATAAAAAAGAGTTCAGGGAAGAGAATAAAGACACAAGGTTTATAGTGGTTCGACTTGGATCAAGCCTACGTCCACTCTCCCACGCTAACAGCCCACTGGCTGGATTTCACTAAGAATCAAAAGAGATTTTACAGTTTTGCAATCTCGACTTCACAGTGAAGAACCTCTACTGGTCTCACACAAAGTCTCATTATGAGTTTCTCTCTTTTGTATATAACTTTGAGCTAAGTAAATGTGACATCCCAGATTTTCAATCATGCATTCTATTTAATAAATCGGGCATTTCATTGACACGCCTATAGGACTGTTCTCAGAGTTGATCACTCTTAAGATAACTAGACTATCTAGGAAAACCATTAAGGAATTTTAAGGCAATAGGCTTGAGAATTCGACAAGGAATCGGTTACTCGACCGTGCTCATCTTTAAAGGCCATTACGGCATAGTTAAAAATTAATTAGAGATCAGAGATAGGTCGGTTCGACAGAAATGTGTGGCTAAATGTGGGTGACTCCACTAAATTGGAAATTCTCGTTGACCGGCACTAGATTGATTTTTCTATCGTTTTGGTACCTTGTGTTCGTATTTGAATCCTCGAGATTTTCACAACAACCGAGAGTCGCCAATGTGTCAAATGGGTTCATTGTGGCTCGAAGAAAATCACGCTTAGGGGTTGTTTAGTTTAGGCTAAGCTCAATTAGGTGGTTAATTAGATTAGATTAGTGAATTTAATTATTTACCAATGTATGTTAGGTGGATAGTTAATGCAATAAGGGCCTAAACGAACTCTAGTATTTATCTAGAGTGACTTGGAAATTTTTCGTGTTCGTTTCGGCATTCAATTAGGCATTATGGGCCTAAGTTGGATTTATTGGTATTTATTTAATATTTACTATAATTAATTAATTAATTAATTAATTTCTGGAAATTAGACCGGAATAGCAGGTGATCAGAATTTCGTGCTGATTGCAATGGTGCTCTCTGTTTATTTAATTGAGTACCTGATTATGCAAATTGATTGTGATTAGTGTTTGTGGGTATTTAATTCCAAAAATGGATAATTTTGGTAATTAATTGGAGAATTACCGGGTGTCGGTCTACAGCGCCAAAAATCTATTTTGGGACCGCTGAAATAGTGAGAGGTTCAAAAGTGAAAACCTTGTATTTTGGCTAAGGTTAACTGTGTACCGACACACGTGTTTTTTTATCGAGTATGATAAAAATGATAAATTGATTGTACGATCAAAACGTTATACTATACCGGCTCGATGACTTTATATGTCATCTTAGAGAAAGGATGGTATGCAATATCAGCTCAATGACTCTATATGTCATCTTGGAGAAAGGACGATATATATATAATACTGGCTCGGTGACCCAATAAGTCATCTTAGAGAAATGACGATATGCAATACTGGCTCGGTGACTCTATATATCATCTTGGAGAAAAGACAATATGCTTTATATGCTCGATGACTCGATAGGTCATCTTAGAGAAGGAACAGCATTTTATATCGGCTCGGTGACTCAATAAGTCATCTTAGAGAAGGAACGATATAATATGATTTAGCCCTTGAGGCAAACTATTATCTATCTTTCAGCTTAGAGCAAGCTGTCCACAAGGTGGTTGGACTTTATAGATAGTAATGTTCTAACCAGGTGATGGTCCGATGTCATGGAATCGACTAAGTCGATTGATAGATGATTCGATATGTGGTGATTGATTGAATGCCTATTTGAACTGTGCTGAATTGCAGAGAGGAACTGAGGCTAAGGTAAGTCCTCTGACCCGTGTTATGCTCAAGTAGCCCTTAGGGTGTATTTTCTTCCTAATCGAGTCTTAGTATAACATCCTGAATTTTTGGCCTGTCCCGATAAAATGAAATGGCCTTTTCATCGGCGCGCCAACGGTCCTTTTTCTCTGTGCTGATCACTCATGAGTTAACCAATCTATTGAGTGAAGCCGTTAAGGGATATAACCGCGGTAAAATCCCTAAAAGCTACTCAATAGGTCGGATTGGACTAAAATCGCGTTAGATCGATTTTAACCACGAAATTGAATTCGGTTTCGAGAATCGGACATTCGAGCATGTCACGATTCATTTTTGGAATGTCAACTCATCATTCGAAGAATTTTTGGTGATTCCGGGATGTTTACGGAGAATCGGTTCGGACGATTTGGGAAACAAACGCAAAATTCGGATGGGCTCATTTGAAGGGAATTTTGACTTCCACGATGAGCTATTTGGTGATGGGAACTTATAGGAATTTTGTGGACTTTTTTCTTGGTAAAATTGGACACCAAATTGGGGAATTTGGTGAGGGAATTAAGGTCCAAACAAGTGAAATTCAGAGCAATTGAAGGGGCTACAATTTTTGCTTCAATTTGGATTAAATTGTGGATTTAATTTACAAGAAAGAATTAGGGGACATGAGGATAAGCTTGAAAGACTTCTTGGACATCAAATGATGAATCAGATCATATCTAATTGACTTTTCCCTTTTCCTTTTCCCATCTTCTCGAGCAATCTTCCTTGGCCGACTCCATCTCCACCGATTTCTGCTTTGCTTTTCACTTTCTTTTCCCTTGACCCTGCAACCTACCGAACTAGCTGACCTTGCTTTCCTTTCATTTACTTCTTTTTCTCTCTTTCATTTTACTTCAAGCAACCCCATGTAATTCTGTCCCCCAACCGAAACCCCACACCCACGCAGCTCTCCACCGAAGATCCCCTGCCACATGTCCATTTCCCCTCCTTCTCCTTCAGCATCATCATACGTAACCCATCACCCCATTTCCCCTCCATTTCTCAGCCTAGTCCACATCTCCTCCATCCACGAAGCCCGAAGCGTCCATCCGAGTCAACTAGCAGCTGGTTTGTTGCCCCTGAGCCAGCCAGCTTTGTCCATGTTTCTCTCCACGCTCGAACAACGCCAGCCAGCTCACGGACGTTGCTGCTTCTTCCTTCGTCCGCGTCCTCAGCGCCAGAATTTCCTCGTGTCTTCTCCAATTTCATCGAGCAGCCCACTAAACCAAGCAGCAGCCCAACAAGTTTCACGAGCCCAGAACAGTCCAGCAAAATCAGCCCGTCTTCAGCCCAGTTCGCTCGTGCAGCTCAGCCCACCTTCAATTCAGCCACTTGCAAGCTTCAACCCACGTGAATTCCAGCCCACCTTCAGTTTTGGTCAGGCCCATTTGAAGCCCAAGCCCATGACCAGCTCAAGCAGAGAGTTGCAAGGCTTTTTGGCCCGGTCCATGCGTTTGTTGACGTCGCCGAAAGTTCAGGTTTCGGCCACCGTCGTGCAATCGTCACAGTGAATCAGTTTCCATGATAAACATGTGATTTTATGTGCTAAACTATTCTTAGTAGGCTAATGATGTTTAAGGGGTGTTTAGTTTAATTTAATTATGGATTAGGTGGTTAGTTAGATTAGAGTGGTGATTTAATTAGTTAATTATGCATGTTAGGTGGTTAGAACGGCTTAGTTAGAGACTAGGTAAGATGTATTATATATCTAGATTGGTTCGGTAATTTTCCGGGCCCATCTCAGTATTTAATTAGGCATTTCGAGCCTAACTTAGTATTTTTTTGAATTTAAATTGATTTATTTAATTGATTTCCATAATTAATTACTTATTAAATACTTTTTTCGGAAATTAGACCTGGATAGCCATTGATCGGAATTTCATGCTAATTGCAATAGTGTGGTTAACTTTTGCGATTGAGTGTTAAATAATGCAAATTGAGTGCTGATTGGATTTTTGGTTATTTACTCAAAAAATTTGTGATTTCAATAATTAATTAGAAATTACCAGGGCATTGGTTTACAACGCCAACAATGTTTTCAGACACTGTATAAATAGTGGGATTTTCTAAAGTAAAGATATGAAAATTTTGACTTAGGCCGATCGTATACCCACACACGATTATTTTATCAGGTATTATTAACGTGATGAAAATAGGCCAGGACATTATTTTTAATTGAGGAATTTAAGTGCGAAGCACAATTTCCTTGGCCAAAAGTGGATAACCGTATGCTAGTTAGGAGAATTCGTCATCCGCTATGTGTCGGGTGAACGATGCTTTCAAATGGAAAGCCGTCTTGAGGTAGACGTTGTCGTGCTCGATGGGGCGAGACGACGCTTAGCTATGTGATTAATAAGTCCACTATATGATGGATAGATCCGCGGTATGTCAAATAGATTCGCTATGTCATGGATAAATCTACTATATGATGGATAAATCTGCTATATGATGGATAGATCCACTATGTGACGGATAATTTCGCTATATGTCAGTTGGATCTGTCGTGTAACGATTAGGTCGTGCTTGTGTGATCGTAATTACTTGAAATACATGATCGATTGAGATGTGGTGATTGGTAGAGATGTGATTTGAGACATTCCAATCAGTGTGTTAATTTGCTATATACACATGAGCATTTGAATTGATACGGTTGATTATGCGACAAAGTTGTGTGGCATGGTATAAGACGTGTCATAACGGTTTTGCCTTATAATCGGGACCCTTGTGATTAATTGAGTTGATGAGGTATTTCAATTGTTATATGCATTGATTATATGCCTTGTGATATGAACTATGCTAACCTACAGGCAAGAGCTGAGACGAGGTAAGTCCCTATGGTTATATGATTGTGTCGTTAGGATACTTCTTGGCGTATTTCCCGCCTAATCGGGGTTTTCAGCTCAGCCCACCTTCGGTTTAGCCACTTGTAAGCTTCAGCCCACGTGAATTCCAGCCCACCTTCTGTTTTGGTCAGGCCCATTTGAAGCCCAAGCCCGTGACTAGCTCGAGCAGAGAGTTGCAAGACCTTTTGGCCCAGTCCAAGCGTCCGTTGACGCCACCGAAAGTTCAGGTTTCGGCCTCGTCGTGCAGTCGTCGCGGTGAACCGATTTCCGCGATAAACCAGTGAGTTTATGCGCTAAACTCTTATTAGTAGGCTAATGACATTTAATGGGTGTTTAGTTTAATTTAATTAGGGGTTAGGTGATTAGTTAGATTAGATTAGTGATTTATTTAGTTAATTATGCATGTTAGGTGGTTAGAACGGCTTAGTTAGGGACTAGGTAAGCTATATTATTTATTGGTTCGGTAATTTTTCAGGCCCGTCTCGGTATTTAATTAGGCATTTCGGGCCTAAGTTGGTATTTTTGGAATTTAAATTGATTTATTTAATTAATTTCCGTAATTAATTATTAAATATTTTTCCGAAAATTAGACCGGGATAGCCGGTGACCGGAATTTCGTGCTGATTGCAATGCTATGGTTAACTTCTACAATTGAGTATTAAATTATGCAAATTGGTTGTTGATTGGATTTTTGGTTATTTACTCCAAAAATTTGTGATTTCAATAATTAATTAGAAATTACCGGGGCATCGGTTTACAACGCCAAAAAATGTTTTCAGACACTGTATAAATAGTGGGATTTTCTAAAGTAAAGATATGGAAATTTTAGCTCAGGTCGACTGTGTACCCACACACGATTATTTTATCGGGTATTATTAATGTGATGAAAATAGGCCAGGAAATTATTTTTAATTGAGGAATTTAAGTGCGAAGCATAATGTCCTTGGCCAGAAGTGGATAATCGTGTGTTGGTTAGGAGAATTTGTCATCTGCTATTTGTCGGGTGAACGATGCTTTCAAATGAAAAGCCGTCTTGAGGTAGACGCTGTCGTGCTCGATGGGGCGAGACGACGCTTAGCTATGTGATGGATAAATCCGTTATGTGATAGATAGATCCACGGTGTGTCAAATAGATCCGCTATGTGATGGATAGATCCGCTGTATGTCAGTTAAATCCACTATGTGACGGATAATTACGTTGTATGTCAGTTGGATCCGTCGTGTAACGATTAGGTCGTGCTTGTGTGACCGTAATTACTTGAAATACATGATCGATTGAGATGTGGTGATTGGTAGAGATGTGATTTGAGACATTCCAATCGGTGTGTTAATTTGCTATATACACATGAGCAATTGAATTGATGCGGTTTATTATGAGACACAGTTATGTGGCATGGTATAAGACGTGTCATAACGGTTTTGCCTTATAATCGGGACCCTTGTGATTAATTGAGTTGATGAGGTATTTCAATTATTATATGCATTGATTATATGCCTTGTGATATGAACTGTGCTGACCTATAGGGAAGAGCTCAGACGAGGTAAGTCCCCGTGGTTATATGATTGTGTGATTAGGATGCTTCTTGGCGTATTTCCCGCTTAATTGGGGTTTTCAGCTCAGCCCACCTTCAGTTTAGCCACTTGCAAGCTTCAGCCCACGTGAATTCCAGCCCACCTTCTGTTTTGGTCAAGCTCATTTGAAGCCCAAGCCCGTGACCAGCTTGAGCAGAGAGTTGCAAGGCCTTTTGGCCCAGTCCACGCGTCTGTTGACGCCACTGAAAGTTCGGGTTTTGGCCCCGTCATGCAATCATTGCGGTGAACCGGTTTCCACGATAAACCGGTGAGTTTATGCGCTAAACTCTTATTAGTAGGCTAATGACATTTAAGGAGTGTTTAGTTTAATTTAATTAGGGATTAGGTGGTTAGTTAGATTAGATTAGTGATTTATTTAGTTAATTATGCATGTTAGGTGGTTAGAATAGATTAGTTAGGGACTAGGTAAGCTGTATTATTTATTGGTTCGGTAATTTTTTAGGCCCGTCTTGGTATTTAATTAGGCATTTTGGGCCTAAGTTAGTATTTTTGGAATTTAAATTGATTTATTTAATTAATTTCCGTAATTAATTAATTATTAAATATTTTTCCGAAAATTAGACCGGGATAGCTGGTGACCGGAATTTCGTGCTAATTACAATGCTTAACTTCTACAATTGAGTGTTAAATTATGCAAATTGGGTGCTGATTGGATTTTTGGTTATTTACTCCCAAAATTTGTGATTTCAATAATTAATTAGAAATTACCAGAGCGTCGGTTTACAACGCCAAAAAATGTTTTCAAACACTATATAAATAGTGGGATTTTCTAAAGTAAAGATATGGAAATTTTGTCTCAGGCCGACCGTGTACCCACACACTATTATTTTATCAGGTATTATTAATGTGATAAAAATAGGCCAGGACATTATTTTTAATTGAGGAATTTAAGTGCGAAGCATAATGTCCTTGGCCGGAAGTGGATAATCGTGTGCTGGTTAGGAGAATTTGTCATTTGCTATTTGTCGGGTGATGGATGCTTTCAAATGAAAAGCCGTCTTGAGGTAGACGTTGTCGTGCTTGATGGGGCGAGACAACGCTTAGCTATGTGATGGATAAATCCGCTATGTGACAGATAGATCCACGGTATGTCAAATAGATCCGCTGTATGTCAGTTAAATCCACTATGTGATGGATAATTCCGTTGTATGTCAGTTGGATCCGTCGTGTAACGGTTAGGTCATGCTTGTGTGACCGTAATTACTTGAAATACATGATCGACTGAGTTGTGGTGATTGGTAGAGATGTGATTTGAGACATTTCAATTGGTGTGTGAATTTGCTATATACACATGAGCGTTTAAGTTTATGCGCCTAATTATGAGATAAAATTGTGTGACATGGTGTGGGTCATGTCATAACAATTTGGCCTTATAATTGTGACCATTGTGATTAATTGAGTTGATGAGGTATTTCAATTGTTATATGCATTGATTATATGCATTGTGATATAAACTGTGCTGACCTACAAGGAGGAGCTGAGATGAGGTAATTCTCTATGGTTGTATGATTGTGTGGTTAGGACGCTTCTTGGTGTATTTCCCTCCTAATCGGGGTTTAGAGTATGAACTCGCTGAGATTTATATCTCACCCCATCGTGGGCTCAATTTTCAGGGCCGTAGAGCAGAGGACGCGGAGTCGAACTATCGGGATCTGAGAAGTAGGTCACTTGAGACAGATTCATTCTGAGAGCCAGTCTTTTGTAGGCTCTTGGTTGTTGACTTTTGTATATGACTCTCTATGAATATAAAAGCATGTTTGTTGTGAATCTGTTGTCGTGTTTTTTTATGCCGAGATGATTACTGTTAGGGGATTTGTTATTTGCTTCCACATGGGCAATAAATTGAAAGGGTCGGCGACTCGTCCTAGGAAGTCGCAAATTTTTATCGACCACCAGAGGCATGGGCACGTGCTCGAGAATCGAGGCGTGTAACTTAGGGGGTAGAACTGGCTGAAACGTCGTCTCACCCTGTTGTGGGACAACATTTCAGGTCCTTAGATGGCAGCATCTCTTGCTCCTCCCGAATAGTTTGGCCAGCCCAAGAAGTTCACCAAAATAGGTTATCACGTTCCGATACACCACCACCCGAAGGACTTGAGTATGTGCTGATAAAGTCCACTGTCTGGGTTGATGTGGGTGAAACCAAAAAGGGGCCCCATGAATACCGGTCATGGTATCACCATTACAATGATGGACGTAGGGTGGGCCCTGTACTGGAATCTGATGTACCTCCGTACGCCTTGTAGGTTGCGTTCGGGAAGGGAACAACAGATCCTGAGGGTGGATCATTGGTGGATGCGAAGGATCTCAAGCTCAAGGACAATTCTGACTCTCCAGTGTACTTAGCGGTGCGCTCCAGCTGGAATGAGGAAGAAGGAGAGATCGTTGCGGAAGAGAAGGACGTGGAGGACCCAAAAGAGGATCTAGAGGAGTATATGAAAACCACACCTCTATCTGCAAACTATGCTTCCGCATGTGTATTAAAATAAAAGGGTCGGCGATGCATCTTGGGACGTCGCTAATTAATCGACCAAGCCAGGATGTGCGCATGCCTAAGGATTGGAGCGTGACAGTAAATGAAATAGCAAGGAACTAGGAAGCTTCAGACTTTGAAATTTCTCTTTCACGCACACTATCGAACAACTAGAGAGTCTGCCTTAAATACTCATTCATGCCTTCACAACCGTTGGCACTTTCCAAATGAATTCTTCCAATCTACCCGTTAGATAGAATCAATTAAGGGGATCTCGAGTTGGTTGATTGATTGTGATGAAAGCCTGTCAATCTTGTTCGCCCATACAATTAGGATCTTGATTTCCATAAGTTGAACTTTCTAAGTTTGCTTATGTTTCAAAAGATTTGATTACAGGAATTGATTCCATTAAGGATAATCAATCATGTAGGTGCTATATCTAGTCAGAAAGCCATCCATAAACCATACGAATCACATCCTTGAAGAAATAAAGATAATCTAGAATCTAGATAAGTCTTCATTCTTTAGTAGCATTCAGTTTGGAATCTCTTTGTGTGAGCAAACTTTGAACCTAAAGTCTAGTGGTCTTCAAACTTTGACACTTCAGTCTGGAAGTCTTCAGATTAGACTTTGGAAAGGTTTTGTCAACTTCAAAATAGTAAGGAAGTTTTCTCCAACAATCTCCCTATTTTTTATGGTGACAAAACTTCCTGCAGATTTAAGAACTTTTGACCTGCAAAACAACACTTAAGCAATACATGATATCTTATAAAAATAAGTTGATTAGGGTCTGGATAGTATCAATTATGCAACCACAAAAAAACATGTTAACCCTAAAAAATAAGACAAATAACTATCCAACCATAATTAATATCACCAAAAGTTGATATCAAAAAGTTCGAAGAATTCAACAATCAAACAATAACAAAAGTCCAATAGTACCAAAAGATAAGTCAAACAAGCTAAGTCAAACAAAAGTTAAATCTGCACATTCTCCCTCTTTTTGTCATCAGCAACAAGTGGAGAAGGATAAAATAGTGCAAACAAATCAGGTGTTTTTGGGAATACGAACGATTTGAAAATCCCCCGTAGACTGAATTGTCACTTCTAGCTTCCTCACAGTCTCCTTCAGCTTCTCAATATCTTCACCCTCGGCAGTCTCTTGAACTTGCTGTTGTAAAGCTTGAACTTGAAGAGTAAGAGCCTGTACCTTCTCATGGAGAGAATATGAAGTAGATTTCAATTTAGATTGGAGGTTTGTTATCTCATACTACATCTCATATTGTTGTGCCTTTAACTCCAGAAGGAGCTCTAGCAGCCTTTGAAAGTCTACAGTTGGTTCTGTTGGTGCACTTGGTCCAGCCAAATTAATTTCAGGAGTTGTGAGATTTGAGGGAACATCAGCACGTCGATCACCAAGACTTGGAGAGGATGCCTCAATATCAGCTTCAGGAAATTGAGAGGCATAGCCATTCTCTAGATCGGCATGAGATGTGCTAATATCAGCAATGGTAAAAATAGGAGAAGAAGAAGTACCTATTTTCTCAGTAGCTCCCCCTGTTTCCATGCCTACAGGGGGAGAAGAAAAATCTTCTTCTTGTTCTTTCTCAGTATCAGCACCAAAGTGATGGTCTTTTTCTCTTCCATCTCCTGCAATTCCACTCCTAGTCTTCTCAGAATCCTCCTCTAACAAGGATATTGCAAAGGTGGGTTCAATAGAGTCATCTTAACCCTCTTGCTCTTCTGCTTCTCTTCTTTCTTCTTCTCTTTCTTCTCTTCTTTCTCTTGCTCTTTCCTCTGCTCTTCTTTCTTCACTTCCTTGTCTTCTCTCTTCTCTTTCTTCACTTCTCTACTCTGTTTCTTCTCGTCCTCTTTCCTCTCTATCCTACGGCTGCTCAAAACTAATAAAACTTAGAATATTTTTCAAGGCAAAAGTAGAGAGAGTGAGATCATTCTCATCCTCTTCGTCCTGTAGGATAAGGGCTCTTCTCTTCTTGATAGGTGCACTCATAGGCTCCTTGCTTTTTCCTTTCATTGCAACAGAATCTTGTTTTGTTTTGCTAGGGGAATTCTCTTTCAAGCGCTCTAAAGCTTTGTTCAGTTCCTTCAATCTCATTTTTGATACCATCTTAAGTCCTATAACCATAGAAGCAATGGTTCGAACACAGAGTGATGCTAAAAGCTGAATTTGAAAGTGTTTGAACAACTTGGTGACCAGCGCTGAGTAAGGGAGTTGTTTCTTATCTTTCATAACAGTCCTATACATGTACATAAGGATTTTGTGTGGCAGCGAGAACTTCATCCCATTACTGATGGCGAACATCAGTTTTGTTTCAAAATGAGAGACATCAGTCTTGGAGTTGATTTTGGTCAGATGCAATTGATTACAACCTTGTGCAGCAAGATGTTTGAAACAGACAATCTGAAATAGGTAATGCCACCTTCAGCAAGTCTGTCTCGAACAAGAGACATTGTTCATGACCAACAGACACATTTATTGGTTGGAAACTCCCTCTGAAGGGAATAACGGATTCCCTAAAGCAGATTCAACACTAAATCAAACCCCTAAAACGAATGCGGAAGACGAGCCCAGGAATCACATGGATCACAGATCAAAGACACACCACAAAATCGAGCGTACCTTATTGTCCATAGATTAAACGTGGATGTTGAGGTTGAAGGAAGGATTCTGATCCCATTCTACCGAGGAGCGTACTATTGCTATGAAAGGGAGAAAAAGTTACGTTCTTTTTAGGAGAGGGAGAAAGTGAAAACGTTACATACGTTTATGTTCCCTTTCTTTTCTTTTTCTTAAAGCGTCTCATCCAAAAGACACATCCCCTTAACGTAACACCTCTTCATATCTCAACCCTTTATCATGGGCCCTTAACTTGCGGGTCGGGCTTTTAGGCCCAACATGGGCGGACGGACTCACTTAGGCCCATCAACACATAAATAAAAAACCATCATCTCCCACTCGCACATGGTGGGTCGAATATGATCCTCTTTACCTCTCTGCAACATTCATACCGGTGAATAATCCGCGCGACTGGCATACTTTGAGAGCTCGTTGCCATACATCTATTAGGAAGATATAGCAGCTCATAAAAGGCATCACACTTTGAGTAGTTTTATATCTCTCTTGATCTCTTTTTAAAACAATGATATATTGTATTCACAATTATTATTATCCCAAAGACAGTCATAATTGGTCGACCGGTGAATACAAAACTAGAATGTGATTTTCCAAATTCGATATTCCTCTTTCCTTCAAACTCTTAATTTCAGTTCAACTTGCTTTTATAGAAATGTCACATTAGATCGAATCAATTCATAATCATTGGCAACATCCTAATATAGCAAACACTGAATAGAAATCTTGAGAATAAGCAAGAGTCATGAGGACACTAAAATTGAGGAGCTCTTTTCCTCAAGAGTCTCACACGGCATAAAAGTTGAGATCAAACTTTTGCCACTTTTATTGGTTGTATCATGCATACATAGTATGAAATACGTATTACGGTATTAACTCATTTCCCATGGAGCGTATGTCTACACCTTCAATACCGTACAGATGATAGTTCAGACATATCTAATGTCTAACTTGAGTTCACATATCTACTCATTCACATAATTCATCATAACAGACATCTGGCATCATAGATAGATAAAGTAAAATATGTGGGTTATTTTACTTTCGGACATAGTAAATATTATATCCTCATCTTAACACTTAGTTAAGGCAACATATATGTTTTAAGCTTGAGCTCTCAATTATCACCTAGATAATAAGCTTAAAAACCGTCTCATCTCTATTTATCACATAGTAAATAGAGGCGATTACCCATGTGAGTGGGCTAATCTTTTATCTGTCCGACATACATTCTCAACTTTATATAATGCACTAAGCATTAAGATGCATAAACGTCAAACAAAGATTTATAGGCATTACTAATGAAAAACACAAATTCATTAAATGTGAACACTTCTGAGAAATTACAATATTTAGTATATCAGCCTCTACGCAATCCTAGAGATTTCACATGACCACAAAACACATCTTTAGGTGTTAGTTTTGTCATAAGATCTTCTACTATTCTATGCGTAGATATGTACTGTAAGTTCACATCCTTTCGTGCAACCATGTCCTTGACAAAATTATACTTGGTATCTATATGTTTGGTCTTGCCATGATATTTTGGATCTTTGATGTACGCTATAGTTGCTTGGCTATCACAGTTAACTAATAATGGATTTGCAGCATACCCAATAACATCTAAATGATCCAAAAATCTCTTAAGCCAAACACCTTCTTGTACTGTTGCTGATAATGTCACGAACTCAGCTTCTATCGTGGACAAGGCTATACACGTTTGCTTCTTACTGCTCCATGATATGGCATCATTATTCAGTAAGAAAGCAAATCTAAAGGTAGATTTCATTTCATCTAAATATCCTCCCCAATTAGCATATGAATAGCATTCAAGTCGCAAATCCTTTCCTTGGATTGGATTGGTATCTACTCACCATTCCAAATGTAAAACATATGTCAGGTCTTGTACACATCATAGGGTACATCAAGCTCCCAACAACACTAGCATAAGGAACATGTTTCATTTGTTTCTTCTCTTGTGGAGTCTTTGAACACAGTCTATGGCTCAATCCTTCACCCTTTGTAATAGGAGTATCTATGGGTTTTCAATCTTGCATATGAAATTGTTCAAGAACCTCATTTATATATGTTTCTTGCGAAAGAGATAATGACCTCTTCGAACGATCTCTTGAAATCTTAACTCCAAGAATGTATGCAGCCTCACCCATATCTTTTATCTCAAAGTTGGAAGATAACAAACTCTTGACAGTATCAACAAACTCCATATTGCTTCTGACAATTAGCATATCATCAACGTATAATGGTATGATCACAAATTGATCTTTAGATCTTTTGATATATACACAATGATCCTCATCAATCATTGTAAAATCATATGCCATTATGTTATTATGAAAATGTATATACCATTGTCTTGACGATTGCTTAAGGCCATATATCGATCTCAAAAGTTGATATGCTTTTTCTTCTTGGCCTTTCATAATGAAACCAGTAGGTTGTTCCGTATATATTTTTTTATCTAATTCTCCATTGAGAAAAACATTCTTTACATCCATTTGATGTAACTCAAGATCCATACTTACCACTATTACCAGAATAATGCAAATCGAGGTAAATCTCACTATAGGAGAAAATGTTTCTTCATAATCAATTTCTTCATGTTGATTATACTCCTTCGCCACAATGCAAGTTTTATGTATTTCTATTGAGCCATCAACTTTACGCTTTAATTTTCGAACCCACTTGTTCCCAATGGCTTTGCGTCATTTTGGAAGATCAACCAATTCCCAAACATGATTTGACTTCATTGACTCCATCTCCTCTTTCATTGCATGCATCCATTTTTCCTTACTAGGGCAATTTAGAGCCTCATTAATATTTCTTGGCTCATCCTCATCGTGTGGAGCAACAATAAAAGTTTCCCCTTCAATGTCAAAGCGTCGTCGGGGAATACTTTTGGTGACTTGTTCGCCGTATGGGAGATTGTACACTTTGTACATCATTCCCTATCATACTCCCATTCGGATTAGATAATGACAATATCATCTCATCATGTGGTTGTAATTGAAAGTGAGTTAACTTAAATTCATCACTTCTCATGTTACTCCCACTTGGACGAACTCCACTAAGTTCATTATCTTGATCCAAGGTTTCAAATAGGGAATAATCATCACCTATTTCGCCCTTCTTAAGAAATTTATTCTCTAAGAATGTGACATCCCGTGATTCGAATTTAGTTCTATTCCTACTCACCTATGAACACATACCCTTTCGAGTGTTTAGAATATCTTATGAAAATACTCTTCTTTCCTCTGGGACCCAATTTCCCAAACTTGTGAGAGGGCTCGTGAGTATAGGCAGCACAACCCCATGGCTTAAGAAAACTTAAGTTCGATTTTCTACCTGTCCATAACTCATATGAAGTGGAAGTAACTGATTTGGAAGGCACCCGATTAAGTATATAGGCAGCAGTCAATAACGCATCACTCCAAAAAGTGATAGGTAAGTTAGCATGCACCATCATTGACCTAACCATTTTCAGTAGGGTTATGTTCCTTCGTTCCGCAACACTATTTTGTTGAGGAGTATATGGAATAGACAACTGTCTTTCTATTCCCTTTTCATCATATAATTTTCTGAACTCATTAGACAAATATTCTTGACCTCAATCAGATCTCAATACTTTTACTTTCTTGTCTAATTGATTTTCTACCAAGTTCATAAACCTTTTGAAATAACTCAATGCTTCAGATTTATGAGAAATCAAATAGACATATCCGAATTGAGTATAATCATCTATAAATGTGATGAAATAAACAGCCCCATGCCTTCCTCTTACATTCATCAGACCACAGACGTCAGAATGGATAAATTGTAAAGGAAATTTAGCTCTTTTACCTTTTCCAAATGGTTTCTTTGTCATTTTCCCTACTAGGCAATGCTCACATATAGGCTTACGCAGCAAGCCCTCTTTGGCTAGTCTATTCATACATTGTTGGCCAATATGATCAAGTCTAGCATGCCACATACTCACATCATTATCATATGAATTAGAAGACGTGAAAAGAGAATAACTGTAGCACCCCGAACCCTTCGTTGGTCGCCACAAGCACCAATGTTACATCTTATTACCCTTTTTCATTCACTTAGAAGAAGCGTCGTAGTTCATAAGCATTTTTTTTTTAAAAAGCAGTCCTAGCGCGACTCATTAGCGGAAGCAAAATAAAACATCACCATCTCTCCCCCTACCAACCATGATACAAATACACACCACTAATCATCATGATTTTATAGACAAGCCACAACACTTTATTTACATATATTTTAAAGATGGGACTTCTTTGGGTTGATACATCAAAAGGAAAAGCTAGGACCCAGCCATGTCCAGCCTAAAACCCCAAAAAGAACCCTCGACCCTCTACATCTCACGTGCACAACCCCCATCATTAGTGTCGGTTAACTATCCCAAAAAACCAGCTTCTACTCGTTGCGCACGGGCCTCACACCCAATCCGATGCGTCAGGCAGTGGTGGTGGCAACCCTCTCATCACCCCGTCACGACGAACGTGGACGGAGACGAACTCCTGGATGACTGGGCCCCTAGCTAGGCCTATGTCGTACATGACAAAACAGCGCACATGAATATATGTCAATCCAGGTACAGAAGGACAGCTGAACTCCTCGCACTCTACCTCGACGTCGGATGGTAAACCGTAAAATGCACCCCGCACGACGGCAGGAAGCGGCATGCTGTTAATCTGAAATGTTGGTCCCCAAAAGGGGTGAGTACAACCACTCAGCAGGTAAAGAAATCCAATAACCACTCAATGCATCATACAAATCATACATGCATTGCAGGCGTTACTTACCTTGAAGCCATGCGCATACTATCATGCATCATCATCACAATCATAACACATACATGTTTATCGTCATGTCATACTCATATAATTGTCATCATGACATTATTATATTACGCACATGTCATGACATCATCACACCATACATGTCATCATCATCATATCATATACATGTCATCATTATCATGACATCATCATCATCATCATCATGACCTCATCACATCACGCATGTCATCATCATCATGGCATCATCATATCTTACATGTCATCATGCCATATCATATATCATGTCATCATCATCATGCATATCATCATCATATCACATCACATATCATCATCATGCATATCATCATGCCATGGGTGATCATCATCATATCACATCACATATCATCATCATCATCATCATATCACATCACATATCATCATCATCATCATGCATATCATCATGCCATGGGTTAATTTCCATTTTTAACTTTCAATTTGATCACCACATCACCCTTCCTCGGATCATCAATTTCATCTCATATTATACACTCGCATCCCATGCGAGAAAACCTCCGGCATTCAGCCATTCCAGGCCACCGGGCATCCGGCCCCCCACATTCCGGGCATCTCGCATCCCAACTGGCATCACGAGGCATTCCCCTCGGGCAAAGACCTTCGATAGGGCTTCCAGCATTTACACTCCCTGGCCGGGCATCCCGCACCCCAATCCTGGCATCGCGAAGCATTCCCCTCGGGCAAAGACCTCCGACAGGGCTTCCGGCACCCCCAACTTTCCGGGCATCCTGAATCTCCCAAGGCCATCCGGCAATGTATCTCTATACATTCTGGGCATCATCCTCCGCCACCACAATCTCCTCATTTAACATTACCCATGTTTACCAATTTCGGTCTTAATTTGGCATGGCATATGATGTGATGTCAAACAAGTCATATTCGGCATGGAATTCATACATGCATCTCAATTCAATGTCATGCATACATCAAGACCTCATCATACATGCTACATGGTATAATTATTTATGAAATAAAATTTAATGGAATTTATGGCCAAATAAAATAATCCATTTTTCATGCCCTTTTTCATTTATTTAAATTCCAGCTTATGTCATTTTTGAAAATATTAAATTTAATATCTATAAATTCCCAAAATTATAAAAATTAAGGCAAGTGATAAACAAGACAATAGGATAATAATTTCATGCAAAATACATGGCCAAATAGAATTTCACACAATTCTCACAAAACAGCATGTCATTTTCGGGTGAAATCAGAATGCACAGTTTCCGAAGAAATTCGATTAAAATATCCATACGACCTCCAAAAATTACAAACTTTTTCTGAGTTATAGCCAAGACATTAAAGTACATTTTTTATGCAGACTTCCAAGTCAGATTCTTTTTAGATTAATTTCTACAGTCTCACGAAGCTTCTAGATCCATCACCGAAACGTCCAGTACATGCTTCTCCGAAATACTGAGTTTTTACCTACCTATTCTTCTTTGTTTCCTCTGAAATTCCGATATGTTCTACATCAAGATGTCTTCTACAAGTTTCGTGAAGAGATCTAAGTCAAATAACCAGAGCATAGTCGTCATTTAGGTCCATGATGTCTCGGGTGTCCCGAAATACATCTCCAGAATCACCGTCTTCAAGATCTAGTCGATTTGCTAGGTTATACTTGTTAAATGCACTTCAAATTTGAGTATGTTGTATTTTAAGATGTGCCCTACGACTTTCATGAAGAAATCGAAGAGATATTTTTAGCACAAATCAACATGTAACCACAAATCCAACAAGAGGTCAGTGAAATCGTTCCAGATCTGAGGTCTCCGTAGGATGAGAGTTTATCCCCTCAAATCTCCATAATTTTCCACTAAATTTTAGTATGTTGTAGTTTAAGACGTTCTCTACAACGTTCATGAAGAGATCGAAGCCAAAATCGGACTCTAAACATGCATGAAAGCTCACACAACAATCTGACTCAAACTGTTCAAGCGAAAACAGCAACACCACTCAAGAACAAACCATCCATACTTCGGTTTTCCTCTCCTAATCACCCAAAAATTCAACATACATGTAACACACACACATGCAAGAGCAGCTAGAGGACTCCAACTTGCCTCTAGACCGGACGGACGACGGCACACGGCGGCGAGCACGGCGGACGGATGGCGACGACTCCTCCTCGGCTCCTCCTCTCTCTCGGCCACTGTCCCTCTCTCTCTCGAAATCTCTCTCTCTCTCTCACTCTCTTGGCTGAATGAGGTAACCGGCCACCCCTCTCTCTCTCTTCTCTTTTATCCCCCCTAAACCTCATCATTAGTAATCATTGTTTGCCTCCTAATTAGCCAATGCATGCCATTCTCCTTTGTGCCGCTTGTCTCAATGCATGCATAATGGGCTTTGAATTTGGGCTTGGGCTTGGGCCTCCTTTGTGGTCGACGGCCACACCTCCTTAGGCCTCCATGGGCCGGTCGACAGCCCCTCCATGGGCTCCTATTGGGCCGGCTCGCTTGGCCCACTAAAGCTTAGGCCAATGGGCCTAAGGCCCAATCTAAAAATTAACTTTTCCCCTTTTTTTTTTTGAATTTCTTCTATAAATTTTTAAATTTTAATTTTCAACATGGCCAAAGTCTTGTGACATTTTATTTATTGAAATTTAGTTTATAAAGTGCATGGCCAAGCATAGATTATTATCATTAATCTATCAAATTTAAAATCTCACAAACATATGCACAAATCATCTAATCTTAAAAAGACTAATGGTTAAAGCATAAATCATAGGTAATTTTATTACCTAATTAGAAGCTTTAACACACCTTATGGCCCGACTTTGAATTTTGGGATGCCACAATAACAAATGTTAGCATTACTATAATCAACATTTAATATAATGAAACCGTCTAGAAAATAACCACAACCATAGTAATTTGTATCCAAATACAAATCAACACCACTATTATGGAAGTTCATATTAAAACCAAGCTTAACAAACATTAAAACAGACACTAAATTCCGACGAATCTTCGGAGCATACAACACATCATGTAGGAACAAAGTGCGTCCACCACGCATGTTCAACTAGCAGGTGGCAATCCCTTTTACTTCAGGTCTAGAGTTATTTCCTACATAGATCCACTTAGTTCCAGTTGGTACTCGTCGGAATTCCACGAAGAATTCTCTATCCTTCGCTACGTGGTCTGTCGCTCCTGAATCTACAGTCCACAAAGGATTTCACTCAGTTAAGAATATAGAACTTGACACATAAACAAAGTTCTCAATAATACAAGGGGTGTGTACATTCTTTGGCTCACAACAATTGCGAGCATAGTGACCCTTCTTGTCACAATTGTAACACTTCACCCTTGTCAGCTTCTTCATTCGAGGATGCTTTCCTCTTTTATGTTGGTCAACCTTTGGTTTCTTCCCTGAAGAACTTGCTCCCTTGCCTTTCCATTTATCGAACCGGTTGGGACGTTTGCATTTGGAGCTCAAAGCTCCATGTGAGCTGGAACTAGCATGATAAATTTTAGTTTCCGGCTTAGCTGCCAAGAGGCGGTCTTCTTCCAGCTCAAAATGACGCACTGCATCCTCAAAGGTTTTAATATTCTCATTATGGGTCAGGTGCACCTCCATATGCTCCCAACTCTGAGGCAATGAACGAATAATTGCTTGCACTTGCTGCTCATCAGTCAAGATATGGCCAGCATCTTTCAGCTCATCAATTATGTTTGACATCTTTCTTAGGTGTTGCTTCATGGTCTGACCATAAGGCTTCTTGTAAGAGTCAAACCTAATAGTGAGCTACCTCAATTTGGTCACCAAAGTATGACTAAATCTTGCTGCCAATACTTTCCACATTTTTTTTGGCATTCCTAAAATGCCTGAACTCTCGCATGACATCATTCTCCATGCTACTCAGCAACATAATGTGAGCAAGAGAGTTCTTTCTTTTCCATGCAGCAAATGCATCCTTATCTCTCTTATGTTGTGCAGTATTTCCTTCTTTAGGTTCTTCCATGGTCATGTTAAGAGCTTCTAGTGCCTCTTACTCTTCCAGCACATATTGGATTTTCATGTGCCATATTTCATAGTTATCACCATCGAGTTTCTCACCTTTGTTCAACTCAACGACTATATTCTTTGTGGCTGAAGCCATTGATTTGAACACATCAGACATATATGCATAAATTATTAATACCAATCATTTATGCATGCATTTTGCACAAACCCATCATATTAATGAATAATTTCAAATAAGGTTTCAGAATCAAAAGGTCACTATATTTCCAACCATCATCCAAAATCCTGACGTGGAATTATTATTAATATAATATTCTATGCAAAATAAATTCTTTGAAATTACAAAATTTTTTATGAACTACCTATAATAGTTAATAATTGATATAGCTAGTATAAGCACCTAGAGGGGGGTGAATAGGTGTAAAAACAATTTCTCGAGATACAAAAGCAATACTAGGCAGACAATAGAAAGGAAGTACTCAAAACGAACTATGATAAAAGTAAAGCAGAGAATAGGGAAGAGAAATGAACACAAGGTTTATAGTGGTTCGGCTTATTCCAAGCCTACGTCCACTCTTTCGCACTGACAGCCCACCGGCTGGATTTCACTATGAACAAAAGAGATGTTACATCAATGCTTTCCCTTGATTTCACAGTGTAGATACTCTACCACACTTTCTCAAGGTATCTCAAAATATAAACTCTCTTTTGCGTACAATATTTCGCTCAGTAAATTAATTGACTAAGAACAAAGAGTTTCAAACTTTGAAATTCTTCTATCGTGTACCACCTCGAACAACTGGAACGTCTTCCTTTATACTCCTTTATGCCATCATACCAGTTGGCACTTACCAAAGGAATTCTTCCAATCTTCCCGTTGGACAGAATCAATTAGGAAGATCATTCGAGCTATTAAAGGAACATGTCGATAGCCCATCAATCCTGCTCACCCATACAATCAGGATCTCGGTTTCCATAAGTAGAACCTTCCAAATATACTCGCCAATCATTGGATCCTTAATCAATCTTGATTCGAATAAAGGAATCTGTTATGTCATATCCAGCCAAGAGATCTTCTCTAATCAATAGGGCCAAATCCTTAATGAAACACACAGTTCTGGATAGCCTTTCTTCAACGGATTAGAAACTATCAATGAGAATAGACTTTGAGTCTTGAGTCTGGCAGTCCGGAGGTTTTCAAACTTTAAATAGTAGAGTCTACAAATCTTCAGACTAGACTAATAGAAACGTTTTGTCAGCTTCAAAATATTCCAGAAAGATTTCTCTAACAATAATAGTAGAGACAAATAATATTTAACATTCAATAATGATATAATACTAATGCTTTCACATAATATAACTAACATATCAGTTGCTACACCAACAACAACTATGTATAAAACATTTACATAAGATGTCCATAAAGCATACTAAAAAAGACCAGTCAAAACATCTAAACCCAAGTCAATATATGAATTGGGAAAGATCATTTTTTGTTCAATTTCTTGATCTTTTCTTTTGTAACAATCCGGTAATGTTCATCTATAAAAGCCATCACAAATCTCCTATACGAAGTAGCTCTGTTGACTTCCCATAGGCAATTCAACACTTCTTGCCATATCGGTGGTAGAGTGTTCATGAAGAATCACACCATCTCAGATTGTGGTCTGGGACGACCATTCCATATGACCTTTCGTATTTTCCTGTTGACTTCAAGAATATGATCAATTAAGTCTCCACTCTCCTATCGATAATCAATCAACTCAGCTATCAACCTAAAAAGCCTTTCCTTTTGTTCATCGATAATTGCGCAAATAGGTGTGCACAACTTAAGGGGAGACATTGTTCCTGCAACAAATGCATAACAAATAAGGGATTACATATAATCCACATTGACTTAATTGGGAAAAAAGAAAACACATTCCTTTTTTTCTTTTTTTTGGTCAACGGTCAAAGTTAACTGTCAATGGTCAATGGTCAACGGTCAAACGAGTCGAGGTCAACGGGTCGGGTTGGGCCAGTCAGGCCGAACGGGCTGGGTTGAACGAACTGACCAACATGTGCCCCACGCGTGCGCGGCATGCGCGTGCATCGCACGCACCAGGGCCGAAACGGCGCATTCAACGAGAGTGCCTAAGAGGAACCGTGTTGGCACGTGCAACAACCTCTCTTCGTTTCGGCCACGCGTGGCGGCGCGTCCGGCGTCCCCCGGCGGCGATCCGCCACTCGTTTTCTCGTATTGACGAGACCTTCAACCCTATGCTACCAAAAACGAACTTCGACTTATAGAAAAAACACAACCAGGGGTGAACAGTACGCTGGTGTCGGGATTTTCTTTCCCCGATCGATTGGCGACGGCTTTTCACGAATTTCAACAATAAAAATAATTCAACAACATAAAAAGGGGTTAGGAAACATGAACTACAACTCTGATACTAATGAAGGGAATAACGGATTCCCTAAAATGGATTCAACACTAAATCAAACCCCTAAAACGGATGCGGAAGACGAGCCCAGGAATCACATGTATCACCGATCAAAAACACACCATGGAATCGAGCGTACCTTATTGTCCACGGATTAAACGCCAATGTTGAGGTTTGAGGAACAATTCTGATCCCGTTCTACCGAGGAGCGTACTATTGCTATGAAGGGGAGAAAAAGTTACGTTCTTTTTGGGAGAGGGAGAAAGTTAAAACGTTACGTACGTTTCTGTTCCCTTTTTTTTTTCTAGCGTCTCATCCAAAAGACACATCCCCTCAACGTAACACCTCTTCATATCTCAACCCTTCGTTCATGAGCCCTTAACTTACGGGCCAGGCTTTTAGGCCCAACATGGGCAGATGGGCCCACTTAGGCCCATCAACTCATAAATAAAAAACCATCACCCTCTTTCCACACCAATAACATTTGCCAATGTGTCCATATCCACCACGAACTTTTTTTCCCTCACAGTAAAATGAAATCTATTCGCATCAAGAAATGACAAATTCGAATGGAAATATGCAGTTAATTCAGGGTAAGCAACAGAAGTCTCATAACAAAATCTTTCAAGTTGAAGGAGAGTCAGCTTCTCCCTCAGATTCACCTTCAAGGAATCCAAGATCAAAATCCACAAATCGAGGGTTCATCACCCCTCTTTTCAACAATTTTGAGTAAACATTTTTGTGCTCTTTAGAACGAAACAAACTAGTTCCTTCACCATGCACAATAGTAGCAACGCCCATTCTAGGCTAAAAATTTGCGTACATTTTCTTATCATCATCCTTCACTTCTAGCTAATTAAAAGAACTAAACCGAGGATCAGCGGGAAAGTTAGCAACCGTCATGTCTTCCGTTCCTTCAAGCGCAATGCCTAACCTTTCCATTGTTCATAAGAACTGAGTCTCATTCTGATATCCTCAATTTTGCAGAAACTCATCAACAAACGTCATCGCAGAACCACCATGCTTCAACTAATTATAGAGTTTAAAAATAAACTGGGATTTTGACGTTCTTACAGGTTCAACATCTTCCACGATCTCCTCTTCCATTGGTTGGAGAAAGACATTGTTGAGAATGTTGTTGTTGTTGAGGAAAATCTTCTTCCTCGGTCAAGCCAAAATGAGTAGAACCCTCTGGCATATTCTGTGGTCCCCTGTTTGCAATCCAAGATGACTTCCTTTGGAAAGACATTTTCATAGTCGAGGAGGATTCCACAAACACGTTCGAGGAAGAAAGATGAAAACTTGTAGAACAAGCTTGAAAGTAAAAACGAGAGAGTAGAAAGGAGAGAGTAGAAAGTCTGTATGCTAAGGTTTGGTGAAAATGCTCAAAAGGAATACGCGGGTATATAAGGAAAATGAACGGTCACGAATAAAAGGAAATAAACCATCACAAAGAAAATTACCTTTTTCAAAATAATTGAAAATAAAAACTACATTTTTCAAAAATAAAAATTGCCAAAGATTCAAAAATAATGTCCAAAAATAAAATAGGTAAATAACGATTCAAATAAACGTACCTTTTCTTTTCAAAAATAAAGTACCGGATTCGAGACTTTCTTTTACAAAAGTAGAGTTTGGAAAGTCCGAGTCGACCAACTCTAGACTTTAACCGGTAAGAAATAAAATATTCAATTTGGTGCAAATAAATTCAAATAGATTTTTCTCTAGAGGCTTTGTGAATATATCTGCCAACTGATTCTTCCAGTCAATGAACTGAATCATAATTTCTCCATTTTGAACACGATCTCTTATGAAATAGTGTCGAATCTCTATATGCTTTGCCTTTGAATGAAGAATTAGGTTCTTCGTGAGATTAATAGCACTGGTGTTGTCACATTTGATCTCAGTACACAAATCTTCAATTCCAAAGTCTCTTAACTGTTGTCTTATCCATAAGATTTGAGAACAACAGCTGCTAAGAGCCACATACTCTACTTCTGCAGTTGATAGAGCCACGTACTCTGCTTCCTTGAGAACCATGACACTGGCTTGATGCCCAATAGTTGACAAGTACTTGAAGTACTCTTTCTATCGACCTTACAACCTGCTAAATCTGCGTCTGAATATCCAAGGAGAGTAAAGTCTCCTTCTTTGGAATACCACAGACTTAGCTTTAGAGTAGTTGCAACGTATTTGATGATGCGTTTTGTAGCACTTAAGTGAAATTCTTTGGGATCTTATTGGAATCTAGCACAAATGCAAACACTAAACAAAATGTCAGGTCTAGATGCAGTAAGGTAAAGAAGCGAACCAATAATACTCATGTAAAGCTTCTGGTCTACATTCTTTCCTCCTTCATCTTTGTCCAGCTTAGAAGAACTTGACATTGGTGTCTCTATCTTTTTGCAATTCTCCAATCCAAATTTCTTGATGAGATCTTTCGCTTACTTCTCTTGGTGAATAAAGATACATTTCTTTGATTGTTTAACTTGCAATCCTAGAAAGAATGTTAATTCACCCATCATACTCATCTCGAATTCATCATGCATACATCTAGAGAATTTTTTGCAAAGATTTTCATTAGGGGATCCAAAAATAATATTATCAACATAAATTTCAGCCAGCAGGAAATCTTTACATTCTCTTTTTATGAATAAAGTAGTATCTATTTTACCAAAATAAATAAATAAAGTAGTATCTACCTTTCCTTTAGCAAAACCATTTTAGGTTAGGAATTTACTTAACCTTTCATACCAGGCTTGAGGTGCTTGCTTCAATCCATATAAGGCCTGTTTCAGTATATAGACTGAGTCTAGCTTTCTTGGATCTTCAAATCCAAGTGGTTGTTCCATGTAGACTTATTCTTGGATAAATCCATTGAGGAATGCACTTTTTACATCCATCTGGAATAACCTGAAATTTTTATAGCAAGCAAAAGCAAGTAATAATCTAATTGCTTTTAACATTGCTACTGGTACATAGGTTTCGTCATAGTCTATCCCTTCTTCTTGCGTATTTCCTTTTGCCACGAGTCTTACTTTGTTCCTGGTCACTTTTCCATTCTCGTCCATCTTGTTCCTGAAAACCCATTTAGTCCCGATAATAGACTTACCTTTAGGTTTAGGAATTAACTCCCAAACATCGTTGATGCTGAACTGTCTGAGTTCTTCTTGCATAGTTTCGATCCAGATTTCATCATATAGGGCTTCTTCTACACTTTTGGGTTCTACCTTGGAAATGAGAGCCAAACCACTAGACTCTTCTCGCCTTTGGGATCTAGTGCGAACTCCTTCATCAATGTTGCCAATAATGAGTTCCTTGGGATGACTTGGCTTATGCTTCTAGTTGCTGGTTGGTCTGAGAGTCTGTTATTCCTCTGTTTCAGTTGAGTCTTCTTGTTCTGCTTGAAGTTAATCTCCAAACATCGGAACCACTTTGGGAGAAGTAGACTTTATAGAGTTTGAAGTAGGTTGAGGTTCTTCAAGTTGAGTCTGAGCCAGTTGATTTTTCATAGAATCTTGAAACTTAACATTCATAGATTCTTCCACAGATTGAGTCTTCTTGTTGAAAACTATGAATGCTTTGCTTGAGATTGAGTAGTCAAGGAAAATTTCTTCATCTGATTTTTCTTCAAACTTCCCAGTTCGATCATTTGCATTTTTCAAAACATAACACTTACAGCCAAACACATGAAACTAAGAAACATTTGGTTTCTCCCCTTTATATATTTCATAAGGAGTTTTCTCTAGAATAGGCCTCAAGAACACTCTGTTGATGATATAGCATGTGGCATCCGAAAATTTTGACAACCCTTAGATGCGCGACGATCCGTAGCTAAGCAACGGAGGTATCATTCAGACTATGTCATTGATATCATTTATGGGCATTGATTTGTATTATTGTTGGATCGATATGTTATGTTTAGTAATGGTCCAACCGTAAAAAATTACCCCTATGTAATGTTGCAATTGAGACCCTCTTGCACCTACGTTCATATCGTACAAACCGAACCACCTATGTACATCGTCGTGACCCCATGCAGCCTTGTCGATTTCTTTCTCCACACAAAAATTTCAGTCACGTACTTGTACACGAACTGGACTGAATAGAAAGAGATTAGTTGATTTCCATGGAAAACCATGAAACCGAAATGCCTCTTGCATGTACCGAAATTGAGGACTTAATCTTTAGGGATTGGGCTGTGTATTAGGACCATACGGCCACAAATTCGCTGGCCCAAATAACTCAAGAGACCCCTTGATTGTCAACTAATCAAGTCAACAATCCTCAAGATTTCTTCTCATTTTTTTGACCCAATTAAATCCAGCAATTGCCATGTTGCTCTTCCTTCGATGGCCAGTGCAGGAGGAGAAACTGAACAAGGAGAGACACACCTCCTCCACCTGTCCATTGCAACTTCAGCCACCTAAAATTCTGCATGCAAAAAGCTAATTAATTTGTTAACCAAAGAACAAAAAGGGGGTTCGGAATTGAGGGGTAGCGATAGAAGGAACCGAGTAGAACCCTGAGCAGAGAGAGAGAGAGAGAGAGAGAGAGAGTTTGAGCGAGAGAAGCGGGCGTGCGAGTGTGAGCCGCGAGAAAGGAAGAGAAGGACCGCCTTCTGCCTGTGCTCGAGTTGCCGCTGTCGATGCTGCTAGTCTTCGCTGCCGTTAAGTCACGCTTGAGGTCCCGAACTTCCTGTTCTGTTTGCCGATCAAGCTTAGGAGTGAGGCAAGTAGAAGTTTATTAATCTATGTTATGCATGCTGTGATTATCTGGCGAAGTACAACTAGACTTGAGAGAATGCTGAAATGGAAATTGCATGTTGGGTTTTTGGTTGATTGAGATGACGTAGAACTATGAGATTGAGGTAGAGCAGAATTTGTTCTATGTGGTTTCGGTTCTTGGCTGAAGTAGGGATTGAAAGGTCTATCCATGGTGAATTTTTGAAGTGAAATACCTGCGGTATAGGCGTGGGATCCTGTTGGGTCCGTGGTGTTCAAATTTGAACAAATGAAATTCGGCAGTTTTGTAGATTTTCTAGGGATAATCCTAGTGCGATTTTGGTCCCGACTTCTTCATGAATGTCATAAAGGATTGTTTAATCTATAACATATAATTTTTCTTAGATTTTTCGAAATTCATATAGTGGCATAAGTTTCTGTTAATGAACAGTGTTTTCTGTTAGTGTGTAAATTCAGTGTATAGGAAATCTGAAACCGAGTTGCGTGATTTATTAATCTTTATACACAACGAATCTAACTTGGTGTTCTCCATGAAATTTCTTCTTTTAGATCTCATCTATAACATACCAAAATTTTAGAATTTTCTGAGTTCATTTAGGGGTTATTTCGAAATAGCTTAATGAATCTTTTACTGTTGAGTGGTTGTACTCACCCCATCTGGGGACTAACATTTCAGACTAGAAGATATGCCTCTGCTACCAGTTACCCTCGGCACATTCTATGGTATCCCGGTTGACCTTAAGTGTGAGTGCTCGGAGCATCACCACCCTGGGATATGAGGGTTAGTCTTTATTCGAGTGCGGATACCGGTCATGTACGACGTTGGTTCTTCCGCCGGTCCAGTGATTCAAGAGTTTCTGACCGTGTTCATCTGTCATGATGGGCACATGCCAGGGCCATTACCACCGCCCCAACTGATGGACCGGACTGGTGTGACTGAGAGTGATGGTCAGCAGATGAAGCATTGTTGGACCGCCGACACTGTCTGATAGGCCTATGTATATGGTTGTTAAATGGTCATGTACCTTTTGGAAATAGCTGAGTTTAGAAAAGGCTTGGCATTTTGATGTACCGACTAAGTTGTCCATCAAGTTTATGTAAATAAAAGTGTTCGGCTTTAACTTATAAAATGTCTAGTAGGTGTGGATTGTATTAAATTATGGAAAGGGAATAGTTGGTTTTGCTTCCGCTATTTAAACTGTGTGGGGACCGATTTAAAAGATGTAAACCCCTAGGACTCTTCGACCTATTATAATTCTAACGATATCAGAGTAATAAGATTTTCAGGTCAAGAGGAAAGCAAGTGATCTGTGGCGACTCTAACGGATCGAGGGCCGCCGTTCGGGGGTGCCACGGCAAGTGGTATTAAAGCAAAGGTTTACTTGGAGTGATAAGGTGCCTCAAATAGAATTGGGGATAGAATGATGCACACCGTTGGATACTAACCAATAATAGTTGACTAACTTTGAATAACGGGTGATTGATTTCACTCGTAGATCTTTGGTGACTAGTGTGAAGTTACCTTTGTGTGTTAATAACATTTTTATGTTACTTATGTGATTCTAGTAACCCCTTCTTATTTTATTATTTGACTAGTGACATTGAGTCACTAATTGTTCCTAAGGCGAATGCTTGGAAAACTGCGGGAAAATCATGGTACGAATTGGGAGTTCTCATCCATCGAGGGCTGAAGCCTCTACTTCAAGGGTTGAACCCCGAATGGAAGATATCTTGCAAACATTGGCCAACATAGGAAATTTGATGAAAAGGCAAGAACAGCAACAACCCAGAGCATAATGCCGTACTCAAGGACTAGTGGAACAATTCCTGAAATTGAAACCACCTAAGTTTACCAGAATGGGAAGTCCTGAGGAGGCAGAACATTGGATTGATGGAATGGAACAGATATTCCGGTTGTTGAACTGTAGTGATATTGAAAAGATAACCTTGGTAGAGTACTAACTAAAGGGAAATGCAAAGTTTTTGTGGAGAGCTTCTAGAGACACGATCTTTCCACCAGGTACTGACATAAACTGGGATGAGTTTGTTAGAGCTTTCAATAGAAAGCACTTCTCTGATTGTGCCAGGGATAAGAAGATCACATAATTTGTTCAGTTAGAACAAAGGGAGCTGATAGTGGACTAGTATGAAGCAAAATTTTCTAAATTCTCTAGGTATGCTCCCAGATTGGTTGAGGATTGAGAGGAAAAGGCTAAGAAATTCCTGAAAGGGCTAAGGACCGATATCAGGAAACAACTAATGCCTCTTAATATAAGAGATTATAATGAGATTTATGAGAGGGCATAGTTGGTGGAACAAGAGTTAGTGAGAGAGCAATCATAATCTAAGAGGCAAATGACCTTTAGTGATGTTCGAAATGGTAAGAGACCTTATCCTAGTCAAGGACAGCCCTGGGAATCTAAGAAGAGCAGTATTTTTGGGAATTTTGGAAGAGCCAAGAGTGGCCCGATTTTAGGGAGAGTACCCTACCAAAGTAATATCTGCTAGAGGCGCGGTGGACTACATGGGCCAGGATTTTGTAATAGTCCACCAAAATGTTTTGATTGTGGGCAGATAGGACACTTTAGAAGAAATTGTCCACAACAGAGGTCGCAGTAGAATGTCAGTTCAATGCAATAGGTACAACAATATACTGCTAGACCAAATCTACCAAGGAATCCACAAAGGCCACCAGCACAGAGAAGGGTGTATGCGGTCACCCAAGAGGAAGCGAAAGCTTCCAAAAATGTCATCTTAGGTATGATCTCTATAAACGATAAAAAGGCATATGCATTGTTTGATACGGGTGCTACACATTCTTTTGTGTCTGAAAGATATAGACAGTTGAGTAAGATAGAAACTACCTCTCTTGAGACGCCTCTTTGTGTTTCCACACCGCTAAAGAATGTGGTATTGTCTACGTTGGTATGTGAAAAGTGTAAGGTAACTATAGGGGGACGGGATATGGAAATAGATCTAGTCGTGATGGCTATGTATGACTTTGATGTTATCATCAGAATGGACCGGTTCCATAAGTATCAAGCTAAGATAGATTGCTATAGAAAAGTGATCCAGTTTGTTTTACCTGATTGATCTAATTGTAAATTTTTCGGAGGTCGGATCAACCCCTTTATGGCACTTATTTAAGTAATGGAAGCCCGCGCACTACTTGACGAAGGATGTCAAGGATACTTGGCAGTGGTGAAGGACTATACTAAGGAAGAGTCTAAGCTTGATGAAATTCGAGTGGTCAGGGAATTTTAGGATGTATTCCCTGAGGAGCTGGCTGGATTACCACCAGAACGAGAAATTGAATTCGAAATCGAACTGATGCCTGGAACAGGACCGATATCGAAAGCTCCGTATAGGATGGCCTTGACGGAATTGAAAGAGTTGAAAGTGTAACTACAAGAGTTACTCGATAAAGGATTTATTAGACCAAGTGCTTCTCCTTGGGGTGCACCAGTCTTGTTTGTGAAAAAGAAGGATGGATCAATGCATTTATGTATTGATTATAGGCAACTGAATCAAGTGACCATTAAGAATAAATATCCCTTACCTAGAATTGATGACCCATTTGATCAATTGCAAGGAAGTTGAGTCTTTTCCAAGATTGACTTGAGGTCAGGATACCATCAGCTAAGAATTAAGAAAGAAGACATTCCTAAGACTGCATTTAGGACTTGCTATGGACACTATGAGTTCCTAGTTATGCCATTTGGATCGACGAATGCCCCGGCTGCATTCATGGATTTGAATAGGATATTTAAGCCTATTTGCATCAATTTGTAATTGTCTTCATTGATGATATCCTGATATATTCTAAAGGACCTGAAGAGCATGAGCGACACCTGAGAATAGTGTTGCAAACCCTTGGAGACCATAAGTTGTATGCCAAATTCAGTAAGTGTGAATTTTGGCTAGATCGGATAATATTTTTGGGACACGTGGTGTTAGGAGATGGAATTGCAGTAGACCCAGCGAAAGTTGAAATGGTAGAAAATTAAGATGCTGCAAGAATCTGACCCAGAAATTGTGGAAGTACGAAAGGCTGTGTCTTTAGGAAAAAGACTAGAATTTCAAGTCTCTGAGGATGGAGTGGTAAGATGTCAAGGACGACTCTGTGTTCCCGACAATGAGGAAGTGAAAAAAGAAATCCTGTCGGAAGCACACAGGAGTAATTATAGCATTCATCCAGGTAGTACAAAAATGTACAGAAATTTACACCAACAATGTTGGTAGAATGGCATGAAGGCGGATATAGCCAAGCATGTTTCCCAGTGCTTAACATGTCAGGAAGTGACAGCAGAACATCGCAAACCTGCAGGACTATTAAGACCATTGGATATACCAAAGTGGAAATGGGAGCATGTGACGATGGATTTCGTGCAAGGGTTACCAAGGACATCAAGTGGTCATGACTCTATCTAGGTGATCGTGGATCGTTTGACTAAGTCTACTCATTTCCTAGCAGTCCGCATAGACTATCTGATGGATAAATATGCTGAGATATATGTAAGCCAAGTAGTACGTTTACATGGTGTTCTTGTAACTATTACGTCAGATCAAGACCCAAGATTTACTTCAAACCTTTGGCGAAGTCTTCAAACCACCTTAGGGACTAAGCTCCGGTTTAGTACAGCTTTTCACCCATAGATTGACGGACAAACAGAAAGAGTGATCCATACATTAGAAGACATGTTAAGAGCTTGCGTCATTGACTTTCAAGGAAGTTGGGATGAAAAGTTACATTTGGTAGAATTCGCCTATAACTGTGGCATCCCAAAAATAACTCACGGCCATGTGTTTTATAAGTAGGAGTTTACTGATTTATGATTTCAAGATTTATGGCCAACTAGATAAGAATGATCTAGTATTTATATAAATGGATAATTATTTTTTTGGACACACGTCCTATGTCCATGTGAGACCAAGGATTTTATTTGATGAGGAAATTATGTTTTTGGCCATGAATTTTATAAGTTGGATTTTATTAAACAATGTTACAAAGTATTATGGCAATTTAAATTTGTAATTTGGTACCTTGTATAAGTGGGATTAAGATGGATTGCCAAAAATAAATATGGGCCATTTAAGTTTGGACCTTAGGCCCAAGTGTGTTGGGCCTAAACTGGGCCAAGAGGCCCGGCCCATAGAGTCCATGGGGTTGTCGATGCATGGAAGGGGGGGAGGAGCCGAATGGCCTCCTCCAAGTGTCTTCGGCAAGGGAGACACTTGTCTCCTTCTTGGGAACAAGTGTCCCCCATGCAAAATGTGGATGCATGCAAGCTTTCTTTTCAACCAAAAGGAAAAGGGGGAAGGGGGTGGTCGGTCTAGGTGCCGAGAGAGAGGAGAGAAAGAGAGAAAGAGAGGAAGAGAGGAAGAGAGAAAGGAAGGAGGAGGTTCGTCGCCGCCGTGCCTCGTCGTTGAGCCGCCATGTCCCGCCGTTGAGCTGCCGGTTGTTTGCTGGAATCAGAGGCAAGTGGGATCTCTTGATCTACTATTGCATGCCATGTTTAGTGTGTGTGATTGAATGGTGACAATTTCGGATGTATAGAATGCGAAAAATTGAAGTTATAAGAATGGTGCTCTAGTCTAATGTACTGTCCTTGAGAAAAACAGCTCGACCTTGGATGTTCTAGTGACTCGCATGTGATGTTCTAATTGAATTTTGGCTTCAACCTCTAAATAAAAGTTGTAAAGGACTTCTTGGAGTATAACATACTCAAATTTGGGACAAAACAAACGAGTATAAGTGGGTGAAATCATTATTCGTTGGAAAGACTGGATCTGAAAATTTCGGTACTAGCAACAGAAGTCTTAACCGCCTATATTTAATTTCCTAGGACGAATCTGACTTCGATATTTTCATGAAGTATTTACCTTATGGTCTTGGCTATCACATAGTCAAATTTCATAAGTTTTTAATGTCATTTGGGTATTTAATCGAAAATGTTTCTAAAGTTGTGTAATCTGATGTGATCGGACTTGGTAATGTTGCAATGCGTGGTCGATACCGTCTTGTATGAGATTATTTTGGAAAAGGTTTCTGAATGAAATATCTTTTTTTATGTCTTACCTACAACATATTCAAATTTCGTGATTTTTGAAGTTTATTTGCCTACTTAACGAAAAATGTTCCAAAAACTGTGCAAGTGGAACGGACAGAATTAGTAGTGCTGTGATACGTGGTCTGTATTGAACTATATGGGGATCTTTTGATGTAGTGTTCTTCATGAAATATCTGCCTTTTTGTCTTGACTATCACATGTTCGAATTTCATAATTTTTTAAGGTCATTTGGGTATTTAATTAAAATGTTTTGTAATACTGTGCAATATGAATTGTGCGAATTTCAAAAGCTGTAATGCATGGACTATTCTGTTTTTATGAAATTCTGGTGGTGTTGTGTTCTTCATGAGATAAATGCCTCTAGAGCTTGTCTATGATGTATTAAATTCTTAGAAATTATTAGGGTCAATCACTAAACTTTAAGAAGTGCAAATTAAAAGAACGCATTCCGTTTCTAAAATAATAGCAATAATCCATGAGTTTGCCCCCATGAATTATATTGTTTTTTAAGTGATTGAATCTTGCTGCACATGTGATGATATTTGGCATTTCATATAAAATCAAAAGCTGAAATTGACCTTGTTTCCATCACATCATGTGCCATGTTGATATTGAGACACAAATGTGAATATGAATTATGACAAATGAGGATACCGTCGGAGGTGTGAGTCGACGATGCCCCGGGAGTGTCGGGATGCCTGGAATGTGGGGGTGTCGGATGCCTGGAGTGTGTGTGCCGGATGTCCTCGGGAGTTTCGAGATGCCCGGTGATATACAGTACGTAATTCCAAGGGGAATTCCTAGTGGTATGTCGGTAGGTAATCCCGGAAGCCCCGGAGGTGTGTGCCGGGGGGATTCCTCGTGATGCCAGGTGGGATGCGAGATGCCCGGAGGTGTGTGCCAGAGGTTCCTCGCGATGCCAGGTTGGGTGCGAGCGATAAATGAGGGATGCAAACGGTGGTCCCTTGGAAGAAAAATGATGAGATCCTTGTGAAAGATAAATATTGAAATTGAATCATGTGCATGGGTGTATGCATATGGCATGATGCATGATCTGCTTATGAAAGTAAATTGATGCTATTTAACATTGAGAATGCGATCATAAAGGCTCGAATGGATCTCATGGGGATATATAGATGATAGCATGGATGATATGAATCATGCGTATGTATGTGCATATGGCATGGGGTGAACCTCATGGAAATGCAAGCATGAAGTGCATTGTGGTATATGCACGTTGCATGGTGAGATATGCATGGCTACCTAATGATATACGTACAAGTGTATGGCGATATATGCACGATTGTATGGTGATGTATGCTCGATAGTATGGATGATATGTGTTTTACTCGTGATATCTCAGTTGTCTTGCTTGTTGCATTGTGTAGTTTGATGGATCTTTACTGCTGAGTAGTTGTACTCACCCCTTTTGGGGACTACCATTTCAGACTAGATAAGATACATCTGCTGCCACTGCCATCGGTAGATGGATAGAGTGGTTGGATATGATTGCGAGGAGAAGTATAGCAAAGGAAGGAACTTTTAGACGCCGACATTGAACGATGGACTTTGAGTATACGACTGTTGGAGGAGATGTCGGTCATCTTTTGAAGTATAGTCGAGTATAGAAGACTACGGCATTTTGATGTACCGACGAATGATGTCCATCTGGTTTAAGTAAATAAAAGTGTTCGGCTTTTACCTAAAAATGTTTTGTAGGTGTGCATCGTTTTCTGAATATAGGCAAGGGAGTGGTTGGATATGCTTCCGTTATATGAACTGCGCAAGGGACCAATCTAAAAGATGTAAACCCCCAGGTTGTATGGACCCACTGCAATTGAAATGGTATCAGAGTGGCATGTTATTAGGGAAAGTGAAAGGTAAGCGAACTGTGGCGACCCTAACGGTTCGGGGGCCGTCGAGGGGTGCCACATGTTTAGTGTTATCAGAGTTATGGTCTATTTGGAGTGATAAGGTGCCTCAGATGGAAATGAGGATAGAATGATGCACACCATAGGATACTAACTGGAATGGTTGACTAACTATGAACAACGGGTGATGGGTATTCACTCGTATATCCCTAGTAACTAGTGTGATGTTGCTTTTGTGTGTCAGTAACATTCTATGTTACTTATGTGACTTTAGTAATAACCTTAATTAATGATATGACTAGTGACACTGAGTTGCAAATTATTCTGGAGGCAAATGCTTAGAAAACTACGGGGAAATCATGGTACGAACTGGAAGTTCTCATCCATCGAGGGGTGAAGCCTCTGCTCGAGGGCCAAACCTCGAATGGAAGACATCCTGCAGGCATTGGCCCAAATAACTCAAGAGACCCCCTTGATTGTCGACTAATCAAGTCAACAATCCTTAAGATTTCTTCTCATTTGTTGACCCAATTAGTGCCAGCAACTGCCCACATTGCTCTTCCTTCGATGTCCAGCGTAGGAGGAGAAACCAAACAAGGAGAGACGCGCCTCCTCCACCTATCCATAGCAACTTCAGCCACCTAAAATTCTGCATGCAAAAAGCTAATTAATTTGTTAACCAAAGAACAAAAAGGGGGTTCGGAATTGAGGGGTACAGAGAGAATGAACCGAGCAGAACCGTGAGCAGAGAGAGAGAGAGAGAGAGAGAGAGAGAGAGTTTGAGTGAGAGAAGCAGGTGCACGAGTGTGAGCCACGAGGAAGGAAGAGAAGGACCGCCTTCTGCCCGTGCTCGAGCTGCTGCCGTCGACGCAACTAGTCTTCACCGCCGTTGAGTCACGCTTGAGGTCCCGAACTGCCTGTTCTGTTTGCCGATCAAGCTTAGGAGTGAGGCAAGTAGAAGTTCATTAATCTATGTTATGCATGCTGTGATTATTCGGTGAAGTACAAGTAGACTTGAGAGAATGCTGAAATGGAAACTGCATGCTGGGTTTTTGGTTGATTGAGATGAAGTAGAACTATGAGATTGAGGTAGAGCAGAATTTGTTCTATGTGGTTTCGATTCTTGGCTGAAGTAGGGATTGAAAGGTCTACCCATGGTGAATTTTTGAAGTGAAATAGCTACGGTATAGGCATGGGATCTTGTTGGGTTTATGGTGTTCGAATTTGAACAAATAAAATTCGGCAATTTTGTAGATTTTCTAGGGATAATCCTAGTGCGATTTTGGTCCCGACTTCTGCATGGATATCGTAAAGGATTGCTTAATCTATAACATATAATTTTGCTCAGATTTTTCGAAATTCATATAGTGGCATAAGTTTCTGTTAATGAACGGTGTTTTCTGCTAGTGTGTAAATTCGGTGATATAGGAAATCTGAAACCGAGTTGCGTGATTTAGTACTCTTTATACACAATGAATCTGACTTGGTGTTCTTCACAAAAGTTATTCCTTTAGATCTCATCTATAACATACCAAAATTTTATAATTTTCTAAGTTCGATTAGGGGTTATTTCGAAAATTTTATTAAAACTCTGCATTCTGATTTTTTAGCTGTTTTACTCTGAATTTGCTCAACTTGTTCCAAAAGGGTGATTGCATCTTGAGTTGTTATTGAACATGTTTTTGGAAAATTAAAATGTTAATTGCTGCTGTTGGACCCTCGGGTCAATGATGCCCCGGGAGTCGGGAGGCCCGAAGGCTCGAGTGAGTCGATGTCCTTTGGATGCCTGGGGTCCGTAGTGCCCTAGAGGTTTTTCCCCGGAGCTTCGGGATGCCCGGTTGTATGCTTGTCGGTACGTAAATCTGGAGGGTATGGGTAACCATTTTCATGGTGAACCCCGGAGATTCCTTGTGATGCCAGGTGGGGTGCAAGATGCCTAGAAGTGTGACGTAACACACTCTGGATGCTCGGTGATTGAAAATCGGAGGCTTTCGCGAAGCTAGGATTGGGTGCGAAATCCCAGAAGGACGTAGAGACATTGGTCCTTTGGGGGATGAAACCTTTTGAAATATTAAAACCGGTGATTCTACTAAGTGTGTGTGTGGTCTGGTTATGGGACTAAATTGTATGGCATGGAATGAGACGTGTCATAACAGTTTGGTCCTATGATCGGGACTTGTGGACTGGGCATGATGCATCTTTATCCTTTGAAAATTTCATTAACTATTGCATTAAAGAATTTCATGATTTTGATGCATATCTATTCCTTTATTATCTATTTTTGTCTATCTTGCATGAATCTAGATATTGATGGTACTGCACGATATAGCTTAATGAATCTTTTACTGCTAAGTGCCTGTACTCACCCTGTCTAGGGACTAACATTTCAGACTAGAAGATATGCCTCTGCTACTAGTCACCCCCAGCACATTCTATGGCATCCCGGTTGACCTTGAGTGTGAGTGCTCGGAGCATCGCCGCCCCGGGATACGAGGGTTAGTCTTTATTTGAGTGCGGATACTAGTCATGTACGACATTGGTTCTTTCGCCGGTCCAGTGATTCAAGAGTTTCTGACCGTGTTTGTCCATCATGATGGGAACACACCGGGGCCATTACCATTGCCGCCAGCTAATGGACTGGATTGGGTGTGATTGAGAGTGATGGTCAGCAGATGAAGCATTTTTGGACCGCCAACACTGTCTGATGGGCCTATGTATATGGTTGTTAAATGGTCGTGTACCTTTTGGAAATAGCCGAGTTTAGAAAAGGCTTGGCATTTTGATGTACCGACTAAGTTGTCCGTCAAGTTTGTGTAAATAAAAGTGTTCAGCTTTAACTTATAAAATGTCTAGTAGGTGTGCATCGTTTTAAATTATGGAAAGGGAATAGTTGATTTTGCTTCCGCTATTTAAACTGCGCGGGGACCAATTTAAAAGATGTAAACCCCTAGGACTCTTGGACCTATTATAATTTTAACGGTATCAAAGTAATAAGATTTTCAGGTCAAGAGGAAAGTAAGTGATATGTGGCGACTCTAACGGATCGGGCGCCATCGTTCGGGGGTGCCACATAGCATGCTATAGAAACTGCTTATGCCCAAAATTGAGAGGAAATTTTACTCTCAATTAAGAGGGTTCTTGCCATCTCTTACAAGTATCTATTCTTTCTTTCCACAACCCCATTTTGTTATGGAATGTATGGAGAAGAGAAAACATGCTGGAAATTAGATTCATAATAGAATTTTGCAAAGTCTTGATTTTCAAACTCACCTCTATGGTATGTTTGTATGCTTGAAAAAGCATATCCTTTTTCATTTTGAACATTCTTAGAAAACTTTGAGAAGTGAGAGAAGACTTCAGACTTATTTACCAGAAAGTAAACCCAAGTAAAGCGAGAGTAATCATCCATGATTACTACTAAGCAGTATCTTTTTCCACCAAAATTTTGAGTTCCGGTTGGTCCAAAAAGGTCCATATGTAGAAGTTGCAAAACTCAATTAGTAGAAACTTTATTTACAGATTTAAATGAACTTCTAACCTGTTTTCCCAAAACACATGGTGTGCATAATTCAGATTTTTGAAAAGCTAGGTTGGGGAGACCTCGAACAAGCTTCTTGGATGAAATCTTGACAATCTGCTTCATATTGACATGACCAAGCTTTTGATGCCAAAGATTTGCTTCATCTTGAATGGATATAAGACACTGAGAACTTTTTGGTTTTATATCCAGAAGGTAAATGTTCCCATGCCTTCGTCTAGTGAAAGATTGAAAAAAGGTATTTACTCGTTCTCGAACAGATGCCTTCTTGGAAATTAATCTTGAATCCTGTATCGCAAAGTTGACTTATGTTAAGTAGATTATAATTTAAACCTTCTACCTATTAGAGAAAACTCATTTATTGTTTTGAAGTTGACAAAACCTTTCCAAGTCTATATCGGAAAATCTCAAGACTTTCTCGTCAAAGTCTGAAGACCGATAGACCACCGGATTTTAATCTCAAAGTCTATCCTCACTGACAGTTCTAGACTAAAGTATGAAGACTTATCCAAATGCGGGATTGTTATCCAGATGCAAGATTATCTTCAAAGTTTCAAATTGTATGGTTATTGAAAGATCTTATAGCTGGATTTCACATATACTTGATTGATTATTCTTATTGGAAATTACTCCGATATAAAGATCTTTGAAAGGCAAGCTAAACTTGGGAGGTTCTACTTATGGAAACTCAAGATCCTGATTTGTATGGGTGAACATGATTGACCGGCTTTCAACACAAATCATCTAACGACTCGAGATCACCTTAATTGATTCTATCCAACGGGTAGATTGGAAGAATTCCTTTGGAAAGTGCCAACGGTGGAGAAGGCATGAAGGAGTATTTAAGGATTGACTCTCTGGCTACTCGATACGGCGCTTGAAAGAGAATTCCAAAGTCTGAAGCTTTCTAGTCTCTTGCTTTTTCATTCATCGAGCTAAACATTGTATACAAAAGAGAGAAAGTCTTAGTGAGACTGTGTGAGAGTTCGATAGAGACTCATCACTATGAAAGTCGAGATCACAAGCCGTAACATCTCTTTTGATCCTTAGTAGAATCTAGCCAATAGGCTATCGGCAAGGAGAGTGGACGTAGGCTTGACCTAAGCCGAACCACTATAAACCATATGTTCATATTCTCTTTTCCCTGAACTTCTTACTTTTATTTGCTTATTGTCTATTTTCTTAAAGTTGGAATACACTTAGTGTCTAACATCTTCTAAAAGTAAATTACTTTCATTAAGTCCTGTGAAAATTTTTATTTACGCCTATTCACCCCCCTCTTGGTGTTCTCACTAGCACTTTCAATTGGTATCAGAGCTTGTGTGCTTATTCTGTTGAATTGTTTTTACTTCTTAAGCTAAAGATCTATGGCTAGTATTTTGGCTCTAGCACTGGTTGAAGGCCAAAGCAACACCAGACCTCCTTACTTTGATGGGAAGGAATATAATGTATGGTCTAGCATATCATGGACAGCCAATCTCAGGGCAGATAAAAGTCAACAAGTTGCTACAAGGACTCTCCAAAGACTGGAATCACATAAAGACTTCAATAAGATAAACCCAAAATATCATGCCTCTCTCAGTGGATGAACTAGTGGGCACACTTTAATCTTATGAAGTGAAACAAATCAATGAGGAAGAAGATCCCAAAGGTAAGAAGTCAATTGCTTTAAAGTCTAATGATGATTCTGATGATACAGATTTAGAAGATAACCTGGACGATGAAGAACTAGCACTCATGATTAGGAAGTTCAGAAAGTTAAACAGAAAAGGAAAAAAGTACAATTAGAGGAAGCAAAGTACTCAAAGATTTCAGAATAAAACAACTGAAGACAACAAGACCAACAAATATGTTATTTGCTTCAAATGCAAGAAAAAGGACGCTTCAAACCCATTTGTCCTCTACTGAAGAAAAAGAAGGGAAATACAGAGAAATTCAAAACAGCTCTCAAAGTAGAGACATGGAGTGACACTGAAGGTGAAGAGAGTGATGAAGATTATGCAAATATCTGTTTAATGGAAAATTCAGAATCAGACTCAGACTTTGAAATAGATTCAGACTCAGATTTAGACAAGGAAATTGAGGTTAGTAATTTTAAAATTCCTGCTAAAGTTTCAAAATATATTTATGAACTTTGTCTTAGTCTTAAGGTATCTCTTAAAAGAATTTCTGAACTAAAGAAGGAAAATTCCAAACCGAAGCAACAGGAAATTTCTTGGAAAGAAAAATTTGAAAATCTAAACAAAAACTATGTTTTCTTGAAAGAAAATGCAAATTCTCTTTCGAGGAAAACATCTTTTTGAAAGAAGACATTTCAAATATCTCAAACGAGTTTTCAAACGGATCTGAAAAGCTATATAAAATTCTTTCAATACAAAGACCTTATTTCAACAAATCAGGTTTAGGAATGACACGGAAACTATTCCTTTAATTGACTTTCCAAAAGTAAAAAATAGAATCAAACAAAGACCTACAAAAACCTTTTACAAAAATTATTTTCAAATTTTTTTTATAAAACCTGTTGGCCGAAGTGCTCTTAAATGTTCAAAGTGTAACGGTTTAGAACATTTCGAAAAGGATTATCCTAAAGTTTGTAGACATGTTAAGAGAGATTGGGCAAAGACTGTTTTTGATACTAACTCCCCTAGACCCGAGAAAATATTTGTACCAAAGAAAACTTGAAATCTTTTTATAATTGTAGGTCACTATCAAGAAAAAGATTAAATGGTATTTGGATGGTAGCTGTTCGAGACATATGACAGAAGATTCAAGCTGCTTTATAAAGCTTTTTCAAATAAATGGTGGAAAAGTCTCTTTTGGTGGAAATAGCAAAGGAAGAATTGTTGGATGTGGAACTGTCAAGATTGGAAGTCTCACAATCAACAATGTTTCCTTGGTAGAAGGCTTGAATTATAATTTGCTCAGCATAAGTCAATTAAGCAACACTGGATTTAAAATCAACTTCCAATAAGGTATTTGCTCAGGAACTAGTAAAGATTTGTCTCAATCTTTTACTGGACGAAGACATGGAAACATCTATCTACTGGATATAAAACCATAAAGCTCCCAGTGTCTAATTTCTATCCAAGATGAAGAAAATCTTTGGCATCGAAAGCTTGGTCATGTCAACATGAAGCAGATTGCCAAGATTTCCTCTAAGAAACTTGTTCGTGGACTGCCAAATTCAAATTATCAAAAGTCTGAGTTATGCACATCATGTTTTGGGAAAACACGTTAGAAGTTCTTTTAAACCTATAAATCAAGTGTTTACTAATCAAGTTTTGCAGCTTCTGCATATGGATCTTTTTGGACCAACCAAGACTCAAAGTATTGGTGGAAAGAAATACTACTTAGTAATCGTGGATGATTACTCTCGCTTTACATGGGTATTCTTCATGGCAAGTAAGTATGAAGCATTTTCTCATTTTTCAAAATTTGCTAAGAAAATTCAGAATGAGAAATGATATGTTATTACAAGCATATGAACAGACCATGGAGCTTAGTTTGAAAACCAAGACTTTGCAAATTTTTGTGTTGAATTTGGTTTACAACAAGTTTTCTCATCGCCATGTACTCCAGAGCAAAATGGGGTTGTGAAAAGAAATAATAGATCGTTGCAGGAAATGGCAAGAACTCTTTTAATTGAAAGTAATATTTCTTCTCGTTTTTGGGCTGAAGCAGTTTCTACAGCTTGTTATATCATTAACAGAGTATTTTTAAGGAATTTTCTAGAGAAAATTCCTTATGAAGTGTTTAAAGGAAAGAAGCCAAATGTTTCTTATTTTCATGTGTTTGTTTGTAAGTGTTTTATTTTGAAAAATGCAAATGATCGAATTGGTAAGTTTGAAGAAAAGTCAGACGAAGGGATTTTTCTCGGCTACTCAACATCAAGTAAAGCCTACAGAGTATTCAACAAAAAGACTCAGTCTGTTAAAGAGTCTATGAATGTCAAGTTTCAAGACTCTATACAGAATCAAGTGGTAGAGACTCAACTTGAAGAGACTTAACCTACTCAAGACGTTACAAAGTCTACTTCCCCCGCAGAAGCTCAGACTTATAAAATTCAACAACAGGAAGAACCAGAAGTGTGGCATCCTAAAATCTCATGATAACCCTTGGATACGCTATGAACCATCAATAGGTGATGGAAGTGCCATTGGATTTTGTATTAGCCATTGAATCAATGAATTTCAATTAATTTAAGGCCGAGCATTGTAATGGACAATTTCTTGGATGGAGATGTGTCTACAAGTGACCCAAGGATTTTATTAAAGTGCAAATTGATATAGAAATCTTATTCTTGGGGGTGCACTTTATAAGTAGAAATTTTTTGATTTAAATTACAAATCTTTGTGACCTTATAAGCCAAAATTAGGTGTTTATTTAATTGGGGATTAAATGGAACGGGAATAGGAGGGGGGTGGGCTAATTTTTAGGCCCAAAGCCCGTCCAACCAGCCCACACAGCCCCCCATTCGACCGGCCAATGAAGGCCCAAGCCCGGCCCATTGAGGGCCATCACCTTTGCATGGAGATTGACAAGTGGCGTGAAGGATTCTCCATGTGTCTCTAGCATGCAAAAGGCTACTCACCACTTGTCCATGCATCTTCCACTTGTCCTTTCCATGAGAACACTTGTCACCTGCATGCAAAAAGAAAGGGTGATTAACTATTAATCAAAGAACAAAAGGGGAGGGGGTTTCGGAATTGAAGGGAGAGAAAGGGGGTGAACCGAGCAATTGAGAGAGGGAGAAAGGGTCGAGTGAGAGACCAAAAGAGAGGGTGAGCAGCGAGCGGTCTGTGCATGTGAGGGCTGAGAAGGAAGGCCGCCCTCCGTCTGTGCTAGTGCGAGCTGCCGCCGTCGCGTCTTTGTCGCCGTTGAGCCAAGCCCGAGCTTTTGGTTTTGCTTGCTGTCGAGCTAAGGAATTAGAGGCAAGTGAAGTCCTAAAACCTACCCTTTGCATTGCTGTGTGTATGTGTAGTAGATGGTAAGTCTTGGTTGTGGTAGATGGGATGAAATTTCGGAGCTATGGAGAGAGAATCGTTGGCCATGCATGCTGTTTCTGGAAAGACCAGTTTGACCATTCTTGAGTTTGTGTGTTTCATGTGACTTTTTAGTCATAATATTGTTTTGATTTCTTCATGAAAGTTGTAGACAACACCCTGAAGAACAACATACTAAAATTTGAGGCAAAAAAAAAACAATTTTTGTTTAGTGAAATTATTTTTCTTTGGAGAGATTAGATCTGGAATTCGTTGTGCTAACCTTCAGTGATTTCGTGGTCTGTAAAGTAACTTTCATGTAAAAATCTCACTTTGATCTCTTAATGAAAGTTGTAGTATACTTCTTGAGATAGAACATATCAAAATTTCAGAGGAAACGAACAAAGATAGGTCGGCGAAATCGTCGTCTTTTGAAGAAACTGGATCTGGGAAAAACGTTACTTCGACCCAGCATGATTTCGTGATTTTTATAAAATCATACAGTTAAAATTTGTTCGTGTTTTCTAAACGAAATTTGTAGGTAATATTATGGAGAATAACATATTAAAAATTTAGAATAAATGAACATATGTAGGTCGGTGAAATGAGTTTCTTTTTTAAAGATGATAATCTGGATAAAGATGACACCAAGAACAGGGGAAATAACCGTCTATATCTATTAACCTAAAACGATTTGGGTTTCGATGTCTTCATGAGAAATGTATCTTTAGGACTTTTCTATAATATGTAAAATTTTCAGGATTTTTGGAGTTCATTTGGGTATTTAATTTAAATTACTCCCAAAACTGTGCAAGCCGAAATATTGAAGTTTAATAATCTGTGATGTATGGATTATACTGTGTTGTGTGAGATTCTTTTGGTATGGAGTTATTCATGGGATATTGTCTTTAGATCTCTTCTATGATGTGTCAAATTTTCAGAATTTATTAATGTCTTTTATTAATTTTTCTGGAATTTTAATTAGAGGAATGCATTCTGAATTGCCCGAAAAAATTGATGTGTTTTGAAAAATAAATGAATTTATCCATGTGATGTAATACTTTGAGTGGTTGATTTTGCTGCATATGTGATGACATATGGCATGAAAAGTTGGTTGAGTCCCTTGATATTGTTGCATCAAATGCCATGTTGAAATTGAGATACATGTATAAATGTAAATTGAGATAGTAACAAGACCGTTGGAGGTGTGAGCCGACGATGCCCCGAGAGTGTCGGGATGCCCGGAGTGTGGGGGTGCCGAATGCCCGGTTGTATTACGATACATGCCCGGATGTCCTCAAGAGTTTCGAGATGCCCGGTGGTATACGGTACATAATTCCATGAGGAATGCCTGGTGGTATGTAGGTACGTAATCCCGGAAGCCCTGGAGGTATGTCCCTGGGGGGATTCCTCATGATGCCAGTTGGGGTACGAGATGCCCGGAGGTGTGTGCCGGATGCCCGGAGGTGTGTGTCGGAGGTTCCTCGCGATGCCAGGTTGGGTGCGAGCGATAAATTGAGGGATGCAAACATTGGTCCCTGGAAGAAAAATGATGAGATCCTTGTGAAAGATAAATATTGAAATTGAATCATGTGCATGGCTGTATGCATATGGCATGATGCATGATCTGCTTATGAAAGTAAATTGATGCTATTTGACATTAAGAATGCGATCATGAAAGCTTGAATGGATCTCATGGGAATGTATACATGATAGCATGGATGATATGAATCATGCGTATGTATGTGCATATGGCATGGGATGAACCTCATGGAAATGCAAGCACGAAGTGCATGGTAGTATATGCATGATGCATGGTGATATATGCATGGCTGCTTGATGATATATGTACAAGTGCATGGTGGTATATGCACGATGGCATGGTGAGATATGCATGACTGTATGGCGACATATGCACGACTGCATGGTGATGAATGCTCGATAGTATGGATGATATGTGCTTTACTCGTGATATCTTGATTGTCTTGCTTGTTGCATTGTGTAGTTTGGTGGATCTTTATTGCTGAGTAGTTGTACTCACCCCTTTTGGGGACTAACATTTCAGACTACATAAGATACCTCTGTTGCCACTACCACCGGTAGATGGATCGAGTGGTTGGATATGACTACGAGGAGGAGGATAGCAAAGGAAGGAACTTTTGGACTCCGACACTGATCGATGGACTTTAAGTACACGACTGTTGGAGAAGATGTCGGTCATCCTTTGAAATATAGCCGAGTATAGAAGACTACGGCATTTTGATGTACCGATGAATGATGTCCATCTGGTTTAAGTAAATAAAAGTGTTCCGCTTTTACCTAAAAATGTTTAGTAGGTGTGCATCGTTTTCTGGACATAGGGAAGGGAGTTGTTAGATATGTTTCCGTTATATGAACTACGTAAGGGACCGATCTAAAAGATGTAAACCCCCAGGTTATATGGACCCGCTGCAATTGAAATGGTATCAGAGTGACATGTGATTAGGGAAAGAAAAAGATAAGCAAACTGTGGCAACCCTAACGGATCGGGGGCCGTTCGAGGGGTGCCACAAGAAGATTCAACTGAAGCAGAGGATGAGCAGACTCACAAATCAACCAGCAATTGGAAGCATAAGTCTAGTCATCCCAAAGAACTCATCATTGGCAATATTGATGAATGAATTCATACCAGATCCAAAAGGCGAGAAGATTCTAGTGCTTTGGCACTAATTTTTGAAGTTGAACCCAAAAGTATAGAAAAAGCCTTGGTTGATGAAAGCTGGATTGAAGCTATGCAAAAAGAACTCAAACAGTTCAGCATCAACAATGTTTGGGAGCTAATAACTAAACCAAAAGGTAAATCTATTATTGGAGCTAAATGGGTTTTCAAGAACAAAGTGGACAAGAAAGGAAAAGTGATGAGGAACAAAGTGAGACTCATGGCCAAAGGATATACAAGAAGAAGTGATAGACTATGACGAGACCTATGCATCGGTAGCGAGGTTAAAAGCAATTAGATTATTACTTGCTTTTGCTTGCTATAAAAGTTTTAGGTTATTCCAAATGGATGTAAAAAGTGCATTCCTAAATGGATTTATCTAAGAAGAAGTCTATGTGGAACAACCACCTAGCTTTGAAGATCCAAGAAAGCCAAACTTAGTCTACAGACTAAAAAAGGCTATGTATGGACCGAAGCAAGCACCTCGAGCCTGGTATGAAAGGTTAAGTAATTTATTAACTCAAAATGGATTTGTTAAAGGAAAAGTAGATACTACCTTGTTCATTAAAAAGGAAGGTGAAGATTTTTTACTTGTCCAAATTTATGTTGATGACATAATTTTTGGATCACCTAATGAAAGTCTATACAAGAAGTTTTCTAGATGCATGTAGGATGAATTCGAAATGAGTATGATGGGTGAGCTAAATTTCTTTATGGGTTACAAGTAAAACAGTCAAAGGAAGGGATTTTCATTCACCTAGAGAAGTATGCGAAAGATCTCATCAAGAAGTTTGGATTGGAAAACTGCAAAAAGACAGAGACACCTATGTCAAGTTCTTCAAAGCTGGATAAAGATGAAGAAGGAAAGACTGTGGACCAAAAGTTGTACAGGAGCATTATTGGATCACTTCTTTATTTACTGCATGTAGACCTGACATTTTGTTTAGTGTTTGTATCTATGCTAGATTCCAATTAAATCCCAGAGAATCTCATGTCAGTGCAACAATGCGAATCATCAAATATGTTGCAACTACTCCAAAGCTAGGACTATGGTATCTCAAAGAAGGAGACTTTACTCTCCTTGGATATTCAGACACAGATCTGGCAAGGTGCAAAGTGGATAGAAAAAACACTTCTGGTACATGTCAACTGCTTGGCAACAAGCTGGTATCATGGTTTTCAAGATTATGAGGCAACAGCTAAGAGACTTTGGAGTTGAAGAATCATGTACTGAAATCAAAGTTGATAACACAAGCACCATCAATCTCACAAAGAATCCAATTCTTCATTCAAGGGTAAAGCATAAAGAAATACATCATCATTTTATTAGAGATCATGTTCAAAATGGAGAAGTTATGATTCAGTTCATTGACTTGAAGAGTCAACTGGCGGATATATTTACAAAGCCACTGGAGAAAAGCCTATTTGAGTCTATTCGTGCAAGAATGAACATTCTATCTTTTGCCGAGTAAAGTCTAAAGGTATTCAAACTCAGAATTTCCAGATGTTACGACTGTAAGTAATCTTTTAATTGAATGTGAAGTTATTTTTGGATAAAAAGATACGTTATCCTTTAATTGCTTTTTGCCTTTTTTTTTTTTTAGAAATTATCTTTATTGATGATCGTTCATTTTTAAAAAGGCAGTTATTATTTTTGAAAAATGCAGTTTATCATTTTTTTTTAAATGTAGTTTTTACTTTTTCCTCGTGACGTTTCGCATACCTGCTTTATATACTATCGAAACCCTTCTTCTACATTTACGCTTTCATTTTGAAACCCTAGAATACTGTGATCTTACTCTTTCTCATCTTTACTTGAGTTTCATCCAAAAAGTTTTAACCTTTTCGAAAGAGCGAGTTCGAGAAATTCTCCTAGACATTGACAATGTCTTCCCAAAGAAAGTCTTCGAGAATCGCAAGTCGGGGACCACAACGTATGTGTGAGGGACCTACACATTTCGATTTGACCGAGGAAGAAGATTCTCCTCAACAACGTCAACAACAGCAACAACAAAGACAATATTCTTAACCGTGTCAACAAGCAGCACAAGATCCTCCTCCACAGCAAGAACAAGAAGAGGTTATTGATGACGTTGAACTTGCTGTACTCCAACTTGAAAAGGGGTGGTTCTACTATGAATCTGATTGATGAGTTCTTAAAAGCACATTGTTACAGAAATGAGACATTTTTCTTGAACACTATTGAAAGATTAGGAGTTGTGCCTCAGGGTTTGGCACAATGGACGTTTGAAAATTTTCCTAGTGATCCGAGAGTCGGTCAGCTAGAGGAGAAGGACGACAATGAAAGGATGTTTGCTCATTTTCAGCCTAGGGTGGGCGTTGCTGCGAAGGTTCGTGGTGAAGGGACAAACTTATTTCGTTCTAAGGACCACAAAAAGTGTTACTTGAGTTTGTTGAAAAGAGGGGTTATGAATCTCAGAGGCGTGGATTTCGATTTTCTTGACTCCTTCAAGATTAATTTAAGGGAGAAGTTTGGTTTGCTTCAACTTGAATGCTTTTGCACCGAGACGACCGTTGCATACCTCGAACTTACTACCTACTTTTATTCAAATCTGTCATTTTCATATGCGAATAAATTTAGTTTTACTGTGAGGGACAAAGAGTTCGTAGTTGATGTAGACACTTTGGCTGACATAATTGGTGTGGAAAGAGGAAGATTCCAACCAATTGGTGTGTCTCATGCCCATGCTACCTTATCCATTGTTAATGACAGAATGGTCGAAGGCAAGATTTCTTATTCAAGAATGAATGCCTATAATATTCTTCTTCACAATGTCAGGCCAAAGTCTACCTCAAAGATAGACATTTATCGTTCCAAAGCGAAGCTCATGTATGCGATCATCTCTGGTCGTAAGTTCTCTCGGCCTCACATAACTCTTATGCACATGTATAGAACTATGGTGAAAGACAAGGGACAACTCCCTTACTCTGCGCTTATCTCACAACCCTTCAAGCATTTCAAGATCAAGCTTCCTGCTCCTCTCTGTGCTAGAACCATTGCTCCAATGGTTATTGGTCTCAAAATGGTTTCTAAGATGAGGCTGAAGGAACTAAGCAAGGAGCCGAAGCGTTTTAAGGAGAAGTCCCCTGTGAAGGTGAAGCAAGACTCTGCTGCAAAGAAAAGGAAAGGCAATGAGCCCATGACAGAATCAGTGAAGAAAAGGAGATCTCTTATCTTAGAAGATGAAGAAGAAGATGATGATGATCTTACTATCTCAGCTATCACCTTGCGGAATCTACAGAGTTATGTGAGCCATATAGAGAACAAAGATCAAGAAGGAACATAGAGAAGAGACGAAGAAAGAGAAGAAAGAAGAAAAGAAGGAGGAGGAGGAGAAAGAGAAGAACAAGGAGGAAGAAGAAGCGAAGAAGAAAGGAGTTGTGATGACTCTTTTGAACCAACACTGGCTGCATCATTATTCGATGATTCGGAGAAGACAAGGAGTGGAAAGACTGGAGAACAACACCGCTATAGTGCTGAAGCAGAGCATGAAGAAGAACATATCTCTCCACTTGAAGGCACAAAGATAGGGGGAGATGGTGAAAAATGAGGTACTTCTTCACCTATCTTTGCTAGTGATGTTATCAGATCTCCACCAGACCCAGAAGATGTCTATACCTCTCAATTTCCTGAAGCAGATTTCAAGGCATACACTCCTAGTCATGGTGATAGAACAACTGACGTTCCCCCTCATTTTCAAACTCCCGCAACCGATTTTGGACAAAGACTACTATAGATCACTCAGTAGATTTTCGAGAGTGATGGAGCTTCTTTTGGAATTAAAGGGACAACAATATGCTTTTGATTTTGAAATGAAGCACATGATGACTGTCTTCAAGGCATCTACAGACTCTCCTTAAGAATAGATTCAAGCCCTAAAGCTTCAACCGCAAGAACAGCAAAGGGTGCGGATATTCAACAGCTTAAGGAGTCTTTGCAGAAGCTTGAAGACACTGTCAAGTCCATGGGGGATTTCCAGCTCGTTCGTATCCCTAAGCAGCCCTAATTTTATCCAACTCTTTTCAATCGTTTTCTTCCACTTTTTGCTGATGACAAAAAGAGGGAGAGTTTGAGTGCAGATTTGCATTTTGATTTTATTAACTTTGAACTTTATTTTCTATGGATTTTTTTTTTTATGGTTTGGTTTGACATTTGACTTTGGATATTGTTAATCTTTTGATGCTTGCAGTGCAGTGACTAAGTTTGCGATATTACTTATGACGGGTTTGGACTAACATGTGTTCGTGGTTGCAGAATCAAGGTTTTAAAAGTCCTAATCAAATTTTTAAGATATTATATATATTGCATAAGTGCTGCTTTGATTAAAAGTTTTCCAAATCTACAGGAAAGTTTTGTCACCATCAAAAAGGGGAGATTGTTAGAGAAAATTCATTTATTGTTTTGAAGTTGACAAAACCTTTCCAAGTCTATATCGGAATATCTCAAGAATTTATTGTCAAAGTCTAAAGACCGACAGACCACCAGATTTTAATCTCAAAGTCTATCCTCACTAACAGTTCCATACTAAAGTATGAAGACTTATCCAAATGCAGGACTTTTATCCAGATGCAAGATTATCTTCAAAGTTTCGAATTGTATGGTTATTGGAAGACTTATAGCTGTATTTCACATATACTTGATTGATTATTCTTATTGGAAATTACTCCGATATGAAGATCTTTGAAAGGCAAGCTAAACTTGGAAGGTTCTACTTATGGAAACTCAAGATCCTGATTTGTATGGGCGAATAGGATTGACGGGCTTTCAACACAAATCATCTAACGACTCGAGATCACCTTAATTGATTCTGTCCAATGGGTAGATTAGAAGAATTCCTTTGGAAAGTGCCAACGGTGGAGAAGGCATGAAGGAGTATTTAAGGATTGACTCTCTGGTTGTTCGATACGGTGCTTGAAAGAGAATTCCAAAGTCTGAAGCTTTCTAGTCTCTTTCTTTTTCATTCATCGAGCTAAACATTATATACAAAAGAGAGAAAGTCTTAGTTAGACTATGTGAGAGTTCGATGGAGACTCATCACTATGAAAGTCGAGATCACAAGCTGTAACATCTCTTTTGATCTTTAGTGGAATCCAACCAATAGGCTGTCAGCGAGGAGAGTGGACGTAGGCTTGATCTAAGCCGAACCACTATAAATCCTGTGTTGATATTCTCTTTTCCATGAACTTCTTACTTTTATTTACTGATTTTCTATTTGCTTAAAGTTGAAATATGCTTAGTGTCTAACATCTTCTAAAAGCAAATAACTTTCATTAAGTCCTGCGAAAATTTTTATTTACACCTATTCAACCCCCTCTAGGTGTTCTCGCTAGCCCTTTCACTACCAATGAGACATTATTGATAGTGAGGCTTCCAATCTTCACTATTCCACAACCAACAATTTTTCCTTTGTTGTTCCCACCAAAAGAGACTTTTTCACCATTTATTTGAACAAACTTTGTAAAGCAACTCGAATCTCCAGTCATGTATCTTGGATAGCCACTATCCAAATACCATTTGATTTTCTTTTTAATAGTGACCTGTGATCAAAAGAAGAATTCAAGCTGTCTTTGGTACCCATATTTTCTTGGGTCTTGGAGAGTTAGTATTAAAAACAATCTTTGCCCAATCTCTCTTAACAGGTCTCCAAACCTTGGGACATTCCTTCTCGAAATGTTCTAAACTGTTACACTTTGAACATTTGAGAGCACTTGCCAATAGGTTTTACAAAAACCTTTTGAAAATGATTTTTGTAAAATGCCTTTGTAGGTCTTTGTTTAATTCTTTCTTTAACTTTAGGAAAATCAATTAAAGGAATAGTTTATGAAGTCATTCACAAACCAATTTTGTTAAAATAAGGTCTTTGTACAGAAAGAATTTTCTCTAACTTCTTAGATCCTTTTGAAAATCTTTTTGTGATACTTGAAATATCTTCTTTCAAAAAAGCATTTTCTTTCGAAAGAAAATCTGAATTTTCTTTCAAATCAACAAAAAATTTATTAAGATTTTCAAACTTTTCTTTCCAAGAAGTTTCTGTTGCCTTAGTTTAGAATTCTCCCTCTTTAGCTCGGAAATCCTTTTAAGAGATGTTTTGAGGTTGAGACAGAGTTCATCTATATACTTTGAGACTTTAATAGGGATAACCTCAATTTCTTTGTCTGAGTATTAATCTGAATCTATTTCAAAATCCAGATTTCATCTTTGAGAGCCTTCTTATACTTCTCAGTTCTTTCTTTCTTTTTCTTCAACAAAGGACAATTAGGTCTAATATGCCCCTTTTTTCTTGCATTCGAAGCATATTACATCTTTGCTGATCTCATTGTCCTCAGTTGGTCTCTTCTGGAAATTTTGCGTGCTCTGCTTTTTCCAGTTGAATCTTCTTCCCTTTCTATTTAGCTTCTTGAACTTCCTAATCATGAGTGCTAGTTCTTCATCGTCCATGTCATCTTATGAATCTGTATCATCATAATCATCATTAGATTTTAAAGCAATTGACTTATTACCTTTAGGATCTTCTTCCTCATTAATATGCTCCATTTCATATGATTGAAGTGTGCCAACAAGTTCATCTACTAATAAAGGCATGATCCTCTAGGTTTCTCTAATTGATGTCTTATGTAATTCCAGTCTTTGGAGAGTCTACGCAGCAATTTATTAACTTTCATTGGTCTTGAGATTGGTTATCCTTGATATGCCAGGCCATTTACAATCTCTGTGAAGCAACTCAACATATCAGTGATGGATTCTCCAGGCTTTATCTTAAAGCTTCATATTGTCTGAGTAGAATATTGATTTTTGTTTCCTTTACTTGATCAGTTCCTTCATAGGTAACATACAACTTATCCCAGACTTCTTTCACAGTTTAACAAGAAGAAATTCGATTATACTCAGTAGGAGATAATGCACAATATAAAGAGTAGATAGCTCATCAAGAGTTTATCTCTTGGTTAATTCTTCTTGTGTCATTTTGTTAGCATCTACAACTTCCTTTCCTCTTTCTGAGGTTGATATCGCTTTGGAATTGATCCATTTTTCTACCACATCCCATTCCAGGGGATCTTTCAATCTCAAGAATGCCTTCATCTTATTTTTCCAAACAATGTACTCCTTCCCATCAAAGTAAGGAGGTATAGTGTTGCTTTGACCTTCAATTAAACCTAGAGCTAAAATACTAGCATAGATCTTTAGCTTAAGAAGTAAAAGAATTTCAATAAAATAAGCACACAAGCTCTTATACTAATTGAAAGGGCTAGTATGAACACCTAGAGGGGGTGAATAGATGTGAACAAATTTTTTTGCAAGATTCAAAAGTAGTGATAGTTTGCTTTTTAGAAAACAATTGACTATGAACAAAATCAAAATATAGTAGTTATATAAAACTATGAATAGAATAAAAAAGAGTTTAGGGAAGAGAATAAAGACACAAGGTTTATAGTGATTCGGCTTAGATCAAGCCTATGTCTACTCTCCCACGCTGACAGCCCACTAGTTGGATTTCACTAAGAATCAAAAGAGATTTTACAGTCTTGCAGTCTTGCAGTCTCGACTTCACAGCGAAGAACCTCTACTGGTCTCACACAAAGTCTCACTATGAGTTTCTCTCTTTTGTATATAACTTTGAGCTCAGTAAATGACATAACAAGGAACTAGGAAGCTTCAGACTTTAAAATTTCTCTTTCACGCACACTATTGAACAACTAGAGAGTCCGCCTTAAATACTCCTTCATGCCTTCATGACCGTTGGCACTTTCCAAATGAATTCTTCCAATCTACTTGTTAGAAAGAATCAATCAAAGGGATCTCGAGTGGGTTGATTGATTAAGATGAAAGCCCGTCAATCTTGTTTGCCCATACAATCAAGATCTTGGTTTCCATAAGTAGAACTATCCAAGTTTGCTTGCCTTCCAAAGAATTTGATTATCGGAATTGATTCCATTAAGGATAATCAATCATGTAGGTGTTATATCTAGTTAGAAAGCCATCCATAAGCCATATGAATCGCATCCTTGAAGAAATAAAGATAATATAGCATTTAGATAAGTCTTCATTCTTGAGTAGCATTCGGTCTGGAATCTGTCAGTGTGAGTAGACTTTGAACCTAAAGTCTGGTGGTCTTCAGACTTTGACACTTCATCTAGAAGTCTTCAGACTAAACTTTGGAAAGGTTTAGTCAACTTCAAAATAGTAAGGGAATTTTCTTGAACAATCCTCACCCTTCTCTTCTTCTTCTTCTTCATCCTTAGCTCCTGCTTCTTCCTCTTCTTCTTCTTCTTCTCCTTCTTCTTCTTCTTCTTCTTCTTTTTCTGCTTCTTCTTGCTCTACTTCTTTTTCCTCTTCTTCTGCTTCTCTGTCTCTTCCTTCTCTTTCCTTTGATTTCTTAAAACCACTTTGAAGATTCCTTAGGGCAATGGTAGAAATGGTCAGATCATCTTCATCATCTTCATCCTACAGGATAAGTGATCTCCTTTTCTTTGTCGTTTCTTACACAGCTTCCTTGCCTTTGTGCTTTCTTGCAGCAGCAAGGCCTTCCTTGGTTTTACTCAAGGATTCCTTCTTCAAAAGGTCAATGGCCTTACTCAGATCCTTCAGACTCATTTTTTATATCATCTTTATTCCTATTTCCATAGGAGCAACAGTTTGGGAACAAAGTGAAGCAGGAAACTGGATCTGAAAATGGCGGAATAGCTTTGTAACCAAGGCAGAGTAGGGCAACTGGCCTTTTTCTTTCATAACTATCCTGTACATATGTAGCAGGATAGTATGAGGAAGTGAGAAATGCATCCCATTGCTTATTGCCCACATGATTCTTGCCTCAAATCAGGAAACATCTGTTTTAGAGGCTACCTTGGGTCTGATGCAGTTGATGACAATTTTGTGCAACAAAATGTTGGAGGCCGGCAATCAAGAGTAAGTGATACCTTTACTTGCGATCCTGTCTTTTACTAGGAATCGGTGGCTTGCCCATTGGAGATGTTGGTTGGTTGAAAACCACATCCTTCCACTCCTAGAATGTAGGCCGAATGTCAACATCTACAATAAAAGCTTTATCACAAACAATAAACCGAATGCGATTCTAGTCAAGGAAAGATAGATTCGAGTAGAAGTATGCGGTCAATTCTGGATAAGCCACAGCCATCTCTGCACAAAACTTTTCTAATTGAAGGATGGCTAACTTTTACCTCAAGTTTACTTTAATCGAGTCTAGGAAGTCAAAATCTACTGTTCGAGGGTTTATCACTCCTCTATTCAACATCTGGGCGTAAACCCTTTTATGTTCCTTAGAACGAAACAATTTCGTTCTCTCACCAAGCACATCAACAGCCACACCCATCCTGGATTGAAAATTCGAAAACATCCGCTCATCATAATCCTTATTTTCAGGCTGATTTTCAGAACTAAATCTAGGATCAAAAGGAAAATGAAGAAAAGCTTTTTCTGCGGATCCTTTCGGTGCCACTCTTATTCTCTCCATCGCTCTTAAGAACAGAGTTCCATTCCCATGCCCATGGCTTTTCAGAAAACTAGTAATAAAGGACATTGGAGAACCACCCTGTTTCAAATAACCATAATGCTTATAAAGAACCTGGGGTGTCAAGACTCTAAGAGGAACTGCTTCTTAATCAACCTCTTATTCCAAAAGTTGGCGCGGAGGGTTCTGTGGAGAGTTCTACGGAGAGTTGTGCAGAGAGTCTTCACCAGTGAGATTGAAATGAGTCGGTCCTTCTGGCACATTCCGAGGCCCCTGACTTGCGACCTGAGAAGATTTCCTTTGGTGCGACATATATGCAGACTTAGAAGATTTCGTAGACATGTTCGAGTGAAAAAAGTGGAAACTTGCATAAGGGTTTTGAAATAAAAACAAGAGTGAGAGAGAATCGGTATTCTAGAGTTTTGAAAAGATGTGATCGAAAGAAATACTAGAAAGTATTTAAAAAGAAATGAAAGTTCACAATGAAAGGGGGTATACGAAAGGTCACAAGGAAAATGTCTTTTCAAAACAAATTTTAAGGTAGAGAAGAGAACCGATCATGCTTCGTAAAGTTTCGATCTACTTTCTTCCCTCCTTCATCCTTGTCCAGTTTTGATGAACTCGATATAGGAGTTTTTGTCTTCTTGCAATTTTCCAAACCAAATTTCTTGATGAGATCTTTGTCATATTTCTCCTGGTGAATGAATATATCTTTCTTTGATTGTCTAACTTACAATCCTAGTAAGAAGGTCAATTCACCCATCATGCTCATTTCAAATTCATCATGTGTAGATCTTGAAAATTTCTTGCATAGAGTTTCGTTAGGAGAACCAAAGATTATATCATCTACATAAATTTATACAAGTAGAAAATCTTTTCCTTCCCTTTTAATAAACAGAGTAGTATCAACTTTTCCTTTTTCAAAACCATTCTGAGTTAGAAACTTACTCAACCTTTCATACCAAGTTCGAGGTGCCTGCTTCACACCATATAAAGCCTTCTTCAATTTGTAGACTCGAGTCTGGTTTTCTTGGATCTTCAAATTCTAGTAGTTGTTCCACATAGACTTCTTCTTGAATAAATCCATTGAGGAAGGTACTTTTGACATCCATCGGAATAACCTGAAATTTTGAAAACAAGCAAAAACAAGCAATAATCTAATTGCTTCTAACCTTGCTATAGGTGCATAGGTCTCGTCATAGTCAATCCCTTCTTCCTGTGTGTATCATTTCACCACGAGTCTTGCTTTATTTCTGACCACTTTTCCTTTTTCATTCATCTTGTTTCTAAAAACCCACTTCGTTCCAATAACAGATTTGCCTTTGGGTTTTGGAATTAGCTCCCATACATCATTGATTGTAAATTGTATGAGTTCCTCCTACATGGCTTCTATCCAGCTTTCATTAGACAATGCTTCTTCTACTTCTTTTGGTTCTATCTCAGAAAAAAGTGCTAAAGCACTAGAGTCTTCTCTTGCTTTGGATCTAGTGCGAACTCCTTCATTAATGTTGCCAATGACGAGTTTTTGGGATGACTTGACTTGTGCTTCCGGTTGCTATTTGGTCCGAGAGTCTCGTTGATCCTCTCGCTTCATTTGAATCATCTCGTTTTGCTTGTTGCTGTACTCCAAAAGTCTGAACCTCTTCAAGGGAAATAGACTTTGTTAAGTCTGGAACTGGTTCAGACTCTTCAAGTTGAATCTGATCAGGTTGATTCTACACATAATCCTGAAACTTAACATTCATAGTTTCTTCCATGGATCGAGTCTTCTTGTTAAAGACCCTGTAGGCTTTGCTTGAAGTCAAATAGCCAAGGAAAATTCCTTCATCTGATTTTTCCTCGAACTTTCTAGATCGATCATTCGCATTCTTCAGAATAAAACATTTACAGCCAAAGACATTAAAGTAAGAAACATTCGGCTTCTTTCCTTTATACACTTCATAATGAGTTTTCTCTAGGCTAGGTCTCAAGAATAGTCTGTTGATACTATAGTAGGCAGTAGAAACTGCTTCTACCTAAAATCGAGAGGAAATTTTGCTCTCTATCAAGAGAGTTCTTGCCATCTCCTGTCAAGATCTGTTTTTCCTTTCCACAACCCCATTTTGTTCTGAAGTATATGGAGAAGAGAAAACATGTTGAAAAACATATTCATCACAGAACTTCACAAAGTCCTGATTTTCAAACTCACCTCCATGGTCAGTTGTATGCTATAAATAGCATAACCCTTTTCATTTTGAACCTTCTTGGCAAACTTTGAGAAATAAGAGAATGTTTCATACTTACTTGCCGAAAAGTATACTCAAATGAAACAAGAGTAGTCATCCACAATTATTAGGCAATACTTCTTTCCACCAATACTTTGAGTTCTGGTTGGTTCAAAAAAGTCCATATGGAGTAGCTGTAAAACTCGATCGGTAGAAACTTGATTTATAGGTTTAAAGAAACTTCTAACCTGTTTTCCCAAGATGCACGGAGTGCATAATTCAGACTTCTGATAAGACAGATTATGAATGCCACGAACTAGCTTCTTAGAAGAAACTTTAGCAATTTGCTTCATATTAACATGACCAAGCTTTCGGTGCTAGAGACTTGCTTTATCTTGAATAGAAATAAGGCATTGAGAACTTTCTGGGTTTACGTCTAGAAGGTATACGTTGCCATGCCTTTGCCCAGTAAAAGATTGAGAGAAGTCTTGACTCGTTCAGAACAAATACCTTATTGAAAGTTTATTCTGAAACCAAGTATCGCAAAGCTGACTTATGCTCGTAGATTGTAGTTTAAACCTTCCACCAAAGAAATATTGTTGATAGTTAGCCTTCCAATCTTCACAGTTCCACATCCTTAATTTTTCCATTGTTGTTTCCTCCAAAAGACACTTTTCCTCCATTCAATCTATCAAGTTTTATGAAGCAGCTTGAATCTCCTATCATATGCGTCGAGCAGCCACTATCCAAATACCATTTGATCTTTTTCTTAATAGTGACCTGTAATCAAAAGAAAAACTCAAACTTTCTTTGGTACTCAGATTTTCCTGGGTCTAGGAGAGTTAGTATTAAAGATAGTCTTTGCCTAGTCCTTCTTAACGGTCTCCAAACCTTGGGACGTTCTTTTCGAAATGTTCGAGCTGTTACACTTCGAACATTTGAGTGTACTTCAGCTAACAGGTTTTACAAAAACTTTTTAAAAGTGATTTTTGTAAAATCCCTTTACAGGTCTTTGTTTAATTCTCTCTTTTACTTTTGAAAAATCAATTAATGGAATAGTTTCTGAAGTCATACCAAAACCAGATTTGTTGAAATAGGATATTGAGTTGAAAGGATTTCTCTAGTTTTTTCGATCCTTTTGAAAAAAAAAAAAATTTGTAATATTTGAAATATCTCTTTTCAAAATAAAAGAGAATCAGAATTTTTTTTCAAATTATCAAAACTTATATTCAGATTTTCAAACTTTTCTTTCCAAGAAACTTCCTGTTGCTTGATTTTAGAATTCTCCCTTTTTAGTTCGGAAATCCCATTAAGATAGGATTTAAGACTCGAGGCAAAGTTCATCTATATACTTAGAGTCTTTAATAGGAATTTCATGATTACTAACCTCAATTTCTTTGTTAGAGTCTGAATCAGTGTTAGTTTCTGATTCTGAGTGAGCCATTAGACATATGTTTGCATACTCATCTTCACTATCCTCACACTCAGTGTCACTCCAAGTTTCAGCTTTAAGAGCCTTTTTGTACTTCTCATATTTTCCTTTCTTCTTCTTCAATAGAGGACAGTTTGGTCTCGATATGCCCCTTTTTTTGCACTCGAAGCATATAACATTTTTGCTAGTTTCATTTTCCTCCATTGGTCTCTTCTGAAAATTTTGGGTGCTCGCTTCTTCCAGTTGAATCTTCTTCCCTTTCTATTCAGCTTTTTGAATATCTTAATCATAAGCTCTAGCTCCTCATCATCCATATCATCATATGAATCTGTAACATGAGAAATAATGTTAGACTTTAAAGCAATTGATTTCTTACCTTTAAGATCTTCTTCATCATTTATCTGCTCCACTTCATATGATGAAGCGTGCCTATCGGTTTGTCAACCGATAGAGGCATGACCTCTCGAGTTTCTCTAATTGAAGTCTTCACATGATTCCAGTCTTTCGAAAGCCAACGCAGCAATTTGTTGACTTTCATTGGTCCATAAATTGGCTGACCTTGATAAGCCAGGTGTGACGTCCCAAAGTGTCACGTACTAAGCGCAAGCGGAATTATAATTATCATTAACATCTTACTTAACTTGTAAACTCCTTAAGATAACCTATAGTGTTTACCATTGAAGGTTAGCATGTATAACATGGATTATTTAAAATCTCAAGTTTATATTATGAGGTTATCCTGCAATCACTCTACCTTCAAATTCAAAGTATTGGCCAAATCATTCATGCACATAAACAAGGTCACAAGAAGCTTCATTTCTTCTTATCATCATCAGGGCTTACAAAATTTATCGACCTGGACTCTTTCCATGTTCATTGCCTATATATACAACATATACATTATAAAAGTCAGGCGTAACAAAGCCAGAGATAAAGGGTGAGGGTGTCTACTCCACGAGTTCCCACACAACACCGCATCTAACAAAAAACAAAAGTCAGTCAGCCTCTACACAATCCAAGGTGTCTAGGCACCGTCCATACCCGCTCCAGGTCCTCCTGCTCCAAAGGGTAAAGGTCCGAATATCTCCCCTTCATGGTTGATAAACCATGCAACGAACATCATCGATGTCAAGTCGACTCTACCGTCATCCAGCCATAAAGTCGCCTCATATTTGGAGAAAATCATGTCAATGTCGGGATCATACACATCATGAAGAGAAACATCAAGACGCACTACTGCCCCGTATCAAGCTATTGGCGGTACATCCATGCTATCAATATGAAAAAGTAAGGTATGAGCAAATAACCTTGCCCAAGTAAAGAATGATAAAACTCTAACTTAAACAATCCACAGTCATCAATATTGCTAGAGAATCATCGAACAATTTAGGATGCTAAAGGAAGTATATCACAAGCATAAACAATTGGATATTGACACATTTTGTATATAATCAACTTATGAGCATCCACTTCTAGGCTTACCTTTCTCAAGCTCAATCTCATATCAAGATATAATGCAACAATAATAAATGGACTCACTCGCCAAATAGAATTATTTTTAGTGAGCATATGATCCACCCTCGATTAATCACTAACCGGAATTCAACCGCCCCGATCAAGTCACTTCCGGAAGTTACCTCATCCGGACTTCCACAATATTTCTATCATGGACATCTCACTTCAAGGCATCCTGGCATCACTCAACCGAGGTCCTCCCAAGACCACTCAGCAAGGGGCATCTCACTCCGAGGCATCTTAGTATCACACAACCGAGGCATCCTTGATCACACACAAGGGCATCTCACTCCGAGGCATCCCGATATCTCTCAACCGAGGCATCCAAGACCACTCAGCAAGGGCATCCCATCTTCCGAGGGGCATCACCGGTATCTCTCTACCGATGGGTTCATTCACTCACTTATGCACACGTTTCACACCACCACACCTTTGATTAATGCATTTATCGTATGCAAAAGAAAAAGACTCCAAAGTATCTAACTATATATCTAACTCTCATGAACCTAGCACACGTGCGTGTCCAAATTATAAGATAAAACCCATTATGTCATGTCCCATTCCATGGCGAATAGATATTTATCCCATAATCAAGCACTATGCACCGCACTCATTGCACACACATGATACTATATGCATTTGCACCTCAAATAATATATCAGACTTACTCTTACACAAATAAAATCTATTAGAGGATTATTAGACTCTATGTGTGTCATACAAGTCTAATATAAAAGACACATCATCTAATATATGTTCTCGGGTCCAGACATTTTACTAACTAAATGTACAGTTTCGGTTTTGGACATAGACGGTATATTAATTCTAGTCAAAATACTACCAAATTTTAGTATGTTATATTTGAGACATATATTGACATTTTCCGTGAAGAAACTTAAGTCTGATTCTCACTGTATTAAGAGTAACAATTTCCATAATCTTTACTAGCACTCTGTATCGACGTCCAGATTCTTTATCTACAAAGAAAATTGTTTCACTAGCCAACTCTTATCCATTTAATCTCAAATTTTGACACGTCATTCCTCAAGATGTGTTCTACAATTTTCATCAAGGATTCGAAGTCCAAATCTAACTAGGTGAATATAGAAAATTCGGATAATCAGTAAAGGTCAAACCGTTTCTCACAAAACAGTTTACTGGTTTTACTAAGTTCAATTCCATCTCTACGTTTTTATATATTCATATGGTTATAGCTACGTGTATAACTTGATCTTATAGCTGTTCTATCAGGTAGAATGGTTTCTATCTTATTTCCATTAACATACATAAAGAAAATAACACAGAACAGAAGACTCCATAACTGTTTTCACCTAGAACAGAATAGGTACACGATTTCCTTTACTTCTAACCCAGCTAAACCACTTATCTTTTCACAAACTTCTTCTACAATACTTCAATGCCTAATCTCAGCAACTACAAGTACTTTCAGCAAGCTTTTCTTTAACAAATAGCCCATCCATAGCTCGGCTCGAAGAATAAACGCATCCGTGAGTTCACTCATCACAGTATACACCACATCCATCCACTTGGCATCCATTTCCTCACTTCACTCAGCAAAACTGCATACTCACGCTTGGATTTCGAAACATGCAAGGTTCAAAAACATCATGAAATAGTTTCTACCTTTAATCTAACACTTACTCAGCTTAGATTAACCACAAAACAACAACTACAAACTAAATCCTTCACTGTTTGGATTGACCCGCAAGCTTTCTTGACAAACAATGGATAACTTTCAATTTAGAGTTATATCTTTCCTTACCTTGTTCAGCTACTAAACAACACAAATATTGGAATTCGAGTCGGCGGAAGACGACTTACTTGATTCTGATGCGCAAACAGCAAATAGCCCCAGAACGAATGTTGAATTGCAAATAAATCACGAACAACACTTCCTCACGTTAGTCTGGATGCAATCACAAGGAAAACACCCAATTTCCACAGTGTAAATGCCGATCGTTCTTGCAAAAGTGAAATGGAATTCCTTTTTCTTCTTTGATGGAAATGGATAGAATTTAGTGCGAATGAATTGCCAACCGTTCCAATGGTTGTATTCGGGAGGCTTTTATACGTCTCCCTCCGTACCCTCCATTAGTGACTTTCCATCGTAACGCATCAAGACGAAACGGTGCATTCCGTTCGCACCCCATCATGGACGTACCGGCTAAAGCTAAAGTACTACATCTTCCACTCGGACATGATGGGTTTGATAGCGCTCTATCAAGAATATAAGGCATTCAACATTCATCAATTTTACAAAATAATTCATACTGACAAATAAACCGTGTGACTAGTGAGCACACCTGCACTTGGGAGCTCAAATTATGCACCTGTTAGGGATGACATAATAGCTACAACCCCGAAAAGAAATAAACAATTGATGTCTCACGGTGCCCCAAATATATTTTGTTACATCAGTCCGAGTATACCTATCCCTTAAAGGCTATACTTGACTATTCTCAAAACACTATGTATTTACAATTACATCCGCAACCACATAGGGCGATATAATTGGTCAACCAGTAAATACACGCGATAGATGTAAAACAACAATAGTCTTCCTTCGCACTCATGTCTCTCTCAATTTCAGAACAACTGCTTTCCTAGACACGTCCCATAGGCTATATCTATTCATGACCGCCCGTAACATGCTAAAATAGCAACATTGATCTTTCACTTCGAGAACATAGTCAGAAGTAACATAGGGCACAAAATTGAGGTAAATTATAAATTACCTCAAGGACTCACACGATGAGTAAATAGGGATAATTTTACTCACCTTCCCTTATTGGTTGTATAATGCACATGTAGTATGAATTACATGCTATAGTGGATTTCTCTTTCTATGCGAGCGTATGTCATTTATTAACCATATCCACTATACAGATCTTAGCCTAAACATAGTCACATGCCAATCACGTACTCATGTTTAGCCCGAGTGCTATATTAGCTCGCTTTCTATAGCGCCCAATTAAATACTCGCATCTGTCATTTTACAGGCATACATGATTGTGGGAATATCATGTTCGGTTTTATTATAAATAAAATCACAGACCTCATCTTGACTCCAATCAAGGTGACATATTTTATGTACCAAACTTGCTCTTCAGCATTTATTTGTACATAACGTCTCATCTCAACATGCTAACTACAGCACTTGAGGCGATTGCTCGTGTGAGTGAGCCAATCATTGCTTGCCGACATACTTTTCAATAATATATGTGTGTTTGTGCTAGTCTCATAGTAGATTTGTACTTTTTGATAAAACATCAAATCACTAATAAACAAACAAGTACAATACATATGTCCATAAATACATAAACTAATGATCCTCTATAATAATAGATATCACATTCTACGCAATCCTAGTGACATCCTATGGGTCAAGAACATGTCTCTAGGAATAGCCTTCGTAAATGGATCAACAACCATTCTATTGGTTGAAATGTATTACAGGATCACTTCTTTTTCGCGCTATAACATCTCTCGATGAAGTTATTCTGTATGTCAATGTCATTTGTCCTTCCATGATACTTGGGATCTTTCACATAGCCAATGGCTGCTTGACTATCGCAATAAACTGTCACCGCTCTTGGAACTTCAGTGACAGTGGCTAAATTTTCCAAGAAACGTTTTAGCCATACTGCTTCTTGCACTGCGGCAGAACATGCAATAAATTCTGCCTCCATCGTAGACAAGGCCGTGCATGTCTATTTCTTGCTATTCCAAGAAATCGCACCTCCATTGAGCAAGAATGCATATCCAGAAGTCGATTTACGCTCATCCAGGTCTCCACCTCAATCAGCATCTGAATAACTTTTTAGGCATAAATCATTCCCTTGGTAACAAAGTCGATAGTCCATGATGCCCTTCAAGTATCTCAAGATCCTCTTAACTACTTTCCAGTGTGCTTGACCAGGATTTGATTGATATCGGCTCACCAATCCCACGGCATAGCATATGTCGGGTTGAGTACACATCATAGCATACATCAAACTTCCGACTACACTAGCGTAAGGAACAGTTTCCATCACTTTGATTTCTTCTGGAGTCTTAAGACACATCTCAGTACTTAGACCTTCACCTTGCATGACGGGGGTATCAATAGGATTACAATGCTGCATATTGAAACGCTCAAGAATCTTCATAATATAAGACTCTTGTGATAAAGTAAGGAGTTTCCTTGATCGATCTCATTCGATCTTAACTCCTAATATATAAGCAGCTTCTCCTATGTCCTTCATCTCAAAATTGGAGAACAACCATTCTTTTATGGTGATAACCAAAACCTTGTCATTTCCAGCCAACAGAATATCGTCCACATAAAGTAATAAAATTACAAATTTATCTTTGGACCGCTTGACATATACACAGTGATCTTCTTCGATCATCGTGAAACCAAAAGTTATTATTGCTTGATGAAAACGAAGATACCACTGTCTAGATGATTGCTTAAGGCCATATATAGAGTGATGAAGCTTGCAAACTTTATGCTCTTGACCTTTAGCTATGAAACCTATTGGTTGTTTCATATAGATTTCCTCATCTAATTCTCCATTGAGAAATGCCGTCTTTACATCCATGTAATTCAATCCAAATGTGCAACGATGACTAGAATAAGGCGTATTGAGGCAAACCTTACAACTGGTGAAAATGTTTCCTCATAGTCTATACCCTCTTATTGAGTATAACCTTTTGCCACAAGGCAAGCCTTATACTTTTCAATTGATCCATCCGCCCTACGCTTAATCTTAAAGACCCATTTGTTTCCAATGGCCTTACGATTGGATGGTAGATCAACCAAGTCCCTGACATGGTTTGCCCTCATTGACTCCATCTCATCTTCCAAAACTTTTCTCCATTCTTCTTTGTCAAAGGATGAGAGAGCCTCTTGAACAGTCTTAGGCTCGGTATCATCATTTTGAGCAATCATAAATGCTTCCCCTTCAATCTCAAAACGACGATGAGGAATACTTTTACGATTACTTTTACGCAATTGAATTTCTCTTGAATTCAATTCATCAGGCGATGCAACACTCCCACTAGGTCTTGTGTGTTGAGGTAAATCTTCATTTCCCTCTACAACATCAGTGGGTATGTTATCAGGATCTTCCATCTCATATAATTGGAAGTCCTTATCAATCTCACCTCTACTAGGAAAATCGTTCTCCAAGAACGTGACATCTTGTGACTCCATTTCGGTCACACTTCCATCAGCTTGTTCACCTATGAACACGTACCCTTTGGAGTGTTCGGAATATCTTATAAAGATACATTTCTTCCCTCTATGACCTAATTTTCCATGTTTATGGGAAAAATCATGACTATAAGCTGCACATCCCCATGGATGTAGACTACTCAAGTCTGGTTTCCTACCAGTCCATAATTCATAAGGGGTGGAAGTGACCAATTTTGAGGGCACAAGGTTAAATATATAGGCAGCAGTCAATAATGCATCTCCCCAATAGGAGATAGGTAAATTTGCTTGCGCCATCATAGACCTAACCATTTCCAATAGGGTTCTATTCCTTCTCTCGGGTTCTATTCCTTCTCTCAGCTACTCCATTTTGTTGTGGAGTACCAGGAATAGTCAATTGTTGTACAATTCCCTTTTCATCACAAAGAGCCTTGAATTGCTCGATAGATACTCACGTCCACGATCAGTTCTCAATGCATTTATTGTTTTGTTCAACGATTCTCTACCATCTCTATATATCGTCTAAAGCAGTCTAATGCTTCGACTTATGGGAGATCGAAAGACATAACCGAAATGTGTGAAGTCATTTATGAAAGTGATGAAATATAAGGCTCCATGCCTCGCCCTCACATTCAAAGGACCACAAATGTCAGAATGTATGAGATGCAATGGAAATTCAGCTCTAGTACCTTTACCGAATGGTTTTCTAGTTACTTTTCCCGCTAGACAATGTTCACATACGAATAGACTAATATTAGTTAGTGACCCTAAAAGGCCTTCTCTAGCTAATCTTTGCATTCTTTGCAATCCAATGTGACCTAATCTAGCATGCCAAGTGCTTGCATCAATCTCAACATTATTAAAAGATGCAATTAAAGAAAAACAACAATCAACATTAACATTGTACTAATCATAATCAATGTCTAACACCATAAAACCATTCGATACATGACCTGAACCATAATAAACTGTTCCATACAAAATGTCAACACAATCACCATGGAAATTCAATACATAACCTAAGCCAAGAAGAACAACTACAGAGACCAAGTTTCGTCGAATATCTAGAGCATAAAGGACATCATGCAGGAATAGGTTTCGACCACCATGTAAGATTAATTTACATGTGCCGATACCCTTCACTTCAACTCTTAAGTTATTCCCAACATATATCCATCTTCTTCCAAGCGATATCCGACAATACTCCACAAATGCTTCTCGGTCTCTAGCTACATGGTCTGTTGCTCTTGAGTCTACAGTCCATGTTGGATAAGATTCAGCAAGCATTACAATACTAGAAACAAAAGCATTACTCAAAGTAATGGAGTAATAGGGTACCTTTTTTCGGCTTAGTGCATTCACGAGCAAAGTGACCCAACTTGCCACAATTGTGGCACTCCATCTTGGCCTCTTGTCCTTCTTCCCACCACGCTTCTTGCGTCGGAATGTCTTAGCCCTCTTGGGTGCCTGATCAGTCATCTTCCCTTTGTTGTTGAGCTGAAGATTCCTCTTGCGCTTGAAGCCCGAAGCTTTGCACGAACTCGATTCAGCAACATAAGCATGGGTAGAGGATCTCGCAGCCTCTAGGCGCTCTTCCTCTAATTCCAAATGACGCGCAATATCATCAAAAGTGACAATATTCTCATTATGCGTCATATTGATCTTCATATGCTCCCAATTGTCAAGAAAAGACCTTATAACAGCCTGAACTTGCTGTTCATGTAGCACCCCGAACCCTTCGTAGGTCGCCACAAGCACCAATGTTACATCTTGTTACCCTTTTTCATTCACTTAGAAGAAGCGTCGTAGTTCACAGGCATTTTTTTTTTAAAAGCGATCCCAGCGCGACTCATTAGCGGAAGCAAAATAAAACATCACCATCTCTCCCCCTACCAACCATGATACAAATACACACCACTAATCATCATGATTTTACAGACAAGCCACGACACTTTATTTATATATATTTTCAAGATGGGACTTCTTTGGGTCGATACATCAAAAGGAAAAGCTAGGACTCAGCCATGTCCAGCCTAAAACCCCAAAAAGAACCCTCGACCCTCTACATCTCACGTGCACAACCCCCATCATCAGTGTCGGCTAACTATCCCAAAAACCAGCTTCTACTCGTCATGCACGGGCCTCACACCCAATCCGGTGCGTTAGGCGGTGGCGGTGGCAACATCCCTCTCATCACCCCGTCGCGACGAACGTGGACGGAGACGAACTCCCGGACGATCGGGCACCCGGCCAGGCCTATGTCGTACATGACAAAACAGCGCACACAAATATATGTCAATCCAGGTACAGAAGGACAGCCGAACTCCTTGCACTCTACCTCGACATCGGATGGTAAACCGTAAAATGCACCCCGCGCGACGGCAGGAAGCGGCATGCTGCTAATCTGAAATGTTTGTCCCCAAAAGGGGTGAGTACAACCACTCAGCAGGTAAAGAAATCCAATAACCACTCAATGCATCATACAAATCATACATGCATTGCAGGCGTTACTTACCTTGAAGCCATGCGCATACTATCATGCATCATCATCACAATCATAACACATACATGTGTATCATCATGTCATACTCTTATAATTGTCATCATGACATTATTATATTACGCACATGTCATGACATCATCATACCATACGTGTCATCATCATCATATCATATACATGTCATCATCATCATGGCATCATCATATCATACATGTCATCATGCCGTATCATATATCATGTCATCATCATGCATATCATCATGCCATGGGTGATCGTCATCATATCACATCACATATCATCATCATCATCATGCATATCATCATATGGGTGATCGTCATCATATCACATCACATATCATCATCATCATCATGCATATCATCATGCCATGGGTTAATTTTCATTTTTAACTTTCAATTTGATCACCACATCACCCTTCCTCGGATCATCAATTTCATCTCATATTATACACTCGCATCCCATGCGAGAAAACCTCCGGCATTCAGCCATTCCAGGCCACCGGGCATCCGGCCCCCCACATTCCGGGCATCTCACATTCCAACTGGCATCACGAGGCATTCCCCTCGGGCAAAGACCTCCGACAGGGCTTCCGGCATTTACACTCCCTAGCCGGGCATCCCACACTCCAATCCTAGCATCGCGAGGCATTCCCCTCGAGCAAAGACCTCCGATAGGGCTTCCGGCACCCCTAACTTTCCGGGCATCCTGAATCTCCCAGGGCCATCCGGCAATGTATCTCTATACATTCCGGGCATCATCCTCCGCCACCACAATCTCCTCATTTAACATTACCCATGTTTACCAATTTCGGTCTTAATTTAGCATGGCATATGATGTGATGTCAAACAAGTCATATTCAGCATGGAATTCATACATGCATCTCAATTCAATGTCATGCATACATCAAGACCTCATCATACATGCTACATGGTATAATTATTTATGAAATAAAATTTAATGGCATTTATGGCCAAATAAAATAATCCATTTTTTCATGCCCTTTTTCATTTATTTAAATTCCAGCTTATGTCATTTTCGAAAATATTAAATTTAATATCTATAAATTCCCAAAAATTATAAAATTAAGGCAAGTGATAAACAAGACAATAGGATAATAATTTCATGCAAAATACATGGCCAAATAGAATTTCACACAATTTCACAATTCTCACAAAACGGCATGTCATTTTCGGGTGAAATCAGAATGCACAGTTTCTGAAGAAATTCGATTAAAATATCCATACGACCTCCACAAATTACGAAATTTTGTTGTGTTATAGCCAAGACATTAAAGTACATTTTTCATGTAGACTTACAAGTCAGATTCTTTTTAGATTAATTTCTACAGTCTCACGAAGCTTCTGGATCCATCACCGAAACGTCCAGTACATGCTTCTCCGAAATACTGAGTTTTTACCTTCCTATTCTTCTTCGTTTCCTCTGAAATTCAGATATGTTCTACATCAAGATGTCCTATACAAGTTTTGTGAAGAGATCTAAGTCAAATAACCAGAGTATAGTCGTCATTTAGGTCCATGATGTCTCGGGTGTCCTGTAATACATCTCCAGAATCACCGTCCTCAAGATCTAGTCGATTTGCTAGGTTATACTTGTTCATTTCACTTCAAATTTTAGTATGTTGTATTTTAAGATGTCCTCTACAACTTTCATGAAGAAATCGAAGAGAGATTCTTAGCACAAATCAACATGCAACCACAAATCCAACAAGAGGTCAGTGAAATCGTTCCAGATCTGAGGTCTCCGTAAGATGAGAGTTTAACCCCTAAAATCTCCATCATTTTCCACTAAATTTTAGTATGTTGTAGTTTAAGACGTTAGATACAACTTTCATGCAGATATCAAAGCCAAAATCGGACTCTAAACATGCATGCAAGCTCACACAACAATCTGACTCAAACTGTTCAAGCGAAAGCAGCAACACCACTCAAGAACAAACCATCCATACTTCGGTTTTCCTCTCCTAATCACCCAAAAATTCAACATACATGTAACACACACACATGCAAGAGCAGCTAGAGGACTCCAACTTGCCTCTAGACCGGACGGACGACGGCACACGGCGGCGACCACGGCGGACGGACAGCGACGACTCCTCCTCGGCTCCTCCTCTCTCTCGGGCACTCTCCCTCTCTCTCTCGAAATCTCTCTCTCTCTCACTCTCTTGGCCGAATGAGGTAACCGGCCACCCCTCTCTCTCTCTTCTCTTTTATCCCCCCTAAACCTCATCATTAGTAATCATTGTTTGCCTCCTAATTAGCCAATGCATGCCATTCTCCTTTGTGCCACTTGTCTCAATGCATGCATAATGGGCTTTGAATTTGGGCTTGGGATTGGGCCTCCTTTGTGGCCGACGGCCACACCTCCTTGGGCCTCCATGGGCCGGTCGACAGCCCCTCCATGGGCTCCTATTGGGCCAGCTAGCTTGGCCCACTAAAGCTTAGGCCAATGGGCCTAAGGCCCAATCTAAAAATTAACTTTTCCCCCTTTTTTTTTAAATTTCTTCTATAAATTTTTAAATTTTAATTTTCAACATGGCCAAAGTCTTGTGACATTTTATTTATTGAAATTTAGTTTATAAAGTGCATGGCCAAGCATAGATTATTATCATTAATCTATCAAATTTAAAATCTCACAAACATATGCACAAATCATCTAATCTTAAAAAGACTAATGGCTAAAGCATAAACCATAGGTAATTTTATTACCTAATTAGAAGCTTTAACGCACCTTATGGCCCGACTTTGAATTTTGGGATGCCACAATTCTCCCCTCCTTAGAGAATTTCGTCCTCGAAATTAGACACCACTCGTGCCTTCTTGAAACAAATAAGGGTACTTTTCCTTCATTTGATCCTCACTTTCCCATGTGGCTTCCTCCATATCATGATGTCGCCATAATACCTTAACCAATGGGATCTTCTTGGTCCTAAGAATTTGCTCCTTTTGATCCAATATCTACACAGGCTCTTCAATGTACCTTACTTTCTCATCCACTTTAATGGCTTCATGATCGAGTATGTGACTAGGATCCAGCTGGTACTTCCTCAACATCGATACATGAAACACATCGTGCAGATTTTCTAACTTAGGAGGTAACGCTACACGATAAGCTACATCCCCTATCCTCTCGAGTATTTCAAAAGGTCCAACAAATCTAGGGCTTAACTTACCCTCCATCCCGAATCGAGATATCCCTTTCATTGGAGATACCTTAAGGAATACATGGTCTCCTACACTAAATTCCAAAGTCCTTCTACGCCTATCTGCGTAGTCTTTCTGTCTACTCTGAGCTGTTTTAAGTCTTTCTCTGATAATTTCAACAGCTTCAGTGGTAACTTGTACCAGTTCAGGTCTTATCAATTTTCTTTCACCTACTTCACTCCAATAGACAGGAGTTCTACATCTCCTTCCATATAATGCCTCATAGGGAGCCATGCCTATACTCTTCTGAAAACTATTATTATAGGCAAACTCTACTAAATGCAATCTTTCATCCCAATTTCCTTTGAAATCAATTACACAAGCCCTTAACATATCCTCTACTATCTGGATTACTTTTTCTGTTTGTCCATCGGTCTCAGGATGAAAAGCAGTACTAAACTGGAGCTTAGTCCCTAATGCAATTTGAAGACTTTACCAAAAATTCGAAGTAAACCTCGAATCCCGATCTGAAGTAATGGTCATTGGAACACCATGTAAGCGTACCACTTGACTTACATACATGTCCGCATACTTATCCATTGGGTAGTCCATCCGAATTGCTAAGAAATGAGCCGATTTAGTCAAACGATCCACTATAACCCAAATTGAGTCATGACTACTTGACGTCCTTGGCAATCCTTGCACAAAGTCCATCGTTATATGTTCCCATTTCCATTCTGGAATGTCTAATGGTCTCAAAAGTCCTGCGGGTTTACGATGTTCCGCTTTTACTTGTTGGCACGTCAAACATTGAGAAACGTGCTTAGTCGTATCTGCCTTCATACCGTTCCACCAAAATTGCCGACGCAAATTCCCGTACATCTTTGTACTACCTGGGTGGATACTATAATTACCCTTATGTGCCTCCGACAGAATTTCCTTCTTTAATTCCTCATTGTCGGGAACACAAAGTCGTCCTTGACATCTTACCACTCCATCATCAAAGACTTGAAATTCCGGTCTTTTTCCTAAAGATACCGCATCTTTCACTTTCAAAATCTCTAGGTCAGATTTTTGCAGGATTTTAATTTTCTGGATAATCTCAGGCTCAATCCTTAACGCACTAAGCATGCCGTAAGACATTCCATTTCCAATTTAAATTCTGAGTTTACTACAGATTCTAACAATTCCCATTTCGCCATCCTCAAACTAGCCATTTCCATAGCCGACTTACGACTAAGAGCATCCGCTACTCTATTCGCTTTCCCTGGATGATATCTTATCTCACAATCATAATCCTTCAACAACTCCATCCACCTCCTTTGTCTCATGTTCAATTCCTTTTGTGAGAACAGATACTTCAAACTCTTATGATCCGTATAAATCTCAAACTTTTCCCCATACAAATAGTGTCTCCATATCTTCAAGGCAAACACTATAGCTGCTAGTTCTAAATCATGTGTCGGGTAATTCAGCTCATGGGGTTTCAATTGTCTGGATGCATAGGCTACAACTTTGCCATGGTACATCAACACACATCCTAGTCCTTTGTGAGATGCATCACTATACACTGTGAAACCATCAGGTCCAGTAGGTATAGTCAGAATTGGAGCTGAAGTCAATTTCATTTTGAGCTCCTGGAAACTCCTTTCACGTTCCCTATTCCATTCAAATTTCACATTCTTTCGGGTTAACTTAGTTAAAGTTCCTGCCAGTCGTGAAAATCCTTCAATGAACCTCCTATAATAGCCAGCCGGTCCCTAAGAAACTTCATATTTTAGTGGGTGTCGTTGGTCTCGGCCAATTTACTACCATTTCAACTTTTGCCGGGTCTATTGCAATTCCTTTTCCTGACACCACATGCCCTAGAAATATTATCTGGTCCAACCAGAACTCACACTTACTAAACTTAGCATACAACTTATGCTCTCTCAGGGTCTGTAAAACTATCCTCAAATATTGCTCATGCTCTTTAGGCCCTTTTGAATACACCAGAATATCATCAATAAAAACAATCATAAACTGGTCTAAATAAGGCTGAAATATTCTATCATCAAATCCATAAATGCAGCCGGTGCGTTAGTCAATCCAAATGGCATAACAAGGAACTCGTAGTGTCCATAACGAGTCCTGAACGCAGTCTTAAGAATGTCCTCCTTCTTAATTCTTAACTGATTTGTATCCCAACCTCAAGTCAATCTTAGAGAAGACCGAACTTCCCTGGAGTTGGTCAAACAAGTCATCAATTCTAGGCAAAGGATACTTATTCTTAATGGTCACTTGGTTCAGCTGCCTATAATCAATACACAAGCGCATCGATCCATCTTTCTTTTTCACAAACAAGACCGGTGCACCCCAAGGTGAAGCACTTGGTCTAATGAATCCTTTGTCAAGCAACTCCTACAGTTGCACTTTCAATTCCTTCAATTCGACTAAGGCCATCCTATATGGGGCTTTTGCTATTGGTCCTGTTCCAGGCATTAATTCAATTTCAAATTCAATCTCCCGCTCTGGCGGCAATCCAGGCAATTCCTCAGGGAACACATCTTGAAATTCGTTAACTACCCGAACTTCCTCAAGTTTTGGCTCCTCCCTTGCATAATCTCTAACAATGGCTAGGTACCCTTGACATCCTTTGTAAAGTAACTTACAGGCTTCTACTGCAGAAATAAGTGCTACAGGAAGATGGGTCTGACCTCCTAAAAATTCACAACTAGACTGATCAGGTAAAACGAATTGAACCACTCTTCTATAACAATCCATTCTAGCCCGATACTTACGAAGCCAGTCCATTCCTATAATAACGTCAAAATCATACATAGCCATTACAACCAAGTCTATTTCCATATCCTTTCCTCCCATTGATATCTTACAATTTCTACACACCAGCGTAGACAATACCATATCCTTTAAAGGCGTGGAAACACAAAGAGGCGTCTCAAGAGGCATAACTTCTATCTTATTCGAACGTCTATATCTTTCAGACACAAACGAATGCGTTGCACCCGTATCAAACAATGCATATGCCTTTTCACCATTGATAAGGATCGTACCTGAGATAACATTTTTGGAAGCTTTCGCTTCCTCCTGGGTGATCGCATACACCCTTCCTTGTACAGGTGGCCTCAGAGGATTTCCTTATGGGTTTGACCTAACAGCACTCTGATATCCCTGTCGCACCGAGCCAACACTCACTTGCGACCTCTCTTGTGGGCAACTTCTCCTAAGATGACCCACTTGTCCACAACCAAAACATTTCAGTTGTCCAGTACAAGGTCCTGGGCCATGGCGCCCATTACACTTTTGACAAATACCAAGCTGATGGGGTGCTTTCCCTATATTCAGACCACTTCTTGCTCCTCCAAAACTCCTAAAGTTACTCTTCTTCTTCACATTCTAGGTCTGACCTTGACTAGAATAAGGTCTCTTACCCTTTCTCACATCATTAAAATTCAACGGTTTCTTAAACTCCGACCATTCTCTCAACAGCTCCTACTCCACTAATTGTGCCCTCTCATAAATCTCATTATAATCTCTTATGTTCAAAGGCACCAGTTGCTTCCTAATGTCAGTCCTCAATCCTTTCAGGAATCTCTTAGCCTTCTCCTCCTGATCCTCAATCAATCTAGGAGCATATCTAGACAATTCAGAAAATCTAGCCTCATATTGATCTACTGTCAACCCCTTTTGTTCTAACTGAACAAATTCTGTAATCTTCCTATCCTTAGCACAATCAGAAAAATGCTTCCTATTGAAAGCTCTAACAAACTCCTCCCAGTTAACATCAACACCTAGTGGAAAGATTATGTCCTTCGAAGCTCTCCACCAAAACTTCACATTTTCCCTCCAACTCGTACTCTGCTAAAACTATTTTCTCAGCATCAGTGCAGTCCAACAGCCGGAAAATTCGTTCCATCCCATCAATCCATTGCTCCGCCTCCTCAGGACTTCCCATTCCATTGAACCTAAGTGGCTTCAGCTTTAGAAACTGCTCCACTAGTCCTTGAGTATGGCGTTCTGCTCCGGGCTGTTGCTGCGCCTGCCTTTCCATCAGATTTCCAATATTGGCTAATGCTTGCTAGATGTCTTCCATTCGGGGTTCAGCCCTTGCAGCAGAGGCTTCAGCCCTCGATGGATGAGCACTTCCAGCTCGCACCATGACTTTCCTACAATTTCCAAGCATTGCCTCAGGAATAATCTGAGACTCACTGCCTCCATTCAAAGCAACTACTACTACTACATAAGTAACATATACATGTTACCGGTACCTAAAGGCAATTCAAAGTAAACTACTAGGGATCTACGAGTGAATTCTCATCACCCGTTATTCAATTATTTCGTTTTATATCCTATGGTGTGCATTGTTATCATGTTCCTCCATTTCCAAATGAGGCTCCTTATCACTCCATCTATAACCATTCGCTCTGATACTAAGAAAAGGCGGATGTAGCACCCCGAACCCTTCGTAGGTCGCCACAAGCACCAATGTTACATCTTATTACCCTTTTTCATTCACTTAGAAGAAGCGTCGTAGTTCACAGGCATTTTTTTTTTTAAAAAGCGGTCCCAGCGCGACTCATTAGTGGAAGCAAAATAAAATATCACCATCTCTCCCCTTACCAACCATGATACAAATACACACCACTAATCATCATGATTTTATAGACAAACCACGACACTTTATTTACATATATTTTCAAGATGGGACTTCTTTGGGTCGATACATCAAAAGGAAATGTTAGGACTCAGCTTTGTCCAGCCTAAAACCCCAAAAAGAACCCTCGACCCTCTACATCTCACGTGCACAACCCCCATCATCAGTGTCGGTTAACTATCCCAAAAAACCAGCTTCTACTCGTCACGCACGGGCCTCACACCCAATCCGGTGCGTCAGGCGGTGGCGGTGGCAACATCCCTCTCATCACCCCGTTGCGACGAACGTGGACGGAGACGAACTCCTGGACGACTGGGCCCCCAGCCAGGCCTATGTCGTACAAGACAAAACAACGCACACGAATATATGTCAATCCTTAACTGTTGCATCAAATGTGAAATTGAAAATGAGATGCATGGGAATATGCATTGTGGTGATGAGAAGGCCGTCAGAGGTGTGAACCGATGATGCCCCGGGAGTGTCGGGATGCCCGGAATGTTGGGGTGCCAGATGCCTTGTGGCCTAGTGGCGTAATTCCGGAGGGTCCTCGGGAGTTTTGAGATGCCCGGTGGTATACAGTACGTAATTCCAGAAGGGGGGGATCCTGGTGGTATGTCGGTACATAATCTCGGGAGCCTCGGAGGTGTGTGCTGAGGGGATACCTCGTGATGCCAGTTGGGGTACGAGATGCCCGACCAGGGAGTGTAAATGCCGGAAGCCCAGGAGGTTTGTAACCGTGGGGGGATGCCTCATGATGCTAGTTAGGATGCGAGATGCCCGGAATGTGGGGGGCCGAATGCCCGGTTGTATTTTGAATACATGCCCGGAGGTTCCTCGCGATGCCTGGTTGGATGCGAGCAGTGAATTGTGGGATGCAAACATTGGTCCCTGAAAAAAAAAAAAAAAACTAATGAGATCCTTGTAAAAGATGAGAATTGAAAATGAATCATGTGCATGGGTGTACACATATGGCATGATGCATGATCTGCTTATAAAAGTAAATTAATGCTATTTGATATTGAAAATGCGATCATGAAGGCATGAATGGATCTCATAGTGATGTATGCTTGATAGCATGGATGATATGAATCATGGTGGTATATGCACATATGGCATGGATATGCATGAATGCTTGATGATTAGTGCATGGTGGTATATGCACATATGGCATGATGATATATGCATAAATGCTTGATGATTAGTGCATGGTGGTATATACACATATGGCATGGTGATATATGCATGAATGCTTGATGATGAGTGCATGGTAATATGTGCACATATGGCATGGTGACATATGCATGACTGCAAGGTAAGTTATGCTTGAATGCATGAATGATACGTGCTTTGTTATGATGCCTTGATTGTTCTGTGTGATGCAATGAGTAGTTTGGTGGATCTTTACTACTGAGTGGTTGTACTCACCCCTTTTTGGGGATTAACATTTCAGACTAGATAAGAGATTAATTTTGGTACAAATAACGAATATATGTCAATCCTTATCTGACCTTAATTTTGGTGGACTAAGGACTGATATCAGGAAACAACTAGTGCCTTTGAATATAAGAGATTATAATGAGATTTATGAGAGGGCACAGTTGGTGGAGCAAGAGTTAGTGAGAGAGCAATCAGAATCTAAGAGGCAGATGACCTTTAATGATGTTCGAAGGGGTAAGAGACCTTATCCTGATCAAGGTCAGCCCTGGGAATCTAAGAAGAGGAATAATTTTGGGAATTCTGGAAAGGTTAGGAGTGGCCCGGTTCTAGGGAGAGTACCCTACCAATAAAATGCATGTCAATTAGATTTGTGCATATGATTGAATTAATGACTTGACAAATATTCCATAGTCTTTGTTTGATCGGAACATAGTAAGACAGAGGGATTGAATTACATTGTAGTCAAAGCTGACAGGTTCATTATGTTCTTAAAGCATTCACACTATCTTGGTAGTCATGACATATTGCTAGATGTCAATCGTGGCTTGTAGGACCCACAGATTAATCGGGACAATTAATTCTTTTGGGAGTACTAATGTGTTAGTACAATGTGTTAGTAAAAGTCTTATTACTAGCTTAGTGATGAACCTAGGGATGTCACACACCATAAACAATTAGAATAACGTGGAACAAGAGAGAAATATAATTGCAAATGTGTTTGCAATTACTACAATCGAATTGAGTCGATTTGAAATTAAATTAAATGAGATTTAATTTAATTTGTATTATAGTCATGAGCCTATTTGCATATGATGCACATACATGCCCAAAGTTGATACATGTTAATGTACCCTAATTGCATATATAAAGATTATGCTCTTTTTATTTTAAAGGGGATTGATTAATTAATTAATTATTCATTTAATTAATTAATTAATCAATATATAATTTTTTAATTGGAAGCTTCATGCACGAAGCATGAGCATCGTGCATGAACGGTTTGATCGTTTCATGCACGATCTTGCTTCGACAGATGGGGATCAGCAGCGGTTGCTGATCCCGTGAAAAACCATCCAAGAAATGCCATAAAGGGGTTAAAAAATAGAACGAAGAGGATGGGTGCTTGGCGTTGAAAAACAGAGAAAAGTGTGTGTGTGTGTTCATGTGTTTTTGTGTGTGTTCTTGTGTTGTCTTTGAAACGCAAGAAAGGAAAGTTTTTTCTCTCATTTGGGGTCGTGACTATAATACATCAAGGATACGGCGGATTGTCTCCACGAGATTGTTGGCATGATCATCGTGGTAAATATCCGAAAGTTCTCTCTTCCATTCGATGTTCGTTGTTGGTGTATCTAAATTAGAGGTCTAATGCTTGTGGGACTCAAACTGTAGAATATCCGAACCGATTCATTTCAAAATGCGCTTCGAAAGGTAATTCGTTTAACTCCCTTTTTATATTCAGATTTTTTGTTAAAATGCATGAACAACGCCTTAGGAGAATCATGTATAAAATATATCTTTGTTTCCGATGTGGTCTTTTTTGTTAATTTTTCTTATACATGATTCATGAAACCCCAATAGTTCTCTCTGTTAATTACGATCAAGCTATCTTTTCCTTAGCAAATGGATTCAATAACTTCTTCATTGTACGCCAATGAGCAGATTTCAGTGTTGAAAAAGGTGCTGCATCTTCCACAGCCAAGCTGACAAGACAAATGGTTACTCCGACTGCACATCGAAAAGGATCATAGCACAAGGAAGTGATCGGGAAGTGACTCGACAAGAACCTTAACAAAAACGAAGTAGAAAAAAAGAAGAACTTAATCATTCAATCAAGAACTTCAAGAGCTGATAAACTTCACAGTAATCATGTTTTCGTCGTTGGAGATTTCAGCTAAAGAAAGGTAAGCTTTGGGACTAAAAACAATTCAACATTGACCATATGAAATGGATACATAAGATTCAAGCAACAACGAACTGATTCTATAAGACTCATTAGTTGTTGTTGTTCTACTTTCAGACATCTTTAAAAACAACGACCAGAAATCGAAATTCAAGCCCGGCATGTGTTCATCTTAGAGGACACTTCTTAAATTGGAGATGCGCCTCCGCGACAACGACGACAAATATCAAAATTTACTCGATATACAAAATGGGATTTCTCGTACGTTGATTGGAAGAACAACCTCATTTCTATTCGTCAAAGAAAAAGCACACCAAACATGTGGTTTTGTCTTCAAGCATTTAATGCAGTCGTCATCTAACCACAAACATCTGAACGAGTAGAGAGAGAGAGAGAGAGAGGGTCGGTCAATATATTTATGGTCTGGAATAAACGAAGTATCAGCTAAATGATTCCTCACCTCTCTCTGGCCCGTTTGGTTCGGTTTTGAACAAATGTCATTGGGAAAATACAAATACCTTTGAGCTAAATGGGTTTGTGAAAATGCAAATAGTGTTTGGTAAATTGTAGTTTTAAAGTGCATTGTGAAACGACTTTGGGCAAAATACGGTATGGTAAAAATTGCATCTCGTAAGGGACATTTGTTAAATTAAAAAAATTATATATATTTTTTTGAAGTCTGGCTGTCGAACCGGCCATATCTAATTGCCGAACTGCCGGATCTGGTGGCCGGACCGCCGGATCTGGCCGCTGGACGGTCTGATCTAGCCCCTAGCTATCGTCGCCTGAGGTCGCCCACCTCAAGCGCGCGACCCTAGGCGTCGGCCACCTGGGGTTGCCCGACCTAGGGGACACGTGACCTTAGGCGACCGTCGCCTGGGGTCAAGCACCCAAGCGACGGCCGAACCCAAGTGGGTGATGCCTAGGTGCTTTGGCTGTCACCCAACCCCAGGCGTCGCCCGCCTGGGTTCGTCAGCCACCTGGGGTCGTGTGACCTCAAGTGGCTGTCGCTTGGGGTAGCCTGACCTCGACGACCATTGCCTGGGGTCACGCAACCTCAAGCGGCCGCTTGGGTCATGCGATTCAAGCCATTAGTCGCCTGGGTTGCACAATCTGGGCATTGCTTGAGGTCTGGCGATGATCGCCGGGGTCAAGCGACCCTCAGGCTGCGGTTGCCGGCGCGCACCACCCCTTGGCCGATGGTCGTCAACCTCCGATCAGCTTTTCCGTGCAGCGGTCAATTTGAGAAGATGAATAGTAACCGAGGCTATTTGCATTTCGAAAATGCAACTTACCAAAGTACCTCAAGACTTGCTAAAGGCCTTTAGGGCCATTTGGAGATGCAATTGCATCTTGCCAAAGTAGCCCAAAAAATCGAACTAAATTTGTTTGCATTTGCCCAAGGAACTTTAGAGTCCCAAAACCCCTTCCAAATGCCGAACCAAATGGGGCCTCTGTCATCCAAATTTGGAAGAAGATAAAAGGAGTAGCTAGTCAACGTAGAGTCAAGTAAATTGATGACTAATGAACTACTTAATAAGCTGAGAAAGAGCACTAAAGCCTAAATCCATATTAAAAAGTTAATCAAGCAGGCAACCGTGCAGTAGCAAAAGCTACATTATGTCTCTTCCATGTTAATACAAGATCATCATCTTCCTTCTTCAATCCCCACCCTGATGCATGCTCGTCGAGCATGGCCTTGACTTTGGAGCCTGCATCCTCTTCGAACGGGACGGCCCAAAAGTCCACGTTCCTCATCCGCTGCACCCACCGGCTCTTCGGCTCGAGCCTCTCGATTCTCTAAAGACCCTCTTGTGATATGACATTTTGTATCTTCTAGTATATGTATGACAAATACCACTGCCTCTGCTTGCTTCCCCTCGGGAGGAACGTGTCGACCATGTCATAAGGAATCCAAAGATAATTGAATGCTGACCGCAATCTCGAGGCGACATTATTCAATGTGAAGTTCGCATCCTCGTCCATTAAGATGACAACGTTCGGGTCTAAGCACCGAAGTGTAAGGTGCAAAACGTGCAATCCCATAATCTCCATAACTAGAATAAGAATACAGATAATTGAGTAGAAAGATTAACGCACCTGTTTTGAAATTCATCGTTCTTGATGCGGAAGCACAAAAGCGATGATCCACACACAAATCCTTCTCCTCTATTGCCCTCTGTATCACTGATTCAATGAAAAGGCCCATTCACCCTTTAACGCTAGGTAAATGCTCATTTGTGAGGATAATTTTGAGAATTAGGGTTGGAGGAAAGACTTGAGCACTATTTATAGAGTTTCCAACAAGACTCTCTTATTACAAGTCAGGCTCAATTCGGCCCATACTAGCTAACCCCATATTAGACTAATTAAGAGACCTTCTATCTCACCTTAAACCAACCCCGTAAAATGGTAAATTATAATATTAATTACTGTAGTCCATATTAGGAAAACTCACGAAGTTCCTTGATGAGAAGGGTCAACCGAGGAAAATATATCGACGAAGATTCAAAGGGTTAATTATGGTTTGCTTTAGAATCTGATATTAACGGAACGGTCTCGTCGGGCACAAAGTGAAGCATCATGTGACAATTTATAACTAGTGCTTCTGGTTCACCAATTCCTCCCGCGCACATTAGTTTATGCATCCTGAGTTGTTCAATCAAGGACGAGAATCCGTCGGCATAACTCGAAGAAATGACCTGAAATTCCATGTGTATGTCTCGAGACCTTGCGAAATTCACCAACTTGGATCCCAACTCTTCGTAGGAAAGGTCAAGCATGGGCGGCACATCCTCCACACCGCCGGCAACCGTGAGCTTCACCACTGGGGGCCCTTCAAGACGATTGGCGATTGCATCAATAAGAGTAGGAATTTGCATGCAATGCGTCGTGCTCAAGTCGACTATGCGAACCACTTAGTACCCTTCGACTGCTTTGATTATAGTGGCATTCGCCACGGTGAATCCGAACCGATGCCACTGGGTCAGGTCGACGAAATTCGCAAGCTCAATGTTGGAGAACTTATGCGTCTCATTGCAGAGGTTGTCGTAGTTCTGGGCATACGCCATAGCATTGTGCAAGTGCCGCTTTTGACGGCCCGAGCAATGAGGGCTCGGAGGAACCCCTTATCAAACAACTTTCTGTTTGCGCACTCAAAACTACGTACTGAATTTTCGAAACATAGAAAAAAAGTAAAGCCTTGTTATTGCCCTCTCTCTTTTCTCTCCATCATCTTCTTCAACTATCAGCAATCAAGGAGGATTTGAGCTAGACTCACAGTCCCCTCCCTCTCTAGTTCATTTTGTTTGTGTTCTTTTTCTTTTTTTCTTGTTTCTTCTTCTCTCCTAATATAAATTTTGGACCTCTCTTCTTCTGACTTAATTCTAGATTTGAGAGTTTGCACTCTTTTGATCTAGTTCTAGATTTGGGAACTGTTCTCTCCCAATCTAAATCTTAGAGTATAATAAATATGCTTTCATGATTTGATTCCCTTATGTAGGTTTATCAAATGGATGGGTAAGGTCGAAATGATTCAACTCAAATTGACCAATTTAAACCATTATGGCCCATTTATATAATATATAAATTCAGTGACTTGTACTTGATCGACTTATACCCAACTCGTACCCAACTTGACCGGCATTTCTAAAACACATAAATATTTTTAAAAACAATAACTCTTAAACTATGTGTGTAGTGTGTAAAAGATAAAAATTTTACTAGTTTTATAAGGTTCAAAATAAGATCTTCAACTTATTTGGAATTTTTTTTTTTAATGCAAATTTTCAGAGTTTCACAATGAAATATCTGGCATCACTTAAAATTAATGAGTCAATAAATACTAATATGTAAAATTACATACTAATTTTCATGCTTTTTAAGAACTTAAGAGATCATAATTCTTTTACAATTTTTTTTTAATTTTTGAGAAAAATAAGATCATAAGTATAAGATGAAACTGGAAAATAAGTTTCCCCACTCGAAAACCTTCAACCTGAACCTAAACACAAGTGAAAAGGGACTGCAGATGTATTAGGCTTTAGATCAATTAAAAACCCACATTTTATTAGATTGTATTACTCGAGCCCATATCAACCCATTTAACAAAATTTAACTAATTCATGTATGACCCAACCAATCATATATGGGTTAGCAAATGGGTCGTAAACCCATTTTGACCCCTTTACCCTTATGCTTTGTCCATGTACAAGTCCTTTTCCTCTAACTTCAAGAGTGATTGCATGAGCTCAAGTGTCTCACTAAACCACAAAGATTGCTCTCCCAAATGTTTGTTGTGTGTGTGTTTAACTTGTTTTGATGCTCGCATGGCAGTGGTTTAAAGGAAGCTGAATCTAGGTGTAGTAAGAATTTCCGGTGTGCATTCATCATTGACGAAGATATGAGATTTAGTGATTGCCTACTAACTAATTTGCTTGACACATATGTTATTGTGAAATGAGTGTGTGTTTGGTATTGCTGGTTCTCTGTTAATTTTCTGTTATCTGAATTTGGATTTTTGTTGCAGTATTCTGGGTTTCACTCTATTCAATTTACTTTGTTACAAAGTGTATGTACTTCTGATGTATCCTTTTGAACAATGAATAAACTTACTTTTTCAGTTTTATCAAATGAGCCCTCTTTTTCTTGAACTGAAAAAGAAAATTTGAATTTTTAAGAGCCTAATAGTGTGACATATATCTTTTATATGAAGATTTATAGTTCTATGTAAAACTTGTGCACGGTCGTGAGGTCTAATTTATTTATTATGAAGGTCATTGTATGAGCCAAACTAAACTTACAAAAGAAAAAAGAAAGCGTTGTCATGCATCTTGCCAACTGTTTTCTTAATGAACTACTGGTCCATTGACTAGCAAAAGCGTAGACTTCTGGCGAGAAGTGTTCTATATGCATTTTCGGTGGCAAAAGAACACCTCAAGTGTCAAAACTTAGCACCAAGGGATACTTAAGTGTCAAAACTTACAAAAGTGACACTTAAGTACCACTTTTTTTATGAAAAATGTGACACTTAAGTGCCATTTCTGGCGAACCCCGTCGGAAATCCTACGTGGCAATTTTTTATTAATTTTCTCACTTTCGTGGCTCGCTGTAAGGCTGACTTAGTAAAACACACAAAAACGACGTCATTTTGGTATAATTCGAATTTTAATCTAAAAATTAATTTAGTTAAATTTAAAACAAATTAATTAATTAAAAAAGGTGGGGGAGGAGGAGGGGAGGCGTCGGCGGTTGAGGGCTGGCCGAGGGCTCGGCCCTCGCCACCGCTGCCTCCCGCCATCGCCAAAAGGGTGAGGGAGGGTCGGCTAGGGCCGTCAAGCCCTAGCCGGGGCCGACGACCCCAGCCGACCGGCGGCAAGGGCTTGCATGCCCTTGCCCGGATCTGGGCGATGGTTGCGGCTCTCCCCCAAATCGACAAGGATCGCCGACCCTCACCTGGCCGAGGCCAAGCTAGGGGGTCACCCTAGTGGGTGGCGGCCCTCCTTCTATTGCCCCATCTTTTTTTTTTTTTTTAAATTAATTCATTAATTAATTTATTTTTAATATATTAATTATTTACCATGTCAGCACCAAAACGATGTCTTTTCAGCCTTTGTTTAACCACATCAGCGTGCAAAACAATGTCGTTTTGCACTAAGCTCACCGAAAAATTGCCACGTCAGCATTTTGGCCTGACTTTCTCACCGTTGGCACTTAACTGATCCATTTTGCTCTGATTTTAGCACTTAAGTGTAACTTTTATAAGTTTTGACACTTAAGTGTCCCTTTGTGCCAAATTTTGGCATTCTTGGTGTCCTTGTGTCCATTTTCGGCCTTTGCAAAAAGTAAATATTGTAAATTGGCTAATACTTGGCCCACATAATATCTTACAATTAAATTACAAATGACAGGTTATGCTTTTAATCAAAACATTATGAAGCACCCATGCGAGAACCGAATACATATGATTGAGCATTTTGATGTTGATGTAAAGTTCACTAGGAAAATTATCTAAAAAGTTTTAACCTATTGCACAACAGCCAACTCAATCCTAAATCTTTCAATTATGTCAATTTAGTTATAAACCTTTTGACAATTTTCAATTTAATCATAAACAGTTCAATTATGCCAATTTCGTTCTAAACCTTTCGGAAAATTTGTCAATTTTGTCTTAGACATTTTACGATTTGTCAATTTAGTCATTCCAGACAATTTTAGCCAGAAATCACTAACACAACGGTTTAGTCAACATCAATCATCCTACATGGCATGGTCGGCACAAACATGGATAATTTTTGCCTTTTTTTTTTTTTTAATTTTATGATTTTTTTCTTTTTCTTTGTTTTCCCCTCCGCTGGCCATTGCCGAGTCTGCTAGCCTTAGGCAAGGGTTGCCTTGGATTGAGGTTGGCAATTGTCAACCATCAACGAGGCCTGACAGAGGGAAAAATGGAAAAATAATAATAAAAAAGAAAAGAAAAGAAAAGGAAAGGAAAGGCAAGGAAAAAAAAATCATAAAATTAAAAAAATTGCGACAATCATCCACATCGGCATCAACCGTGCTATATCGTGTCACGTAAAATGGCTAACACTAACTAGATCTCCACATTAGTGATTTCCAATTAAAATTAGTCTAAAGGACTAAATTGATAAATTGCTAAAAAGTTTAGGACTAAATTGATAAGTTGTTAAAGATTTATGATTAATTGACACAATTAAAATATTGAGAATTAAATTGGCCATCGTACAACAGATTTAGGACTTTTGGATAATTTTCCTAAAGTCGACTATAGTAAACTAACTACCCTTGTACTTGGAATCAGTCCCGCTATAAACATTGCAATCCTTTGGTTATTAGAGATCACCAATTTCAGTGTCAAAGGCTCTTACCAATTTTCTGTTCGTAGTTGTCATCTTGCTCTTCTACTTCCTCTTCTCTTCTCTGTATCTCTTCCAAGTGCATAAGGGTACAAACCTTCCGCCATTGCACAGCGGAGAAGGCTGAATTGAGTGCAAGTCTCGCCTGCATTCAACTGAGATGGCTGCTTCTAAGGTGGCCCTTTCACTCGTGATCAATAATTTGCTACATGTGCTCCCCAAGAGAAAACTTCTCTCTTGTGGATTACACCATCGAATTAATACGGCTATTAATGATCTCCAGAAAATCTTAGTCACCTCGAGGTTATTGGAATCCGGGGCCGACAATGGCCAGCAAAGCAGTGACCATCAACCTCGCCTCCTGGATCGAGCTTGAGATTGTGTGGATTTCGCCTATAAGTTCCTTTTGGGAGCATTATAGCACTTGATGTCATGCAAGGGCCACTTTGCAAACATTTGTGCATTAGTCCACTTCGGATGCGAATGATAATATTTCCGTTCCGAAGAACAATTTCCTTTTAGAAATAATTCTTTTTATTTCTATCTCTAGAATAATTTCTAAGTAAAACAACATATTTGATAATTAAATAAAATTTATACTCTCGAAATAGAAAAAGAAAAGGAATGCGTTTTGTATGATCCACAAAAAGAATAGGAACGCGTTTGACTGCCGCTGCCCCCTGACCGTCGCCGCTCGTTGCCAACTATTGGCAAGTGGTAAGTAGTAGCGGCAGCGCTAGTCGGTCGGCAGTGAAGAGCAGCCGATGGTCGGCGAATAGCTGGTTAATGCTCGGCGGCGGTCTGTAGGGAGCTACAAGAAAGAAGAAGAAAACAAAAAGAGAAAATAAAAAAAAATGACTTATTTCTAGAAATTGTTCTTGGAAACAAGAAACTACTTTTCTCTATTTCTTCATTCTATACTAAATCTATTCCCTAGCTACTTTTCTATTCTAGAGAATAGAAAAACTAGTTGATGTTACCAAATGAATTTTTGTTCTTTTTTTGTTCTAGGGAGCAAAAGAACAAAAGAACAGCGAAACATAAACGTTCCCGTGCAGCCCCTTCATGTCGCTCGAGATGCGTGCATGGGCCACTGAAAAGATGGCCCTCCGTTTCGTCACCGTATTGAGGTCTTGTCTGTTGGGGAAAACTCCAATGATGTTTTGAAGCTGACAAAACTTATTTAAGTTCTATTTTGAAGATTGCTAGACTTATGTGTCAAAGTCTATCTCACCACAGAAGTTTGCCCACTCTGACAAATTCTAGACTGAACGCAAGAATGAAGACTTAATCAAACTCAGGATTATTTTCTTCAAGGTTTCAATACCTACAGGATATATATGATCTTCTGGTTGGAAATATCACTTACGAGATTTGTTATCTTTATTGGAATCAATTTATATACATCAAATCATTTTGGAAGGCAAGTTATTTTGGAAAGAATCTACTTATGGAAACCAAGATCTTGATTGTATGGGTGAACATGATTGACGGGCTTTCATCACAACCTTCAAACGGCTCGAGATCTCCTTGATTGATTCTGTCCAACGGGTTGATTGGAAGAATTCTTTTGGAAAGTGCCAACAGTTGAGAAGGCATGAAGGAGTATTTAAGGAGGCCTCTCCAGTTGTTCAATAGAGTGCGTGAAAGAAGAATTCCAAAGTCTGAAGCTTCCCATTTACTTGTTATTCCTTACACTATGCTCAAATTTGTACTCAAAAGAGATAGAGACTTATAGTGTGACTTTATGAGAGCAGTATAGACTCTTCACTGAGAAGTCGAGATTGCAAGATTGTAAATTCTCTTTTGATTCATAGTGAAAACCAGCCAGAAGGCTGTTAGCGTGGGAGAGTGGACGTAGGCTTAATCTAAGTCAAACCACTATAAATTCTTTGTTTTTTTCTCTTCCCTGAACTCCTTTACTTTATTTGTTGCGATATACTTGTGCGTTTTGAAATAGCTGTTAAAGTCTAATTCATTCTGCAAAGTTTGTAGTCAACTAGACTCTGGTTAAAAATAAAGTTTTTCACTGCATTTCGCAAAATCTGTTTTCACACCTATTCACCCCCCTCTAAGTGTTCCTACTAGCCATTTCAATTGATATCAAAGCTCGTGTTCTTGCTTATTGAAGTGTTTTACTTCTACACTAAATATCCTCTATGGCTAGTATTTTGGCTCCAGGTTTGATTGAAGGTCAGAGCAACACCAAACCCCCTTACTTCAATGGAAATGAGTACAATGTGTGAAAGAACAAGATGAAGGCATTTCTTAGATCCAGAGATCCTCTAGAGTGGGATGTTGTTCAAAAAGGGATCAACCCTAAAGCAACATCAGATTCTAATAGAGGGAAATAAGTTATTGATGCTGATGAAACAACACAAGCCGAAATTACCAAGAGACAGGCTCTTGACGCAAAAGCAATCTATTCTTTATATTGTGTCTTATCTCCCATTGAGTATAACCAAATTTCTTCCTGTGAAACAGCAAAAGAAGTTTGTGATAGATTACATGTTACCTACAAAGGGACTGATCGTGTAAAAGAAACTAAAAAAAAAAATTAGCTTGGACAGTATGAAGCTTTCAGAGTGAAGCCTGGAGAATCTATTACTGATATGTTTAGTCGCTTTGCAAAGATTACAAATGGACTAGTGTAACATCCCAAATTTCACCGACCTTCATTAGTGTAATTAGATCATTAGGAACTTAGATTAATTAGATTGGGCCAGAAAGTGAACCCGATGGATCGTGAGAAATGTGTGGGCTTGAGAAGTAAGTGGGCTACACAAATTGGACTTAAGAAATCTAATGAGAGATTATGGGCTTGGACTTGGCTTGAAGCGAGCCAAGGTTCGGAATTATTAGATTTGTAGATTTAGTTTAGTGGGCCAGATTGTTATGGATTAAGCCTATTGGGCCGGGAATGAATATTTAGGCCCGAATGATTTTATTTTATAGATTATAGTTATGATAACTTGATTAATGTTTATAATGCCAATATCAATTTCTAACTTTGGCATTTTGTGATGAATTCTTTATAGACCAACATTGACTAGTCGAATGTTATGTCATGACTTTGTATAATCATAAAAGGATTGAAATCGAGTAGAAACAAAAGGAAATCAATTGAAAAACATTAGAAACTAATGAACCGACTAATGACATGGATTAGAAACAAATTGAACTTGAGACAACAAGCCTGGAGGCCACGACACCTCTCTCTCTCGTTTCTTCTTGCATGCGACACCCACGGTTTTGATTCCCACAAACCAAGACATGCAAAACTCAAGAGACATAATCATTAGCAAATTTCATTATTAGTCTAGCCTAGGGATTAGCTTTGTAGACCTATTTCCCCCTTAAGTTTCGTAACCCTCTCTCTCTCTCCATATAAAACCGAACAACCCATCTTCATCTTCTTCTTTCTTTTTCCCTCGGTTGAGCGGTGAAGCCAGAAGCAAACCAGCAGCAAACCAATGATTTCTCCTTCTTGCATGCGAGATTTTGGTGTTGATCTTGAAGCATCTTTGTTGTAGTACTTTAGCTTTAGCTGGTACGTCCATGATGGGGTGTGAACGGAACGCACCGTTTCGTCTTGATGCGTTACGATGGAAAGTCACTAATGGAGGGGTACGAAGGGAGACGTATAAAAGCCTCACGAACACAACCATTGGAACGGTTGGTAATTCATTCGCACCAAATTCTCTCCATTTCCATCAAAGAAGAAAAAGGAATTCCATTTCACTTTTGCAAGAACGATTGGCATTTACACCATGGAAATCGGGTGTTTTCCTTGTGATTGCATCCAGACTAACGTGAGGAAGTGTTGTTCGTGATTTATTCACAATTCAACGTTCGTTCTGGGGCTATTTGCTGTTTGCGGATCAGAATTAGGTAAGTCGTCTTCCGCCGACTCGAATTCCAACATTGGTATCAGAGCCCGATCATGATTTCTGCCTTGTTTTTCATCGAGTTTTCTTGATTACCATTTGATATTGATATCGAGAGATTGTATTCTACACTATTTGGATCTCTGATAGTCGGAATTACCCCATGAAAAACTCGAAATTGAATCGAAGCGAAGAACGGGTTCAGGGTCACGTGATCCGTGAGGTTTCAGACGTTTTTCGAAACAATTTTTTGGTCAAAATTAATTTTTGAATATATAGGGTGAAAGAGCTCATCGAGACGAGTTCGGCGATGGGTCGAGTGCCGCCGGGAGACGCCGGACACGCCCACACGCGCGGCCAGAAGTTGCTGCGCGTGGGCGCCACGCGTCTAAAGCGCCGGGCGGCCAGCGCATGCACGTCACCGTGATGTCATCCAACGGTCGTTAATCGCCGGGATGTCGTCATCGATGACGTTAGCGCCGGCGACAGTTGGCCGGCCGGTCACCGGCCGGCGACCCGACCTGACCCGTTGACCCGACCCGACCCGGTCGTTGACCGGTCAACGGTCGGACCGGTCAACCGATCCGGCGGTCAAACCGGTTGGACCGGTCGAACCGGTCGCCGGTTGGACCGGTTGGACCGGCCAGGAGCCGTTCGACTCTCTAGCGTGTGCGTCACACGCGCCGCGCATTCAGGCGGCGCGTGGGGGCGCGTGCGAGCTCCGATTGGAGCATGGTTGGTTTTGTTTGGTTCGTATGAGTGTCATCTACATAGTGGTATAATTATTTTATATTTTTGAAATTTATAAATGTATGAAAATGCGTAGAAAACCCTATGTACGCGTATTTTTTGGGGTTTAATGCAGTTTATTCATTTGTGGTTTGTATTTTCTTGTGATTTAGGAAATACAATAGCTAGCTTGTGTGCAAATGATGTTATATATGCTGTGTAAAGCTTGGTTCAATGATATGATGTATATATTTTAATATACTTGCAATTTTCTAGTTGCTAGAAAATAAGAACAGTGGTAGGAAATCCATTACATGTTGAATTGCAATTTTAATTATAGTTGAAGCATGATTGTTGTTTATACGTTGATTATTATCATGCTATGTTCTTGTGTTAAGGAAAAATGTAGAAATTACATAAGGTCATGTAATTATTTTTCCTAGTGGGAGTTCGTAGGTTGGTGGAATTGAAAGGAGTTCTCACCTAGAACTTAAAATTTGCGCAAATTAAACTAATTAATGATAATAGAACAATTGTACATAGAAGTTGATCGAGAACATTGTGAACTTTTGCTTTTGTGTCTTTTGATGAATTATGATTAATTTAGTTTGTCTTTGCTGCAAATTAAATGTGTGTTACTCTGTATAGTGTGCTAGTATTGATTCTGCGTTTATTATGTCAATGTGTTATAGCAATTGATTATGGTTTCGGCATCCAAGACCATTGTGGCTGACCTCAATAAGGGTGAGAAGTTCAACGGTGACAATTTTGATATTTGGCACCGAAAGGTTCAGTACATCATTGAGGAGCAAGAGGTTTTGGAAACCCTCAACCATACCATGGATGAACCTGAGCATGGAACTTCAGCTCAACACAGGAGAGATCTAGAAGCTTATCAAGCTTGGAAAAAGAAAAATAGCATTGCTCGCATCACGTTGCTGAGCTGTATGCAAGATGATCTCATGTGTGAGTTTGAGAGTTATAACAAAGCTCAAGCTATGTGGGTTGCCTTGAAAGATAAGTTTGCGGGTACATCTGCCACTAAGCTGAGGAGACTCACCATCAAGTTTGACACATTTCGAAAGTGCCCAAATGTAACGATGAGACAACATCTTCGGGAGATGTCAAACATGATCCGTGAGCTGAAGTCGGCAGGTCACTCCCTTACTGATGAATTGTGGCATCCCAAAATTCAAAGTCGGGCCATAAGGTGTGTTAAAGCTTCTAATTAGGTAATAAAATTACCTATGGTTTATGCTTTAGCCATTAGTCTTTTTAAGATTAGATGATTTGTGCATATGTTTGTGAGATTTTAAATTTGATAGATTAATGATAATAATCTATGCTTGGCCATGCACTTTATAAACTAAATTTCAATAAATAAAATGTCCCCAGACTTTGGCCATGTTGAAAATTAAAATTTAAAAATTTATAGAAGAAATTCAAAAAAAAAAAAAAAAAAAGGGGGAAAAGTTAATTTTTAGATTGGGCCTTAGGCCCATTGGACTAAGCTTTAGTGGGCCAAGCTAGCCGGCCCAATAGGAGCCCATGGAGGGGTTGTCGACCGGCCCATGGAGGCCCAAGGAGGTGTGGCCGTCGGCCACAAAGGAGGCCCAAGCCCAAGCCCAAATTCAAAGCCCATTATGCATGCATTGAGACAAGTGGCACAAAGGAGAATGGCATGCATTGGCTAATTAGGAGGCAAACAATGATTACTAATGATGAGGTTTAGGGTGGATAAAAGAGAAGAGAGAGAGGGGGTGGCCGGTTACCTCATTCGGCCAAGAGAGTGAGAGAGAGAGAGAGAGAGATTTCGAGAGAGAGAGGGAGAGTGGCCGAGAGAGAGGAGGAGCCGAGGAGGAGTCGTCGCCGTCCGTCCGCTGTGGTCGCCGCCGTGTGCCGTCGTCCGTCCGGTCTAGAGGCAAGTTGGACTCCTCTAGCTGCTCTTGCATGTGTGTGTGTTACATGTATGTTGAATTTTTGGGTGATTAGGAGAGGAAAACCGAAGTATGGATGGTTTGTTCTTGAGTGGTGTTGCTGTTTTCGCTTGAACAGTTTGAGTCAGATTGTTGTGTGAGCTTGCATGCATGTTTAGAGTCCGATTTTGGCTTTGATATCTGCATGAAAGTTGTATCTAACGTCTTAAACTACAACATACTAAAATTTGGTGGAAAATGATGGAGATTTTAGGGGTTAAACTCTCATCCTACGGAGACCTCAGATCTGGAACGATTTCACTGACCTCTTGTTGGATTTGTGGTTGCATGTTGATTTGTGCTAAGAATATCTCTTCGATTTCTTCATAAAATTTGAAGGGGACATCTTAAACTACAACATACTCAAATTTGAAGTGAAATTAACAAGTATAACCTAGCAAATCGACTAGATCTTGAAGATGGTGATTCTGGAGATGTATTACAGGACACCCGAGATATCATGGACCTAAATGACGACTATACTCTGGTTATTTTTTGGGGTTTTAGGCTGGACATGGCTGAGTCCTAGCTTTTCCTTTTGATGTATCGACCCAAAGAAGTCCCATCTTGAAAATATATATAAATAAAGTGTCGTGGCTTGTCTGTAAAATCATGATGATTAGTGGTGTGTATTTATATCATGGTTGGTAGGGGGAGAGATGGTGATGTTTTATTTTGCTTCCGCTAATGAGTCGCGCTGGGACCGCTTTTAAAAAAAAAAATGTCTGTGAACTACGACGCTTCTTCTAAGTGAATGAAAAAGGGTAATAAGATGTAACATTGGTGCTTGTGGCGACCTACGAAGGGTTCGGGGTGCTACATCCGCCTTTTCTTGGTATCAGAGTGAATGGTTATAGATGAAGTGATAAGGAGCCTCATTCGGAAATTGAGGAACATGATGACAATGCACACCATAGGATATAAAATGAAATAATTGAATAACAGGTGATGAGAATTCACTCGTAGATCCCTAGTAGTTTACTTTGAATTGCCTTTAGGTACCAGTAACATGTATATGTTACTTATGTAGTAGTAGTAGTTGCTTTGAATGGAGGCAGTGAGTCTCAGATTATTCCTGAGGCAATGCTTGGAAATTGCAGGAAAGTCATGGTGCGAGCTGGAAGTGCTCATCTATCGAGGGCTGAAGCCTCTGCTGCAAGGGCTGAACCCCGAATGGAAGACATCCTGCAGGCATTAGCCAATATTGGAAATCTGATGGAAAGGCAGGCGCAGCAACAGCCGGGAGCAGAACACCGTACTCAAGGACTAGTGGAGCAGTTTCTGAAGCTAAAGCCACTTAAGTTCAATGGAATGGGAAGTCCTTTGGAGGCGGAGCAATGGATTGATGGGATGGAATGAATTTTCCGGCTGTTGGACTGCACTGATACTGAGAAAATAGTTTTAGCGGAGTACCAGTTGGAGGGAAATGCGAAGTTTTGGTGGAGAGCTTCGAAGGACATAATCTTTCCACCAGGTGTTGATGTTAACTGGGAGGAGTTTGTTAGAGCTTTCGATATGAAGCACTTTTCTGATTGTGCTAAGGATAGGAAGATTACAGAATTTGTTCAGCTAGAACAAAAGGGGTTGACAGTAGATTAGTATGAGGCTAGATTTTCTAAATTGTCTAGATATGCACCTAGATTGATTGAGGATCAGGAGGAGAAGGCTAAGAGATTCCTGAAAGGATTGAGGACTGACATTAGGAAGCAACTGGTGCCTTTGAACATAAGAGATTATAATGAGATTTATGAGAGGGCACAGTTAGTGGAGCAGGAGCTGTTGAGAGAACGGTTAGAGTTTAAGAAACCGTTGAATTTTAATGATGTGAAAAAGGGTAAGAGACCTTATTCTGGTCAAGGTCAGACCTGGAATGTGAAGAAGAAGAGTAACTTTGGGAGATTTGGAGGAGCAAGAAGTGGTCCGAATATAGGGAAAGCACCCTATCAACCTGGTATTTGTCAAAAGTGTAATGGGCGCCATGGCCCAAGACCTTGTACTGGACAACTGAAATGTTTTAGTTGTGGACAAGTGGGTCATCTTAGGAGAAGTTGCCCACAAGAGAGGTCGCAAGTGAGTGTTGGCTCGGTGCGACAGGGATATCGAGTCTTTGTTAGGTCAAACCCATAAGGAAATCCTCTGAGGCCACCTGTACAAGGAAGGGTGTATGCGATCACCCAGGAGGAAGCGAAAGCTTCCAAAAATGTTATCTCAGGTACGATCCTTATCAATGGTGAAAAGGCATATGCATTGTTTGATACGGGTGCAACGCATTCGTTTATGTCTGAAAGATATAGACGTTCGAATAAGATAGAAGTTATGCCTCTTGAGATGCCTCTTTGTGTTTCCACGCCTTTAAAGGATATGGTATTGTCTACGCTGGTGTGTAGAAATTGTAAGATATCAATGGGAGGAAAGGATATGGAAATAGACTTGGTTGTAATGGCTATGTATGATTTTGACGTTATTATAGGAATGGACTGGCTTCGTAAGTATCGGGCTAGAATGGATTGTTATAGAAGAGTGGTTCAATTCGTTTTACCTGATCAGTCTAGTTGTGAATTTTTAGGAGGTCAGACCCATCTTCCTGTAGCACTTATTTCGGCAGTAGAAGCCTGTAAGTTACTTAACAAAGGATGTCAAGGGTACCTAGCCATTGTTAGAGATTATGCAAGGGAGGAGCCAAAACTTGAGGAAGTTCGGGTAGTTAACCAATTTCAAGATGTGTTCCCTGAGGAATTGCCTGGATTGCCGCCAGAGCGGGAGATTGAATTTGAAATTGAATTAATGCCTAGAACAGGACCAATATCAAAAGCCCCATATAGGATGGCCTTAGTCGAATTGAAGGAGTTGAAAGTGCAACTGTAGGAGTTGCTTGACAAAGGATTCATTAGACCAAGTGCTTCACCTTGGGGTGCACCGGTCTTGTTTGTGAAAAAGAAAGATGGATCGATGCGCTTGTGTATTGATTATAGGCAGCTGAACCAAGTGACCATTAAGAATAAGTATCCTTTGCCTAGAATTGATGACTTGTTTGACCAACTCCAGGGAAGTTCGGTCTTCTCTAAGATTGACTTGAGGTTGGGATACCATCAGTTAAGAATTAAGAAGGAGGACATTCTTAAGACTGCGTTCAGGACTCGTTATGGACACTACGGGTTCTTTGTTATGCCATTTGGATTGACTAACGCACCGGCTGCATTTATGGATTTGATGATAGAATATTTCAGCCTTATTTAGACCAGTTTATAATTGTTTTTATTGATGATATTCTGGTGTATTCAAAAGGGCCTAAAGAGCATGAGCAATATTTGAGGATAGTTTTACAGACCCTAAGAGAGCATAAGTTGTATGCTAAGTTTAGTAAGTGTGAGTTCTGGTTGGACCAGATAATATTTCTAGGGCATGTGGTGTCAGGAAAAGGAATTGCAATAGACCCGGCAAAAGTTGAAATGGTAGTAAATTGGCCGAGACCAACGACACCCACTAAAATACGAAGTTTCTTAGGACTGGCTGGCTATTATAGGAGGTTCATTGAAGGATTTTCACGACTGGCAGGACCTTTAACTAAGTTAACCCGAAAGAATGTGAAATTTGAATGGAATAGGGAACGTGAAAGGAGTTTCCGGGGAGCTCAAAATGAAATTGACTTCAGCTCCAATTCGACTATACCCCTCTTGGACTCGATGGTTTCACGGTGTATAGTGATGCATCTCACAAAGGACTAGGATGTGTGTTGATGTAGCATGGCAAAGTTGTAGCCTATGCATCCAGACAATTGAAACCCCATGAGCTGAATTACCCGACACATGATTTAGAACTAGCAGCTATAGTGTTTGCCTTGAAGATATGGAGACACTATTTGTATGGGGAAAAGTTTGAGATTTATACGGATCATAAGAGTTTGAAGTATCTGTTCTCACAAAAGGAATTGAACATGAGACAAAGGAGGTGGATGGAGTTGTTGAAGGATTATGATTGTGAGATAAGATATCATCCAGGGAAAGCGAATAGAGTAGCGGATGCTCTTAGTCGTAAGTCGGCTATGGAAATGGCTAGTTTGAGGATGGCAGAATGGGAATTGTTAGAATCTGTAGTAAACTCAGAATTTAAATTGGAAATGGAATGTCTTAATGGCATGCTTAGTGCGTTAAGGATTGAGCCTGAGATTATCCAGAAAATTAAAATCCTGCAAAAATCTGACCTAGAGATTTTGAAAGTGAAAGATGCGGTATCTTTAGGAAAAAACCGGAATTTCAAGTCTCGATGATGGAGTGGTAAGATGTCAAGGACGACTTTGTGTTCCCGACAATGAGGAATTAAAGAAGGAAATTCTGTCGGAGGCACATAAGGGTAATTATAGTATCCACCCAGGTAGTACAAAGATGTACAGGAATTTGCGTCAGCAATTTTGGTGGAACGGTATGAAGGCAGATACGACTAAGCACGTTTCTCAATGTTTGACGTGCCAACAAGTAAAAGCGGAACATCGTAAACCCGTAGGACTTTTGAGACCATTAGACATTCCATAATGGAAATGGGAACATATAACGATGGACTTTGTGCAAGGATTGCCAAGGACGTCAAGTAGTCATGACTCAATTTGGGTTATAGTGGATCGTTTGACTAAATCGGCTCATTTCTTAGTAATTCGGATGGACTACCCAATGGATAAGTATGCGGACATGTATGTAAGTCAAGTGGTACGCTTACATGGTGTTCCAATGACCATTACTTCAGATCGGGATTCGAGGTTTACTTCGAATTTTGGTAAAGTCTTCAAATTGCATTAGGGACTAAGCTCCAGTTTAGTACTGCTTTTCATCCTGAGACCGATGGACAAACAGAAAAAGTAATCTAGATAGTAGAGGATATGTTAAGGGCTTGTGTAATTGATTTCAAAGGAAATTGGGATGAAAGATTGCATTTAGTAGAGTTTGCCTATAATAATAGTTTTCAGAAGAGTATAGGCATGGCTCCCTATGAGGCATTATATGGAAGGAGATGTAGGACTCCTGTCTGTTGGAGTGAGGTAGGTAAAAGAAAATTGACAGGACCTGAACTGGTACAAGTTACCACTAAAGCTGTTGAAATTATCAAAGAAAGACTTAAAACAACTCAGAGTAGACAGAAAGACTACGCAGATAGGCGTAGAAGGACTTTGGAATTTAGTGTAGGAGACCATGTATTCCTTAAGGTATCTCCAATGAAAGGGATATCTCGATTCGGGATGAAGGGTAAGTTAAGCCCTAGATTTGTTGGACCTTTTGAAATACTCGAGAGGATAGGGGATGTAGCTTATCGTGTAGCGTTACCTCCTAAGTTAGAAAATCTGCACGATGTGTTTCATGTATCGATGTTGAGGAAGTACCAGCTGGATCCTGGTCACATACTCGATCATGAAGCCATTAAAGTGGATGAGAAAGTAAGGTACATTGAAGAGCCTGTGCAGATATTGGATCAAAAGGAGCAAATTCTTAGGACCAAGAAGATCCCATTGGTTAAGGTATTATGGCGACATCATGATATGGAGGAAGCCACATGGGAAAGTGAGGATCAAATGAAGGAAAAGTACCCTTATTTGTTTCAAGAAGGCACGAGTGGTGTCTAATTTCGAGGACGAAATTCTCTAAGGAGGGAGAATTGTGGCATCCCAAAATTCAAAGTCGGGCCATAAGGTGCGTTAAAGCTTCTAATTAGGTAATAAAATTACCTATGGTTTATGCTTTAGCCATTAGTCTTTTTAAGATTAGATGATTTGTGCATATGTTTGTGAGATTTTAAATTTGATAGATTAATGATAATAATCTATGCTTGGCCATGCACTTTATAAACTAAATTTCAATAAATAAAATGTCACAAGACTTTGGCCATGTTGAAAATTAAAATTTAAAAATTTATAGAAGAAATTAAAAAAAAAGGGGGAAAAGTTAATTTTTAGATTGGGCCTTAGGCCCATTGGCCTAAGCTTTAGTGGGCCAAGCTAGCCGGCCCAATAGGAGCCCATGGAGGGGCTGTCGACCGGCCCATAGAGGCCCAAGGAGGTGTGGCCGTCGGCCACAAAGGAGGCCCAATCCCAAGCCCAAATTCAAAGCCCATTATGCATGCATTGAGACAAGTGGCACAAAGGAGAATGGCATGCATTGGCTAATTAGGAGGCAAACAATGATTACTAATGATGAGGTTTAGGGGGATAAAAGAGAAGAGAGAGAGAGGGGTGGCCGGTTACCTCATTCGGCCAAGAGAGTGAGAGAGAGAGAGAGATTTCGAGAGAGAGAGGGAGAGTGGCCGAGAGAGAGGAGGAGCCGAGGAGGAGGAGTCGTCGTCCGTCCGCCGTGGTCGCCGCCGTGTGCCGTCGTCCGTCCGGTCTAGAGGCAAGTTGGACTCCTCTAGCTGCTCTTGCATGTGTGTGTGTTACATGTATGTTGAATTTTGGGTGATTAGGAGAGGAAAACCGAAGTATGGATGGTTTGTTCTTGAGTGGTGTTGCTGCTTTCGCTTGAACAGTTTGAGTCAGATTGTTGTGTGAGCTTGCATGCATGTTTAGAGTCCGATTTTGGCTTCAATATCTGCATGAAAGTTGTATCTAACGTCTTAAACTACAACATACTAAAATTTAGTGGAAAATGATGGAGATTTTAGGGGTTAAACTCTCATCTTACGGAGACCTCAGATCTGGAACGATTTCACTGACCTCTTGTTGGATTTGTGGTTGCATGTTGATTTGTGCTAAGAATCTCTCTTCGATTTCTTCATGAAAGTTGTAGAGGACATCTTAAATACAACATACTCAAATTTGAAGTGAAATGAACAAGTATAACCTAGCAAATCGACTAGATCTTGAGGACGGTGATTCTGGAGATGTATTACAGGACACCCGAGACATCATGGACCTAAATGACGACTATACTCTGGTTATTTGACTTAGATCTCTTCACGAAACTTGTATAGGACATCTTGATGTAGAACATATCTGAATTTCAGAGGAAACGAAGAAGAATAGGAAGGTAAAAACTCAGTATTTCGGAGAAGCATGTACTGGACGTTTCGGTGATGGATCCAGAAGCTTCATGAGACTGTAGAAATTAATCTAAAAATAATTTGACTTGTAAGTCTTCATGAAAAATTTACTTTAATGTCTTGGCTATAACTCAACAAAATTTCGTAATTTGTGGATGTCGTATGGATATTTTAATCGAATTTCTTCAGAAACTGTGCATTCTGATTTCACCCGAAAATGACATGCCGTTTTGTGAGAATTGTGAAATTGTGTGAAATTCTATTTGGCCATGTATTTTGCATGAAATTATTATCCTATTGTCTTGTTTATCACTTGCCTTAATTTTATAATTTTTGGGAATTTATAGTTATTAAATTTAATATTTTCGAAAATGACATAAGCTGGAATTTAAATAAATGAAAAAGGGCATGAAAAATGGATTATTTTATTTGGCCATAAATGCCATTAAATTTTATTTCATAAATAATTATACCATGTATCATGTATGATGAGGTCTTGATGTATGCATGACATTGAATTGAGATGCATGTATGAATTCCATGCCGAATATGACTTGTTTGACATCACATCATATGCCATGCTAAATTAAGACCGAAATTGGTAAACATGGGTAATGTTAAATGAGGAGATTGTGGTGGCAGAGGATGATGCCCGGAATGTATAGAGATACATTGCCGGATGGCCCTGGGAGATTCAGGATGCCCGGAAAGTTGGGGGTGCCGGAAGCCCTATCGGAGGTCTTTGCTCAAGGGGAATGCCTCGCGATGCTAGGATTGGGGTGTGGGATGCCCGGCTAGGGAGTGTAAATGCCGGAAGCCCTGTCGGAGGTCTTTGCCTAAGGGGAATGCCTCGTGATGCCAGTTGGGATGTGAGATGCCCGGAATGTGGGGGGCCGGATGCCCGGTGGCCTGGAATGGCTGAATGCCGGAGGTTTTCTCGCATGGGATGCGAGTGTATAATATGAGATGAAATTGATGATCCGAGGAAGGGTGATGTGGTGATCAAATTGAAAGTTAAAAATGAAAATTAACCCATGGCATGATGATATGCATGATGATGATGATGATATGTGATGTGATATGATGACGATCACCCATATGATGATATGCCTAATGATGATGATGATATGTGATGTGATATGATGACGATCACCCATGGCATGATGATATGCATGATGATGACATGATATATGATACGGCATGATGACATGTATGATATGATGATGCCATGATGATGATGACATGTATATGATATGATGATGATGACACGTATGGTATGATGATGTCATGACATGTGCGTAATATAATAATGTCATGATGACAATTATATGAGTATGACATGATGATACACATGTATGTGTTATGATTGTGATGATGATGCATGATAGTATGCGCATGGCTTCAAGGTAACGCCTGCAATGCATGTATGATTTGTATGATGCATTGAGTGGTTATTCGATTTCTTTACCTGCTGAGTGGTTGTACTCACCCCTTTTGGAGACAAACATTTCAGATTAGCAGCATGTCGCTTCCTGCCGTCGCGCAGGGTGCATTTTACGGTTTACCATCCGATGTCGAGGTAGAGTGCGAGGAGTTCGGCTGTCCTTCTGTACTTGGATTGACATATATTTGTGTGCGCTGTTTTGTCATGTACGACATAGGCCTGGCTGGGTGCCCAGTCGTCCAGGAGTTCGTCTCCGTCCACGTTCGTCGCGACGGGGTGATGAGAGGGATGTTGCCACCGCCACCGCCTAACGCACCGGATTGGGTGTGAGGCCCGTGCGTGACGAGTAGAAGCTGGTTTTGGGATAGTTAGCCGACACGATGATGGGGGTTGTGCACGTGAGATGTAGAGGGTCGAGGGTTCTTTTTTGGGGTTTTAGGCTGGACATGGCTGAGTCCTAGCTTTTCCTTTTGATGTATCGACCCAAAGAAGTCCCATCTTGAAAATATATATAAATAAAGTGTCGTGGCTTGTCTATAAAATCATGATGATTAGTGGTGTGTATTTGTATCATGGTTGGTAGGGGAAGAGATGGTGATGTTTTATTTTACTTCCGCTAATGAGTCGCGCTGGGACCGATTTAAAAAAAAAAAAAAATGCCTTTGAACTACGACGCTTCTTCTAAGTAAAATGAAAAAGGGTAATAAAATGTAACATTGGTGCTTGTGGCGACCTTCGAAGGGTTCGGGGTGCTACATGAACAGCAAGTTCAGGCTGTTATAAGGTCTTTTCTTGACAATTGGGAGCATATGAAGATCAATATGACGCATAATGAGAATATTGTCACTTTTGATGATATTGCGCGTCATTTGGAATTAGAGGATGAGCGCCTAGAGGCTGCGAGATCCCTCTACCCATGCTTATGTTGCTGAATCGAGTTCGTGCAAAGCTTCGGGCTTCAAGCGCAAGAGGAATCTTCAGTTCAACAACAAAGGGAAGATGACTGATCAGGCACCCAAGAGGGCTAAGACATTCCGACGCAAGAAGCGTGGTGGGAAGAAGGACAAGGCCAAGATGGAGTGCCACAATTGTGGCAAGTTGGGTCACTTTGCTCGTGAATGCACTAAGCCGAAAAAAGGTACCCTATTACTCCATTACTTTGAGTATTGCTTTTGTTTCTAGTATTGTAATGCTTGCTGAATCTTATCCAACGTGGACTGTAGACTCAAGAGCAACAGACCATGTAGCTAGAGACCGAGAAGCATTTGTGGAGTATCGTCGGATACCGCTTGGAAGAAGATGGATATATGTTGGGAATAACTTAAGAGTTGAAGTGAAGGGTATCGGCACATGTAAATTAATCTTACATGGTGGTCGAAACCTATTCCTGCATGATGTCCTTTATGCTCCAGATATTCGACGAAACTTGGTCTCCGTAGTTGTTCTTCTTAGCTTAGGTTATGTATTGAATTTCCATGGTGATTGTGTTGACATTTTGTATGGAACAGTTTATTATGGTTCAGGTCATGTATCGAATGGTTTTATGGTGTTAAACATTGATTATGATTAGTACAATGTTAATGTTGATTGTTGTTTTTCTTTAATTGCATCTTTTAATAATGTTAAGATTGATGCAAGCACTTGGCATGCTAGATTAGGTCACATTGGATTGCAAAGAATGCAAAGATTAGCTAGAGAAGGCCTTTTAGGGTCACTAACTAATGTTAGTCTATCCGTATGTGAACATTGTCTAGTGGGAAAAGAAACTAGAAAACCATTCGGTAAAGGTACTAGAGCTGAATTTCCATTGCATCTCATACATTCTGACATTTGTGGTCCTTTGAATGTGAGGGTGAGGCATGGAGCCTTATATTTCATCACTTTCATAAATGACTTCACACATTTCGGTTATGTCTTTCTGATCTCCCATAAGTCAGAAGCATTAGACTGCTTTAGACGATATATAGCGATGGTAGAGAATCAGTTGAACAAAACAATAAATGCATTGAGAACTGATCGTGGACGTGAGTATCTATCAGAGCAATTCAAGGCTCTTTGTGATGAAAAGGGAATTGTACAACAATTGACTATTCCTGGTACTCCACAACAAAATGGAGTAGCTAAGAGAAGGAATAGAACCCTATTGGAAATGGTTAGGTCTATGATGGCGCAAGAAAATTTATCTATCTCCTATTGAGGAGATGCATTATTGATTGCTGCCTATATATTTAACCGTGTGCCCTCAAAATTGGTCACTTCCACCCCTTATGAATTATGGACTGGTAGGAAACCAGACTTGAGTAGTCTACATCCATGGGGATGTGCAGCTTATAGTCATGATTTTTCCCATAAACATGGAAAATTAGGTCATAGAGGGAAGAAATGTATCTTTATAAGATATTCCGAACACTCCAAAGGGTACGTGTTCATAGGTGAACAAGCTGATGGAAGTGTGACCGAAATGGAGTCACAAGATGTCACGTTCTTGGAGAACGATTTTCCTAGTAGAGGTGAGATTGATAAGGACTTCCAATTATATGAGATGGAAGATCCTGATAACATACCCACTGATGTTGTAGAGGGAAATGAAGATTTACCTCAACACACAAGACCTAGTGGGAGTGTTGCATCGCCACGATGAATTGAATTCAAGAGAAATTCAATTGCGTAAAAGTAATCGTAAAAGTATTCCTCATCGTCGTTTTGAGATTGAAGGGGAAGCATTTATGATTGCTCAAAATGATGATACCGAGCCTAAGACTATTCAAGAGGCTCTCTCATCCTTTGACAAAGAAGAATGGAGAAAAGTTTTGGAAGATGAGATGGAGTCAATGAGGGCAAACCATGTCAGGGACTTGGTTGATCTACCACCCAATCGTAAGGCCATTGGAAACAAATGGGTCTTTAAGATTAAGCGTAGGGCGGATGGATCAATTGAAAAGTATAAGGCTTGCCTTGTGGCAAAAGGTTATACTCAATAAGAGGGTATAGACTATGAGGAAACATTTTCACCAGTTGTAAGGTTTGCCTCAATACGCCTTATTCTAGTCATCGTTGCACATTTGGACCTTGAATTACATGGATGTAAAGACGGCATTTCTCAATGGAGAATTAGATGAGGAAATCTATATGAAACAACCAATAGGTTTCATAGCTAAAGGTCAAGAGCATAAAGTTTGCAAGCTTCATCACTCTATATATGGCCTTAAGCAATCATCTAGACAAGTGGTATCTTCGTTTTCATCAAGCAATAATAACTTTTGGTTTCACGATGATCGAAGAAGATCACTGTGTATATGTCAAGCGGTCCAAAGATAAATTTGTAATTTTATTACTTTATGTGGACGATATTCTGTTGGCTGGAAATGACAAGGTTTTGGTTATCACCATAAAAGAATGGTTGTTCTCCAATTTTGAGATGAAGGACATAGGAGAAGCTGCTTATATATTAGGAGTTAAGATCGAATGAGATCGATCAAGGAAACTCCTTACTTTAACACAAGAGTCTTATATTATGAAGATTCTTGAGCGTTTCAATATGCAGCATTGTAATCCTATTGATACCCCTGTCATGCAAGGTGAAGGTCTAAGTACTGAGATGTGTCTTAAGACTCCAGAAGAAATCAAAGTGATGGAAACTGTTCCTTACGCTAGTGTAGTCGGAAGTTTGATGTATGCTATGATGTGTACTCAACCCGACATATGCTATGCCGTGGGATTGGTGAGCCGATATTAATCAAATCCTGGTCAAGCACACTGGAAAGTAGTTAAGAGGATCTTGAGATACTTGAAGGGCATCATGGACTATCGACTTTGTTACCAAGGGAATGATTTATGCCTAAAAAGTTATTCAGATGCTGATTAGGGTGGAGACCTCGATGAGCGTAAATTGACTTCTGGATATGCATTCTTACTCAATGGAAGTGCAATTTCTTGGAATAGCAAGAAATATACATGCACGGTCTTAATGGAGGCAGAATTTATTGCATGCTCTGCTGTAGTGCAAGAAGTAGTATGATTAAAACGTTTCTTAGAAGATTTAGCGATTGTTATTGAGGTTCCAAGACCGGTGATAGTTTATTGCGATAGTCAAGCAGCCATTGGCTATGTGAAAGATCCCAAGTATCATGGAAGGACAAAGGACATTGACATACAGAATAACTTCATCAGAGATATTATAGCGCAGAAAGAAGTGATCCTGTAATACATTTCAACCATTAGAATGGTTGTTGATCCATTTACGAAGGCTATTCCTAGAGACATGTTCTTGACCCATAGGATGTCACTAGGATTGCGTAGAATGTGATATCTATTATTATAAAGGATCATTAGTTTATGTATTTATGGACATATGTATTTTACTTGTTTGTTTATTAGTGATTTGATGTTTTATCAAAAAGTACAAATCCACTATGAGACTAGCACAAACACATATATATTATTGAAAAGTATGTCGGCAGGCAATGATTGGCTCACTCACACGAGCAATCGCCTCAAGTGCTGTAGTTAGCACGTTGAGATGAGACGTTATGTACAAATAAATGCTGAAGAGCAAGTTTGGTACATAAAATATGTCACCTTGATTGGAGTCAAGATGAGGTCTGTGATTTTATTTATAATAAAACCGAATATGATATTCCCACAATCATGTATGCCTGTAAAATGCCAGATGCGAGTACTTAATTGGGCGCTATAGAAAGCGAGCTGATGTAGCACTCGGGCTAAACATGAGTACGTGATTGGCATGTGACTATGTTTAGGCTAAGATCTGTATAGTGGATATGGTTAATAAATGACATACGCTCTCATAGAAAGAGAAATCCACTATAGCATGTAATTCATACTACATGTGCATTATACAACCAATAAGGGAAGGTGAGTAAAATTATCCCTATTTACTCATCGTGTGAGTCCTTGAGGTAATTTATAATTTACCTCAATTTTGTGCCCTATGTTACTTCGACTATGTTCTCGAAGTGAAAGATCAATGTTGCTATTTTAGCATGTTACGGGCGGTCATGAATAGATATAGCCTATGGGACGTGTCTAGGAAAGCAGTTGTTCTGAAATTGAGAGAGACATGAGTGCGAAGGAAGACTATTGTTGTTTTACATCTATCGTGTGTATTTACTGGTTGACCAATTATATCGCCCTATGTGGTTGCGGATGTAATTGTAAATACATAGTGTTTTGAGAATAGTCAAGTATAGCCTTTAAGGGATAGGTATACTCGGACTGATGTAACAAAATATATTTGGGGCACCGTGAGACATCAATTGTTTATTTCTTTTCGGGGTTGTAGCTATTATGTCATCCCTAACAGGTGCATAATTTGAGCTCCCAAGTGCAGGTGTGCTCACTAGTCACACGGTTTATTTGTCAGTATGAATTATTTTGTAAAATTGATGAATGTTGAATGCCTTATATTCTTGATAGAGCGCTATCAAACCCATCATGTCCGAGTGGAAGATGTAGTACTTTAGCTTTAGCCGGTACGTCCATGATGGGGTGCGAACGGAATGCACCGTTTCGTCTTGATGCGTTACGATGGAAAGTCACTAATTGAGGGTACGGAGGGAGACGTATAAAAGCCTCCCGAATACAACCATTGGAACGGTTGGCAATTCATTCGCACTAAATTCTATCCATTTCCATCAAAGAAGAAAAAGGAATTCCATTTCACTTTTGCAAGAACGATCGGCATTTACACTGTGGAAATTGGGTGTTTTCCTTGTGATTGCATCCAGACTAACGTGAGGAAGTGTTGTTCGTGATTTATTTGCAATTCAACGTTCGTTCTGGGGCTATTTGTTGTTTGCGCATCAGAATCAAGTAAGTCGTCTTCCGCCGACTCGAATTCCAATATTTGTGTTGTTTAGTAGCTGAACAAGGTAAGGAAAGATATAACTCTAAATTGAAAGTTATCCATTGTTTGTCAAGAAAGCTTGCGGGTCAATCCAAACAGTGAAGGATTTAGTTTGTAGTTGTTGTTTTGTGGTTAATCTAAGCTGAGTAAGTGTTAGATTAAAGGTAGAAACTATTTCATGATGTTTTTGAACCTTGCATGTTTCGAAATCCAAGCGTGAGTATGCTGTTTTGCTGAGTGAAGTGAGGAAATGGATGCCAAGTGGATGGATGTGGTGTATACTGTGATGAGTGAACTCACGGATGCGTTTATTCTTCGAGCCGAGCTATGGATGGGCTATTTATTAAAGAAAAGCTTGCTGAAAGTACTTGTAGTTGCTGAGATTAGGCATTGAAGTATTGTAGAAGAAGTTTGTGAAAAGATAAGCGGTTTAGCTGGGTTAGAAGTAAAGGAAATCGTGTACCTATTCTGTTCTAGGTGAAAACGGTTATGGAGTCTTCTGTTCTGTGTTATTTTCTTTATGTATGTTAATGGAAATAAGATAGAAACCATTCTACGTGATAGAACAGCTATAAGATCAAGTTATACACGTAGCTATAACCATATGAATATATAAAAACGTAGAGATGGAATTGAACTTAGTAAAACCAGTAAACTGTTTTGTGAGAAACGGTTTGACCTTTACTGATTATCCGAATTTTCTATATTCACCTAGTTAGATTTGGACTTCGAATCCTTGATGAAAATTGTAGAACACATCTTGAGGAATGACGTGTCAAAATTTGAGATTAAATGGATAAGATTTGGCTAGTGAAACAATTTTCTTTGTAGATAAAGAATCTGGACGTCGATACAAAGTGCTAGTAAAGATTATGGAAATTTTTACTCTTAATACAGTGAGAATCAGACTTAAGTTTCTTCACAGAAAATGTCAATATATGTCTCAAATATAACATACTAAAATTTGGTAGTATTTTGATTAGAATTAATATACCTTCTATGTCCAAAACCGAAACTGTACATTTAGTTAGTAAAATGTCTGGACCTGAGAACATATATTAGATGATGTGTCTTTTATATTAGACTTGTATGACACACATAGAGTCTAATAATCCTCTAATAGATTTTATTTGTGTAAGAGTAAGTCTGATATATTATTTGAGGTGCAAATGCATATAGTATCATGTGTGTGCAATGAGTGCGGTGCATAGTGCTTGATTATGGGATAAATATCTATTCGCCATGGAATGGGACATGACATAATGGGTTTTATCTTATAATTTGGACACGCACGTGTGCTAGGTTCATGAGAGTTAGATATATAGTTAGATACTTTTGAGTCTTTTTCTTTTGCATACGATAAATGCATTAATCAAAGGTGTCGTGGTGTGAAACGTGTGCATAAGTGAGTGAATGAACCCATCGGTAGAGAGATACCGGTGATGCCCCTCGGAAGATGGGATGCCCTTGCTGAGTGGTCTTGGATGCCTCGGTTGAGAGATATCGGGATGCCTCGGAGTGAGATGCCCTTGTGTGTGATCAAGGATGCCTCGGTTGTGTGATACTAAGATGCCTCGGAGTGAGATGCCCCTTGCTGAGTGGTCTTGGGAGGACCTCGGTTGAGTGATGCCAGGATGCCTTGGAGTGAGATGCCCATGATAGAAATATTGTGGAAGTCCGGATGAGGTAACTTCTGGAAGTGACTTGATCGGGGCGGTTGAATTCCGGTTAGTGATTAATCGAGGGTGGATCATATGCTCACTAAAAATAGTTCTATTTGGCGAGTGAGTCCATTTATTATTGTTGCATTATATCTTGATATGAGATTGAGCTTGAGAAAGGTAAGCCTAGAAGTGGATGCTCATAAGTTGATTATATACATAATGTGTCAATATCCAATTGTTTATGCTTGTGATATACTTCCTTTAGCATCCTAAATTGTTCGATGATTCTCTAGCAATATTGATGACTGTGGATTGTTTAAGTTAGAGTTTTATCATTCTTTACTGGGCAAGGTTATTTGCTCATACCTTACTTTTTCAGATTGATAGCATGGATGTACCGCCAATAGCTTGATACGGGGCAGTAGTGCGTCTTGATGTTTCTCTTCATGATGTGTATGATCCCGACATTGACATGATTTTCTCCAAATATGAGGCGACTTTATGGCTGGATGACGGTAGAGTCGACTTGACATCGATGATGTTCGTTGCATGGTTTATCAACCATGAAGGGGAGATATTCGGACCTTTACCCTTTGGAGCAGGAGGACTGGAGCGGGTATGGACGGTGCCTAGACGCCTTGGATTGTGTAGAGGCTGACTGACTTTTGTTTTTTGTTAGATGCGGTGTTGTGTGGGAACTCGTGGAGTAGACACCCTCACCCTTTATCTCTGGCTTTGTTACGCCTGACTTTTGTAATGTATATGTTGTATATATAGGCGATGAACATGGAAAGAGTCCAGGTTGATAAATTTTGTAAGCCCTGATGATGATAAGAAGAAATGAAGCTTCTTGTGACCTTGTTTATGTGCATGAATGATTTGGCCAATACTTTGAATTGAAGGTAGAGTGATTGCAGGATAACCTCATAATATAAACTTGAGATTTTAAATAATCCATGTTATACATGCTAACCTTCAATGGTAAACACTATAGGTTATCTAAAGGAGTTTACAAGTTAAGTAAGATGTTAATGATAATTATAATTCCGCTTGCGCTTAGTACGTGACACTTTGGGACGTCACACCTGGCTTATCAAGGTCAGCCAATTTGTGGACCAATGAAAGTCAACAAATTGCTGCGTTGGCTTTCGAAAGACTGGAATCATGTGAAGACTTCAATTAGAGAAACTCAGAGGTCATGCCTCTATCAGTTGACAAACTGATAGGCACGCTTCAGTCATATGAAGTGGAGCAGATAAATGATGAAGAAGATCTTAAAGGTAAGAAATCAATTGCTTTAAAGTCTAACATTATTTCTCATGTTACAGATTCAGATGATGATATGGATGATGAGGAGCTAGAGCTTATGATTAAGATATTCAAAAAGCTGAATAGAAAGGGAAGAAGATTCAACTGGAAGAAGCAGAGCACCCAAAATTTTCAGAAGAGACCAATGGAGGAAAATGAAACTAGCAAAAATGTTATATGCTTCGAGTGCAAAAAAAAGGGGCATATCAGACCAAACTGTCCTCTATTGAAGAAGAAGAAAGGAAAATCTGAGAAGTACAAAAAGGCTCTTAAAGCTGAAACTTGGAGTGACACTGAGTGTGAGGATAATGAAGATGAGTATGCAAACATATGTCTAATGGCTCACTCAGAATCAGAAACTAACACTGATTCAGACTCTGACAAAGAAATTGAGGTTAGTAATCATGAAATTCCTATTAAAGACTCTAAGTATATAGATGAACTTTGCCTCAGTCTTAAATCCTATCTTAATGGGATTTCCGAACTAAAAAGGGAGAATTCTAAAATCAAGCAACAGGAAGTTTCTTGGAAAGAAAAGTTTGAAAATCTGAATATAAGTTTTGATAATTTGAAAAAAATTCTGATTCTCTTTCATTTTGAAAAGAGATATTTCAAATATTACAATTTTTTTTTTCAAAAGGATCGAAAAAACTAGAGAAATCCTTTCAACTCAATATCCTATTTCAACAAATTTGGTTTTGGTATGACTTCAGAAACTATTCCATTAATTGATTTTTCAAAAGTAAAAGAGAGAATTAAACAAAGACCTGTAAAGGGATTTTACAAAAATCACTTTTAAAAAGTTTTTGTAAAACCTGTTAGCTGAAGTACACTCAAATGTTCGAAGTGTAACAGCTCAGAACATTTCGAGAAAGAATGTCCCAAGGTTTGGAGACCAGTTAAGAAGGACTAGGCAAAGACTATCTTTAATACTAACTCTCCTAGACCCAGGAAAATCTGAGTACCAAAGAAAGTTTGAGTTTTTCTTTTGATTACAGGTCACTATTAAGAAAAAGATCAAATGGTATTTGGATAGTGGCTGCTCGACGCATATGATAGGAGATTCAAGCTGCTTCATAAAACTTGATAGATTGAATGGAGGAAAAGTGTCTTTTGGAGGAAACAACAATGGAAAAATTAAGGATGTGGAACTGTGAAGATTGGAAGGCTAACTATCAACAATATTTCTTTGGTGGAAGGTTTAAACTACAATCTACTGAGCATAAGTCAGCTTTGCGATACTGGTTTCAGAATAAACTTTCAATAAGGTATTTGTTCTGGAACGAGTCAAGACTTCTCTCAATCTTTTACTGGGCAAAGGCATGGCAACGTATACCTTCTAGACGTAAACCCAGAAAGTTCTCAATGCCTTATTTCTATTCAAGATAAAGCAAGTCTCTAGCACCGAAAGCTTGGTCATGTTAATATGAAGCAAATTGCTTAAGTTTCTTCTAAAAAGCTGGTTCGAGGCCTTCCTAATATGGCTGATCAGAAGTTTGAATTATGCACTCACTGCGTCTTGGGAAAACATGTTAGAGTTCCTTTAAACCTGTAAATCAAGTTTCTACCAGTAGAGTTTTGCAACTACTCCATATGGATCTTTTTGGACCAATCAGAACTCATAGTATTAGTGGAAAGAAAAATTGCCTAGTAATTGTTGATGATTACTCTTGTTTCACTTGGGTATACTTTCTGGCAAGTAAGTCTGAAACCTTCTCTTATTTCTCAAATTTTTCCAAGAAGGTTCAGAATGAAAAAGGGTTATGCTATTTATAGCATACAACTGACCATGGAGGTGAGTTTGAAAATCAGACTTGTGAAGTTTCGTGATGAATATGTTTTTCAACATGTTTTCTCTTCTCCATATACTTCAGAACAAAATGGGGTTGTGGAAAGGAAAAACAGATCTTGACAGGAGATGGCAAGAACTCTCTTGATAGAGAGCAAAATTTCCTCTCGATTTTGGGTAGAAGCAGTTTCTACTGCCTACTATATTATCAACAGACTATTCTTGAGACCTAGCCTAGAGAAAACTCATTATGAAGTGTATAAAGGAAAGAAGCCGAATGTTTCTTACTTTAATGTCTTTGGCTGTAAATGTTTTATTCTGAAGAATGCGAATGATCGATCTAGAAAGTTCGAGGAAAAATCAGATGAAGGAATTTTCCTTGGCTATTTGACTTCAAGCAAAGCCTACAGGGTCTTTAACAAGAAGACTCGATCCATGGAAGAAACTATGAATGTTAAGTTTCAGGATTATGTGTAGAATCAACCTGATCAGATTCAACTTGAAGAGTCTGAAACAGTTCTAGACTTAACAAAGTCTATTTCCCTTGAAGAGATTCAGACTTTTGGAGTACAGCAACAAGCAAAACGAGATGATTCAAATGAAGCAGAGGATCAACAGACTCTCAGACCAAATAGCAACCGGAAGCACAAGTCAAGTCATCCCAAAGAACTCGTCATTGGCAACATTAATGAAGGAGTTCGCACTAGATCCAAAGCAAGAGAAGACTCTAGTGCTTTAGCACTTTTTTCTGAGATAGAACCAAAAGAAGTAGAAGAAGCATTGTCTAATGAAAGCTGGATAGAAGCCATGCAGGAGGAACTCATACAATTTACAATCAATGATGTATGGGAGCTAATTCCAAAACCCAAAGGCAAATCTGTTATTGGAACGAAGTGGGTTTTTAGAAACAAGATGGATGAAAAAGGAAAAGTGGTCAGAAATAAAGCAAGACTCGTGGTGAAATGATACACATAGGAAGAAGGGATTGACTATGACGAGACCTATGCACCTATAGCAAGGTTAGAAGCAATTAGATTATTGCTTGTTTTTGCTTGTTTTCAAAATTTCAGGTTATTCCAGATGGATGTCAAAAGTACCTTCCTCAATGGATTTATTCAAGAAGAAGTCTATGTGGAACAACTACTAGAATTTGAAGATCCAAGAAAACCAGACTCAGTCTACAAATTGAAGAAGGCTTTATATGGTTTGAAGCAGGCACCTCGAACTTGGTATGAAAGGTTGAGTAAGTTTCTAACTCAGAATGGTTTTGAAAAAGGAAAAGTTGATACTACTCTGTTTATTAAAAGGGAAGGAAAAGATTTTCTACTTGTATAAATTTATGTAGATGATATAATCTTTGGTTCTCCTAACGAAACTCTATGCAAGAAATTTTCAAGATCTACACATGATGAATTCGAAATGAGCATGATGGGTGAATTGACCTTCTTACTAGGATTGTAAGTTAGACAATCAAAGAAAGATATATTCATTCACCAGGAGAAATATGACAAAGATCTCATCAAGAAATTTGGTTTGGAAAATTGCAAGAAGACAAAAACTCCTATATCGAGTTCATCAAAACTGGACAAGGATGAAGGAGGGAAGAAAGTAGATCAGAAACTTTACAGAAGCATGATCGGTTCTCTTCTCTACCTTAAAATTTGTTTTGAAAAGACATTTTTCCTTGTGACCTTTCGTATACCCCCTTTCATTGTGAACTTTCATTTCTTTTTAAATACTTTCTAGTATTTCTTTCGATCACATCTTTTCAAAACCCTAGAATACCGATTCTCTCTCACTCTTGTTTTTATTTCAAAACCCTTATGCAAGTTTCCACTTTTTTCACTCGAACATGTCTACGAAATCTTCTAAGTCTGCATATATGTCGCACCAAAGGAAATCTTCTCGGATCGCAAGTCGGGGCCTCGGAATGTGCCGAAGGACCGACTCATTTCAATCTCACCGGTGAAGACTCGCACAACTCTCCGTAGAACTCTCCACAGAACCCTCCGCGCCAACTTTTGGAATAAGAGGTTGATTAAGAAGCAGTTCCTCTTAGAGTCTTGACACCCCAGGTTCTTTATAAGCATTATGGTTATTTGAAACAGGGTGGTTCTCCAATGTCCTTTATTACTAGTTTTCGAAAAGCCATGGGCATGGGAATGGAACTCTGTTCTTAAGAGCGATGGAGAGAATAAGAGTGGCATCGAAAGGATCCGCAGAAAAAGCTTTTCTTCATTTTCCTTTTGATCCTAGATTTAGTTCTGAAAATCAGCCTGAAAATAAGGATTATGATGAGCGGATGTTTTCGAATTTTCAATCCAGGATGGGTGTGGCTGTTGATGTGCTTGGTGAGAGAACGAAATTGTTTCGTTCTAAGGAACATAAAAGGGTTTACGCCCAGATGTTGAATAGAGAAGTGATAAACCCTCGAACAGTAGATTTTGACTTCCTAGACTCGATTAAAGTAAACTTGAGGTAAAAGTTAGCCATCCTTCAATTAGAAAAGTTTTGTGCAGAGATGGCTGTGGCTTATCCAGAATTGACCGCATACTTCTACTCGAATCTATCTTTCCTTGACTAGAATCGCATTCAGTTTATTGTTTGTGATAAAGCTTTTATTGTAGATGTTGACATTCTGGCCTACATTCTAGGAGTGGAAGGATGTGGTTTTCAACCAACCAACATCTCCATTGGTCAAGCCACCAGATTCCTAGTAAAAGACAGACTGCCAAGTAAAGGTATCACTTACTCTTGATTGCCAGCCTCCAACATTTTGTTGCACAAAATTGTCATCAATTGCATCAGACCCAAGGTAGCCTCTAAAACAGATGTTTCCTGATTTGAGGCAAGAATCATGTGGGCAATAAGCAATGGGATGCATTTCTCACTTCTCATACTATCCCGCTACATATGTACAGGATAGTTATGAAAGAAAAGGCCGCTTGCCCTACTCGCCTTGGTTACAAAGCTATTCCGCCATTTTCAGATCCAGTTTCGCTTCACTTTGTTCCCAAACCTGCTCCTATGGAAATAGGAATAAAGATGATATAAAAAATGAGTCTGAAGGATCTGAGTAAGGCCATTGAGCTTTTGAAGAAGGAATCCTTGAGTAAAACCAAGGAAGGCCTTGCTGCTGCAAGAAAGCACAAAGGCAAGGAAGCTGTGTAAGAAACGACAAAGAAAAGGAGATCACTTATCCTGCAGGATGAAGATGATGAAGATGATCTTACCATTTCTACCATTGCCCTAAGGAATCTTCAAAGTGGTTTTAAGAAATCAAAGGAAAGAGAAGGAAGAGACAGAGAAGCAGAAGAAGAGGAAAAAGAAGTAGAGCAAGAAGAAGCAGAAAAAGAAGAAGAAGAAGAAGAAGAAGGAGAAGAAGAAGAAGAGGAAGAAGCAGGAGCTAAGGATGAAGAAGAAGAAGAAGAGAAGGGTGAGGATTGTTCAAGAAAATTCCCTTACTATTTTGAAGTTGACTAAACCTTTCCAAAGTTTAGTCTGAAGACTTCTAGATGAAGTGTCAAAGTCTGAAGACCACCAGACTTTAGGTTCAAAGTCTACTCACACTGACAGATTCCAGACTGAATGCTACTGAAGAATGAAGACTTATCTAAATGCTATATTATCTTTATTTCTTCAAGGATGCGATTCATATGGCTTATGGATGGCTTTCTAACTAGATATAACACCTACATGATTGATTATCCTTAATGGAATCAATTCCGATAATCAAATTCTTTGGAAGGCAAGCAAACTTGGATAGTTCTACTTATGGAAACCAAGATCTTGATTGTATGGGCAAACAAGATTGACGGGCTTTCATCTTAATCAATCAACCCACTCGAGATCCCTTTGATTGATTCTTTCTAACAAGTAGATTGGAAGAATTCATTTGGAAAGTGCCAACGGTCATGAAGGCATGAAGGAGTATTTAAGGCGGACTCTCTAGTTGTTCAATAGTGTGCATGAAAGAGAAATTTTAAAGTCCTGAAGCTTCCTAGTTCCTTGTTATGTCATTTACGAGCTCAAAGTTATATACAAAAGAGAGAAACTCATAGTGAGACTTTGTGTGAGACCAAGAGAGGTTCTTCGCCGTGAAGTCGAGACGCAAGACCGCAAGACCGTAAAATCTCTTTTGATTCTTAGTGAAATCCAACTAGTGGGCTGTCGGCGTGGGAGAGTAGACATAGGCTTGATCTAAGCCGAATCACTATAAACCTTGTGTCTTTATTCTCTTCCCTAAACTCTTTTTTATTCTATTCATAGTTTTATATAACTGCTATATTTTGATTTTGTTCATAGTCAATTGTTTTCTAAAAAGCAAACTATCACTACTGAATCTTGCAAAAAAATTTGTTCACATCTATTCACCCCCCTCTAGGTGTTCATACTAGCCCTTTCAATTAGTATAAGAGCTTGTGTGCTTATTTTATTGAAATTTTTTTACTTCTTAAGCTAAAGATCTATGCTAGTATTTTAGCTCTAGGTTTAATTGAAGGTCAAAGCAACATTATACCTCCTTACTTTGATGGGAAGGAGTACATTGTTTGGAAAAATAAGATGAAGGCATTCTTGAGATTGAAAGATCCCCTGGAATGGGATGTGGTAAAAAAAGGGATCAATCCTAAAGCTACATCAGCCTCAGAAAGAGGAAAGGAAGTTGTAGATGCTGACGAAATGACACAAGAAGAATTAACCAAGAGACAAGCTCTTGATGCTAAAGCTATCTACTCTTTATATTGTGCTTTATCTCCTACTTTGTATAATCGAATTACTTCCTGTGAAACAGCGAAAGAAGTCTTGGATAGATTGCATGTTACCTATGAAGGAACTGATCGAGTAAAGGAAACAAAAATCAATATTTGACTCAAACAGTATGAAGCCTTTAAGATAAAGCCTGGAGAATCCATCACTGATATGTTGAGTTGCTTCACAGAGATTGTAAATGGCCTGGCATATCAAGGATAACCAATCTCAAGACCAATGAAAGTTAATAAATTGCTGCGTAGACTCTCCAAAGACTGGAATTACATGAAGACATCAATTAGAGAAACCTAGAGGATCTTGCCTTTATTAGTAGATGAACTTGTTGGCACACTTCAATCATATGAAATGGAGCATATTAATGAGGAAGAAGATCCTAAAGGTAATAAGTCAATTGCTTTAAAATCTAATGATGATTATGATGATACAGATTCATAAGATGACATGGACGATGAAGAACTAGCACTCATGATTAGGAAGTTCAAGAAGCTAAATAGAAAGGGAAGAAGATTCAACTGGAAAAAGCAGAGCACGCAAAATTTCCAGAAGAGACCAACTGAGGACAATGAGATCAGCAAAGATGTAATATGCTTCGAATGCAAGAAAAAAGGGGCATATTAGACCTAATTGTCCTTTGTTGAAGAAAAAGAAAGAAAGAACTGAGAAGTATAAGAAGGCTCTCAAAGATGAAATCTGGAGAGACACTAAATGCAAGGAAAGTGATGAAGATATGCCCACATTTGTCTAATGGTCAATTTAGAGTCAGACTTAGATTTTGAAATAGATTCAGATTAATACTCAGACAAAGAAATTGAGGTTATCCCTATTAAAGTCTCAAAGTATATAGATGAACTCTGTCTCAACCTCAAAACATCTCTTAAAAGGATTTCCGAGCTAAAGAGGGAGAATTCTAAACTAAGGCAACAGGAAACTTCTTGGAAAGAAAAGTTTGAAAATCTTAATAAAATTTTTGTTGATTTGAAAGAAAATTCAGATTTTCTTTCGAAAGAAAATGCTTTTTTGAAAGAAGATATTTCAAGTATCACAAAAAGATTTTCAAAAGGATCTAAGAAGTTAGAGAAAATTCTTTTCGTACAAAGACCTTATTTTAACAAAATTGGTTTGTGAATGACTTCATAAACTATTCCTTTAATTGATTTTCCTAAAGTTAAAGAAAGAATTAAACAAAGACCTACAAAGGCATTTTACAAAAATCATTTTCAAAAGGTTTTTGTAAAACCTATTGGCGGAAGTGCTCTCAAATGTTCAAAGTGTAACAGTTTAGAACATTTCGAGAAGGAATGTCCCAAGGTTTGGAGACCTGTTAAGAGAGATTGGGCAAAGATTGTTTTTAATACTAACTCTCCAAGACCCAAGAAAATATGGGTACCAAAGACAGCTTGAATTCTTCTTTTGATCACAGGTCACTATTAAAAAGAAAATCAAATGGTATTTGGATAGTGGCTATCCAAGATACATGACTGGAGATTCGAGTTGCTTTACAAAGTTTGTTCAAATAAATGGTGAAAAAGTCTCTTTTGGTGGGAACAACAAAGGAAAATTTGTTGGTTGTGGAATAGTGAAGATTGGAAGCCTCACTATCAATAATGTCTCATTGGTAGTGAAAGGGCTAGCGAGAACACCTAGAGGGGGTTGAATAGGTGTAAATAAAAATTTTCGCAGGACTTAATGAAAGTTATTTGCTTTTAGAAGATGTTAGACACTAAGCATATTTCAACTTTAAGCAAATAGAAAATCAGTAAATAAAAGTAAGAAGTTCATGGAAAAGAGAATATCAACACAGGATTTATAGTGGTTCGGCTTAGATCAAGCCTACGTCCACTCTCCTCGCTGACAGCCTATTGGTTGGATTCCACTAAAGATCAAAAGAGATGTTACAGCTTGTGATCTCGACTTTCATAGTGATGAGTCTCCATCGAACTCTCACATAGTCTAACTAAGACTTTCTCTCTTTTGTATATAATGTTTAGCTCGATGAATGAAAAAGAAAGAGACTAGAAAGCTTCAGACTTTGGAATTCTCTTTCAAGCACCGTATCGAACAACCAGAGAGTCAATCCTTAAATACTCCTTCATGCCTTCTCCACCGTTGGCACTTTCCAAAGGAATTCTTCTAATCTACCCATTGGACAGAATCAATTAAGGTGATCTCGAGTCGTTAGATGATTTGTGTTGAAAGCCCGTCAATCCTATTCGCCCATACAAATCAGGATCTTGAGTTTCCATAAGTAGAACCTTCCAAGTTTAGCTTGCCTTTCAAAGATCTTCATATCGGAGTAATTTTCAATAAGAATAATCAATCAAGTATATGTGAAATACAGCTATAAGTCTTCCAATAACCATACAATTCGAAACTTTGAAGATAATCTTGCATCCGGATAAAAGTCCTGCATTTGGATAAGTCTTCATACTTTAGTATGGAACCTGTTAGTGAGGATAGACTTTGAGATTAAAATCTGGTGGTCTCTGTCGGTCTTTAGACTTTGACGATAAATTCTTGAGATATTCCGATATAGACTTGGAAAGGTTTTGTCAACTTCAAAACAATAAATGAGTTTTCTCTAACAATCTCCCCCTTTTTGATGGTGACAAAACTTTCCTGTAGATTTGGAAAACTTTTAATCTGTAAAGTAGCACTTATGCAATATATATAATATCTTAAAAATTTGATTAGGACTTTGAAAACCTTGATTCTGCAACCACAGAACACATGTTAGTCCAAACCCGTCATAAGTAATATCGCAAACTTAGTCACTGCACTGCAAGCATCAAAAGATTAACAATATCCAAAGTCAAATGTCAAACCAAACCATAAAAAAAAAAAAATCCATAGAAAATAAAGTTCAAAGTTAATAAAATCAAAATGCAAATCTGCACTCAAACTCTCCCTCTTTTTGTCATCAGCAAAAAGTGGAAGAAAACGATTGAAAAGAGTTGGATAAAATTAGGGCTGCTTAGGGATACGAACGAGCTAGAAATCCCCCATGGACTTGACAGTGTCTTCAAGCTTCTGCAAAGACTCCTTAAGCTGTTGAATATCCGCACCCTTTGCCTGTTCTTGCAGTTGAAGCTTTAGGGCTTGAATCTATTCTTAAGGAGAGTCTGTAGATGCCTTGAAGACAGTCATCATGTGCTTCATTTCAAACTCAAAAGCATATTGTTGTCCCTTTAATTCCAAAAGAAGCTCCATCACTCTCTGAAAATCTACTGAGTGATCTATAGTAGTGCTGGGTCCAGCCGAATCAGTTGCAGGAGTTTGAAAATGAGGGGGAACGTCAGTTGTTCTATCACCATGACTAGGAGTGTATGCCTTGAAATCTGCTTAAGGAAATTGAGAGGTATAGACATCTTCTGGGTCTGGTGGAGATCTGATAACATCACTAGCAAAGATAGGTGAAGAAGTACCTCATTTTTCACCATCTCCCCCTATCTTTGTGCCTTCAAGTGGAGAGATATGTTCTTCTTCATGCTCTGCTTCAGCACTATAGCGGTGTTGTTCTCCAGTCTTTCCACTCCTTGTCTTCTCCGAATCATCGGATAATGATGCAGCCAGTGTTGGTTCAAAAGAGTCATCACAACTCCTTTCTTCTTCGCTTCTTCTTCCTCCTTGTTCTTCTCTTTCTCCTCCTCCTCCTTCTTTTCTTCTTTCTTCTCTTTCTTCGTCTCTTCTCTATGTTCCTTCTTGATCTTTGTTCTCTATATGGCTCACATAACTCTGTAGATTCCGCAAGGTGATAGCTGAGATAGTGAGATCATCATCATCTTCTTCTTCATCTTCTAAGATAAGAGATCTCATTTTCTTCACTGATTCTGTCATGGGCTCATTGCCTTTCCTTTTCTTTGCAGCAGAGTCTTGCTTCACCTTTCTGGGGGACTTCTCCTTAAAACGCTTCGGCTCCTTGCTTAGTTCCTTCAGCCTCATCTTAGAAACCATTTTGAGACCAATAACCATTGGAGCAATGGTTCTAGCACAGAGAGGAGCAGGAAGCTTGATCTTGAAATGCTTGAAGGGTTGTGAGATAAGCGCAGAGTAAGGGAGTTGTCCCTTGTCTTTCACCATAGTTCTATACATGTGCATAAGAGTTATGTGAGGCAGAGAGAACTTACGACCAGAGATGATGTCTATTTCGATGACATCTTGATATATAGCTGAAGCCCTAATGACCATATTGAGCACGTGCGAGCTATCTTGTAGGTTTTAAGGGCCGAACAATCGTACGCTAATCTAAAGAAGTGCTCTTTTGTTACTAATAAATTAGTATTTTTAGGATTTGTTGTTAGTGCTGATGGTATATAGGTTGATGAAGAAAATGTCAAAGCAATCCGTGAATGGCCAACGCCTAAGACCGTAGGAGAGGTGCGTAGCTTTCATGGATTGGTGAGTTTTTATCGGCGATTTGTGAGAAATTTCAGCACCATTGCTGCACCTTTGACCGAGGTTATCATAAAGCACGTGGGTTTCACATGGGGAGAAGAGCAAGAGAAAGCATTTAATCTGCTAAAAGATAAGTTGACTAATGCTCCTTTGTTATCTTTACCGAATTTCAGTGCTACTTTTGAGATAGAATGCGATGCTTCTGGTACAGGAATTAGAGCCATGTTGATGTAAGGAGGGCGTCCCATAGCTTATTTCAGCAATAAATTGAGTGGAGTAACATTGAATTACCCTACCTATGATAAAGAGATGTATGCTTTAGTGCGAGCTTTGGAGACTTGGCAACATTATTTATGGCCAAAGGAGTTTGTGATCCACACCGACCACAAGACCTTGAAGTACCTGAAAGGACAGCAGAAGTTGAATGAAAGACATGTTAAATGGATGGAGATCATCGAGACTTTTCCATATGTGATCAAGTACAAGAAAGGTAAGGAGAATGTGGTAGCCAATGCACTTTCTCGAAGGTATGCGATTCTAACTATTTTAGAAGTAAAGTGTTTAGGTTTTGAGCATATCAAGGGCTTATGTACTGATGATGATGACTTTGGGAGTGTTCTTTGCGTGAAATGTTGGTGTGAGAAGCGCATAGTGGTGGTTTAATGGGGCATTTTGGCATTAATAAGACTTATGAAGTGCTGCATGAACATTTTTATTGGCCACATATGAAGAGAGATGTCACATGTGTCTGTGAGAGATGCATTGCTTGTAAGCAATCGAAGTCTACAACTAAACCACATGGCTTGTATACACCATTACCTATTCCAACGCATTCTTAGACTGAGATTTCTATGGATTTTGTGTTAGGATTGCCTAGGTCTAAGTATGGTAGAGATTCTATTTATGTGGTTGTTGATCGGTTTTCAAAGATGGCTCATTTTATACATTGTCATAAACCGATGATGCATCTCATGTTGTTGATTTGTTATTTAGGGAGGTTGTACATTTGCATGGCATGCCTAGATCGATTGTTTCAGATCGAGATTCTAAATTTCTTAGCTACTTTTGGAAAATATTGTGGAAAAACTAGGAACACGGTTGTTATTTTCTACTACTTGTCATCCATGAGACCAATGGTCAAACCGAGGTAGTTAATAGAACTTTAGGGGTATTGTTGTGTCCTATTATTAAAAAGAACATAAAATCTTGGGAAGATTGCCTGCCGCATGTTGAGTTTGCATATAATTGGAGCGTGCATTCTGCTACTAAATTTACACCATTTGAGGTTGTCTATGGTTTTAATCCGTTAACTCCGTTAGATTTAACCCCTTTACCTATTGATGAGCGTGTGGATTTAGATAGAGCAAAGAAAGCTGAATTTGTCAAGGCGTTGCATGAGAAGACGCACGCAAATATTGAGCGCAAGACGAGCAATATGCAAGGCAAGCCAACAAAGGGCGCAAGGAAGTGGTGTTTAAACCCAACGATTGGGTTTGGGTTCATATGCGCAAGGAGCAATTTCGTGAGCAGCAACATTCTAAGTTATTACCGGGAGGGGATAGACCATTCATGGTGTTGGAAAGAGTTAACAATAACACCTATAAGCTTGATCTTCCAGGTAAGTATGATGTTAGTGCTACATTTAATGTTTATGACTTGACTCTTTTTGATGCAAGTGATGATTTGAGGGCAAATCCTTTGCACGGGGGAGGGAATGATGTGAACATTGAGCCATATTGAGGAGGAGGTGTTAAGGACCCATTGTCTATTCCGACTGGTTCGATCACTTGAGCGCGTGCCAAACAATTTAGGCAACTTGTTGGCGTCATGATTCGTGATCTTTGGCGTGGAGATGACCTTGGATCAAATCTTGAAAAACTTTGGAAATCTTGGTGCAATTCGATTATCTGGTCACCAAATATTTGACCAAGTAAAAAAAAAATTATCTTCTTGTTTAGATATTTTCTAGAATATGATGCATTAGAATTCTAGGGCTAGTTTTAGGATTTGTGTAGTAACTAGAAGGCCTATATTAAGGACTGGCCGACTTTCTTTAGGAGACAGGTATATTTTATTTTTGAGGAAAGAATTGAGAGGTTCTCTTCTATTGTTCTTTTGAGGACTTGACCTTATCAAGATTCTCTTGTGGCGGTTGATTCAACTTATCGAGCGAGATAGCGAATTCTTTCGCTTGTTGCGTCTATAACGTTGGTTGGTTGACACGCGTTCGTCAATAGGTCACGTTCATACCGAGGTTGCCAATCACAGGTTTCATTGGAGGTTGAGGTTCGCAATTCGCACCATTCGGGCCTTCGTAGAATGATCTTTCCGCAACGTATCACATCAGGTGGGGATGCTGGTCCTTGTGACAGCTGCAACATGGAAGTTGAGCAGCAACTTCGATGGAGATGGCAGCAGAATACGAGGGGAGGGAGAAAAATGAAAGTAGAAGCAGTGGAGAGGAAGGAGTCAACCGAGAGGTGTGCGAAGGAAGCCAAGGAAACATGGAAAAAGTCAAGCAAGATTATCTACTCAATTAAATGCTTGTTGCCCCTAAGGAGAACAAAAATCCCTACAATTTGGCCCATCCGAATTTCCGTTCTTTTCTGAATTGTTCGAATTGATTTTCCGTAAAAATCTTGAACTCGCAGAAAATTCTTCAAAGGATGAGTCGACGTTCCTAAAATAAATCGTGACATGATAAAACTTTCAATTTCCGAAATCGGGTTCAAATTCGCAGTTAATTTCAATCTGACGCGATTTTAGCGTGACCTAATCTATTGGGTAGCTTTTAGGAATTTTTAGTGCAATTGACCTGTGGTCGATTATTTTCAAGTCACAATGTACATCTTCGACACATTGGCGATTGTCGGTTGTCGTAAAAATCTCCAGATTTCAAATACGGACACAGGGTACGAAAATGACAGAAAAATCGGTCTAGTGCCGTTCGATAGAAATTTCGCAATTAGGTGGAATCACCCACACACTAATCACATACCTCTATCGAATCGACCTATCTCTGGTCTCTGATCGATTTTGACGGTGCCGTAATGACCCTTGCAGATTAGCACGGTCGAGCAATCGATTCCTGGTTGAATTTTCAGGTCTATTGCGTTTAGATTCCTTAACAGTTTCACCTGATAGACTAGTTATCCTGTGAGTGATCAGCTTAGGGAAAAGAACTATAGGCGCGTCGATGAAAAGCCCAACTTATTCGATAGAAAACAGAACCTAAAATTCAGGACGTCACATGGACAACCTCATGAAACTCCTCGCAGACTCGAGAAATGGAAGCGGAATCGTTGTCACTACTCGGGATCCCAATATCCCATAATTATAGACCTTGGGCTTCTCCTGTAGAGCTGCGCCAATTAGATGTAGAGCAGAGCAAACTCTTGTTGTAGGAATGCGAAGATCCGGGGCCCAAAGCGAGTATCCCGAGCAAGTGCGGTTTCCTCCGAGGATTTTGCTGCTCGGAGGACTTCCGATGGCGAGCAGGATTCTTTCCTGTCATCGCCTGATAATCCCACGCTCCGTGATATCGTGTCCTTGAGCTACGACAAATTGCCCGACTGCTCAAGCTCGTTTGCTTTACTTGTGCCTCTTTCCTAAAGACTCGGACATCTTGACAAGGAGGAATGCATGAAACAGTGCTCGAGTTCACGGCCATGGAGTGCTTCAAGAATTGGTTGGTCGAAACTTGGTTCATGTGGTGAGGCGTAGGAAGTGGAGTGAAAAGCCCAAATCCCTGTGTGCCTAGTTTCCGTATGATTTCTTGTGCAAGATGGCAACGCGACTCTAATACTCCGGATCTAATCGGACACCGGGGGCACTAATCATGGTGAAGAATGCTTGTTAATTGTTCTTGCAAAAACGGGGGGAAATGGAATGCCTTCTATTCTTCTTTGATGGAAATGGAGCGTTGAAAATAAATTGAACAACACTTCCTCACGTGTCTGGATGCAATGCACCCAATTTCCATGGCATTGCCAACTGGAATGGAATGCCTTCTTCTTCCAATGGAGGTAATTTGTGCATATGTTTTGCCAACAACGAGTGACTTAAAACACTTACCCTTTCATTGTGTCTTTCCAACGTAGCATATCAAGTCCAAATGGTGCGATCCAATCGCACCCCATCATGGACGTACCAGCTAAAGTACTACATCTCCCACTCGGACATGATGGGCTTGATAGCGCTCTATCAAGAATATAAGGCATTCAACATTCATCAACTTTACAAAACAATTCATACTGGCAAATAAGTCGTGCGACCAATGAGTACACCTGCACTTGGGAGCTCAAATTATGCACCTGTTAGGGATGACATAATGGCTACAACCCCGAAAAGAAATAAACAATCGATGTCTCACAGTGCCCTAAACATATTTTGTTACATCAGTCCAAGTATACCTATCCCTTAAAGGCTATACTTGACTATTCTCAAAACACCATGTATTTACAATTACATCCACAACCACATAGGGCGATATAATTGGTCGACCAGTAAATACATGTGATAGATGTAAAACAACAATAGTCTTCCTTCGCACTCATGTCTCTCTCAATTTCAGAACAACTGCTTTCCTAGACATGTCCCATAGGCCATATCCATTCATGACCGCCCGTAACATGCTAAAGTAGCAACATTGATCTTTCACTTTGAGAACATAGTCAGAAGTAACATAGGGCACAAAATTGAGGTAAAATACAAATTACCTCAAGGGCTCACACGATGAGTAAATAGGGATAATTTTACTCATCTTCCCTTATTGGTCGTACAATGCACATGTAGTATGAATTACATGCTATAGTGGATTACTCTTTCTATAAGAGTGTATGTCATTTATCAAATATATCCACCATACAGATCTTAGCCTAAACATAGTCACGTGCTTCTCACGTACTCATGTTTAGCCCGAGTGCTATATCAGCTCGCTTTCTATAGCGCCCAATTAAGTACTCGCATCCGGCATCTTTTAGGCATACATGATTGTGGGACTATCATGTTCGGTCTTATTATAAACAAATCACAGACCTCATCTTGACTCCAATCAAGGCGACATATTTTATGTACCAAACTTGCTCTTCAGCATTTATTTGTACATAACGTCTCATCTCAACATGCTAACTACAGCACTTGAGGCGATTGCTCGTGTGAGTGAGCCAATCATTGCCTGCTGACATACTTTTCAATAATATATGTGTGTTTGTGCTAGTCTCATAGTGGATTTGTACTTATTGATAAAACATCAAATCACTAATAAACAAACAAGTACAATACATATGTCCACAAATACATAAACCAATGATCCTCTACAATAACACATATCACATTCTACGCAATCCTAGTGACATCCTATGGGTCAAGAATATGTCTCTAGGAATAGCCTTCGTAAATGGATCAGCAACCATTCTATTGGTTGAAATGTATTGTAGGATCACTTCTTTCTGCGCTATAATATCTCTGATGAAGTTGTTCTTTATGTCAATGTGCTTCGTCCTTCCATGATACTTGGGATCTTTCACATAGGTAATGGCTGCTTGACTATTGCAATAAACTATCACCGGTCTTGGAACCTTAGTGACAGTGGCTAAATTTTCAAGAAACGTTTTAGCCATACTGCTTCTTGCACTGCGGCAGAACATGCAATAAATTCTGCCTCCATCGTAGACAAGGCCGTGCATGTCTGTTTCTTGCTATTCCAAGAAATTGCACCTCCATTGAGCAAGAACGCATATCCAGAAGTCGATTTACGCTCATCCAGGTCTCCACCCCAATCGGCATCTGAATAACCTAATAGGCGTAAATCATTCCCTTGGTAACAAAGTCGATAGTCCATGGTGCCCTTCAAGTATCTCGGGATCCTCTTCACTACTTTCCAGTGTGCTTGACCGGGATTTGATTGATATCGGCTCACCAATCCCACGGCATAACATATGTCGGGTCGAGTACACATCATAGCATACATCAAACTTCCGACCGCACTAGCGTAAGGAACAGTTTCCATCACTTTAATTTCTTCTAGAGTCTTAGGACACATCTCAGTACTTTAGGCCTTCACCTTGCATGACAGGGGTATCAATGGGATTACAATGCTGCATATTGAAACGCTCAAGAATCTTCATAATATAAGACTCTTGTGATAAAGTAAGGAGTTTCCTTGATCGATCTCTTTCGATCTTAACTCCTAATATATAAGCAGCTTCTCCCATGTCCTTCATCTCAAAATTGGAGGACAACCATTCTTTTATGGTGATAACCAAAACCTTGTCATTTCCAGCCAATAGAATATCGTCCACATAAAGTGATAAAATCACAAATTTATCTTTGGACCGCTTGACATATACACAGTGATCTTCTTCGATCATCGTGAAACCAAAAGTTATTATTGCTCGATGAAAACGAAGATACCACTGTCTAGATGATTGCTTAAGGCCATATATTGAGCGATGAAGCTTGCAAACTTTATGCTCTTGACCTTTAGCTATGAAACCTATTGGTTGTTTCATATAGATTTCCTCATCTAGTTCTCCATTGAGAAATGCCGTCTTTACATCCATTTGATGTAATTCAAGGTCCAAATGTGCAACGATGGCTAGAATAAGGCGTATTGAGGCAAACCTTACAACTGGTGAAAAGGTTTCCTCATAGTCTATACCCTCTTGTTGAGTATAACCTTTTGCCACAAGGCGAGCCTTATACTTTTCAATGGATCCATCCGCCCTTCGCTTAATCTTAAAGACCCATTTGTTTCCAATGGCCTTACGATTGGGTGGTAGATCAACCAAGTCCCAGACATGGTTTGCCCTCATTGACTCCATCTCATCTTCCAAAGCTTTTCTCCATTCTTCCTTATCAGAGGATGAGAGAGCCTCTTGAACAGTCTTAGGCTCGGCATCGTCTTTTTGAGCAATCATAAATGCTTCCCCTTCAATCTCAAAACGACGACGGGGAATACTTTTACGATTACTTTTACGCAATTGAATTTCTCTTGAATTCAATTCATCAGGCGATGCAACACTCCCACTAGGTCTTCTTGTGTGTTGAGGTAAATCTTCATTTCCCTCTACAACATTAGTGGGTGTGTTAGGATCTTCCATCTCATATAATTGGAAGTCCTTATCAATCTCACCTCTACTAGGAAAATCGTTCTCCAAGAACGTGACATCTCGTGACTCCATTTCGGTCACACTTCCATCAGCTTGTTCACCTATGAACACGTACCCTTTGGAGTGTTCAGAATATCTTATAAAGATACATTTCTTCCCTCTAGGACCTAATTTGCCATATTTATGGGAAGAATCATGAACATAAGCTGCACATCCCCATGGACGTAGACTACTCAAGTCTGGTTTCCTACCAGTCCATAATTCATAAGGGGTGGAAGTGACCGATTTTGAGGGCACTCGGTTAAGTATATAGGCAGCAGTCAATAACGCATCTCCCCAATAGGAGATAGGTAAATTTGCTTGCGCCATCATAGACCTAACCATTTCCAATAGGGTTCTATTCCTTCTCTCAGCTACCCCATTTTTTGTGGAGTACCAGGAATAGTCAATTGTCGTACAATTCCCTTTTCATCACAAAGAGCCTTGAATTGCTCCGATAGATACTCACGTCCACGATCGGTTCTCAATGCCTTTATTGTTTTGTTCAACTGATTCTCTACCATCGCTATATATCGTCTAAAGCAGTCTAATGCTTCTGACTTATGGGAGATCAGAAAGACATAACCGAAACGTGTGAAGTCATCTATGAAAGTGATGAAATATGAGGCTCCATGCCTCGCCCTCACATTCAAAGGACCACAAATGTCAGAATGTATGAGATGCAATGGAAATTCAGCTCTAGTCCCTTTACCGAATGGTTTTCTAGTTGTTTTTCCCGCTAGACAATGTTCACATACGGATAGACTAACATTAGTGAGTGACCCTAAAAGGCCTTCTCTAGCTAATCTTTGCATTCTTTGCAATCCAATGTGACCTAATCTAGCATGCCAAGTACTTGCATCAATCTCAACATTATTAGAAGATGCAATTAAAGAAAAACAACCATCAACATTAACATTGTACTGATCATAGTCAATGTCTAACACCATAAAACCATTCGATACATGACCTGAACCATAATAAACTGTTCCATACAAAATGTCAACACAATCACCATGGAAATTCAATACATAACCTAAGCTAAGAAGAACAACTACAAGAGACCAAGTTTCGTCGAATATTGGAGCATAAAGGACATCATGTAGGAATAGGTTTCGACCACCACGTAAGATTAATTTACATGTGCCGATACCCTTCACTTCAACTCTTGAGTTATTCCCAACATATATCCATCTTCTTCCAGGCGGTATCCGACGATACTCCACAAATGCTTCTCGGTCTCTAGCTACATGGTCTGTTGCTCCTGAGTCTACAGTCCACATTGGATGAGATTCAGCAAGCATTACAGTACTAGAAACAAAAGCATTACTCAAAGTAATTGAGTAATAGGGTACCTTTTTCGGCTTAGTGCATTCACGAGCAAAATGACCCATCTTGCCACAATTGTGGCACTCCATCTTGGCCTTGTCCTTCTTCCCACCACGCTTCTTGCGTCGGAAGGTCTTAGCCCTCTTAGGTGCCTGATCAGTCTTCTTCCCTTTGTTGTTGAATTGAGAATTCCTTTTGCGCTTGAAGCCCGAAGCTTTGCGCGAACTCGATTCAGCAACATAAGCATGGGTAGAGGATCTTGCAGCCTCTAGGCGCTCATCCTCTAATTCCAAATGACGCGCAATATCATCAAAAGTGACAATATTCTCATTATGCGTCATATTGATCTTCATATGCTCCCAATTGTTAGGAAGAGACCTTATAACAGCCTGAACTTGATGTTCATCAGTAAGGGAGTGACCTGCCGACTTCAGCTCACGAATCATGTTTGACATCTCCCGAAGATGCTGCCTCATCGTTACATTTGGGCGCTTTCGGAATGTGTCAAACTTGATGGTGAGTCTCCTCAGCTTAGTGGCAGATGTACCCCCAAACTTATCTTTCAAGGCAACCCACATAGCTTGAGCTTTATCATAACTTTCAAACTCACACATGAGATCATCTTGCATACAGCTCAGCAACGTGATGCGAGCAATGCTATTTTTCTTTTTCCAAGCTTGATAAGCTTCTAGATCTCTCTTGTGTTGAGCTGAAGTTCCATGCTCAGGTTCATCCATGGTATGGTTGAGGGTTTCCAAAATCTCTTGCTCCTGAATGATGTACTGAACCTTTCGGTGCCAAATATCATAATTGTCACCGTTCAACTTCTCACCCTTATTGATGTCAACAACAATGGTTTTGGATGCTGAAACTATAATCAATTGCTATAACACATTGACATAATAAACGCATAATCAATACTAGCACACTTTATAGAGTAACACACATATTTAATTTGCAGCAAAGACAAACTAAATTAATGATAATTCAACAAAAGACACAAAAGCAAAAGTTCACTATGTTCCCAATCAACTTCTATGTACAATTGTTCTATTATCATTAATTAGTTTAATTTGCGCAAATTTTAAGTTCTAGGTGAGAACTCTTTCAAATTCTACCAACCTACGAACTCCCACTAGAAAAAATAATTACATGACCTTATGTAATTTCTACATTTTTCCATTAACACAAAAAGCATAGCATGATAATAACCAACGTATAAACAACAATCATGCTTCAACTATAATCAAAATCGCAATTCAACATGTAATGGATTTCCTACCATTGTTCGAATTTTCTAGCAACTAGAAAATTGCAAGTATATTAAACTATATACATCATATCATGAACCAAGCTCTACACAGCACATATGACATCATTTGTACACAAGCTAGTTACTGTATTTCCTACAAATGAATGAACTATGCATTAAACCCCAAAAAAATGTGTACATTGGGTTTCCTACGCATTTTCATACATTTATAAAATTCAAAATATTAAAAATAAATATACCACAGTGTAGATGACACTTATACGAACCAAACGCCACCGACCATGCTCCAATCGGACCTTACACGCACCCACACGCGCTGCATGAATGCGCGGTGCATGTGGTGCACGCGCCAGCGAGCCAAATGGCTCCTGGCCAGTCCGACCGGTCCAACCGGTGACGATCCGGTCCGACCCGTCCAACCGATGACCGGTCCGACCGTTGACCGATCAATGGTCGGGTCGAGTCAGGTCAACCTAGGTCGGATCTCGGGTTGGGTCGGGTCATGTCGGTCGCCGGTGACCAGCCGGCCAACCTGCCACCGTCGGCGTGACGTCATCGATGACGTCATCCCAACGGTTACCGATCGTTGGGTGACGTCATCACGCGCCCGTTCGCCGACCGGCGCGTGACGCGCACCTGCCGGTTTGCTGACCAGCGCATGTTGCGCACATGCTAGCTTGCTCAGAGCTTCAAGCTTGTGGCGCCCACGCGCAATGGCTTTTGACCGTGCGTGTGGGCGCGTCCGGCGTCCTCTCGTGGCACTCGACCCATTGACGGACTTGTCTCGATGAGTACTTTCACCCTATATATTTAAAAATTGATTTTGGCCAAAAAGATATGTCAAAAAATGACTAAAATCACAGTTTTCATATGGGATACCAAATAGTGTGATCTCTTGATCTCAATATCAAATGGTAAATGAGTAAACTCGATGAAAAACAAGGCAGAAAAGATGACTTACCTTATTTTGATGCGCAAACAGCAAATAGCCCCGGAACGAACATTAAATTGCAAATGAATCACGAACAACACTTACCTCATGTTAGTCTGGATGTAATCACAAGGAAAGCGCCCGATTTCCATGACGTAAATGCCAATTGTTCTTGCAAAACTGAAATGGAATGCCTTCTTCTTCTTTGATGGAAAGGGAGAGAAATTTGGTGCGTATGTTTTGCCAACCATTCCAACGGTTGTCTACAAAGGACTTATATACGACACCCTTCATACCCTTTCAATTGTGTCTTTCCAATATGACGTCAATTGGCCTTGAAGGGAAGACGGCGTCGCCTTTTTTGCCTTAGTTTTTCCTTTGGAGGGAGAGAGGGAGATGAACATACGTACAAATGCCAAAAGGTGCGTTCTCCCTCTCTTTCCTCCCTTATATACGTCCTCTCCAAAAAATAAACGTACCCCTTCATCATATCCCTCCATCCATGGGCCCTAATCTTGTGGGCCGAGCTTTTAGGCCCAACATGGGCGAACGGGCCTTAAGCCCATCAAATAAAACCATCATCTCCCACTCGCACATGGTGGGCCGAACAGGATTCTCTTTACCTCTCTTCAACATTCATACCGGTGAATAATCCGTGCGACCAGCATACTTTGAGAGCTCGTTGCCATACATCTATTAGAAATATATAGCAGCTCATAATGGGCATCACACTCTGAGTAGATTTAGTATGCAGTACCCTAGATCGATCGATCACATTTATATCTCTCTCGATCTCTTTTAAACAATGATATATATATTGTATTCACAATTATGATTATCCTAAAGACAGTCATAATTGGTTAACCAAAGGAATACAAAACTACAATATGATTCTCCAAATTCGATCTTCCTATTTCCTTCAAACTCTCAATTTAAGTTCAGCTTGCTTTTCTAGAAATGTCCCATTAGATCGAATCAACTCATGACCATTGGCAACATCCTAAGATAGCAAACACTAAATAGAAATCTTGAGAATAAGTAAGAGTCATGAGGGGACTAAAAAATTGAGGAACTCTTTTCCTCAAGAGTCTCACACGACATAAAAGTTGAGATCAAATTTTTGCCATACGTAGTATGAAATACGTATTACGGTATTAACTCCTTTCACATGGAGCGTATGTCTATACCTTCAATACCGTACAGATGACAGTTCAGATATACCCAATGTCTAACTTGAGTTCACGTATCTACTCATTCACAAAATTTATCAGAACTCACATCTGGCATCATAAACAGATAAAGTAAAATATGTGGGGTATTATGTCCTCATTTTAACACCCAGTTAAGGCGACATACGTATTTTAAGCTTGAGCTCTCGATTATCACCTAGATAATAAGCTTAAAAATAGTCTCATCTCTATTTATCACACAGTAAATAGAGGCGATTACCCGTGTGAGTAGGCTAATCTTAAATCTGTCCGACATACTTTCTCAACTTAAAGTAATGCACAGAGCATTAAGATGCATAAAGATCAAACAAAGATTCATAGACATTAATGATGAAAACACAAATTCATCAAATGTGAACACTTAGGGAAATTACAATATTCAGTACATCAGCCTCTACGCAATCCTAGGGATTTCATATGGCCACAAAACACATCTCTAGGTATTGGCTTTGTCATAGGATCTGCTACCATTCTATGCGTAGTATGTACTCTAAGTTCACATCTTTTCGTGCAATCATATCGTTGACAAGATTATACTTGGTATTTATATGTTTGGTCTTGCCATGATATTTTGGATCTTTGGTGTACGTTTTGCTACTTGGCTATCACAGTTAACCAACAATTAATCTGCAGCACTTCCAATAACACCTAAATGATCCAAAAAATCTCTTAAGCCAAACACCTTCTTATACTGCTGCTGATAATTCCACGAACACAACTTACATCGTGGACAAGGCTATACACTTTTGTTTCTTACTGCTCTAACATATGGTGCCATTATTCGGTAAGAAAACAAACCCAGAGGTAGATTTTCTTTCATCTAAATCTCCTCCCCAATCAGCATCAGAATAGTCTTAGAATCGCAGATCCCTTCCATAATAACTCATGGTATAATCAGCAGTTCCCTTTAGATACCTTAGAATTCTTTTAACGGCTTTCCAATGTGCTTGACCTGGATTGGATTGGTATCTTCTCACAATTCCAACTGCAAAACATATGTCAGGTCTTGTACACATCATATCGTACATCAAGCATCCCAATAGTACTAGCATAAGGAACATCTTGCATTTGTTCCTTCTCTCGTGGAGTCCTTGGACACAATCTGTGGCTCAATCCCTCGCCTTTTGTAATATGAGTATCTATGGGTTTACAATCTTGAAATCTTAACTCCAAGAATGTATGTAACATCACGCATGTCTTTCATCTCATAGTTGGAAGATAACCAATTCTTCACAGTATTAACAAACTCCATATTACTTCCGACAATTAGTATATCATCAACATATAATGATATGATCACAAATTGATCTTTGGATCTTTTGATATATACACAATGATCCTCATCTATCATTGTAAAACCATATGCCATTATAGCATTATGAAAACGTATATACCATTGTCTCGACGACTGCTTAAGGCCATATATCGACCTCAAAAGTTGACATACATTTTCTTCTTGGCCTTTCACTATGAAACCAGCAGGTTGTTCCATATATATTTCTTCCTCTAATTCTCTATTGAGGAAAGCAGTCTTTACATCCATTTGATGTAACTCAAGATCCATACTTGCCACTATTGCCAGAATAAAGTGAACCGAGGTAAATCTCACTACAGGAGAAAATGTATCTTCATTAATCAATTCCTTCATGTTGATTATACCCCTTCACCACAAGGCGAGCCTTATGCCTTTCTATCGAGCCATCAACTTTTCGATTTATTTTGAGAAACCACTTGTTCCCAATAGCTTTGCGTCCTTTTGGAAGATCAACCAGTTCCCAAACATGGTTTGACTTTATCGACTCCATTTCCTCTTCCATTGCATGAATCCATTTTTCTTACTAGGGCAATTTAGAGCCTCATTAATATTTCTTGGCTCATCCTCATCTTGTGGAGCAACTATAAAAGTTTCCCCTTCAATGTCAAAACGTCGAAGGGGAATACTTTGGCGACTTGTTCGCCGTATGGGAAATTGTACACTTTGCACATCATACCACATTATGCTCTCACTAGGATTAGATAATGATGACGTCGTCTCATCATGTGATTGTAATTGAGAATGTGTTGAATTCAATTCATCGTTTCTCATATTACTCCCACTTAGACGAACTGCACTAATATCATTATCTTGATCCAATGTTTCAAATATGGAATAATATTCTCCTATTTCGCCATTCTTAGGAAATTCATCCACTAAGAATGTGACATCCCATGATTCAAATTCAGTTATACTCCCACTTTCCTGCTCACCTATGAACACATACCCTTTCGAGTGTTCAGAGTATCTCATTAAAATACTATTCTTTCCTTTGGGACCCAATTTCCCAAACTTGTGAGAGGACTCATGAGTATAGGCAGCACAACCCCATGGCTTAAGAAAATTTAAGTCTGGTTTTCTACCTGTCCATAACTCATATGGAGTGGAAGTAACTGATTTGGAAGGCACCCGGTTAAGTATATAGGCAGCAGTTAACAACGCATCACTCCAAAAAGTGATAGGTAAGTTAGCATGCACCATGATGGACCTAACCATTTCCAGTAGGGTTCTGTTTCTTCTTTCCGCAACACCATTTTGTTGAGAAGTATATGGAATAGACAACTGTCTTTCTATTCCTTTTTCATCACGTAATTTTCTGAACTCATCATATAAATATTCTCGACCTCGATCGGATCTCAATGCTTTTATTTTCTTGTCTAATTGATTTTCTACCAAGTTCATAAACTTTTAAAACAACTTAATGCTTCAGATTTATGAGAAATCAAATAGACATATCCGAATCGAGTATAATCATCTATAAAAGTGATGAAATAAATAGCCCCATGCCTTCCTCTTATATTCATTGAACCACAGACGTCAGAATGGATTAAATACAGAGGAAATTCAGCTCTTTTATCTTTTCTAAATGGTTTCCTTGTCGTTTTCCCTACTAGGCAATGCTCACATATGGGCAAATCGACTTTTTCAATGTTGCCCAACAAGCCCTCTTTGGCTAGTCTATTCATTTGTTGTTGGCCAATATGACCAAGTCTAGCATGCCACATATTCACATCATTATCATATGAAGTAGAAGACGTGAAAAAGGGAATAACTAATATTGACATCACCACAGTCAACATTTAGTACAATAAAACCATCTAGAAAATGACCACAACCATAGTAGTTTGTATCCAAATACAAATCTACATCTCTATTATGGAAGTTCATATTAAAACCAAGCTTGACCAACACCAAAATAGATACTAAATTTCGACGAATCTCTGGAGCATATAGAACATCATGTAGGAACAAGGTGCGTCCACCACGCATGTTCAATTGGCAGGTGCCAATCCCTTTAACTTCAGCTCTGGAGTTATTTCCCACATAGATCCACTTAGTTCTAGTTGGTACTCGTCAGAATTCCACGAAGGATTCTCTATCGTTCGTTACATGGTTTGTCGCTCATGAATCTACAGTCCACAAATGATTGGATTCAGCTAATAATACATAACTTGACACGTAAGCAAAGTTCTCAAATGTACAAGAGGTGTTTACCTTTTACGGCTCACAACAGTTTCAAGCATAGTGACATTTCTTGTCACAATTGTAACACCTCACCCTTGACATTTTCTTCACTTGAGAACGTTTTCCTCTCTTGTGTTGGTTAACTCTTGATTTCTTGCAATAATGACTTGATCCTTTGCATTTCCACAAATTGAACGAATCAATGCGCTTGCGCTTAGAGCTCAAAGCCCTTTCTGAGCTAGAACCAGTATTGCAAATGTCTATTTTCGGCTCAAATGCCGTTAGGCGGTCCTCTACTAGCTCAAGGTGGCGCACAACATCCTCAAGATCTTCCATAATATGGTCAAGAGCTTCTAGTGCTTCTTGCTTTTCTAGCACATATTGAATCTTCATATTCAATATTTCACAATTGTTGCCGTTCATATCAGCAATTACGTTCTTAGTTGCTGAAACCATCAATCTGAACACATCAGACATATATGCACGAATAATTAATGCCTATCATTTATGCATCCACTTTGCACAAACCCATCATATCAATGAACAATTTTAAGTAAGGTTTCAGAATCAAAATGTCACTATGTTTCCAATTATCCTCCAAAAATCCTAACTCAAAATTATTATTAATATAATTGTCTTATGCAAAATAAATTCTATGAAGTTACAAAAACTTCTATGAACTACCCACAGCAGTCAAACAATAACAGAAAGCAAATAATATTTGACATCCAATAGAATAATAATGCTTTAACATAATACAACTATCCATTATACTAAGTAATATATACAAAGAAGAAATATCAACATAGAAAGAGATATTCACACCCAAAAAACATCTCAAACTAATCTAAGAAATAAATAGGGAATGTTCCTTCTAATCTATCAGTCAAAATATCTAAGAAATTTGAAGGCACATTTGCCAACCATGGAAAAACTTTTGGAGAGCTTTCATGTCGCCAACAAGGCGCATTCACTCTACGCCATGTGGCGCTCAATCTAAGGGTTGAAGTTTTGGTTAACTCAATCCTATAGTACTCTCTAACAAAAGATACCACTAGCTTCCTATAACCCGGGACCACGTTGACCTACCATAGCCGATCTAACACTGCTTGCCATTCAGGTGGAAGAGTGTTCATTAAAGCCGGCACCTTCTCAAAATCCGGCATAAGATAACCATTCAAGATGATTTCTTGTATCATCTGATTGACCCTGACCACATGTGATACTAAATCACCGTTACGCCACCGATAATTAGCTAACTCTGTCATCAGCCTTTCAAGTCTTGCACTTCCCTCATCCGTTCTCGGGATTACAGGTATCCGTGCATAACGCATCATAGTTCCTGCAATAAATGCAGAACTAAAAATGGATTACTTATAATCCATAATGTACATAAGTGAAAAAGAAACATATTCTTCTTCCTTTTTTTTTTTTTGGTCAACGGTCAACGGTCGTCGGTCAACGATCAATGGGTCAACGGGCGGCGGGTCGAGCCGATTGGACCGGTCGGGGCGGTCGGACCATATCGGACCGGTCGGACCGGGTTGGACCAGGTGGGCTAGGTCGGGACGAATCGACCCGGCACGTGCCTCGCACGCGCGGGCAACCGGGTCGGATCTCGGGTTGGGTCGCGTCTCGGGTCGGGTCGGTTCGCCGTCGGGTCGGCTCGCCGTCGGTGATCGGCCGGCCAACGGTCGTCGGCGATGACGTCATCGATGACATCATCCCAGCGGTTACCGACCGTTGGGTGACGTCATGGTGACGTCAGCACGCGTCGGTTTGCCGATTGGCGCGTGCCGGTTCACTGGCTGGCTGCGCGCAAGTGCCGGTTCGCCAACGGGTGCATGGCGCCAACGTGCGGCTTCGGCCGCGCGTGTGGGCGCGTCCGGCATCGCCCAGCGGCGTTCGACACATCGACGGACTCGTCTCGACGAGCTCTTTCACCCTATGCCTTCAGAAATCGATTTCGACTTACGAAACACGAAAAAGTGGATGAACAAGTGCTCCGGTGTCGGGATTTTTCGTCCCGATCTGTGTCGGCTGATTATTTTCTCGAAAAATCAATCAAAAAACATGAAAGCGGTTGGGAAAACATGAACTAGGGCTCTGATACCAATGTTGGGATTATCCTATTCCCAAAAACCGGATTCGACACTAAATCGAACCCCTAAAACGAATGCGGAAGACAAGCCCGGGAAAAACATGTATCACCGATCCTAAAGCACACCACGGAATCGAGCGTACCTTGTTAGCCACAGATTAAACACCAACGCCGGTAAGAGGAAGAGAAAACCAATCCCGTTCGATTCGATGACGTCAATTGGCCTTGAAGGGAAGACGGCGTCACCTTTTTGCCTTAGTTTTTCCTTTAGAGGGAGAGAGGGAGATGAACGTACGTACAAATGCCAAAAGGTGCGTTCTCCCTCTCTTTCCTCCCTTATATACGTCCCCTCCAAAAAATAAACGTACCCCTTCATCATATCCCTCCATCCATGGGCCTTAATCTTGTGGGCCGGGCTTTTAGGCCCAACATGGGCGGACGGGCCTTAAGCCCATCAAATAAAACCATCACCCCGCAAACAAATTAGTTTGATAAGAGTGAACGAAAAATTGGCGACGGACATAAAAAATGGATTGACCAGAAAACTATTCATCAATGGGAAGCAATTGGCGACCTCTCTTTCTTCCCGAGAAGTATTCATCAAACAGAAGCAACTGGTACCTCCTCCTCCCCTTCTACGCAAGTAATATTTCATCTTCTATGCGCTCTGTTTTTAGCACCTTGATTAAATTTATATGCTCTGTTTTCTTACATTTCCTCATAAAATTGATGCATATTCGATATTCACGTGACTATTCTTTTTCTTCAATGTATATAACATAAGTAATTTGTTCTTTTCTATCCAAATATGCAGGCAGCCCAAGTTAACTGACGAGAAATGGACGCGAATCATGATCGTCCCTCTTTTCCAGACATTGTCGTGCCTTTTTTCTTGATATCCATCGTTGTCATCGTGTATTGCGAATTAAATTCGATATTCAAAGTGTTCCAGAAAGGAGAGTGGATTTCGCAAAAGATTCTTACTTTGGATCCCAATTTTATAGTAGACACATCCTATGTAATCTTATATTTTTATTTTTTTTGGGTCAGAATGTAACCTTTTGTTTACACGAGCTATTTTAAATGCATGCTATTTATGAATTTATATTCATAGCTACCGTGAAGCGTATCCCATACCTGATATTGATCAGCCAAACCACTGGAACTACATTTGGTCGTTCAAACATTTTAAAGATATGATGGGATTTTGAATTTCCCATCTAATGTTTGATAACATCCATATATAATATGGATTCTGATAAAATATTATCCAAATGAGTGTGTGCTGGTCATTGACAAAACTGGATTAGACATTAAAAAGATCTTTGAGCATGGATTCACGACTTCATCGCTTAAGCTCGCCACTACCACCTCCGCCGTCTCGAGAAGCACGTGATCCCGCCTCCACTCGAGCCCGTATCGTCATCATGGCCTTCCTCTGTCCCTGCGTTGTGCCTCCTCTTTACATTGTCCTCCTTTATCGGGCGCCCGTCATCCATTCTCTCTGCCTTGTTGTCGCTGCCATCAAGAGAGCGAGGTGGCGACCACGACGAGCCCTAGACCTGGGGCTTAGATCTAGCATGAGCCTCAAATTTCAGTTTGCCCTGCTCGATCCTTGCGTCGGGTCCACCTCGGCTTGGTGGTGCTCAAGGTTGACTGGAGATGAGGTTGAGGCTGCACGTGGTGGAGCTGTAAACAAGTCTAAGGCGATTCCAATCAGGGTCGAGGGCGGTGGTGGTGGCGGCAAGCCGATGGCGAGAAGAGAGGTCAATTGAGAAGAGCAGATATGGTGTGTCCATGTGAACAGTCGACAGAACGTGGTTGAGGTTTCTCAAAGACATAAGACATAGATGAGCCCAAGTGACGCGGAGAATGAGAGAGAGACAAGAAGCTCAGATTCTGAAACTTCGGAAGTTGGATGGAGCGGGAAAAGGTTGAAGAAGAGGAGAGTGACAATGAGAAGAGAGGGAGGCTGTGGCCCAAGATGTATGCCACCCTCTATCAAAATAAAAAACAAGTCACTAAATTTATCGGAAAATATTCCGACATCTTGCCTAACCTAAGTTCAACCACTTATGATGCCTGATGATCAATTTTACGAAAGACTAGTTGATTTTATGATCATCCAGGGTACTTTAGGGCAAATACTACCCCATCCAGAAAATATAATAATATGGTTAATCACAAGCCTTTTTGCAAGCGAGCACTACTTATATGAGGGATTTGTGAACCATAATTTAAACAGATTTACATAATGAAAGATGGTATGATTTATTGTTATATTGGGATACTAAGATTGTCAATTGCAGGTCGAAATTTTGTTTGGTTGACTTATGTTCACTTTCGTTTGATCATAAATAAAATTAATAGACGTTGTATGGATTTGCCATTCTATAGACAAATTAAGGGGTCTAAATTATATATAATAATGTTGACACTGATAGTAGTAAATATAATACAATTTTGGTATCAGAATAACAGTAGAATTTTAAAAGAGGGTAAATGCTCATGATGCTTTATTAATTAATTAATTTATTTATTATTATATTAAATACTGCAGATAATTTCAGAGGAGAGGAATGGCCTAGTGGAAGCTGCATTCTTTTTATTTGAAAAGCTTATGGGCTGACAGGAGTAGATTAATTTGGGCCCAACATGCGAACAAGGCATACTGATTATCTTTTCCCTTTCTTTCATTTTTCTCCAAAATTTTCCCTTTTATACATCGGAATGCTTCCGATCCCTAGTTTCATGACGTGCGAGTGAAATCTGAAGTTCGCAAACTTTCAGTACTGCGAAAAAAAAAAAAAAAAAAAAAACAACAAGCGACTTGTCTGATGGGTCAAAGATTGATAGCTGGATCCACATGGCCACATAGGTATCAAAAGACTTGTTTTGATGAGCAGAAGTGTATTTTTGGGTTTTACGACGAATTTTGTACATTGTGTTTCATCGGTCAAACATTGATCGACTATCGGTGGACCCTAGATCGAACTCAAAGATTTTTTATTATGATGGAAGAATTTGAGGTGTGTTATCTCGCAATACGTCCAGCAATCAAGGTGTTGCTTAAAACCGATTTTTCGGAAGATTGAATAAACTCGAGCCTTACAAGAAAAATCGTTGTACACAAGGAACTTTTAGGAAGATTGAATAAACTCGAGCCTTACAAGAAAAATCGTTGTACACAAGGAACTTTTAAAACCATCCCAGGTATTGAACCTCAATCTTTGTTCTATTTTCGGTGTCGAATAACTATGGTTTACGGGTGTACGTAATGCCGGGTCATTGATCCGTCTTATACCCAATGGTCATAGTTTGTTCATATACGAAATTACACATGTGCACAATATGGAATCTGTCTTCTTGTTAAATGCAAGGTATAAAAATGATGTCCTATGCGATCTAATTATAACACTGCATTGAAATCCTCGGCTGGGGTTGTAACCGAGAATAAATTGTTTATGTCTCGAATAAAATGCATGTCAATTAAATTTGTGCATATGATCGAATCAATGACTTGATAAATATTCTATGGTCTTTGTTTGATCGAAACATAGTAAAACAGAGGGATTGAATTACACTGTAGCTAAAGCTAACAGGTTCATTATGTTCTTAAAGCATTCACACTATCTAGGTAGCCATCACATATTGCTAGATGTCAATCATGGCTTATAGGACCCAAAGATTAATCAGAACAATTAATTCTTTTGGGAGTACTAATGTATTAGTACAAGTCTTACTACCAACTTAGTGATGAACCAAGGTATGTCACACACCATAAACAATTAGGATAACGTGGAACAAGAGATAAATATAATTGCAAATGCATTTGTAATTACTACAATCGAATTGAGTCGATTTGAAATTAAATTAAACGAGATTTAATTTAATTTGTATTATAGTCGCAAGCCTATTTGCATATGATGCACATACATGCCCAAAGTTGATACATGTTAATGTACCCTAATTGCATATATAAAGATTATGCTCTTTTTATTTTAAAGGGGATTGATTAATTAATCAATTATTCATTTAATTAATTAATTAATTAATCAATATATATATTTTAATTGGAATCTTCATGCACGAGCAGGAGCATCGTGCATGAATGGTTTGACCGTTTCATGCACGATCGTGCTTCGACAGATGGGGATCAGCAGCGGTTGCTGATCCTGTGAAAAACCGTCCAAGAAATGCCGTAAAGGGGTTGAAAAATAGAACGAAGAGGATGGGTGCTCGGCGTTGAAAAACAGAGAAAAGTGTGTGCGTGTTCATGTGTTTTTGTGTGTGTTCTTGTGTTGTTTTTGAAACGCCAGAAAGGAAAGGTTTTTTTCTCATCCGGGGCCATGACTATAATACATCAAGGATACGGCGGATCGTCTCCATGAGATTGCTAGCACGATCATCGTGGTGAATATCCGAAAGTTCTCTCCTCCGTTTGACGTTCGTTGTTGGTGTGTCTGAACTAGAGGCTCAACACTTGTGGGACTCGAACTGTAGAACATCCAAACCGTTTCATTTCAAAACGCACTTCGAGAGGTAATTCGTTTAACTCCATTTTTATATTCAGATTTATTATTAAAACGCACGAACAACGCCTTAGGAGAATCATGTATAAAATATATCTTTGTTTCCGCTACCTTATTTTTTTGTTAATTTTTTTTTATACATGATTCATGAAACCCCAATAGTGGTATCAAAGCCAACCTTAGGCTTTTTCGTGCGTTTAATTGATTTATAGTTCAAATATATTTTTGCGTTCTAATGGCCAATTTATTTTTGTTAAGAGAATTGGTTCTCTTGCTCTTATGTGGCCTATAGAAGTTGATTAATTTATGTGATAAATTTAATCAACTAAGCAAAAATTAGAACTAAATCAATTTTGAATCAAAAATCCGTAAATTGTTATACTTTGTGTTTATATTCTGCAAATGATTTATGATTGTGAATTTAAAGTTGACAACGCAACTTCCGTTTGGAATCACTTTCGTGAAATTTGTTTCATCGACATTGATTTCTTGACACGGTTTGCGTTATTTGGCTTTAAATTTGATTAAATGCAGAATTTTATGTATGCCTTTCAGAGCTTTAAATTTTGAATTTATAGCTCGTAAGGAAGGATGGTGATCATGGAAAAATCCCTAATTGTTGTGATTGTTGTATGGATGAATGTATGATGATTACAGGTATTCATTTTTGGGGTTGTAATTATTAAATGGAGGCTGCGTCATTCCTTTTATATTTATTTTTATGAAATGTAATTTTAGTATAGTTTAGTTTATCAATTGTTGAAGTAAATGCTACAAGAGAAGAGGAGCCATTGGAGGAGCCATTAAGCCGGTGAGCTCTATGGGCCCGGTATTTGAAGAGTTCAAATACTGAAGAAGAAGTGAAGAGCAGGTCCATATTATTAAAACATTAAAATGGCTAAATGGGTCTCTTTGGCTCGAGACCCATTGAACCATAATTCCATGATCACCACATAGGATATATTTTTATGTGATATTTATTTATTTACTGTGTTTATGTTATCGTGCATGTTAAACTAGTTAATGTGCAAAGTGAGACCATAAATAACGACCAAAATCTCATTATTAATAATATTAAGTCGAAACGGGTTTCAGACTCGTGGCCTTCCATCGTCGTGGTTTGATCCAATATTATAGTGATTAACTGACTGGCTATGGATACATAGGGGTTAATTACCATTCGTAATATTGGACCACTCCATTATGCATGTGATGCTATGGGGCTGGAGCCAAATGATTTCTAATAACTGTCAAGTGAGGAAATCATTTGTGTTTTCAATACTTACATGAGACGATGGGTGAGACTTAACTATGATCATGATGCCAATAACTGTTAGGTGAGGCTTTCATGGTCTAGAGGCCAAAGTTATGATTGGGACTCACATATGATGCGTTGAACAAGCTAGTTCACTCACTAAGTTCATAGAACACCAATAACTGCTAGGTGAGGTGGACTTTGGACTAGTGAGACTCCAATCCCCACTAGTAATCTTTACCCAGCAAAGATTACCGCTTCCCATCTTAAGGAGTATGTGATTGGAATATAAATTTAGTGGGAGGATATATTTCATTTAAAGGCCAACATGAAATAGTTACTTTGAAAGATACAATGGCTAACAATTTATTTTCTGCAACAGATATATTATTACTCTGAAAAATGGTGACCACAAACCCACTCGCTTCTATACTTGACAAGAATTGTTTGATTGGACCCAATTTCACTGACTGGGTGAGGAATTTGAGAATTGTTCTCAATTCAGAAAAATTGGGTATGTGCTTGATGAAAAGATGCCAACCTCTTTCCCCGAGGGTGGGACCCAAGAGGAGCGTGTCACTTATGATAAGTGGCGTGATGATGACTTAAAAGTTAGGTCATATATACTTGCTTCGATGAACAATGAATTACAAAAGAAGTATGAATCTATGGAAGATGCTAGGTCGATCATTTTGCATTTAAAGGAATACTTTGATGAGAATGGTCGAAGTTCTAGATATGAGATATCTAAGGCATTGTACCGTATGAGGATGGTTGAAGGATCATCAGTTAATGATCATGCTTTGAAAATGATCTGGCACATTGAATAATTGGCTAGGCTGAATCTCGTTATGAACAATGAGTTAGCTATGGATTTGACCCTCCAATCTTTACCCGATTCCTTCTCTCGTTTTGTCCAAAACTTCCACATGCACAAGATGGAGAAAACTCTCGTTGAGTTACATAGGATGCTAGTAGTTTATGAGAAGGAAATGCACAACATGGGATCAAATGTAGTGGCTATGGATAAGGCTTCTTCTTCAAATGGTAAGAATGTTTTAAAGAAGAATAAATGGAAGAGGCCTGCCAAACCTATTGTGCAACCAAAACCCAAGATTAATAAAGGGAAATGTCATTACTGTGGTGTCAAAGAACACTGGAGGAGGAACTGTAGGAGGTACCTCGCGAGCTTGAAGGTCAAGCCCAAGAACCAACCTTATGAAGGTACGGTGTCTATGCTTATTGAAACTAATCTAATGGTTAGTGTTGAATCCAGCTCATGGGTTCTAGATTCTGCTGCAACTTCACATATTTGTATGTCTTTGCAGAATCTGGAAATAAGTAGGATGCTAGGGCGAAATGAGATTGTCCGACATTTGCCAATGGAGCAAGAGTTGCTGCATTAGCTATAGGGACTTTTCGTTTATGTTTGCCTTCTAGACATGTAATGGTTTTAAAGAATTGTTTGCATTATAAGAATGCTGTTAGGAACATCATTTCTATACCTCGTTTGGGTAAAGAGAATTATGAATTTTCTTTTACTGATGATGTATGTTTTATTTATCATAATAGAATATGTGTTGGTTCTAGCTTATTAACCAACAATCTTTATACCATTACAATGTCCGGTAATGCGATTACCAATGTCAATAACCAAAATAGAATTGATATAAATGCCATAACTAATAAACACCCTAGAGATGGTCCAAATAAAAAGTATGTTTGGCATCTCCGATTAGGTCATATTGGAGAAGACAGAATTAACAAGTTGAGTAATGATTGGTACATTGATCCTTCAAATTTTGAGTCATACTCGACTTGTAAGGCATGTCTTCTAGGAAAAATGACCAAAGCGCCTTTTGTGAGACAAAGTGTTCGAGCTGCTGACATATTAGAATTAATACATACAAATGTATGTGGACCAATTAATGAAACTGCTAGAGGTGGTTATAATTACTTCATTACCTTCACCGATGATTAGTCACGGTATGGTTATTTATACTTCATGAAGTATAAATCTGAATCCTTTGAAAAGTTCAAGGAATTCAAGGCTGAAGTTGAGAAACAAACAAAAAAATGTATTAAGGCTCTTCGATCAGATCGAGGAGGTGAATACCTTAGTACTGAATTCCTGAACTATCTTAAAGAGAATGGCATTTTATCACAATGGACACCTCCTGGAACTCCATAACATAATGGTGTATCTAAACGAAGAAATCATACTTTATTAGATATGGTGCGATCTATGATGAATTACAACGATTTGACAATATCCCTTTGGGGATATGCCCTTGAGACAGTTGTATATATACTGCACAGAGTGCCGTCCAAATTTGTTCCAACTACGCCCTATGAGATATGGCACAGTAGGAAATCTAGTCTTAATTATATTAAGATTTAGGGTTGTCCAGCTTTCTCGAAAAGGTTGAAAATGGAAAAATTGGAGGCAAGATCTGAACAAGGTCGTTTCATTGGATATCCAAAGGAAACTCTTGGATATTATTTCTATTTTCATTCATACCAAATAATTTTGGTAAGCAAGCACGCATCTCTTTTGGAGAATCAGTTCGACCAAGAAAGTGGTGCTGGGTAGAAAATAGTCTTACAAGAAGAAAATAATGAAGTACCAAATAACCGAGTTCAGATACCAATCTCTGATTCAGTGGGAGCTTCTGATATACAACCTCTTAGGAGAAGTGCTAGAACGTCTCGTCCACCTGCTCGTTATAGACACTCGGTTGATCATATTAAACCATTATTCATTGTGAATGATAGTGATCAACCTGGTGATCCTAAAACCTATGAGGAGGCGATGTTGTACATCGATTCTGGTAAATGGCTAGAAGCCATGAAATCCGAAATGGATTCAATGTATTCCAATGAAGTTTGGACCTTAACTAACCTGCCTAATGGTATTATACCAATTGGCTGTAAATGAATCTTCAAGAGGAAGATGAATGCTGAAGGTCAAATTGGAATTTACAAAGCACGGCAAGTGGCGAAAGGATATCGTTAAAAAGAATGAATTGATTATGATAAAACTTTCTCACCTGTGGCCATGCTAAAATCCATTCGGATTATGTTGGCTATAGCTGCACACCTTGATTATGAGATATTCCAAATGGATGTCAAAATGGCTTTTCTAAATGGTTTTCTCGATGAGGACATCTATATGGAATAGTTCTTGTCACAGAAATTCTCTATGAAAGATTTAGGAGAGGCAACCTACATTTTAGGTATCAAGATCTATAGAGATAGATCAAGACGATTGATTGGCCTCTCACAGTCTACGTACATAGACAAAGTGTTAACATGGTTTAACATGCAATGTTCCAAGAGAGGATTATTGCCTTTTAGGCAAGGGATCCGCCTTTCTAAGGAGATGTGTCCCAACACTCCTGAAGAAAGAGAGTGGATGGCAAAAATACCATATGCATCCGCTATTGGAAGCATAATGTATGTTATGCTATGTACTAGACCTGATATTGCACATGCTGTAAGTATTACTAGCAGATATCAGTCTGATCCAGGAGAAGAGCACTGGATAGCAATCAAGAATACTCTTAAGTACTTGCGAAGGACTAAGGATCTATTCTTGATATATGGAGAATGAGAATTTAAAGTTGTAGCTTATACTGATTTTGATTTTCAATCGGATCCTAATGATTATAAGTCTACGTCTGGGTATGTCTTTACATTCAATGGTGGTGCAGTTAGTTGGAAAAGTTCCAAATAAAGCATAACTGCTGATTCTACCACTGAGGCAGAGTATGTAGCCGCTTCTGAAGAAGCAAAGGAAGCCACTTGGATGAAGAAGTTTATTTCTGAACTTGGAGTCGTTCCTTCAATTGAGCAACCGATTACATTGTTTTGTGACAACAATGGGGCGATAGCTCAAGGTAAGGAACCAAAGTCTCACCAAAAGTCCAAGTATATTGAGAGACACTTCCATCTCATCGGAAAAATTGTTGGGAGAGGTGATATCGCCTTGCAGAAAATTGCCTCAGTAGAAAACATGGTAGACCGCTTCACTAAGGCCTTACCTCAATCTTCTTTTGAAAGACATATTGACAAAATGGGTTTGAGGTACCAAACAAGTTGGCTTTAGTGCAAGTGGGGGATTGTTCGATGTATGCCCTAAAGCTACTATGCAATAGTTACATATTAGGGATTTCAATTGTACTTTCACTATTATTATTATTTAATTAATGGCAATGGCGTATTTATTCATTTGTCCAATTATTTTATATTTGATGATTCCATAAGATCAGTTGCAACTAGACTTATTCTTGAGATGTCAAGAATATATGTGACAGGTTCATAATTAGACTGAATCTTTAAATTGTTCCCGGTCGATGGATTATTGAGTGGATATTAATAATTCTGTTGAGATCGATGTGATCTCAACTTCACCATTAAGTATTGGATACTTAAGGGAATGATGATGTGGCATCCCAAAATTTCATAATAACCCCTAGATATACCATGAACCATGAATAGGTGATAGTCACCAAATTATGACTTTGTTTTTATTTTACAGGCATTGATTTGTATTTGTTCATTTGGAATAGTATTTCAATTTTATCCTTTGAACCAAAAGGATGGGATTTGATCTTGCATAAGAATTATATGCGCTAAAAATTAAAGAATTAGAACTTGAGGATATTGAGCGGGCCGCAAGAATTTGGAATATATATATGTGTATATACTTGTATATAAAGCAATCTGAATTTTTGGTTATTAAATTAAATTTGGTAGAGATAAAATACTATATGTATATATAAAAAAAGGGGGGGAATTGGGCTTTATTTTAAGGACTCTTGGGCCCAAGATTTCGGGCCCAAGCAGGCCCAAGAAACACCCCAAGGGTGTCGCACGAACCAAAAGGGGGGGAGTGCATGTCCTCCAACAATTGTCTTCAATTTTGCCACTTGTTCTCTCCTTTTTGCCACTTGTTCTCCTCATGAGAACACTTGTCTCTTACATGCAAAAATAGAGATAAAATTGTTAATCAAAGAGCAAAAAGGAAGGGGGTTTTAGAAGTGAGAGGGAAGGAGAGAAAGGAAGGTAAGCCGAGGGACAGAGAGAGGGAAATCGAGAGAGGGAGAGGGAGTGTGCGAGAGAAGAAGAGGAGGTCTGTTCACCACCGCTCGTTCGCCGCCATTCCTTCGCCGCTTTGCGCGCCGTTTGTCGCTGTTTTGTGCTTAAATTCAAGGCAAGTGAAGTCCTAAAACCTACTCTTTGCATTGCTGTGTGTATGTGTAGTAGATGGTAAGTCTTGGTTGTGGTAGATGGGATGAAATTTCGGAGCTATGGAGAGAGATTCGTTGGCCATGCATGCTGTTTCTGGAAAGACCAGTTTGACCATTCTTGAGTTTGTGTGTTGCATGTGACTTTTTAGTCGGAATCTTGTTTCGATTTCTTCATGAAAGTTGTAGATAACACCTTGACAAACAACATACTAAAATTTGAGGCAAAACGAACAAGAAATGGTTAGTAAAATGATTTTTCTTTGGAGAGACTAGATCTGGAATTCGTCGTGATGACCTTCAGTGGTTTCATGGTCTGTAAAGTAACCTTCTTGTGAAAATATCACTTTGATCTCTGAACCAGAGTTGTAGTCTACTTCTTGAGGTTTAACATATAAAAAATTTAGAGAAAACAAACAAGAATAGGTAGGTGAAATCGTGGTCCTTTGGAGATGGTTAGATCTGGAAATTTCGGTACTAGGAACAGAAGTCTTAACCGCCTATATTTAATTACCTATGACGAATCTGACTTTGATGTATTCATGAAGTATTTACCTTATGGTCTTGGCTATCACATAGTCAAATTTCATAAGTTTTGAATGTCATTTGGGTATTCAATCGAAAATGTTTCTAAAACTGTGTGATCAGATGTGTTCGGACTTGGTAATGTTGCAATGCGTGGTCTATACCGTTTTGTATGAGATTCTTTTGGAAACGTGTTCTGCATGAAATATCTTTGTTTATGTCTTGTCTACAACAGATTCAAATTTCGTGATTTTTGAAGTTTATTTGACTATTTAAGCAAAAATGTTTCCAAAACTGTGCAAGTGGAATGGACAGAATTAGTAGTGCTGTGATGCGTGGTCTGTATTGAACTTTATGGGGATCTTTTGGTGTAGTGTTCTTCATGAAATATCTGCCTTTATGTCTTGAATATCACATGTTCGAATTTCATAATTTTTGAAGGTCATTTGGGTAGTTAACCGAAAATGTTTTCTAAAACTGTGCAAGCTGGATTGTGCGAATTTCAAAGGCTGTAGTGCATGACTATTCTGTTTTGTATGAGCCCCATGAATTATATTGTTTTAAGTGATTGAATCTTGCTGCACATGTGATGACATTTGGCATTACATATAAAATCAAAAGCTGAAATTGACTTTGTTGCCATCACATCATATGCCATGTTGATATTGAGACATAAAAATGTGAATATGAATTATGATAAATGAGGATACCGTCGGAGGTGTGAGCCGACAATGCCCCAGGAGTGTCGGGATGCCCAGAATGTGCGGGTGTCTGATGCCCGGTTGTATTACGATACATGCCCGAATGTCCTCGGAGTTTCGAGATGCCCGGTGGTATACGGTACGTAATTCCAGGGGGGATGCCTGGTGGTATGGCGGTACGTAATTTCAAAAGCACTAGAGGTGTGTGCCCAGGGGGATTCCTCGTGATGCTAGTTGGGATACGAGATGCCCGGAATGTGGGGGTGCCGGATGCCCGATTGTATTTTGAATACATGCCCAGAGGTTCCTCCTGATGCCTGGTTGGATGTGAGTGATAAATTGTGGGATGCAAACATTGGTCCCTGGAAAGAAAAACTGAGGAGATCCTTGTAAAAGATAAAAATTGAAAATGAATCATGTGCATGGGTGTATGCATATGGCATGATGCATGATCTGCTTATGAAAGTAAATTAATGCTATTTGATATTGAAAATGCGATCATGAAGGCATGGATGGATCTCATGGTGATGTATGCTTGATAGCATGGATAATATGAGTGCATGGTGGTATATGCACGATGGCATGGTGAGATATGCATGACTGTATGGAGGTATGTGCACATATGGCATGGTGATATATGCATGAATGCTTGATGATGAGTGCATGGATATGCATGACTGTATGGAGGTATGTGCACATATGGCATAGTGATATATGCATGAATGCTTGATGATGAGTGCATGGTGGTATGTGCACATATGGCATGATGATATATGCATGAATGCTTGATGACGAGTGCATGATGGTATATGCACATATGGTATGATGACATATGCATGGCTGTAAGGTAAGTTATGCTTGAATGCATGAATGATATGTGCTTTGTTATGATGCCTTGATTGTTCTGTTTGACGCAATGAGTAATTTGGTGGATCTTTACTACTGAGTGGTTGTACTCACCCCTTTTGGGGATTAACATTTCAAACTAGATAAGATTCCTCTGCTGCCGCTGCCACTGCCACCAGTAGATGGATCAAGTGGTTGGATATGACCGCGATGAGGAGGATAGCAAATGAGGAACTTTTAGACGCTGACACTGATCGATGGACTTTAAGTATATGACTGTTGGAGGAGATGTCGGTCATCTTTTGAAGTATAGCCATGTATAGAAAACCATGGAATTTTGATGTACCGATGAATGATGTTCATCTGGTTTAAGTAAATAAAAGTGTTCGGCTTTTACCTATAAATGTTTAGTTGGTGTGCATCGTTTTCTGAATATAGGGAAGGGAGTTGTTGGATGTGCTTCCGCCATATGAACTGCGCAAGGGACCGATCTAAAAGATGTAAACCCCCATGGTTGTATGGACCCGCTGCAATTGAAATGGTATCAGAGTGACATGTTATTAGGGAAAGTGATAAATAAGGGAACGGTGGCGACCCTAACGGATCGGGGGCCGTTCGAGGGGTGCCACATATGTTTACTTGGTATCAGAGCTATGGCTATTTGGAGTAATAAGGTGCCTCAGATGGAAATGAGGATAGAATGATGCACACCATAGGATACTAACTAGAATGGTTGACTAACTTTGAACAACGGGTGATGGATATTCACTCGTAGATCCTTGGTAACTAGTGTGATGTTGCTTTTGTGTGTCAGTAACATTCTATGTTACTTACGTGACTTTAGTAATAACCTTAATTAATGATCTGACTAGTGACATCGAGTTGCAAATTATTCTTGAGGCAAATGCTTGGAAAACTGCAGGGAAATCATGGTGCGAGTTGGAAGTGCTCATCCATTGAGGGCTGAAGCCTCTGCTGCAAGGGCTGAACCCCGGATGAAAGATATCCTGCAGGCATTAGCTAATGGAAATCTGATGGAGAGACAAGCGCAACAACAACTCGGAGTGGAACGTCGCCCTCAAGGACTAGTGGAACAATTTCTGAAGTTGAAACCACTTAAGTTTAGTGGAATAGGAAGTCCTGAGGAGGCGGAGCAATGGCTTGATGGAATGGAACGGATTTTTCGGTTGTTGAACTGCAGTGATGCTGAGAAAATAGTTTTTGCAGAGTACCAACTGGAGGGAAATGCAAAATTTTGTGGAGAGCTTCGAAGGATACGATCTTTCCACCAGGTACTGATGTGAACTGGGAAGAGTTTGTTAGAGCTTTTAATAGGGATCATTTCTCTGATTGTGCCAAGGATAGGAAGATCACTGAATTTGTTCAGTTGGAACAAAGGGAGCTGATAGTAGACCAGTATGAGGCAAAATTTTCTGAACTATCTAGGTATGCTCCTAGGTTGGTTGAGGATCGAGAGGAAAAGGCTAAGAGATTCTTGAAAGGACTAAGGATTGATATCAGGAAACAACTAGTGCCTCTGAATATAAGGGATTATAATAAGATTTATGAGAGGGCACAGTTGGTGGAGCAAGAGTTAGTGAGAGAGCAATCAGAATCTAAGAGGCAGATGACCTTTAATGATGTTTGAAGGGGGTAAGAGACCTTATCCTGATCAAGGTCAGCCCTAGGAATCTAAGAAGAGGAATAGTTTTGGAAATTCTAGAAAGGTCAAGAGTGGCTCGGTTCTAGGGAGAGTACCCTACCAAAGTAATTTTTGCCAGAGATGTGGTGGACAACATGGACCAGGACCCTGTAATGATCGATTGAAATGTTTTGGCTGTGGGCAGAGAGGTCACTTTAAGAAAGATTGTCCACAAGAGAGGTCACAACCGAATGTCAACTCGGTGCGACAGGTACAACAAAGTACTGGTGGACCAAACCTACCAAGGAATCCACAGAGGCCACCAGCACAAGGAATGATGTATGCGGTCACTCAAGAGGAAGCAAGAGCTTCCGAAATGTTATCTCAGGTACGATTTCGATATTTGACATGAGTGACACGCATTCATTTGTGCCTGAGAAATATAGATGATTGTGAGAAGTAGGAACCAAATCTTTAGATATGCCTCTTCGTATTTCTACATCACTGAAGGGCATGTTGTTATCTACGTTAACATGTGAGATGTGTGAGATGACCCTAAGGGAATGAGATTTGGAAATGGACTTGATAGTGATAGTTAGGTATGACTTTGACGTCATCATAGGAATGAACTAACTCCGTAAGCAATGGACTAGGATGAATGATCTCCTAAGATAATGCTTGCCTATGCACCAAGGATAAAACCGTGAGGCTAAGAATGGGATAGGCCAAAGTGGATAATATCTCTGTAAGTTAGTCCCTATCGAAACGAGACCCTCCAATGGATGTGTAGTTTGGGTTCGAACCAGGCGAAAGTTGGTGTACCTGTAACGACCCGGTCCGATGAGGGCGGGGAGTGGACGCCGAGGTCAGAGGACTTGAACAAGGAGCGGCTCCTGGCAGGCTTCTAGGATGGCAAAAGGGGGCAGGAATGAATTGAACTATGAACTGAACTGGGAAGGTAGTGTTTCTGGGATAATTTTATCAAAGTGGCATAGCGGATGCATGGTTAAGTTTGTAGAACTCTTGTTTGTGAAAAAGAAGGACAAGTTGATACGTTTGTGCATTAATTTTAGGCAATTGAATCATGCGATTGTTAGGAGTAAGTGCCCATTTCCTAGAATTGATAATTTATTTGATTAGTTGCAAGGAAGTTCAATCTTTTCTAAAATTGACTTGAGGTCAGGATACCATCAACAAAAGATTAAGAAAGAAGACATTCTTAAGACCGCAATTAGGACTCGCTATGGATACTATGAGTTCCTAGTTATGCTATTTGGATGGACGAATGCCTTAGCTGCATTCATGGATTTAATGAATAGGATATTTAAGCCTTACTTGGATCAAATTGTGATTGTCTTCATTTGATGATAACCTGATATATTCTAAATGACCTGAAGAACATGCGTAGCATCTAAGCGTAGTGTTGCAAACAAGGCTTAAGAAGTGAATTATGGAGAGTGAGTTATGAATTTGAGGATTAAGTTATGATCATTCGAGATAAGTAGTGACTTCCTATTAGAGGATCTCATTGGAAGTCTTGATGCACTACATGGAGGCATTTAGTATGTATAGATTGATCTTGGAAGTCATGAGTTTGAGTGGTCATATGAGACATGAAATTAATTGTGGTTTATATGTCGGAATAATAGGTTTAATCGATGGTGGTCAACTTTTAATTTTAGTTGATGATCTCAGTTTGAAAAGGTTTGGTGGAATTAGTGGATATGATCAATTGTGGTTATAGTCTGTCCAGGTGAAAAGGTGAAAGTTCAAGTTGTGGATTTGATGAGTGATTAGTTGATGATCCTTTAGGATGAGACATGAGATATACTCGATGGAAACTAGACAAGTTTTATTTTGGTGGATTGTCGACCTTTGAATTGAACAAGTCTTGGTGGACTATCGATATATGAACTGAATGAATGATGTTATATTTTAGGCTCGAATCTATGTTGCAGTGAAAGTGTAGTGAATGTCTTTGTTGGACTGAACCAGATGAGTTGTTAATGGTGTCGATTTTGATGGTTCTAGGCTTGAATTGATGGTGACAAAGGTATAGGAATGATTCGGCTAAATGGTGTGTTAGATTGAGACCGTTAGATATACCAGAATGGAAAAGGGACCATGTGACGATGGATTCTGTGTAAGGATTACCAAGGACATTAAGTGGTCATGACTCTATCTAGGTGATAGTAGATCGCTTGACTAAGTCTACTCACTTCTTAGCAGTTCGCATAGACTACCCGATGGACAAATATGTGGAGATTGATGTGTAAGCCAAGTGGTATGCTTACATGGTGTTCCTGTAATTGTTACATTGAATCGAGACTCAAGATTTACTTCCAACCTTTGGCGAAGTCTTCAAACCGCCTTAGGGACGAAGCTCTCATTTAGTACTGCTTTTCATCCACAGATGGATGGACAAACGAAAAGAGTGATCCAAGCATTAGAGGACATGTTAAGAGCTTGCATCCTTGACTTTAAAGGAAGTTGGGATGAAAAGTTATACCTAGTAGAATTTGTGTATAACAATAGCTTTCAAAAAAGTATAGGCATGGTTGAGGAAGTATCAGCCAGACCCTGGTCACATACTCGATCATGAAGCTATCAAAGTAGATGAGGAAGTGAGGTACATTGAGGAGCCCGTGCAAGTGCTGGATCGAAAGGAACAAGTCCTATGGACGAAGAAAATACCATTGGTTAAGATATTATGGTGACATCATAATGTGAAGGAAGCCACATGGGAGAGTAAAAATGAGATGAGGGAAAGGTACCCTCGCTTGTTTAAAGAGACATAGGCAATGTCTAATTTCAAGGACGAAAATCTCTAAGGAGGGGAGAATTGTGGCATCCCAAAATTTCATAATAACCCCTAGATATACCATGAACCATGAATAGGCAACAGTAACCAAACTGTGACTTTGTTTTTGTTTTACAGGCATTGATTTGTATTTGTTCATTTGGAATAGTATTTCAATTTTATCCTTTGAACCAAAAGGATGGGATTTGATCTTGCATAAGAATTATATGCGCTAAAAGTTAAAGAATTAGAACTTGAGGATATTGAGCGGGCCGCAAGAATTTGGAATATATATATGTGGCACCCCTCCATGGCTTCCGAACCGTTAGGGTCGCCACAGTTCGCTTTCCATTCGCTTATCTTTATAACATGTCACTCTGATACCATTTCAATTGCAGTGGGTCCATACAACCTGGGGGTTTATATTTTATTTTTTTTTAGATCGGTCCCTTGTGCGGTTCATACACGGAAGCACATCCAACAACTCCCTTCCCTTTATTCAGAAAACGATGCACACAAACTAAACATTTATAGGTAAAAGCCGCACACTTTTATTTACTTAAACCAGATGGACATCATTCATCGGTACATCAAAATGCCGTAATCTTCTATACATGGCTATACTTTAAAAGATGACCGACATCTCCTCCAACAGTCGTATACTTAAAGTCCATCGACCAGTGTCGGCATCCAAAAGTTCCTTCTTTTGCTATCCTCGTCCTTACGATCATATCCAACCACTTGATCCATCTATTGGTAGTAGTGGCAGCAGAGGTATCTTATCTAGTCTGAAATGTTAATTCCCAAAAAAGGGTGAGTACAACCACTCAGTAGTAAAGATCCACCAAACTACTCATTGCATCACACAGAACAATCAAGGCATCATAACAAAGCACGTATCATTCATGCATTCAAGCATAACTTACCTTGCAGTCATGCATATGTCACCATGCCATATGTGCACATATTACCATGCACTCATCATCAAGCATTCATGCTTATATCACCATGCCATATGTGTATATACCACCATGCACTAATCATCAAGCATTTATGCATATATCATCATGCCATATGTGCATATACCACCATGCACTAATCATCAAGCATTCATGCATATCCATGCCATATGTGCATATACCACCATGATTCATATCATCCATGCTATCAAGCATACATCACTATGAGATCCATTCATGCCTTCATGATCGCATTTTCAATATCAAATAGCATTAATTTACTTTCATAAGCAGATCATGCATCATGCCATATGCATACACCCATGCACATGATTCATTTTCAATTCTCATCTTTTACAAGGATCTCATTAGTTTTTTTTTTTTTTTTTTTTTTTTTGCAGGGACCAATGTTTGCATCCCACAATTCACTGCTCGCATCCAACCAGGCATCGCGAGGAACCTCCGGGCATGTATTCAAAATACAACCGGGCATTCGACCCCCCACATTCCGGGCATCTCGCATCCTAACTAGCATCATGAGGCATCCCCCCACGGGCACAAACCTCCTGGGCTTCCGGCATTTACACTCCCTGGTCGGGCATCTCGTACCCCAACTGGCATCACGAGGTATCCCCTCAGCACACACCTCCGAGGCTCCCGAGATTATGTACCGACATACCACCAGGATCCCCCCTTCTGGAATTACGTACTGTATACCACCGGGCATCTCAAAACTCCCGAGGACCCTCCGGAATTACGCCACTAGGCCACAAGGCATCTGGCACCCCAACATTCCGGGCATCCCGACACTCCCGGGGCATCATCGGTTCACACCTCCGACGGCCTTCTCATCACCACAATGCATATTCCCATGCATCTCATTTTCAATTTCACATTTGATGCAACAGTTAAGGATATATATGTCAATAACAGTTAAGAATATATGCATATTTATACTAAGGTATTCACCTCCTCGATCTGATCGAAGAGCCTTAATACATTTTTTTGTTTGTTTCTCAACTTCAGCCTTGAATTCCTTGAACTTTTCAAAGGATTCAGATTTATACTTCATGAAGTATAAATAACCATACCGTGACTAATCATCGGTGAAGGTAATGAAGTAATTATAACCACCTCTAGCAGTTTCATTAATTGGTCCACATACATTTGTATGTATTAATTCTAATATGTCAGCAACTCGCACACTTTGTCTCACAAAAGGCGCTTTGGTCATTTTTCCTAGAAGACATGCCTTACAAGTCGAGTATGACTCAAAATTTGAAGGATCAATGTACCCATCATTACTCAACTTGTTAATTCTGTCTTCTCCAATATGACCTAATCGGAGATGCCAAACATACTTTTTAGTTGGACCATCTCTAGGGCGTTTATTAGTTATGGCATTTATATCAATTCTATTTTGGTTATTGACATTGGTAATCGCATTACCGGACATTGTAATGGTATAAAGATTGTTGGTTAATAAGCTAGAACCAACACATATTCTATTATGATAAATAAAACATACATCATCAGTAAAAGAAAATTCATAATTCTCTTTACCCAAACGAGGTATAGAAATGATGTTCCTAACAGCATTCTTATAATGCAAACAATTCTTTAAAACCATTACATGTCTAGAAGGCAAACATAAACGAAAAGTCCCTATAGCTAATGCAGCAACTCTTGCTCCATTGGCAAATGTCAGGACAATCTCATTTCGCCCTAGCATCCTACTTATTTCCAGATTCTGCAAAGACATACAAATATGTGAAGTTGCAGCAGAATCTAGAACCCATGAGCTGGATTCAACACTAACCATTAGATTAGTTTCAATAAGCATAGACACCGTACCTTCATAAGGTTGGTTCTTGGGCTTGACCTTCAAGCTCGCGAGGTACCTCCTACAGTTCCTCCTCCAGTGTCCTTTGACACCACAGTAATGACATTTCCCTTTATTAATCTTGGGTTTTGGTTGCACAATAGGTTTGGCAGGCCTCTTCCATTTATTCTTCTTTAAAACATTCTTACCCTTTGAAGAAGAAGCCTTATCCATAGCCACTACATTTGATCCCATGTTGTACATTTCCTTCTCATAAACTACTAGCATCCTATGTAACTCAACGAGAGTTTTCTCCATCTTGTGCATGTGGAAGTTTTGGACAAAACGAGAGAAGGAATCGGGTAAAGATTGGAGGGTCAAATCCATAGCTAACTCATTGTTCATAACGAGATTCAGCCTAGCCAATTATTCAATGTGCCAGATCATTTTCAAAGCATGATCATTAACTGATGATCCTTCAACCATCCTCATACGGTACAATGCCTTAGATATCTCATATCTAGAACTTCGATCATTCTCATCAAAGTATTCATTTAAATGCAAAATGATCGACCTAGCATCTTCCATAGATTCATACTTCTTTTGTAATTCATTGTTCATCGAAGCAAGTATATATGACCTAACTTTTAAGTCATCATCACGCCACTTATCATAAGTGACACGCTCCTCTTGGGTCCCACCCTCAGGGAAAGAGGTTGGCATCTTTTCATCAAGCACATACCCAATTTTTTCTGAATTGAGAACAATTCTCAAATTCCTCACCCAGTCAGTGAAATTGGGTCCAATCAAACAATTCTTGTCAAGTATAGAAGCGAGTGGGTTTGTGGTCACCATTTTTCAGAGTAATAATATATCTTTCAAAGTAACTATTTCATGTTGGCCTTTAAATGAAATATATCCTCCCACTAAATTTATATTCCAATCACATACTCCTTAAGATGGGAAGCGGTAATCTTTGCTGGGTAAAGATTACTAGTGGGGATTGGAGTCTCACTAGTCCAAAGTCCACCTCACCTAGCAGTTATTGGTGTTCTATGAACTTAGTGAGTGAACCAGCTTGTTCAACGCATCATATGCGAGTCCCAATCATAACTTTGGCCTCTAGACCATGAAAGCCTCACCTAACAGTTATTGGCATCATGATCATAGTTAAGTCTCACCCATCGTCTCATGTAAGTATTGAAAACACAAATGATTTCCTCACTTGAGAGTTATTAGAAATCATTTGGCTCCAACCCCATAGCATCACATGTATAATGGAGTGGTCCAATATTACGAATGGTAATTAACCCCTATGTATCCATAGCCAGTCAGTTAATCACTATAATATTGGATCAAACCACGACGATGGAAGGCCACGAGTCTGAAACCTGTTTCGACTTAATATTATTAATAATGAGATTTTGGTCGTTATTTATGGTCTCACTTTGCACATTAACTAGTTTAACATGCACGATAACATAAACACAGTAAATAAATAAATATCACATAAAAATATATCCTATGTGGTGATCATGGAATTATGGTTCAATGGGTCTCGAGCCAAAGAGACCCATTTAGCCATTTTAATGTTTTAATAATATGGACCTGCTCTTCACTTCTTCTTCAGTATTTGAACTCTTCAAATACCGGGCCCATAGAGCTCACCGGCTTAATGGCTCCTCCAATGGCTCCTCCTCTCTTGTAGCATTTACTTCAACAATTGATAAACTAAACTATACGAAAATTACATTTCATAAAAATAAATATAAAAGGAATGACGCAGCCTCCATTTAATAATTACAACCCCAAAAATGAATACCTGTAATCATCATACATTCATCCATACAACAATCACAACAATTAGGGATTTTTCCATGATCACCATCCTTCCTTACGAGCTATAAATTCAAAATTTAAAGCTCTGAAATGCATACATAAAATTCTGCATTTAATCAAATTTAAAGCCAAATAACGCAAACCGTGTCAAGAAATCAATGTCGATGAAACAAATTTCACGAAAGTGATTCCAAACGGAAGTTGCGTTGTCAACTTTAAATTCACAATCATAAATCATTTGCAGAATATAAACACAAAGTATAACAATTTACGGATTTTTGATTCAAAATTGATTTAGTTCTAATTTTTGCTTAGTTGATTAAATTTATCACATAAATTAATCAACTTCTATAGGCCACATAAGAGCAAGAGAACCAATTCTCTTAACAAAAATAAATTGGCCATTAGAACGCAAAAATATATTTGAACTATAAATCAATTAAACGCACGAAAAAGCCTAAGGTTGGCTTTGATACCACTATTGGGGTTTCATGAATCATGTATAAAAAAAATTAACAAAAATATAAGGTAGCGGAAACAAAGATATATTTTATACATGATTCTCCTAAGGCGTTGTTCGTGCGTTTTAATAATAAATCTGAATATAAAAATGGAGTTAAACGAATTACCTCTCGAAGTGCGTTTTGAAATGAAACGGTTTGGATGTTCTACAGTTCGAGTCCCACAAGTGTTGAGCCTCTAGTTCAGACACACCAACAACGAACGTCAAACGGAGGAGAGAACTTTCGGATATTCACCACGATGATCGTGCTAGCAATCTCATGGAGACGATCCGCCGTATCCTTGATGTATTATAGTCATGGCCCTGGATGAGAAAAAAACCTTTCCTTTCTGGCGTTTCAAAAACAACACAAGAACACACACAAAAACACATGAACACGCACACACTTTTCTCTGTTTTTCAACGCCGAGCACCCATCCTCTTCGTTCTATTTTTCAACCCCTTTACGGCATTTCTTGGACGGTTTTTCACAGGATCAGCAACCGCTGCTAATCCCCATCTGTCGAAGCACGATCGTGCATGAAACGGTCAAACCATTCATGCACGATGCTCCTGCTTCGTGCATGAAGATTCCAATTAAAATATATATATTGATTAATTAATTAATTAATTAAATGAATAATTGATTAATTAATCAATCCCCTTTAAAATAAAAAGAGCATAATCTTTATATATGCAATTAGGGTACATTAACATGTATCAACTTTGGGCATGTATGTGCATCATATGCAAATAGGCTTGCGACTATAATACAAATTAAATTAAATCTCGTTTAATTTAATTTCAAATCGACTCAATTCGATTGTAGTAATTACAAATGCATTTGCAATTATATTTATCTCTTGTTCCACGTTATCCTAATTGTTTATGGTGTGTGACATACCTTGGTTCATCACTAAGTTGGTAGTAAGACTTGTACTAATACATTAGTACTCCCAAAAGAATTAATTGTTCTGATTAATCTTTGGGTCCTATAAGCCATGATTGACATCTAGCAATATGTGATGGCTACCTAGATAGTGTGAATGCTTTAAGAACATAATGAACCTGTTAGCTTTAGCTACAGTGTAATTCAATCCCTCTGTTTTACTATGTTTCGATCAAACAAAGACCATAGAATATTTATCAAGTCATTGATTCGATCATATGCACAAATTTAATTGACATGCATTTTATTCGAGACATAAACAATTTATTCTCGGTTACAACCCCAGCCGAGGATTTCAATGCAGTGTTATAATTAGATCGCATAGGACATCATTTTTATACCTTGCATTTAACAAGAAGACAGATTCCATATTGTGCACATGTGTAATTTCGTATATGAACAAACTATGACCATTGGGTATAAGACGGATCAATGACCCGGCATTACGTACACCCGTAAACCATAGTTATTCGACACCGAAAATAGAACAAAGATTGAGGTTCAATACCTGGGATGGTTTTAAAAGTTCCTTGTGTACAACGATTTTTCTTGTAAGGCTCGAGTTTATTCAATCTTCCTAAAAGTTCCTTGTGTACAACGATTTTTCTTGTAAGGCTCGAGTTTATTCAATCTTCCGAAAAATCGGTTTTAAGCAACACCTTGATTGCTGGACGTATTGCGAGATAACACACCTCAAATTCTTCCATCATAATAAAAAATCTTTGAGTTCGATCTAGGGTCCACCGATAGTCGATCAATGTTTGACCGATGAAACACAATGTACAAAATTCGTCGTAAAACCCAAAAATACACTTCTGCTCATCAAAACAAGTCTTTTGATACCTATGTGGCCATGTGGATCCAGCTATCAATCTTTGACCCATCAGACAAGTCGCTTGTTGTTTTTTTTTTTTTTTTTCGCAGTACTGAAAGTTTGCGAACTTCAGATTTCACTCGCACGTCATGAAACTAGGGATCGGAAGCATTCCGATGTATAAAAGGAAAATTTTGGAGAAAAATGAAAGAAAGGGAAAAGATAATCAGTATGCCTTGTTCGCATGTTGGGCCCAAATTAATCTACTCCTGTCAGCCCATAAGCTTTTCAAATAAAAAGAATGCAGCTTCCACTAGGCCATTCCTCTCCTCTGAAATTATCTGCAGTATTTAATATAATAATAAATAAATTAATTAATTAATAAAGCATCATGAGCATTTACCCTCTTTTAAAATTCTACTGTTATTCTGATACCAAAATTGTATTATATTTACTACTATCAGTGTCAACATTATTATATATAATTTAGACCCCTTAATTTGTCTATAGAATGGCAAATCCATACAACGTCTATTAATTTTATTTATGATCAAACGAAAGTGAACATAAGTCAACCAAACAAAATTTCGACCTGCAATTGACAATCTTAGTATCCCAATATAACAATAAATCATACCATCTTTCATTATGTAAATCTGTTTAAATTATGGTTCACAAATCCCTCATATAAGTAGTGCTCGCTTGCAAAAAGGCTTGTGATTAACCATATTATTATATTTTTCTGGATGGAGTAGTATTTGCCCTAAAGTACCCTGGATGATCATAAAATCAACTAGTCTTTCGTAAAATTGATCATCAGGCATCATAAGTGGTTGAACTTAGGTTAGGCAAGATGTCGGAATATTTTCCGATAAATTTAGTGACTTGTTTTTTATTTTGATAGAGGGTGGCATACATCTTGGGCCACAGCCTCCCTCTCTTCTCATTGTCACTCTCCTCTTCTTCAACCTTTTCCCGCTCCATCCAACTTCCGAAGTTTCAGAATCTGAGCTTCTTGTCTCTCTCTCATTCTCCGCGTCACTTGGGCTCATCTATGTCTTATGTCTTTGAGAAACCTCAACCACGTTCTGTCGACTGTTCACATGGACACACCATATCTGCTCTTCTCAATTGACCTCTCTTCTCGCCATCGGCTTGCCGCCACCACCACCGCCCTCGACCCTGATTGGAATCGCCTTAGACTTGTTTACAGCTCCACCACGTGCAGCCTCAACCTCATCTCCAGTCAACCTTGAGCACCACCAAGCCGAGGTGGACCCGACGCAAGGATCGAGCAGGGCAAACTGAAATTTGAGGCTCATGCTAGATCTAAGCCCCAGGTCTAGGGCTCGTCGTGGTCGCCACCTCGCTCTCTTGATGGCAGCGACAACAAGGCAGAGAGAATGGATGACGGGCGCCCGATAAAGGAGGACAATGTAAAGAGGAGGCACAACGCAGGGACAGAGGAAGGCCATGATGACGATACGGGCTCGAGTGGAGGCGGGATCACGTGCTTCTCGAGACGGCGGAGGTGGTAGTGGCGAGCTTAAGCGATGAAGTCGTGAATCCATGCTCAAAGATCTTTTTAATGTCTAATCCAGTTTTGTCAATGACCAGCACACACTCATTTGGATAATATTTTATCAGAATCCATATTATATATGGATGTTATCAAACATTAGATGGGAAATTCAAAATCCCATCATATCTTTAAAATGTTTGAACGACCAAATGTAGTTCCAGTGGTTTGGCTGATCAATATCAGGTATGGGATACGCTTCACGGTAGCTACGAATTCAAATTCATAAATAGTATGCATCTAAAATAGCTTGTGTAAACAAAAGATTACATTCTGACCCAAAAAAAAATAAAAATATAAGATTACATAGGATGTGTCTACTATAAAATTGGAATCCAAAGTAAGAATCTTTTGCGAAATCCACTCTCCTTTCTGGAACACTTCGAATATCGAATTTAATTCGCAATACACGATGACAACGATGGATATCAAGAAAAAAGGCACGACAATGTCTGGAAAAGAGGGACGATCATGATTCGCGTCCATTTCTCGTCAGTTAACTTGGGCTGCCTGCATATTTGGATAGAAAAGAACAAATTACTTATGTTATATACATTGAAGAAAAAGAATAGTCACGTGAATATCGAATATGCATCAATTTTATGAGGAAATGTAAGAAAACAGAGCATATAAATTTAATCAAGGTGCTAAAAACAGAGCGCATAGAAGATGAAATATTACTTGCGTAGAAGGGGGAGGAGGAGGTACCAGTTGCTTCTGTTTGATGAATACTTCTCGGGAAGAAAGAGAGGTCGCCAATTGCTTCCCATTGATGAACAGTTTTCTGGTCAATCCATTTTTTATGTCCGTCGCCAATTTTTCGTTCACTCTTATCAAACTAATTTGTTTGCGGGGTGATGGTTTTATTTGATGGGCTTAAGGCCCGTCCGCCCATGTTGGGCCTAAAAGCCCGGCCCACAAGATTAAGGCCCATGGATGGAGGGATATGATGAAGGGGTACGTTTATTTTTTGGAGGGGACGTATATAAGGGAGGAAAGAGAGGGAGAACGCACCTTTTGGCATTTGTACGTACGTTCATCTCCCTCTCTCCCTCCAAAGGAAAAACTAAGGCAAAAAAGGTGACGCCGTCTTCCCTTCAAGGCCAATTGACGTCATCGAATCGAACGGGATTGGTTTTCTCTTCCTCTTACCGGCGTTGGTGTTTAATCTGTGGCTAATAAGGTACGCTCGATTCCGTGGTGTGCTTTAGGATCGGTGATACATGTTTTTCTTGGGCTTATCTTCCGCATTTGTTTTAGAGGTTCGATTTAGTGTCGCATCCGGTTTTTGGGAATATGACAATCCCAACATTGGTATCAGAGCACTAGTTCATGTTTTCCCAACCGCTTTCATGTTTTTTGATTGATTTTTCGAGAAAATAATCAGCCGACACAGATCGGGACGAAAAATCCCAACACCGGAGCACTGTTCATCCACTTTTTCGTGTTTCTGTAAGTCGAAATCGATTTCTGAAGGCATAGGGTGAAAGAGCTCGTCGAGACGAGTCCGTCGATGTGTCGAACGCCGCTGGGCGATGCCGGACGCGCCCACACGCGCGGCCAGAAGCCGCTGCACGTTGGCGCCATGCACCCGTTGGCGAACCGGCACTTGCGCGCAGCCAGCCAGTGAACCGGCACGTGCCAATCGGCAAACCGACGCGTGCTGACGTCACCATGACGTCACCCAACGGTCGGTAACCGCTGGGATGATGTCATCGATGACGTCATCGCCGACGACCGTTGGCCGGCCGATCACCGACTGGCGAGCCGACCCGATCGGCGAACCGACCCGACCCGAGACGCGACCCAACCCGAGATCCGACCAGTTGCCCGCGCGTGCGAGGCACGTGCCGGGTCGATTCGTCCAACCCAGCCCACCTGGTCCAACCCGGTCCGACCGGTCCGATATGGTCCGACCGCCCCGACCGGTCCAATCGGCTCGACCCGCCGCCCGTTGACCCATTGATCGTTGACCGACGACCGTTGACCGTTGACCAAAAAAAAAAGGAAGAAGAATATGTTTCTTTTTCACTTATGTACATTATGGATTATAAGTAATCCATTTTTAGTTCTGCATTTATTGCAGGAACTATGATGCGTTATGCACGGATACCGTAATCCCGAGAACGGATGAGGGAAGTGCAAGACTTGAAAGGCGATGACGAGTTAGCTAATTATCGGTGGCGTAACGGTGATTTAGTATCACATGTGGTCAGGGTCAATCAGATGATACAAGAAATCATCTTGAATGGTTATCTTATGCCGGATTTTGAGAAGGTGCCGGCTTTAATGAACACTCTTCCACCTGAATGGCAAGCAGTGTTAGATCGGCTATGGTAGGTCAACGTGGTCCCGGGTTATAGGAGGCAAGTGGTATCTTTTGTTAGAGAGTACTATAGGATTGAGTTAACCAAAACTTCAACCCTTAGATTGAGCGCCACATGGCGTAGAGTGAATGCGCCTTGTTGGCGACATGAAAGCTCTCCAAAAGTTTTTCCATGGTTGGCAAATGTGCCTTCAAATTTCTTAAATATTTTGACTAATAGATTAGAAGGAACATTCCCTATTTATTTCTTAGATTAGTTTGAGATGTTTTTGGGTGTGAATATCTCTTTCTATGTTGATATTTCTTCTTTGTATATATTACTTAGTGTAATGGATAGTTGTATTATGTAAAAGCATTATTATTCTATTAGATGTCAAATATTATTTGCTTTCTATTGTTGATGATTGCTGTGGGTAGTTCATAGAAGTTTTTGTAACTTCATGGAATTTATTTTGCATAAGACAATTATATTAATAATCATTTTGAATTAGGATTTTTGGAGGATAATTGGAAACATAGTGACATTTTGATTCTGAAACCTTACTTAAAATTGTTCATTGATATGATGGGTTTGTGCAAAGTGGATGCATAAATGATAGGCATTAATTATTCGTGCATATATGTCGATGTGTTCAGATTGATGGTTTCAAAGCAACTAAGAACGTAATTGCTGATATGAACGGCAACAATTGTGAAATATTGAATATGAAGATTCAATATGTGCTAGAAAAGCAAGAAGCACTAGAAGCTCTTGACCATATTATGGAAGATCTTGAGGATGTTGTGCGCCACCTTGAGCTAGTAGAGGACCGCCTAACGGCATTTGAGCCGAAAATAGACATTTGCAATACTGGTTCTAGCTCAGAAAGGGCTTTGAGCTCTAAGCGCAAGCGCATTGATTCGTTCAATTTGTGGAAATGCAAAGGATCAAGTCATTATTGCAAGAAATCAAGAGTTAACCAACACAAGAGAGGAAAACGTCCTCAAGTGAAGAAAATTTCAAGGGTGAGGTGTTACAATTGTGACAAGAAATGTCACTATGCTTGAAACTGTTGTGAGCCGTAAAAGGTAAACACCTCTTGTACATTTGAGAACTTTGCTTACGTGTCAAGTTATGTATTATTAGCTGAATCCAATCATTTGTGGACTGTAGATTCATGAGCGACAAACCATGTAACGAACGATAGAGAATCCTTCGTGGAATTCTGACGAGTACCAACTAGAACTAAGTGGATCTATGTGGGAAATAACTCCAGAGCTGAAGTTAAAGGGATTGGCACCTGCCAATTGAACATGCGTGGTGGACGCACCTTGTTCCTACATGATGTTCTATATGCTCCAGAGATTCGTCGAAATTTAATATCTATTTTGGTGTTGGTCAAGCTTGGTTTTAATATGAACTTCCATAATAGAGATGTAGATTTGTATTTGGATACAAACTACTATGGTTGTGGTCATTTTCTAGATGGTTTTATTGTACTAAATGTTGACTGTGGTGATGTCAATATTAGTTATTCCCTTTTTCACGTCTTCTACTTCATATGATAATGATGTGAATATGTGGCATGCTAGACTTGGTCATATTGGCCAACAACAAATGAATAGACTAGCCAAAGAGAGCTTGTTGGGCAACATTGAAAAGGCAATTTGCCTATATGTGAGCATTGCCTAGTAGGGAAAACGACAAGGAAACCATTTAGAAAAGATAAAAGAGCTGAATTTCCTCTGTATTTAATCCATTCGACGTCTGTGGTTCAATGAATATAAGAGGAAGGCATGGGGCTATTTATTTCATCACTTTTATAGATGATTATACTCGATTCGGATATGTCTATTTGATTTCTCATAAATCTGAAGCATTAAGTTGTTTCAAAAAGTTTATGAACTTGGTAGAAAATCAATTAGACAAGAAAATAAAAGCATTGAGATCCGATCGAGGTCGAGAATATTTATATGGTGAGTTCAGAAAATTACGTGATGAAAAAGGAATAGAAAGACAGTTGTCTATTCCATATACTTCTCAACAAAATGGTGTTGCGGAAAGAAGAAACAGAACCCTACTGGAAATGGTTAGGTCCATCATGGCGCATGCTAACTTACCTATCACTTTTTGGAGTGATGCGTTGTTAACTGCCGCCTATATACTTAACCGGGTGCCTTCTAAATCAGTTATCTCCACTCTATATGAGTTATGGACAGGTAGAAAACCGGACTTAAATTTTCTTAAGCTATGGGGTTGTGTTGCCTATACTCATGAGTCCTCTCACAAGTTTGGGAAATTGGGTCCCAAAGGAAAGAAAAGTATTTTAATGAGATACTCCGAACACTCGAAAGGGTATGTGTTCATAGGTGAGCAGGAAAGTGGGAGTATAACTGAATTTGAATCATGGGATGTCACATTCTTAGTGGATGAATTTCCTAAGAATGGCGAAATAGGAGAATATTATTCCATATTTGAAACATTGGATCAAGATAATGATATTAGTGCAGTTCGTCTAAGTGGGAGTAATATGAGAAACGATGAATTGAATTCAACACATTCTCAATTACAATCACATGATGAGACGACGTCATCATTATCTAATCCTAGTGAGAGCATAATGTGGTATGATGTGCAAAGTGTACAATTTCCCATACGGCGAACAAGTCGCCAAAGTATTCCCCTTCGACGTTTTGACATTGAAGGGGAAACTTTTATAGTTGCTCCACAAGATGAGGATGAGCCAAGAAATATTAATGAGGCTCTAAATTGCCCTAGTAAGAAAAAATGGATTCATGCAATGGAAGAGGAAATGGAGTCGATAAAGTCAAACCATGTTTGGGAACTGGTTGATCTTCCAAAAGGACGCAAAGCTATTGGGAACAAGTGGTTTCTCAAAATAAATCGAAAAGTTGATGGCTCGATAGAAAGGCATAAGGCTCGCCTTGTGGTGAAGGGGTATAATCAACATGAAGGAATTGATTAATGAAGATACATTTTCTCCTGTAGTGAGATTTACCTCGGTTCACTTTATTCTGGCAATAGTGGCAAGTATGGATCTTGAGTTACATCAAATGGATGTAAAGACTGCTTTCCTCAATAGAGAATTAGAGGAAGAAATATATATGGAACAACCTGCTGGTTTCATAGTGAAAGGCCAAGAAGAAAATGTATGTCAACTTTTGAGGTCGATATATGGCCTTAAGCGATCGTCGAGACAATGGTATATACGTTTTCATAATGCTATAATGGCATATGGTTTTACAATGATAGATGAGGATCATTGTGTATATATCAAAAGATCCAAAGATCAATTTGTGATCATATCATTATATGTTGATGATATACTAATTGTCGGAAGTAATATGGAGTTTGTTAATACTATGAAGAATTGGTTATCTTCCAACTATGAGATGAAAGACATGCGTGATGTTACATACATTCTTGGAGTTAAGATTTCAAGATTGTAAACCCATAGATACTCATATTACAAAAGGCGAGGGATTGAGCCACAGATTGTGTCCAAGGACTCCACGAGAGAAGGAACAAATGCAAGATGTTCCTTATGCTAGTACTATTGGGATGCTTGATGTACGATATGATGTGTACAAGACCTGACATATGTTTTGCATTTGGAATTGTGAGAAGATACCAATCCAATCCAGGTCAAGCACATTGGAAAGCCGTTAAAAGAATTCTAAGGTATCTAAAGGGAACTGCTGATTATACCATGAGTTATTATGGAAGGGATCTGCGATTCTAAGACTATTCGATGCTGATTGGGGAGGAGATTTAGATGAAAGAAAATCTACCTCTGGGTTTGTTTTCTTACCGAATAATGGCACCATATGTTAGAGCAGTAAGAAACAAAAGTGTATAGCCTTGTCCACGATGTAAGTTGTGTTCGTGGAATTATCAGCAGCAGTATAAGAAGGTGTTTGGCTTAAGAGATTTTTTGGATCATTTAGGTGTTATTGGAAGTGCTGCAGATTAATTGTTGGTTAACTGTGATAGCCAAGTAGCAAAAACGTACACCAAAGATCCAAAATATCATGGCAAGACCAAACATATAAATACCAAGTATAATCTTGTCAACGATATGATTGCACGAAAAGATGTGAACTTAGAGTACATACTACGCATAGAATGGTAGCAGATCCTATGACAAAGCCAATACCTAGAGATGTGTTTTGTGGCCATATGAAATCCTTAGGATTGTGTAGAGGCTGATGTACTGAATATTGTAATTTCCCTAAGTGTTCACATTTGATGAATTTGTGTTTTCATCATTAATGCCTATGAATCTTTGTTTGATCTTTATGCATCTTAATGCTCTGTGCATTACTTTAAGTTGAGAAAGTATGTCGGACAGATTTAAGATTAGCCCACTCACACGGGTAATCGCCTCTATTTACTGTGTGATAAATAGAGATGAGACTATTTTTAAGCTTATTATCTAGGTGATAATCGAGAACTCAAGCTTAAAATACGTATGTCGCCTTAACTGGGTGTTAAGATGAGGACATAATACCCCACATATTTTACTTTATCTGTCTATGATGCCAGATGTGAGTTCTGATAAATTTTGTGAATGAGTAGATACGTGAACTCAAGTTAGACATTAGGTATATCTGAACTGTCATATGTACGGTATTGAAGGTATAGACATACGCTCCATGGGAAAGGAGTTAATACCGTAATACGTATTTCATACTACGTATGCATGAAACGACCAATAAGAGTGGCAAAAATTTGATCTCAACTTTTATGTCGTGTGAAACTCTTGAGGAAAAGAGTTCCTCAATTTTTTAGTCCCCTCATGACTCTTACTTATTCTCAAGATTTCTATTTAGTGTTTGCTATCTTAGGATGTTGCCAATGGTCATGAGTTGATTCGATCTAATGAGACATTTCTAGAAAAGCAAGCTGAACTTAAATTGAGAGTTTGAAGGAAAGAGGAAGATCGAATTTGGAGAATCATATTGTAGTTTTGTATTCACTGGTTAACCAATTATGACTGTCTTTAGGATAATCATAATTGTGAATACAATATATATATCATTGTTTAAAAGAGATCGAGAGAGATATAAATGTGATCGATCGATCTAGGGTACTGCATACTAAATCTACTCGAGTGTGATGCCCATTATGAGCTGCTATATATTTCTAATAGATGTATGGCAACGAGCTCTCAAAGTATGCTGGTCGCACGGATTATTCACCGGTATGAATGTTGAAGAGAGGTAAAGAGAATCATGTTCGGCTCACCATGTGCGAGTGGGAGATGATGGTTTTATTTGATGGGCTTAAGGCCCGTTCGCCCATGTTGGGCCTAAAAGCCCGGCCCACAAGATTAGGGCCCATGGATGGAGGGATATGATGAAGGGGTACGTTTATTTTTTGGAGAGGACGTATATAAGGGAGGAAAGAGAGGGAGAACGCACCTTTTGGCATTTGTACGTATGTTCATCTCCCTCTCTCCCTCCAAAGGAAAAACTAAGGCAAAAAAGGCGACGCCGTCTTCCCTTCAAGGCCAATTGACGTCATCGGATCGAATGGGATCGGTTTTCTCTTCCTCTTATCGGCATTGGTGTTTAATCTGTGGCTAACAAGGTACGCTCGATTCCGTGGTGTGCTTTAGAATTGGTGCTACATGTTTTTCTTGGGCTTGTCTTCTGCATTCGTTTTAGGGGTTCGATTCAGTGTCGAATCCGGTTTTTGGGAATCCGATAATCCCAACAAGGGGTTTAATATAATCCAATGAATCGATAGAAGTTAGGAGTCCACAGTTCTTGATCTCCAGGTCTTCCAGGCGACAAAGAGCGATTTCGTGTACACGAGCTCCTTCCACTTTCTCCAACTTCCACAATTTGAGGATGCGAAGGTGTGGGAATGAATCTTCGCAAAAATCCAACTCTCGACCAGTATAAGAGCCTGCGATTAAGTTGAGCATTTCCAAGCCCTCAAGCTTTCCTAGTACCGCCATTGAACCACCATTGAACCACCATCTAGTCCTGACATGGACAAGGTAAGGATTTTCAGGTTCCGAGGAAGAAGCTTCAAGCCATCTCGCTGAGGCAAGTCCCCGGAGACGTCTTGGCTGTCTCGGTTAGGGAAGCTCCCGAGCAAGTACAAGTCCGAAATCGACTCGACTCCACTCATGTCACTCAAGTTGAGATCTGAGGGCTGACCGAAGAGATCCCTAGATCTCAGCTTTAAGGATTCAAGCTTCGTGAGTTTCAGAATGCACTCGGTTGCTTTCTTCATCACTGGAGAATCACACGTCAGCCCCAATTTCTCGAGGCTAGTCAATTTACTAAGCACATCGAGCATGAAATTCTTACCAGATCTAATGTATAAGCCCCACAAGGTTTGGAGATTGGTCAAGCTACCCCCTTTGGACTTATCAAAGCACACCTCGTTCATGTACAGGTGCTGGAGGGACTTCACCTTCCTAATTGAACTCGGCAGTTTCCTAAGGTTAGTGTACTTCAGATCCAATGTCTCGAGGCGGGACATGTTCCCAACTGATTCAGGGATTGAATCAAGGACCGTCCATCGCAATCCCACGTACATCAAGTTCAGCAGTACATTGTCGAGATCATCCGGGAGCAACGGCTTGTAAGTCCCCTCCAGATCGAGCACCTTGAGCAAACTGCAGTCTCCCTTTGAAATCAAGGGCCGAAGCAGCTTTTCCACTTCTCTTGAACGAGTACCCTGTCTCAGCGTTTCGAAGTGTAGTACTTTAGCTAGTACGTCCATGATGGGGTGCAATTAGATCGCACCATTTAGACTTGATATGCTACATTAGAAAGACACAATTGAAAGGGTATGAAGGGTGTCGTATATAAGTCTTTTGTAGACACTTGTTGGCACTGGTTGTCAAAACATACGCACCAAATTACTCTCCATTTCCATCAAGGAAGAAGAAGGCATTCCATTCTAGTTTTGCAAGAACAATCGGAATTTATGCCGTGGAAATCAGGTACTTTCCTCGTGATTGCATCCAGAATAACGTGAGGAAGTGTTGTTCGTGATTTATTTGCAATTCAATGCTCGTTCCGGGGCTATTTGCTGTTTGCGCATCGAACTCAGGTAAGTCGTCTTCCGCCGACTCGAATTCCAACATTGGTATCAGAGCCCGGTCGTGATTTCTGCCTTGTTTTTCATCGAGTTTACTCATTTACCATTTGATATTGAGATCAAGAGATAGTATCCTACACTATTTGGATCTCTGATAGTCGGAATTGCCATATGAAAAACTCGAAATTGAACCGAAGCGAAGAACGAGATCCGGGTCGCGTGATTCGTGAGGTTTTGGCCATTTTTCGAAATAATTTTTTGGTCAAAATTAATTTTTGAATATACATGGTGAAAGAGCTCGTCGAGACGAGTCCGGCGATGGGTCGAGCGCCGCCGAGAGACGCCGGACGTGCCCACACGTGCGGCCAGAAGCCGCCGCGCGTGGGCGCCACGTGCCTGAAGCTCTGGCACAGCCAGCGCGTGTGCCACACGCGCCGGTCGGCAAACCGACACATGCGCGACGCGCGCCCGCCAGCGAACTAGCGCACGATGACGTCACCATGACATCACCCAACGGTCGGTAACCGCCGAGATGACGTCATCAATGACGTCAACGCCGACAACAGTTGGCCGGCGGTCACCGGCAGGCGACATGACCCGACCCGACCCGAGATCTGACCCGATTGACACGACTGACCCGACCGTTGACCGGTGAACTGTCGGACCGGTCAACCAGTCCAACGGTCAAACCGATCAGACCGGTCACGGGTCGGACCAGTTGGATCGGTCACCGGTTGGACCGGTCGGACCGGTCGGACCAGCCAGGAGCCATTTGGCTCACTGGCGCATGCGCCACACGCACCGCGCACTAAGGCGGCGCGTGGGGGTGCGTGCAGGCTCCAATGGGAACATGGTCAACGGCGTTTAGTTCGTATGAATGTTCTCTACACTGTGGTATAATTATTTTATACTTTTGAATTTTATAAATGTATGAAAATGCTTTGGAAACCCTATGTACGCGTAATTTTTTGGGGTTTAATGCAGTTTATTCATTTGTGGCTTGTATTTTCTTGTGATTAGGGAAATACAGTAGCTAGCTTGTGTTCAAATGAAGTTATATATGCTGTGTAGAGCTTGGTTCAATGATATGATGTATATATTTAAATATACTTGCAATTTTCTAATTGCTAGAAAATTAGAACAATGGTAGGAAATCCATTACATGTTGAATTGCAATTTTAATTATAGTTGAAGCATGATTGTTGTTTATACGTTGGTTATTATCATGCAATGTTTTTTTGTGTTAAGGAAAAAATGTATAAATTACATAAGGTCATGTAATTATTGTTCCTAGTGGGAGTTCGTAGGTTGGTAGAATTGAAAAGAGTTCTCACCTAGAACTTAAAATTTGCACAAATTAAACTAACTAATGATAATAGAACAATTGTACATTGAAGTTGATTGGGAACATTGTGAACTTTTGCTTCTGTGTCTTTTGTTGAATTATCATTAATTTTGTTTGTCTTTGCTGCAAATTAAATATGTGTGTTACTCTGTAAAGTGTGCTAGTATTGATTCTGTGTTTATTATGTCAATGTGTTATAGCAATTGATTATGACTTCGGCATCCAAGACCATTGTGGCTGACCTCAATAAGGGTGAGAAGCTTAACGGTGACAATTATGATATTTGGCACCGAAAGGTTCAGTACATCCTTGAGGAGCAAGAGGTTTTGGAAACCCTCAACCATATCATGGATGAACCTGAGCATGGAACTTCAGCTCAACACAAGAGAGATCTAGAAGCTTATCAAGCTTGGAAAAAGAAAAATAGCATTGCTCGCATCATGTTGCTGAGCTGTATGCAAGATGATCTCATGTGTGAGTTTGAGAGTTATGATAAAGCTCAAGCTATGTGGGTTGCCTTGAAAGATAAGTTCGGGGGTACATCTGCCACTAAGTTGAGGAGACTCACCATCAAGTTTGACACATTCCGAAAGCACCCAAATGTAACGATGAGACAGCATCTTCGGGAGATGTCAAATATGATCCATGAGCTGAAGTCGGCAGGTCACTCTCTTACTGATGAACAGCAAGTTTAGGCTGTTATAAGGTCTCTTCCTAATAATTGGGAACATATAAAGATCAATATGATGCATAATGAGAACATCGTCACTTTTGATGATATTGCGCGTCATTTGGAATTAGAGGATGAGCGCTTAGAGGCTGCAAGATCCTCTACCCATGCTTATGTTGCTGAATCGAGTTCGCGCAAGGCTTCAGGCTTCAAGCGCAAGAGGAATCTTCAGTTCAACAACAAAGGGAAGATGACTTAATAGGGACCCAAGAGGGCTAAGACCTTCCGACGCAAGAAGCGTGGTGGGAAGAAGGACAAGGCCAAGATGGAGTGCCACAATTGTGGCAAGATGGGTCACTTTGCTCGTGAATGCACTGAGCCGAAAAAAGGTACCATATTACTCCATTACTTTGAGTAATGCTTTTGTTTCTAATACTGTAATGTTTGTTGAATCTCATCCAATGTGGACTGTAGACTCATGAGCAACAAACCATGTAGCTAGAGACCGAGAAGCATTTGTGGAGTATCGTCGGATACCACCTGGAAGAAGATGGATATATGTTGGGAATAACTCAGGAGTTGAAGTGAAGGGTATCGGCACATGTAAAGTAATCTTACGTGGTGGTCGAAACCTATTCCTGCATGATGTCCTTTATGCTCCAGATATTCGACGAAACTTGATCTCTGTAGTTGTTCTTCTTAGCTTAGGTTATGTATTGAATTTCCATGGTGATTGTGTTGACATTTTGTATGGAACAGTTTATTATGATTCAGGTCATATATCGAATGGTTTTATGGTGTTAGACATTGACTATGATCAGTACAATGTTAATGTTGATGGTTGTTTTTCTTTAATTGCGTCTTCTAACAATGTTGAGATTGATGCAAGTACTTGGCATGCTAGATTATGTCATAGTGGATTGCAAAGAATGCAAAGATTAGCTAGAGAAGGCCTTTTAGGGTCACTCACTAATGTTAGTCTATCCGTATGTGAACATTGTCTGGCAAGAAAAATAACTAGAAAACCATTCGATAAAGGGACTAGAGCTGAATTTCCATTGCATATCATACATTCTGACATTTGTGGTCTTTTGAATGTGAGGGCGAGGCATGTAGCCTTATATTTCATCACTTTCATTGATGACTTCACGCGTTTCAGTTATGTTTTTCCGATCTCCCATAAGTTTGAAGCATTAGATTGCTTTAGACGATATATAGCGATGCTAGAGAATCAGTTGAACAAAACAATAAAGGCATTGAGAACCGATCGTAGACGTGAGTATCTATCGGAGCAATTCAAGGCTCTTTGTGATGAAAAGGGAATTGTACGACAATTAACTATTCCTGGTACTCCACAACAAAATAGGGTAGCTGAGAGAAGGAATAGAACCCTATTGGAAATGGTTAGGTCTATGATGGCGCAAGCAAATTTACCTATCTCCATTGGGGAGATGCGTTATTGACTGCTACCTATATACTTAACCATGTGCCCTCAAAATCGATCACTTCCACCCCTTATGAATTATGGACTAGTAGGAAACCAGACTTGAGTAGTCTATGTCCATGGAGATGTGCAGCTTATGTTCATGATGCTTCCCATAAACATGGCAAATTAGGTCCTAGAGGGAATAAATGTATCTTTATAAGATATTCGGAACACTCCAAAGGGTACGTGTTCATAAGTGAACAAGCTGATGGAAGTGTGACCGAAATGGAGTCACGAGATGTCACGTTCTTGGAGAACGATTTTCCTAATAGAGGTGAGATTGATAAGGACTTCCAATTATATGAGATGGAAGATCCGATAACACACCCACCGATGTTGTAGAGGGAAATGAAGATTTACTTCAACACATAAGACCTAGTGGGAGTGTTGCATCGCCTGATGAGTTGAATTCAAGAGAAATTCAATTGCATAAAAGTAATCGTAAAAGTATTCCCCGTTGTCGTTTTGAGATTGAAGGGGAAGCATTTATGATTGCTCAAAATGACGATGCCGAGCCTAAGACTGTTCAAGAGGCTCTCTCATCCTCTGATAAGGAAGAATGGAGAAAAGTTTTGGAAGATGAGATAGAGTCAATGAAGACAAACCATGTCTGGGACTTGGTTGATCTACCACCCAATTGTAAGGCCATTGAAAACAAATGGGTCTTCAAGATTAAGCGAAAGGCGGATGGATCCATTGAAAAGTATAAGGCTCGCCTTGTGGCAAAAAATTATACTCAACAAGAGAGTATAGATTATGAGGAAACCTTTTCACCAGTTGTAAGGTTTGCCTCAATACGCCTTATTCTAGCCATCGTTGCACATTTGGACCTTGAATTACATCAAATGGATGTAAAGATGGCATTTCTCAATAGAGAATTAGATGAGGAAATCTATATGAAACAACCAATAGGTTTCATAGCTAAAGGTCAAAAGCATAAAGTTTGCAAGCTTCATCGCTCAATATATGGTCTTAAGCAATCATCTAGACAGTATCTTCGTTTTCATCGAGCAATAATAACTTTTGGTTTCACGATGATCGAAGAAGATCACTGTGTATATGTCAAGTGGTCCCAAGATAAATTTGTGATTTTATCACTTTATGTGGATGATATTCTGTTGGCTGGAAATGACAAGATTTTGGTTATCACCATTAAAGAATGGTTGTCCTCCAATTTTGAGATGAAGGACATGGGAGAAGCTGCTTATATATTAAGAGTTAAGATCGAAAGAGATCGATCAAGGAAACTCCTTACTTTATCACAAGAGTCTTATATTATGAAGATTCTTGAGCGTTTCAATATGCAGCATTGTAATCCCATTGATACCCTTGTCATGCAAGGTGAAGGCCTAAGTATTGAGATGTGTCCTAAGACTCTAGAAGAAATCAAAGTGATGGAAACTGTTCCTTACGCTAGTGCAGTCGGAAGTTTGATGTATGCTATGATGTGTACTCGACCCGACATATGCTATGCCGTGGGATTGGTGAGCCGATATCAATCAAATCCTAGTCAAGCACACTGAAAAGCAGTGAAGAGGATCCTGAGATACTTGAAGGGCATTATGGACTATCGACTTTGTTACCAAGGGAATGATTTACGCATATTAGGCTATTTAGATGCCAATTGGGGTGGAGACCTGGATGAGCGAAAATCAACTTCTGGATATGCGTTCTTGCTCAATGGAGGTGCGATCTCTTGGAATAGCAAGAAACAGACATACACGGCCTTGTCTATGATGGAGGCAGAATTTATTGCATGTTCTATCGTAGTGCAAGAAGCAGTATGGCTAAAACGTTTCTTGAAAAATTTAGCCACTATCACTGAAGTTCCAAGACCGGTGACAGTTTATTGCGATAATCAAGTAGCCATTGCCTATGTGAAAGATCCCAAGTATCATGGAAGGACAAAGCACATTGACCTAAAGAATAACTTTATCAGGGATATTATAGCGCAGAAAGAAGTGATCCTGCAATAAATTTCAACCAATAGAATGGTTGCTGATCCATTTACAAAGGCTATTCCTAGAGACATGTTCTTAACCCATAGGATGTCACTAGGATTGCGTAGAATGTGATATTTGTTATTGTAGAGGATCATTGATTTATGTATTTGTAGACAGATGTATTGTATTTGTTTGTTTATTAGTGATTTGATGTTTTATCAATAAGTACAAATCCACTATGAGATTAGCACAAACACACATATATTATTGAAAAGTATGTCAGCAGGCAATGATTGGCTCACTCACATGAGCAATCGCCTCAAGTGCTGTAGTTAGCATGTTGAGATGAGACGTTATGTACAAATAAATGTTGAAGAGCAAGTTTGGTACATAAAATACGTCGCCTTGATTAGAGTCAAGGTGAGGCCTGTGATTTGTTTATAATAAGACCAAACATGATAGTCCCACAATCATGTATGCCTTAAAGATGCCGGATGCGAGTACTTAATTGGGCGTTATAGAAAGCGAGCTGATATAGCACTCGGGCTAAACATGAGTACGTGAGAAGCACGTGACTATGTTTAGGCTAAGATCTGTATGGTGGATATATTTGATAATTGACATACACTCTTATAGAAAGAGTAATCCACTATAGCATGTAATTCGTACTACATGTGCATTGTACGACCAATAGGGGAAAATGAGTAAAATTATCCATATTTACTCATCGTGTGAGCCCTTAAGGTAATTTGTATTTTACCTCAATTTTGTGCCATATGTTACTTCTGACTATGTTCTCAAAGTGAAAGATCAATGTTGCTACTTTAGCATGTTACAGGCGGTCATGAATGGATATGGCCTATGGGATGTGTCTATGAAAGCAGTTGTTCTGAAATTGAGAGAGACATGAGTGCGAAGGAAGACTATTGTTGTTTTACATCTATCACATGTATTTACTGGTCGACCAATTATATCGCCCTATGTGGTTGTGGATGTAATTGTAAATACATGGTGTTTTGAGAATAGTCAAGTATAGCCTTTAAGGGATAGGTATACTTGGACTGATATAACAAAATATGTCTAGGACACTGTGAGACATCGATTGTTTATTTCTTTTCGGGGTTGTAGCCATTATGTTATCCCTAACAGGTGCATAATTTGAGCTCCCAAGTGCAGGTGTACTCACTGGTCGCACGACTTATTTGCCAGTATGAATTGTTTTGTAAAGTTGATGAATGTTGAATGCCTTATATTCTTGATAGAACGCTATCAAGCCCATCTTGTCTGAGTGGGAGATGTAGTACTTTAGCTGGTACGTCCATGATGGGGTGCGATTGGATCGCACCATTTGGACTTGATATGCTACGTTGGAAAGACACAATTGAAAGGGTATGAAGGGTGTCGTATATAAGTGTTTTATAGACACTCGTTGGCACTGGTTGGCAAAACATATGCACCAAATTACTCTCCATTTCCATCAAGGAAGAAGAAGGCATTCCATTCCAGTTTTGCAAAAACAATCGGCATTTATGCCATGGAAATTGGGTGCTTTCCTCGTGATTGCATCCAGACTAACGTGAGGAAGTGTTGTTCGTGATTTATTCACAATTGAACGTTCGTTCTGGGGCTATTTACTGTTTGCGCATCGAAATCAGGTAAGTCGTCTTCCGCCGACTCGAATTCCAACACGAAGGTTATATAGGAACGGAGGTGTTGGAGTTGGATGTTGCCGTGCCAACGATCCCCCGTCTCAGCACTCTTCTGCTTGACGATCCATAAGCAGCCATTAACAAGCTTAGATTCTTCACCATGATTAGTGCCCCTGGTGTCCGATTAGATCTGGAGTATTCCGAGTCGCGTTGCCATCTCGCACAAGAAATCATACAGGAAACTAGGCACACAGCAAGATTTGGGCTTTTCACTCCACTTCCTACGCCTCACCACATGAACCAAGTTTCGACCAACCAATTCTTCGAAGCACTCCATGGCCGTGAACTCGAGCACTGGGACCAATCCTTCAGCTTAGCATAGCCGAAAGAGCCTCCTTGTCAAGATGTCCGAGTCTTTAGGAAAGAGGCACAAGTAAAGCAAACAGAGCTTGAGCAGGTCAGGCAATTTGTCGTAGCTCAAGGACACGATATCACGGAGCGTGGGATTATCAGCGATGACAGGAAAAGAATCCCTGCTCGCCATCGGAAGTCCTCCGAGCAGCAAAATCCTCGGAGGAAAGCCACTGCACTTGCTCAGGATACTCGCTTTGGGCCCCGGATCTTCGCATTCCTACAACAAGAGTTTGCTCTGCTCTACATCTAATTGGCGCAGCTCTACAGGAGAAGCCCAAGGTCTATAATTATGGGATATTGGGATCCCGAGTAGTGACAACGATTCCGCTTCCATTTCTCGAGTCTGCGAGGAGTTTCATGAGGTTGTCCATGTGACATCCTGATTTTTAGGTTCTATTTTCAATTGAATGAGATGGGCTTTTCATTGATACGCCTATAGTTCTTTTCCCTAAGCTGATCACTCACGAGATAACTAGTCTATCGGGTGAATTCGTTAAGGAATCTAAACGCAATAGACCTGAAAATTCAACCAGGAATCGATTGCTCAACCGTGCTAATCTGCAAGGGTCATTACGGCACCGTCAAAATCGATCAGAGACCAGAGATAGGTCGATTTGATAGAGGTATGTGATTAGTGTGTGGGTGATTCCACCTAATTGCAAAATTTCTATCAAACGGCACTAGACTGATTTTTCTATCGTTTTCGTACCTTGTATCCGTATTTGAAATCTCGAGATTTTTACCTCAACCGATAGTCGCCAATGTGTCGAAGATGTACATTGTGACTCCAAAATAATCAACCACGGGTCAATTGCACTAAAAATTTATAAAAGCTACCCAATAGATTAGGTCACGCTAAAATCGCGTCAGATTGAAATTAACTGCGAATTTGAACCCGATTTCGGAAATTGAAAGTTTTATCATGTCACGATTTATTTTAGGAACGTCGACTCATCCTTTGAAGAATTTTCTGCGAGTTCAAGATTTTTACGGAAAATCAATTCGAACAATTCAGAAAAGAACGGAAATTCGGATGGGCCAAATTGTAGGGATTTTTGTTCTCCTTAGGGGCAACAAGCATTTAATTGAGTAGATAATCTTGCTTGACTTTTTCCATGTTTCCTTGGCTTCCTTCGCACACCTCTCGGTTGACTCCTTCCTCTCCACTGCTTCTACTTTCATTTTTCTCCCTCCCCTCGTATTCTGCTGCCATCTCCATCGAAGTTGCTGCTCAACTTCCATGTTGCAGCTGTCACAAGGACCAGCGTCCCCCCGATGTGATACGTTGCGGAAAGATCATTCTACGAAGGCCCGAATGGTGCGGGTGCGAACCTCAACCTCCAATGAAACCTGTGATTGGCAACCTCGGTATGAACGTGACCTATTGACGAACCCGTGTCAACCAACCAACGTTATAGACGCAACAAGCGAAAGAATTCGCTATCTCGCTCGATAAGTTGAATCAACCGCCACAAGAGAATCTTGATAAGGTCAAGTCCTCAAAAGAACAATAGAAGAGAACCTCTCAATTCTTTCCTCAAAAATAAAATATACCTGTCTCCTAAAGAAAGTCGGCCAGTCCTTAATATAGGCCTTCTAGTTACTACACAAATCCTAAAACCAGCCCTAGAATTCTAATGCATCATATTCTAGAAAATATCTAAACAAGAAGATAATTTTTTTTTTTACTTGGTCAAATATTTGGTGACTAGATAATCGAATTGCACCAAGATTTCCAAAGTTCTTCAAGATTTGATCCAAGGTCATCTCCACGCCAAAGATCACGAACCATGACGCCAACAAGTTGCCTAAATTGTTTGGCACGCGCTCAAGTGATCGAACCAGTCGGAATAGACAATGGGTCTTTAACTACTCCTCCTCAATATGGCTCAATGTTCACATCATTCCCTCCCCCGTGCAAAGGATTTGCCCTCAAATCATCACTTGCATCAAAAAGAGTCAAGTCATAAACATTAAATGTAGCACTAACATCATACTTACCTGGAAGATCAAGCTTATAGGTGTTATTGTTAACTCTTTCCAACACCATGAATGGTCTATCCCCTCCCGGTAATAACTTAGAATGTTGCTGCTCACGAAATCGCTCCTTGCGCATATGAACCCAAACCCAATCGTTGGGTTTAAACGCCACTTCCTTGCGCCCTTTGTTGGCTTGCCTTGCATATTGCTCAGTCTTGCGCTCAATATTTGCGTGCGTCTTCTCATGCAACGCCTTGACAAATTCAGCTTTCTTTGCTCTATCTAAATCCACACGCTCATCAATAGGTAAAGGGGTTAAATCTAACGGAGTTAACGGATTAAAACCATAGACAACCTCAAATGGTGTAAATTTAGTAGCAGAATGCACGCTCCAATTATATGCAAACTCAACATGCGGCAGGCAATCTTCCCAAGATTTTATGTTCTTTTTAATAATAGCACACAACAATACCCCTAAAGTTCTATTAACTACCTCAGTTTGACCATTGGTCTGTGGATGACAAGTAGTAGAAAATAACAACCGTGTTCCTAGTTTTTTCCACAATATTTTCCAAAAGTAGCTAAGAAATTTAGAATCTCGATCTGAAACAATCGATCTAGGCATGCCATGCAAATGTACAACCTCCCTAAATAACAAATCAACAACATGAGATGCATCATCAGTTTTATGACAATGTATAAAATGAGCCATCTTTGAAAACCGATCAACAACCACATAAATAGAATCTCTACCATACTTAGACCTAGGCAATCCTAACACAAAATCCATAGAAATCTCAGTCCAAGAATGCGTTGGAATAGGTAATGGTGTATACAAGCCATGTGGTTTAGTTGTAGACTTCGATTGCTTACAAGCAATGCATCTCTCACAGACACATGTGACATCTCTCTTCATATGTGGCCAATAAAAATGTTCATGCAGCACTTCATAAGTCTTATTAATGCCAAAATGCCCCATTAAACCACCACTATGCGCTTCTCACACCAACAATTCACGCAAAGAACACTCCCAAAGTCATCATCATCAGTATATAAGCCCTTGATATGCTCAAAACCTAAACACTTTACTTCTAAAATAGTTAGAATCGCATACCTTCGAGAAAGTGCATCAGCTACCACATTCTCCTTACCTTTCTTGTACTTGATCACATATGGAAAAGTCTCGATGATCTCCATCCATTTAGCATGTCTTTCATTCAACTTCTGTTGTCCTTTCAGGTACTTCAAGGTCTTGTGGTCGGTGTGGATCACAAACTCCTTTGGCCATAAATAATGTTGCCAAGTCTCCAAAGCTCGCACTAAAGCATACATCTCTTTATCATAGGTAGGGTAATTCAATGTTACTCCACTCAATTTATTGCTGAAATAAGCTATGGGACGCCCTCCTTACATCAACATGGCTCCAATTCCTGTACCAGAAGCATCGCATTCTATCTCAAAAGTAGCACTGAAATTCGGTAAAGATAACAAAGGAGCATTAGTCAACTTATCTTTTAGCAGATTAAATGCTTTCTCTTGCTCTTCTCCCCATGTGAAACCCACGTGCTTTATGATAACCTCGGTCAAAGGTGCGGCAATGGTGCTGAAATTTCTCACAAATCGCCGATAAAAACTCACCAATCCATGAAAGCTACGCACCTCTCCTACGGTCTTAGGCGTTGGCCATTCACGGATTGCTTTGACATTTTCTTCATCAACCTATATACCATCAGCACTAACAACAAATCCTAAAAATACTAATTTATTAGTAACAAAAAGAGCACTTCTTTAGATTAGCGTACGATTGTTCGGCCCTTAAAACCTACAAGATAGCTCGCACGTGCTCAATATGGTCATTAGGGCTTCAGCTATATATCAAGATGTCATCGAAATAGACAACCACAAGTCGACCAATAAAAGCATGCAAAACATGATTCATAAGTCACATAAACGTGGTCGGTGCATTAGTTAATCCAAATGGCATGACTAACCACTCATATAATCCATACTTGGTCTTAAATGCAATTTTCCATTCATCACCTTCTTTCATCCTAATTTGATGATAGCCACTTTTCAAATCGATCTTAGTGAAAATGCAAGAATCATGCAACTCATCCAACATGTCATCTAACCTAGGAAAAGGATGTCGATACTTTACCATAATGTTATTAATTGCTCGGCAATCGACACACATTCGCCAAGTTCCATCCTTCTTTGGCACCAACAAAACAGGGACAGCGCACGGGCTAAGACTCTCTCTCACATACCCTCGCTCCAATAGTTCGCTAACTTGCCGCTGAAGTTCCTTTGTCTCCTCGAGATTGCTTTGATATGCAGGTCGGTTAGGTATGGCGCACTAGGAATCAAGTTGATTTGATGTTCTATGCCTCAAATTGGTGGTATCCCTCTAGGAAGCTCATTAGGAAAGACATCTTCAAATTCCTATAATAAAGACACAATAGGACTAGGCAAACTTGGGTCAAGATTGTTAGTAGAAAAAAAAACCTCATTGTAAAAAGTACAAGCATTGGTCGGTCTAGAACTAAAGCTTTCCTCACCTCACTCGATTTTGCATAAAAATTATTTTGCCTATTTTCTTTCCTCTCTTCTTTTCCCTCGGTCTTTACCACAATCCTTCTCTTGGCCTCTCCTTTTCCTTGCATCTCAAACACACCATGCAAGCCCTCAGATTTCGCACCTTTTCTCTCTCTCTCTCTCTATCTCTGCTTCTCATTGTAACTTTAACTAATCTTGATACTTCTCACTAGGTGTCATTGGTACCAAAGTGTAAGTCTTTTGATTCATCACCAATGAATAACAATTAGTATACCCATCATAATGTACTTTTCGATCATATTGCCATGGTCTTCGAAGAAAGATATGACCCGCTTGCATAGATACAACATCACACTCTATCTCATCCTTGTATTTCCCTATCTCAAATGGAATTCGAACTTGCTTTGACATTTTCACCTCAACACTATCATTTAACCATTGAAGTCTATAAGGCCTAGGGTGCTTTGTCGTTTTCAAATCCAACTTATCCACCATAGTACAACTTGTCACATTCGCACAACTACCTCCATCAATTATCATACTATAGATTTTACCATTCACCACACATCTTGTATGAAACAAGTTATCACTTTGTTGGTGATGCTCCTCCTCCTTTACTTGCACACTCAGAGAACGCCTAACCACCAATAAGTCTCCTTTTATACCACTTCTCCATCACTACAATCCTCCAATGGTGGCATCTCATCATTATCTTCTTCCCTCTCACTTTCGAACTCAACATCACAATGTCCAATCATAATCATCACCCTTCTATTAGGGCATTGATTCACCATATGACCCCTGCCCAAACACTTAAAACATTTAATCTCATGAGTTCTAGTGTTAGGGTTTTCGATTCTACCTGAAGTCGGATTTGTTCCAACTTTACCATCCCTCTCCTTCTCCTTTGAGGTTTCAGTTTTGGTGTTGTTTCCTCTCCAATTTGGCTTCTCATCTCTCTTCCAATTGGATCTCCAATTCTGATTTGAACCTCCTCCACTTTTGTGATTTAGGTCCAACTTCAATTGCCGCTCAACTTTGATGGTTTTGTCCACCGATTCCTCCAATTCAACATAGTGTTGCAACTCCACCACCCTTACTATTTCTCGGCTCAAACCACTCAAAATCTTGACATTGTGGCCTCATGATCCTCCACCACATTAGCACGAATCATGGCAATCTCCATCTCCTTGTGATACTCTTCCATGCTCTTATTGCCTTGTGTGAGATTTTTTAACTTTTGAAATAAATCTCGATGGTAATGACTTGGTACGAAACGCCTCCTCATCACCGCTATCATCTCATCCCACGTCTCTATCAGTCTTTCACCATTGCACCTCCTACTAGTCACAAGTTGATCCCACCAAATTATAAATTATAGCATAATTAGTAAATTCAACAACTGCAAATTTTACATTTTTGAGCTCGGAGTATCATTGGCAATCAAATACCATCTTCATGCGTTTCTCCCACTCTAGATACGCATTGGGATCATTCTTCCCTTGGAAAGAAGGAATCCTCATATTGATATTGCCAAGTTCATTATCTTCTCAGTGTCTAAACCTTCGGCCTCCATTCCACCTTTCAAATCGAGCATCTCAATCATCCTCCGTGTCGGCCTCATCATCATCATAATGCCGCTATCTTCTAGGTCGTGTTCTAGAGGCGTCTCGCTGATGTTGCAGCCTTCCTCGGGGTATCTCTCGGTCACTATCAACCCTCATGCCATTCCCCATCATTCGATCATTAAGCTCCTCCACTTCGGCCCTCAATTGCGAGATGCTTTCCACAAGCGCTTCATCCCTTCATATGGAGTCAACCTCTCTTTGATTCATGCCTTCTTCGCGCGACATATTTTAGACCTGCAACTAAACGTTAGTCACAAAAATCCTCACCAATCGCTCCCTCACATGTTTCTCTCAAGGTGTTTGTCACTCCCTTAAGTCTAGGCTTTTTTTTTTTTTACCCTCAATTAAACTCACACACTCTTGCCTTTTCCCTCTCGTATTCCCTTTTCACAAGCCCTTTATCGGACTCAAAACCTATCTCTCAACCCCCTTACGACAATCAATTCAGTAAGTAACAATCTCAAACCAACAAGTACAACTTTCGAAATTCCAATTGAAACCCAAATCACTATTGATTTTGTTTTAATTCGATCCACTAACAAATGAGTCACCTTCATGATTTTTATTTTTATTTTTTTGTTATGCTATCTTCTTTTTCTGCCAAATCTGTTTTTTTCTCTTGCGCACTTTTTTTTTGTGTGCGTTTTCTTTCTCTTTTTTTTTTTTTGACGAACTTTCTCTTCTTTTTTTTTTTTTTTTTTTTGATGAACTCAAATACAATTTAAGATGCTAGGACAAAAAAATTAAAACTAATAGCAAACAACTACATATGGAAACACAAAAGTAACCGGATCCCTAAATTGGCTAGAACCGAAACCCTAGCCCAATAAATCTCAAATTGCCGAATATAAATAGAAAATTAAAGATAAATAGACCTTGTAGAAGCAAGCTCTGATACCAAATGATGTGAATCATTGCGGAAAGATCGTTCTACGAAGGCCCGGATGGTGCGAATTGCAAACCTCAACCTCCAATCAAACGTGTGATTGGCAACCTTGGTATGAACATGACCTGTTGATGAACGAATGTCAACCAACCAACCAACATTATAGACGCCATGAGTGAAAGAATTCGCTATCTCGCTTGATAAGTCGAATTGATCGCCACAAGAGAATCTTTTTAAGGTCAAGTCCTCAAAAGAATAGTAGAAGAGAACCTCTCAATTCTTTTCCTCAAAAATAAAATATATCTGTCTCCCTAAGAAAGTCGGCTAGTCCTTAATATAGGCCTTCCAATTGCTACACAAACCCTAAAACCAGCCCTAGAAATCTAATGCGTCATATTCAAAAAAATATCTAAACAATAAGATAATTTTTTTTTTTTTTTTTTGAGAAAAAGAATTGAGAGGTTCTCTTCTCTGTTCTTTTGAGGACTTGACCTTATCAAGATTCTCTTGTGGCGGTCGATTCGACTTATCTAGTGAGATAGTGAATTCTTTCACTCGTGGCGTCTATAACGTTGGTCGGTTGACACGCGTTTGTCAACAAGTCACGTTCATACCGAGGTTGCCAATCACAAGTTTGATTAGAGGTCAAGGTTCGCAATTCACACCATCCGAGCCTTCATAGAACAATCTTTCCGCAACAATTCACATCACCACCTTCCTCGTGTCTCCCTTTGGCGGCTGCCAAGTCAACCTAGCAAAGCCAAAGCTAACTCCTCCACGTTTCCTTGAGCCAGCTGCCCCACATCCAAAGAAATTCCCCCCCCCCCCCAAGCAACCGATTCTCCCACAAGCTCGCCAGCTCCGTCCCCTATCCTGCCGCGTGCCATCTCCCCCAACTAAGTCAACAGCGCAGTGAAATTTCCCCCAACGTTAACTCCGCAAGTCCCTCTTCCACCATCATGCAAAGCAACTCCACCGATTCTTCTTCGCTGGCTCTCCACACATTCGACCCAACCTCAAGTCCAGAACTGAGTAGTCCATTTGCAGACTTTGTGGGCTTTTTCAGCCCAGTTCGAGCCTCCGTTGGTGCCACTGAAAGTTCGATTTTCGGCCACTGTCGTGCAGCCGTCACGGTGAACTGGTTTTCGTGTTAAACCAGTGAGTTTACTCACTAAACCTCGCTTAGGAGGTTAATTATACTTAGGGGTGATTAGTTTAAGTTAATTAAGGATTATGTGGTTAGTTAGATTAGACTAGTGATTTAATTATCCAATTTTGCATGTTAGGTGGTTAGAGTAGTGTAATTAGAGACTGGATAAGTCGTAGTATTTATTTAGATAGGTTAGGAAATTTTCCGCGCCCGTTTCAATATTTAATTAGGCTTTTCCGGCCTAAGTTTGCGTTTTTAGCATTTAATTGTATTTATTTAATTAATTTTGGTAATTATTTAATTATTTATTATTTTTCGGAAATTAGACCGGATAATCGGTGATCGAATTTCGTATTGATTGCAATTGTGTGTTCGGTTTATGCAATTGGATGTTAAATTGTGCAAATTGAGTGCTGATTGGATTTTTGGTAATTTATTCCAAAATTTGTGAATTTCAATATTTATTCAGAAAATCTCGGGTGTTGGATTTTGACACCGAAAATGGTTTTACATACTATATAAAATAGTGGGATTTTAAAAATGAAGTATATCAATTTTTTTGCTCGATTTGATCGTGTACCCATACACGACTATTTTCGTTGGGTGTTTTTAATATGAAAAAAATAGGCTAGGATCACTATTTTAATGAAGACATTTGAATGCAATGCACGGTGTCCTGGACCGAGATTGATTGGTCGTGTGTTGGTTAAGAGAACCTATCTTGAGCTTTTAAGCCGAATGTTACCCTAGATGGGATACCCACTTAGTGGGACTTGGGTCGCAGTAGATTCTGGACCTACGCTCCTTCAACAAAGCCGTCTTTGAGAGACGTTGCTGTGCTCAATGGTGGTGAGACGATGCCTGGCTACGCCAATACACCGCTGAACTTGGGAGTAGGCTATACCCTTGAGGGGTGAAATTAACAATTGGAACGTATGGTTAGTTGAGTTAGTTGAGCCTCATTATGAGACAAAACTGTGTGGCATGGTATGGGACGTGTCATAACGGTTTGGCCTTATAATCGGGACCCCTGTGTTTAATTGTGTTGGCGAGGCGTTTCAATTGTTGTGTGCCATGATGTGCCTTTTGTGTATATGAACTGTGCTGACGTGTAGGAAGGAACTGAGGCGAGGTAAGTTCTCTATATTGTGTGGCTAGGCCACCCTTAGGTGTATTTTCTTCCTAATAGGGGTTTAGGGGGTGAATTTGCTGAGACAATGTCTCACCCTGTCATGGGCTTAACTTTTCAGGTCTTTAGATGGTGTGTGTGGAGGACCCGAAGCCTGGATCCTATGGAGGTGGAGTCTGAAGGATCGGTTTGTGTGTCCGACTAATTGCCATAGGACAATTTCTTTTGAGAGCCGATATTTTGTTGACTTTTGTCCAGACTCTATTGTACCTAAACCCAAATGTTTATAAAAGTTTGGCTCTGTGAAATATTTCCCTGCTTCTCTATCACATGCTATTTGTTGTCAGGGGTTTATTGTTTTGCTTCTGCATGCATACTAAAATGAATTGGGTTGGCGATGACACCTGGGAACGTCGCATTTGTATCGACCATTGAGGGATGGGCGGAGGCTCGAGGATTGGGGCGTGACAGTCCATCACCATGAACTTGTGCAAATTGTCAAACACAATGAGGTACCTCAATTCCATCAAGGACTTGTGAAGCATCTGCTTCAGGGATTTACCTTTCTTGTGCTCTAGATCCTTCAGTTTCGACACAACTGTTTGTTTCAGTATCTTCACCAGGAGATCTTTCAATTCGACTTTTTTGGGAACATGAACCCAGACGCGACATTGGAAGCTATGATCTACCTCTGATCTGTTGTACACGCTCCTCACGAGAGCCATCTTGCTGATGGGTTCCTTTGCCACCACCGAAATGATGCGAAATGTCAACGCATCCTGATCGCCATCTTTTAAGGTCAACTGAGCCAGGAGCTCCCGCACTTCAGCCTCATGGCCCACAATGTCCGACTCAATTTTCCTATTCCGACTTACTTTCCCTCAATGCATATTCCCGATGAAGCCTTTACATGATCTTGCGTTGGGGATAGGTCAGCAAACATATTCCAGATATCGTCGATGAATTCGAGGGCCTTTCTTTCAGAAGCGTGTACACTTATCTTGAGCGACATGAAGCGGAATAATGTGCGAATTTTTGGGAGGCGGCCCTTACAGGACTTTGAGTGTCGCGATGCTTTCCAGAGGAACTCATCATCGAACTCCACAAAACCTCGAGCTCCACCTGGGGGGCCACATCCGTGGACGCTGCTTTGCTGGTTGTTGTCGGTGCCAGATTGCAATAACTTCAAGGTGATTAAGATTGTCTCGAGATGACTAATAGCAGTATTGATTTGATCTGGCAATCTAGAAAAGGGAATTTTTCTCTCGAAGAGTCTATGTAGCGAATTGTCAATCATGACTGAAGTGGCCACCTCAGAAGCTGCCATCACAGTCGGATGCCGGCGGGACCTGCACTCAGCTCAGCCCTTCACCGTTATGCAACTATTGGGAAAATACGGCTTCAAATTGGGTAGAACAATAAAGACGGATTTTTAGAGTACTCAAGTTCGACTTTGAGGCGTGATATCACTTTCTTTAAGAATTTATTTGCCCCATAAAGTTGCTAATGGTCATCGGTAAATATCCTCTAGGATACAACAAAGTCTCAAATTTGAGAATACTAGATAGTAATTCTAGTATTTCTCCATGATCTCTTTAAGAAATAATTGAAAATATGGCTATAGTTTTCACAAAGAAGGCTCAAAATGATCACACACTCGTTTTTACATAGGCAACTTTTCGTGAAAAAACTGCAAAATTGAATAAATGTGTCCTCTCAAAAATTGCCCAGTTGAACAAAGGTGTCCATACGGTAGGAGTTGAAAAAACGAACAATTGCGACCCTTCGAGAAGAGTTGCAAACTGAACAAATATCTTTTCCAAAGGTTGTCTGGAAGAGACACAAACAAAATTCAAAATAATTAATTAAAAAGTATTATTATTATTTTAATAAATAAAATTTCGAACTTTTTTTTGTAATAATTTCTGAGAATTCTCAAAACCAAAAAACAACCTTTGAATTGATTAAAGTTAATAAACCGCAGGGCAAAGTGCTAAGTGCACCAAATAATCGTGCAATTATTCGCGCACCCGCACGCGGGTATGGTGGGGTCTAGCTCACACCCAATCATTTCTTTAGGTACACAAAAGAAACCCCACACTTATTAATTGGCCCACTTCCTCCCACTTTTCCTCTGAGACAAGGAAAATGCACTCGGTTTGTTTTTACAAATAAACTTCCAACAATCCCCCACTTTGCTTGTAAGACAAAGATTTCAAAAATTTAAATTTTGAAACCGTACAACCAAAATTTCAGTAAGATTAATATACATACATAAATGTTTATTTCGAGTTAAACATTTACTTAGTACAAGTTTATCAAAGCTCTATCAAAGTGACAAGTAGCTCGGCTTTAAACTTATACTTTTATGTAATAGAATCGGACATACCACACATACACTAACCTCTTATTTTAGTAACAAGTTCTATATTACTCCGCACTATTATGACCTTGTGCTTGATCCTATTTCATGAGCTCTCTAGAAAGCAACCCTCACTTTCGTAAGAAGCAGCACCACTTCTAAGCTCATATAGGTGAAGTATCTACCATGTGTTTTTGTTACTATCAACACATTACAAGTTTGTACTATACTTCATTAAGAATTCAATCCAACCTACAAAACGTAATAGATGATACTGACTTCTCATATCAAGGCTACGTCAGTATCAAACAATCACATTCAATAACTTGTTCTTACCCATTATCTTACCCATTAAACCTTGTAACTAGTGATGTTCTAGAAAAAAGGTCAAGTTACCATTATTGGTGATTTCAATTAAAGAATTTCAGCCCAATTTCTTGTGAAGTCATTATTATCATGTGTCTTGGTAAAGCCTTTGTCAAATGATTGGCAAAATTATTACTTGACCTCATGTAGACAATTGTTATGGTACCATCTTTAATTAATTGTCTTATATATTCATGTCTTAAACTAATATGTCCAGTAGCCTGACTATCACAGTGGATAGAAATATGAGGCATAGGATTAGGCTATAATTCGATATCCAACAACAAATTCATAATCCATTCAGCCTCTTTCCCAATTGCCGCTAAAGCAATAAATTCATATTCCATTGTTTAGTGGGTTATACATGTCTATTTCTTACTTGCCCTAGATACAACAACTCTAGCTAGTGTGAAAATCCATCCAGAAGTGGAACGCTCATCTCCCACACTTGTAATCCAACTAGTATCGGTGTATCCTTCTAATACAGCTGGATAATTATTATAGAACAAACCTAAATTTTTAGTTCTCTTAAGATAACAAAAAATTCTGGTAATAGCTCTCCAATGTTCTGTACTTAAATTACTAATATACCTACTCAACTTGCATACAGAATAAGTAATATCAGGTCTAGTACAATGCATCGCATACATTAAAGACCCTATAGCACTCGCATATTCTAATTGTGCCACCGCTCTACCATTATTATGATTTAATTTAATACTGGAATCAAATGGAATACTTATTTCCTTGAAACCAAGATGTTGAAATTTATTTAATAATTTTTCAACATAACTACATTAGCTTAAAGAATAACCCCCACTATGTTTCTTAACTTTAATACCTAAGATAGTATCTACTTCACCAAAATCCTTCATTTTAAACATGGAAGTTAGATACTTCTTAGTCTCAATAATTTCAGTCATATTCGTTCGAAAGATAAGCATATCATCAACATACAAGCACACTAAGACACCATAGTCTTTAGTGAATTTATAGTATATACACTTATTAGCACTAATGTTGATGAAACCATTTAACTATATGACCGAATTAAACTTTTCATGCCACTGCTTAGGAACTTGCTTAAGCCCATAAAGAGACTTAATCAATTTACATACTTTTCTTTCATTTCTAGGAAGAACGAAACCCTCTGGTTGTTCTATGTAAATCTCCTCATTTAAGTCTCCATTCAAGAAAGTAGTCTTGACATCCATTTGATGAACACAAAGCTCATAAATGGAAGCTAGAGCAAAAAGAACTTGAATAGAAGTTATACATACAACAAAAGCATACGTATCAAAATAATATATTTCTTCTTTTTATTTATATCCTTTAGCCACAAGTCTAGCCTTAAAAGCTTGGATAGAACCATTAGAATGATATTTTCTTCTAAAAATCCATTTGCACCCAATAGGTTTTGATCCTTTCAGTAAATCTACTAATACCCAAGTATTATTGGACATAATTGAGTCCATTTCATCATTCACAGCTTCTTTCCAAAAAGAAGCATCTCTAGAAGACATAGCATCATCAAAGTTTCGAGGATCATATTCTAAATTTATTACTAAAGGATATTTATTTATCACGTTATTATCTCAATCTCCTTCAACAAGAAAAACATGAGTAATAAAATCAGGACCTGAGTCTTTTAGTTTCCTAGCTCTAGTACTTCTCCTTGGTTCAATCATGTCTTTAGAATCATTTGTTTCTTTCTCTTGAGAATCTCTTTGAGTTCCCATAGATTTTGAATTATTTTCAATAATTTTAAAACTTGTAAAACATCTATTGTCAAAGAATTCAACGTCTCTCGATTCTACAATGACATTAGACTCTAAATCAAGAAGTCTATAAGCTTTATTGTTTTCAGCATACCCAACGAAAACACTTTTGATAGCTCTAGGACCGAGCTTTGTTCTCTTAGGACTTGGTACTCGGTAGTATGACAAACACCCCCACACTTTAAGATATGACAAATTTGGTTTTCTACATTTCCATACTTCACAAGGGGTTATGTCATTTTTCTTGGAAGGTATTCTGTTATGCATATAGGATGCAGTAAGTAATGCTTATCCTCAAAGATTAATTTGTAGCTTTGAATTTGAAAGCATACAATTAACAATTTCTCCAAGAGATCGATTTTTCAACCAAACCACTTCGTTGTGGAGTATATGGAGCCGAAACTTGATGAATAATACCATGTTCTTCACAAAATGAAGAGAATTCATTTAAGAAATATTCTCCATCTCTATCTGATCGTAGAACTTTGATTTTCTTTTCTAATTGATTTTCTACTCCAGCCTTATATTTCTTAAACATGGTAAATGCTTCATCATTTGATCTCATGAGATAAACATATAAAATCCTACTGCAATCATCCACAAAAGTAATAAAATACATTTTACCTCCATGTGTTAGTAAGTTTAGACTTAGCACATATTTCACATTTATCAAATTCGCCATTGAAATTTATCAAGTCTAACTTCTTTATATTCTTCAAATAACGAATATTTATATGTGCCAACCTACTATGCCATAAAAATGAAGACTCAACAATATAAGCAGAACTAGCAATACTATTATTGATACTCAGTTGATACATGTCATCATTGGAGTAACCCTTTCCAACAAACAACCCATTCTTCGACAAGATAACCTTGTCGGATTCAGACAAAACCCGAAACCCCCTCTTACAAAGTAAATCAATTGAAACTAGGTTCTTCCTAATTTCGGGTATAAATAACACATTAAGAAGAGTAATCTTCTTTCTAGAAGTGAAGTCTATCTCCACCGTACATTTTCCAGCAACCTTTGCAACAGCATTATTCGCCATCAGGACCTCTTGAACATTTGAGTCAACAATCTCCTCAAATTGCTTGAACATGTATTTGTCCTTGCACACATGGACTGCTACTCCAGAATCTAACCACCAACCAGATTGGACGGTGGTAGAATTAATTTCAAAAACCATAGCCATCGTATCATTAATTTCAAAAACTTTCATGTTTGAAAACATTGTTGAAATCATGGCCACATAATTTTCTTCAACCAGATTTGCATCTACCTTCACCGTCGGAATGTTCTTGTCCTTTGAAATGCTCTTGCGATGAATGCAATCCTTGGCGTAGTGTCCCTCTTTGCCATAAAAAAAACATCAACACTTCTTCTTCTTTTGTGTTCTCTTAAATTTATGCCCACCTTTTACTTTGAAGTTCTGGCCAATTTTCCATTTTCTTTCCATGGCATTCACCTTGGAATTGTACAAAACAAAATTATCACGTAAACATGACTCTTCCTCAATGCGAAGATGTTTCTGTATTTGCTCCAAAGTAAAATCCTCTGACTTGTGCATCAGCCTTTTTCCATAGTCTTTCCAACTTGGAGGCAATTTCGCAATAATTGCTCTAACTTGAAAAGCTTCTAGAATATCAATCTTGAGGGTACGGATTTTATTCACAAGCACTTGCAATTCATGGACTTGTTCTAGTAAGGGTTTAGTATCAATAAACTTGAAATCAAAATAATTTGCGATTAGATATTTGTTGGTACCTTGCTCCTCTGCTTTGTACTTGAATTCCAGTGCATTCCAAATTTCTCTAGCCGACTTCATTTCAGTGAATAAGTCGTACAAGTGATCGGACAGAGTATTCAGAATGAGTCATGAACAAAGTAATTCGTCCTCCACACGTTTCTTCTTCTCTTTATTAACCTTCTCAATGGCTTCTGCACTTGGCTGTCCTCCTTTGATAGTAGGCTTCGGATCTTCTATAGACACCAAGTTAGGATCCAGTATGTAGGAAATCTTCAGAGCAGTGAGTAAAAACATCATCTTGTCCCTCCAGTGAGCAAAGTTGTTCCCATCGAACCGGTCCAGTTTGATCATGTCTTGATTCATGACTTTGATTGTCTCCAACTCCATTGTTGAACAAAATAAATCCTTAAAATTGTTGGGAAAATATGGCTTCGAATTGGATAGAACAATGAAGACGGATCTTTAGAGTACTCAAGTCGGACTTTAAGGTATGATATCACTTTCTTTAAGAATTTATTTACCCCACAAAGTTACTAATGGTCACCGGCAAATATCCTCCAGAATACAACAAAGTCTCAAAGTTGGGAATACTATATAACAATTCTAGTATTTCTCCAGAATCTCTCTAGGAAACAATTGAAAAGATGATTGTAGTTTTCAGAAAAAAGGCTCGAAATGATCACACACTCGTTCTTCTGAAAACTAACATATATATATATATAACAGTCTTAAAACATAGGCAACTCTTCGTGAAAAAACTGCAAAATTGAACAAACGTGTTCTTTCGAAAATTGCCCAGATACCCAGATGAACAAAGGCGTCCATTCAGTAGAAGTTGGAAAAACGAAAAATTGTGACCCATCGGGAAGAGTTGCAAACTGAACGAGTATCTTTTCCAAAGGTTGTCTTGAAAAGACACAAACAAAATTCGGAATAATTAATTAAAAAAATATTATCATTATTTTAATAAATAAAATTTCGATTTTTTTAATAATTTCCCATAATTCTCAAAACCAAAAAACAGAATAACAAAGCGGTTAGTGCTAATTAAACCACGGACACGCAAAGTGCTAAGTGCGCCAAATAATCGTGCAATTATTTGGGCACCCGCACACGGGTATGGTGGGGTCTAGCCCACACCCAATCATTTCTTTAGGTACACAAAAGAAACCCCACACTTATTAATTGGCCCATTTCCTCCCACTTTTCCTATGTGGGACAAGAAAAATGTAATCAGTTTGTTTTTACAAACAAACTTCCAACATCAACAGAATGAGGTTTTTTGCTTGTATGTATGTAGCTGTGAGAAGAAGAAGATGTGATAACTGGCAAGATGATGCACGCCTTCTTTTTTTTTTTTTTTTCCTTTTGTAAGTTTAGTTTGGCTTGAATTAACTAAAGACCTTCACAGTAAATAAAATTTATCCTCATGCTCGTGCCCCTTTTTTACTGTTAACGAATGAAAATAATATCTCACTATGAGGGTCTTCAATACTAAACATTTTTTTTTCTAATTTAAAGGCCCATTTGACAAAACTAAAAAATAAGTGCAGAAATAAAAACTAGAAAGTTGTTTGCTAGTAATTGAAACTTGATCAATAGATATTATTGGTTTCTCACCGTACATGGAATTGTAATCATTATTAGCAGCAAAATAATTATTTTAGTTGAAAAAAATTATATTCATTGCTTAAAATAATACATGAGAAGTACTTAAAATTTCTTGATAAATCAAATCAAAGCAGAGTAAATACTACTAAATAAAGTTAAATCCAAAAAATAGGGGGGATCGATAAAGTACTGACAGAGTTAAGGTTGAGATTATCCCACATCGGTTATGAAAGAAGATAGTAATTCGTTTATAAGGGTAAAAAAAAAAGTCTCATCTTTTGAGTCAACTTTTGAGGTGAAAAATACCCGAAATCACCCAACACTAGTATCAAAGCCTAATTTATCACGGTTGTTGTGACTTCGACTCAAGTCCAGTGTGTAAGGGAAAGATTGTCAAGGTTATCCAACATCGGTAAGTCTGGATTCAATCGTCACACGGGAGAGTAACAAGGTTTAGTCTGAACTCCCCGTCATACGGGAGAATTATAGGTTGTTGGGAACCATGCGTACTTTCAACTAGCTTGGGAGAGTTGAGACTGCTTACCTTCAACTAATTCCATTCCTTCTAATGCAAGATTCAACACATATGGAGGAAAAAAATAAGGATCAACAATTTTATGGTGGGACACAGTGTAGATTTTGCGTTAAGTGGGGTAAGGACTGTGTAATTTGATCGCGCAATGCGGGCGCTGCATAGCCGAGAGATTCGTTAATCAAAAAAGATGAATTTAGTGTAGTAAAGTATAGAGATTCTCGTCAATCCATCTCGAGTCAAGGTGAGGCATGTCTTGGGAGATTTCATCAACCCATGACTTCTACAATTTTGTCCGACATCAAAGACTTATTTGTGACATCCCAAATTTTCAATCTTGTTGTCTATTGAATAAATCGGGCATTTCATTGACACGCCTACATGGCTATTCTCAGAGTTGATCACTCTCGAGATAACTAGACTATCTAGGAAAACCATTAGGAATTTTAAGGCAATAGACTTGAGAATTCGACCAGGAATCGGCTACTTGACCGTGTCCATCTTTAGAGGCCATTACGCCACAGTTAAAAATCGATCAGGGATCAGAGATATGTTGGTTCAACAGAGATGTGTGGCTAAACATGGATGACTCCACTAAATTGGAAAATTCTCGTCGGCCGTCACTAGACTGATTTTTCTATCGTTTTGAAACCCTATGTCCGTATTTGAATGCTCGAGATTTTCACAACAACTAAGAGTCGCCAATATGTCGAGTAGGTTCATTGTGGCTCGAAGAAAATCAACCACGGGTCATTTGTACTAAAAATTTCTTAAAGTTACCCAGTAGCCTAGGTTACGCTAAAATCACGCCGAACTGAAATTAACCGCGAATTTGAGTCCAATTTCAGAAATTGAAAGTTTTGCCATGTCACAATTAATTTTAGGAACGTCGACTCAGTCTCAGAAGACTTTCCTGCAAACCGAGACTTTTTGGGAAAAAGTCGAGGTATGGTCGTTTTTGTCCAGAAAATGTCGGGAATCGTTTTTACCACAAAATTGGGAAGCAAGTGGGATCAATTGGTGAGGAAAAATACCAATTCGATCAATGAGGTGTTGGTTGATTTGTGAGTGGCTAAATTGGATCGATTTAAGTAAGAATAAGTGTCCTATTGAAGAGAAACCAAGCCAAATTCGTGTGCCCCCACCACCCACGACATTTAGACCGTCTCAAGCTTCTAGAAGCGAGCCTTGGTGGCTGATTTTCAGCCAAGGAGTGCAGTTTGTGGTGGTAGGTGGTCAAGGGAACAATTGAGGAGAAAATAAGGCTTATGGCCCCCCTTGGTCACCTTATCTCTTTCCTCTCTCTCCCCCTGCTGTTTGACCGCCCCTCCTCCTTCCTTAGTGTGCTTTAGAGACTTCAAAAACTTCAGCAAGCTTGCAGAGGGACCACCGGAGCAGCCACGCCACCGCCGGACCGCAGGTTGTCGCCGTTCACCATTCTGCGCACCGTCGCAACCTTGCGTTCACCCACGTGTGCTCGCCGCTTCAGCCACGTCTTCGCCTCTGCTCGTGCGTCCTAGGAGCTATCTCGATCAGCTTAGGCCACCATGAGCCACCATCTCTATCCGTCTAAGGCTGATGCAGCTCCGCCGATCCATCACCGACCGTGTCTCGCTCAAACCGCCCCAGATCAGCTCTCAATCAGCCTAGAACAAAGAGCAAAACAATGGGTTTCCAGTAGCCTTTGAGGTCTGTTTTGGCCCGTTTCCCGGCCCCAAAAGCTAGGCCTCCTTTGGAGAAAGTTGAGCCCCGTTGCGTCCCCGTCGATTTGCACCGACTAGATAGCCAAACAAGTGAGTTTAACTCACTAATCATCACTTAGTAGGTTAATGAGGCTTAAGGATTGATTAGTTTAGGTTAAGTATGGATTAGGTTGTTGGTTAGATTAGATTAGTGAATTTAATTATTTACCAATGCATGTTAGGTGGATAGTTAGTGCAATTAAGGCCTAGACGAACTCTAGTAATTATCTAGAGTGACTAGGAAATTTTCCGGGTCCGTTTCGGCGTTCAATTAGGCATTGCGGGCCTAAGTTGGATTTATTGGCATTTATTTAATATTTTCAGTAATTATTTAATTAATTTATTATTTTTTGAAAATTAGATCGGGATAGCCAATGACCGGAATTTCGTGCTGATTGTTGTAGTGTGGTCCGTTTATTTAATTTAGCTTGAATTTGTGTTGAATTGGTGTGATTTATGTTTTAGGATTTATTCCTAAATTTATTTAATTTCAATAATTAATTGGAAATTAACGGAGCGTCGGTTTACAACTCCAAAAGTATTTTGGTGGACCATATGAAATGGTGGGATTTATGGAAAGGAAATTATTACATTTTGGCTAAGGCCAACCGTGTACCCACACACGGCTATTTTATCGGGTATGATAAAAACTGAAAAAAGAACATTATATTACGTCGGCTCCATGACTTGGTATGTCATCTCGGAGAAAGACGTTATATTATGTCAGCACGATGACTAAGTATGTCATCTCGAAGAACGACATTATATTATATTCGCTTGGTGACTTGGTATGTCATCTTGGAGAATGAACGTTGGCTCAGTGACTGGATATATCATCCTGGAGAATGAACGTTGGCTCGGTGACTCGATATGTCATCTTGGAGAATGAACGTTGGCTCGGTGACTCGGTATGTCATCTTGGAGAATAAATGTTGGCTCAATGACTTAATATGTCATCTTGGAGAATGAACGTTGGCTCGGTGACTTAATATGTCATCTTGGAGAATGGATAGCATTGACTAGAATGACCAGGGCATAGTCTGACAAACATGTAATGGACTAGGTCGGTTGATCGATGAGCGAATCTGAGTGAACAATTTGATTTGTTGATGTGACTCGATGAGGTTATGAATTGTGTTGAATTGCATGGGAAAAAAAGAGGCCAAGGTAAGTCCTCTGACTCGTGATTGTGCTTAGGCAGCCCTTAGGGCATATTTTATTCCTAATCAAGTCTTAGGGAGTGGAACTTGCTGAGGCGTAGTCTCACCCCATTGTGGGAAAACATTTTAGGTCCTTAGATGGCCGTCCCTCCGGCCCTCCTAAATATTTTGGTATATCGGAAAAAATCACATAACAAAAGTTCCACATTCCGATACGTGGGCATGCCGAAAGATTGGAGTATATAATGGTGAAATCCATCGTCTGGGTTGATGCGGGCTTACCCAAAAAGGTGCCCCATCAATACCGGGCATGGTATCGTTATTATAGCGATGGACGAAGGGTGGGTCATGTATCGGAATTTGAGGTGCCTTTGTATGCTTTGGAGGTAGTGTTTGGGAAGGGCACTGCAGACCCTAAAGGTGGATCGGTGATTGACCCGGCAGCCCCTGATCTTGAAGACCCAAAATCACCTGAGTATTCTATGGTAGGCTCTAGTTGGAGCGTGGAAGAAGGAGAGATCGTCGAGGAGGACGAGGACCCGGAGGAGGATCTAGGAGGATTGAAACCCCCACCCTTGTCTGCAGATGTTGTTTTGTGAACTTGTTGTTTAGGACTTGACTTAGTAGTTGACCTTGTATATATTTGCACTATCGTTTGCAATGTATATGAGTATGTTGGCTTTTCAGGTTCGAGATTTATAGTCCTACTTTCCTATCCCATTTTTTTATTGCCTGGGGATTATTTATATGCTTCCGCTTGCGTATTAAAATGAATGGGTCGGCAATGTGTCTTGGGACGTCTCTATTTATTTGACCAAGTGAGGGTTGGGTGCACGCTCGAGGATCGGGACGTTACATCCCCGTTTAAGTGGTATCAGAGCCATGGTTAGGAATTTGAGTGATAAGGAACAATGGTTCATGGGATAGTGGTAGGAAAGGCCTTTAAATTCATGCTGGTGCATGTCTGTGGTAGTTGATTGGTAGAATTGCGTGTGATTTTGATCACTCTGTTTCTAATTCGGTGTGGAATTGGAAGCAGGCTTCAGTAGATAAAGCTGAGTCATGAGTGATCAAGAGCAGCGAACTCCTACCAAGAGGACTGTTAGGGTGTGACTCGAGGTAGAATGCTGACCAGGGTCGGTACTTAAGGAGGCCAAGGACTAGCACCAGCACAGGCTAGCATGAGTGGAGTGGCACCACTTCCAGTTGGTGCCGGGGTAGCAACCCCTGTTGATCCCAGAATCGAGGGGATCATGCAGATGCTAGAAGCCATGAGAGATATGATGGCACAACGGGCACATAATCAAGCCGATGTTGCTGCTGCCGTTGCCACCACACCCGCCGCCGCACCTATTGTTGCACTCGCTGAAGTTCAACCTGAGAACATAGTGAGGTAGAGAGAGAGGCTAATTCACATGTTAGTGGAACAGTTTTTGAAGCTGAACCCGCCGAGGTTCAATGGTACTGGAGACTCTGAGGCCGTGTCTCTGTGGATCCAAGATCTGGAAAAGGCTTTTGCACACTTGATGTGCACGGAAGAAGAGAAGGTGACCCTGGCTGTCTATCAGTTGCAGGGCAATGCTAATACCTAGTGGAGAGCCACTAAAGAGATAGTGTTTCTAAGAGGAGTGGTTCCGCTGTGGGATGCATTCCTCAAGGTGTTCGATGAATAGTACTTCTCAAGGAACGCCAGGGAGCATAAGATAGAAGAATTTTTGTGTCTTTGTCAGGGGACAATGACTGTTGACCAATATGGGGTCAAGTTCGTGGAGCTATCTTAGTATGCTCCGAGGCTAATTGAAAATCCGGAAGAGAAGGCTCGAAGGTTTAAGAATGGCCTTCGACAAGAGTTGAAACAGCCGTTGGTGCCGTTTAATCTAGTTGATTACCGAGAAATCTATCGTCAAGCACAGTTGCTTGAAAGGAGTTTGAATGAACAAGTCACCTCGTATGGATCGAGGTTTACTTCACATCAAGAAGGGATTCACCATGGGAAGAGGCCCATGACTGGAGGTAAATTCCAAATCCCGCCCAACAACAAGGGTGGATTTGGTAGGTCAGTGCCTAATAGGAATGAAGTGTGTTGCTTTTGTGGAAGGCGACACGGGTCAGCCTCGTGCCAACCTAGGCCGGGTGCGTGTTTTGAATGCAGCCAGCAAGGCCACATAACTAGAAATTGTCCTAGATGACCAAGAGGACAACCGCAGTTTACCATTGCTGCCACCTATGGGTTAGATTAGGGGTATGCACCCCAGAATGCACCACAAGGAGGATAGCTGAGACCATCGGTTCAAGGCACAGTGTATGCCATTGAAAAAGTCAGGCAGAAGCTGCGCCTGACGTGATCACAGGTATGGTTTCGCTGAACGACCATCCTGCTTACGCTTTATTTGACCCAGGAGCAACCAATTCCTTTATTGTCGAACAATATGTTAAGTTGATAGGCGTAAGTCCTATATTTTTGGAGTCGGTAGTTAGTATATCTACACCATTGAAGGATAAAGTGATAACTGCTTTGGGTTGTTCTGGTTGCAAGTTAGCAATTGGTGAGCAAGTGGGGAAAATAGACTTATTAGTCCTAGTCATATACGACTTTGATTTAATTATTGGCATGGATTGGCTCACCAAGCAACGAGCTAAAATGGACTGCTATCGCAAGCCGATTCAGTTTGACCCGTTAAAGGGTGAGAGCTTCGAGTTTGTCAGGAATTGAGGGTCCTCCTCGATTACTTTGATCTTGTCGCCAAAGGCAACTCGTCTGTTAGACAAGGGTTGTCAAGGTTACCTGGCAACTGTCATGGATACGACAGTTGAGGAGCTGAAAATGGAAGACATCGCAGTGATACAAAAATTTCCGGATGTTTTTCCAAAGGAATTACCAGGATTGCTGCCAAAGAGAGAAATTGAGTTCGTGATCGAACTAGCACCCGGGACAGAGCCAATCTCCAAGGCTCCTTACCGGATGGCGTTATCTGAGTTGAAAGAACTGAAGGTGCAGATGCAAGAGTTATTGGATAAGGGATTTATTCGCCCTAGTGCATCACCTTGGGGAGTAGCAGTTCTGTTTGTAAAGAAGAAAGATGGTTCGTTGCGTTTGTGCATCATCTATCGGCAACTCAATCAAGTAACGATCAAGAACAAGTATCCACTCTCGAGGATCGATGACTTGTTTGATAAATGGCAAGGAGCGTCGATATTTTTGAAGATCGACTTGAGAATAGGATATCATCAGCTGAGGATCAGGAAGGAGGACATTCCTAAGTCAGCATTTCGTACTCGGTATGGTCATTACGAGTTCACAGTGATGCCATTCGGGTTGACGAATGCTCCAGCTGCCTTCATGGATTTGATGAACCGAGTATTCAAGGAATATCTAGATCAGTTTGTGATTGTGTTCATCGATGATATTCTGGTGTATTCAAGAAGTGAGGAAGAGCATGAGAGTCATTTGAGATTAGTGCTACAAACGTTGAGAGTCCATCAGTTGTACGCCAAGTTCAGCAAGTGTGAGTTTTGGTTGACTCGTGTTGCTTTCTTAGGTCACGTGATTTCAGGCGAAGGAATCTCTGTGGACCCAAGCAAGATTGAAGCCATCATCAATTGGCCAAGATTGACTACAGTGACAAAAATCAAAAGTTTTATGGGTTTGGCAGGTTATTACAGATGGTTTGTGAAAGGGTTCTCATCATTAGCATCGCCTTTGACAAGACTCCTAAAGAAAGAAGAAAAATTTGTGTGGACAGACAAGTGCGAGTATAGTTTCAAGAGTTAAAGCAAAAGCTGACTACTGCACCTATGTTAACCATTCCATCTAGTCCTAGAGGATTCGAGATCTATAGTGATGCATCATTTAGAGGATTGGGTTGCGTGCTGATGCAACATGGCAGAGTTGTTGCATACGCCTCCCGTCAGTTGAGACCTCATGAACAAAACTATCCGACTCATGACTTAGAACTCACGGCAATTATTTTCGCCTTAAAGATTTGGAGACACTATCTATGTGGAGAAATATTCCAGATCATCACGGACCATCAAAGCCTCAAGTACATGTTCTCTCAGAAGGAGTTGAACAAAAGACAGCGTTGATGGATGGAATTGCTGAAGGACTACGACTGTGATATTTTATATCACCCGAGAAAGGCGAACAAGGTCACCGATGCTTTGAGTCGAAAGTCTTCAGTCGCTTACATACTGATTAAAGAGTGAACCTAATCGAAAGGGCTCGAGATTCGGTATTCAATTTTGAGGTAAGCCACCTTTTGAGCCTTATGGCCACCCTCAGAATTTAACCGGATGTCCATATCAGAATCAGACTACTCCAACCGACAGACCCAGATGTGCAGAAAATTCTACAGGAGGACATTGAGAAAAGGAATGCTGACTTTAAGATTTCTGATGACGGAACACTGAGGTTTCGAGGATGTTTGGTTGTACCTAACAATGTGGAGCTTAGAGAGGATATCTTATCAGAAGCACATTGTAGCAGTTACAGCATTCATCCTAGTAGTACCAAGACATATCAGAATCTGCATCAACACTATTGGTGGTCAGGTATGAAGGGGGACATCGCCAAGCATGTCGCCAAGTGTTTGACATGTCAGCAGGTGAAAGCTCATCATTGCAAGCCGGGAGGACTTCTGCAACCTCTCGAGATCCCAGAGTAGAAATGGGAGCATACCACGATGGATTTCGTGACTGGACTACCGAGGAGTTAGAGAGGAAATGATTCAATTTGGGTAGTAGTCGACAGACTAACAAAGTTGGCTCCCTTCATTGTAGTTCGAAAGGACCTTAGTTTAGATAGACACGCTGAGTTGTACGTGCATCAGGTAGTTCGTCTGCATGGAGTGCTGGTGACGATAACTTCAGATAGAGACCTGAGGTTCACCGCCCCTTTTTGGAAGAGCTTGCAAAGTGCTTTAGGTACCAAGCTGCAGTACAGTACGGCATATCATCCTCAGACGGATAGCCAGTCTAAAAGGACAATTCAGACCCTCGAGAACATGCTAAGAGCTTGTGTATTGGATTTCAAAGGAAGTTGGGAAGAACAACTCCATCTGGTGGAATTTGCCTACAACAATAGTTATCAGCAGAGCATTCAGATGGCTCCTTTTAAAGCATTGTATGGTAGATCATGCAAAACACCGGTGTGTTGGGATGAAGTTAGGGAAAGAAATATCACAGGTCCAGAGTTAGTTTAACAGTCAGTGGATGCAGTTGCAGTGATAAGAGGCAGACTAAAGACCGCTCAGAGCAGATAGAAAAGTTAATCAGATAAGTGCTAGAGATTATTGGAATTCCAAGTTAGTGATCACGTTTTTCTAAAGGTGTCACCAGTGAGGGGAACTTCGCACTTTGGAAAGAAAGGAAAATTGAGTCCGAGATACGTAGATCCATTTGAAATTCTAGAGAGAATTGGGACCCTAGCGTATCGTCTTGCATTGCCGCCGAGACTGGTGCAAGTACACGACGTCTTTCACGTGTCGATGTTAAGGAAGTACGAGCCTGACCTAATCCACGTGCTTAATTTTGAGGAATTGGGCGTGGATGACCGAGTGTCATACGTTGAAAGCCCGGTTCAGATAATGGATCGAAAGGAACAAGTTCTGCGTACAAAGACCATTCCGTTGGTCAAAGTGGTCTAGCAACACCATGGCACTAAAGGAGTGATATGGGAGACTGAAGAGTCGATGAGACAGTTATACCCCCACCTTTTTACTTAAGTATTGTAATAGTTTAAATTTCGATGATGAAATTTTTATAAGAGGGGAAGAGTTGTGACATCCCAAATTTTCAATCTTGTTTTTTATTGAATAAATCTGACATTTCATTGACGCGCCTATAGGGCTGTTTTTTATATCACTTTCGAGAGGGAAGCCATTAAGGAATTTTAAGACAATAGAAAGAATTGACTAGGAATCGAGCTACTCGACCGTGTCCATCTTTAGAGACCATTAGCAGTTAAAAATCGATTTAAGATGTGTGGCTAAACGTGGGTGACTCCATTAAATTGGAAAATTCTCGTCAACCAATACTAGACTGATTTTTCTATCATTTTGGTACCTTGTGTCCGTATTTGAATCCTCGAGATTTTCATGACAACCGAGATTCGCCAATGTGTCGAGTGGGTTCATTGTGGCTTGAAGAAAATCGACCACGGGTCATTTACACTAAAAATTTCTAAAAGCTACCCAGTAGCCTAGGTCACGCTAAAATCGCGCAAAATTGAAATTAACCTCGAATTTGAATCCAATTTTAGAAATTGAAAGTTCTGTCATGTCACAAATCATTTTAGGAACATCGACTCAGCCTTAGAAGATTTTTTTGCAAACCAGACTTTTTGAGAAAAAGTCGTCATAGGGTCGTTTTTGTCCAGAAAATGTCGAGGATCATTTTTTATCGCGAAATTGGAAAGCAAGTGGGATCAATTAGTGAGGAAAACTACCAATTGGAATGATGAGGCGTTGATTGAATTTTTGAGGGCCAAATTGGGAGGATTCAAGAAACAATTGAGTCCAATTGAAGAGAAACCAAGTGAAATTCGTAACTACCCACCACCTGTAACTTTTGGACCATTTCAAGGGTTCAAAGAGGAGCATTGGTGGCTGATTTTGGTCCATGGAAGTCGGCTATGGTGGAAGTGGTCAAGGGAACAATTGAGGATAAAATAAGCTTATGGCCCCCTTTGTCCCCCTTATTTCCCTCCTCTCTCTCCCTGCTATTCGCACCCCCTTAGCCTCTCCTTCCTTGGTGTGCTTTAAAGACTTCAAAAACTTCAAAAAGTTTGTAGAGGGACCACTGGAGCAGCCACGCCACCGCCGGACCGCACATCAACGCCGTTCACCGTTCCACGCAACTTCGCCGCCCCGCGTTCGCCCATTCGCGCGCTCCTGAATGCCCAGCCGACCTCTGTCCCGCGCCCATGTGTCCTATTTTGAGACTAGTTCTCCAGCCGGAGCCGCCGCCGTGAGCCGCCGTCTCTACCCATCCAAGGCTATTGCAACTCCGCCGATCCATCACCTCCACCGTCTTGTCTTGCCTCAAACCGCCCTTGTTTCAACCCTCAACCAGCCAAGAATAGAGAGCAAAATAGTGGGTTTCCAGCAGCCTTCGAGATCCGTTTTGGCCCGTTTCCCAGCCCCGAAAGCTAGGCCCACTTTGGAGAAAGTTGAGCCCCGTCGCGTCCCCATCGATTTGCACCGAACGAATCATTGAACAAGTGAGTTTAACTAACTAATCCTTGCTTAGTAGGTTAATGATTGAATAAGGGTTGATTAGTTTAGGTTAAGTATGGATTAGGTGGTTAGTTAGATTAGATTAGTCAAATTAATTATTTACCGATGCATGTTAGGTGAATAGTTAGTACAGTTAAGGCCTAGACGAACTCTAGTATTTATCCAGAGTGACTCGGAAATTTTCCGAGTCTGTTTCGGCGTCCAGTTAGGCATTACGGGTCTAAGTTGGATTTATTGGCATTTATTTAATATTTTATGTCATTAATTATTTATTTATTTATTTTCCAAAAATTAGATCGGAATAGCTGGTGACTAGAATTTTATGCCGATTGCTATGGTGTGGTCTGTTTTTTTAATTGAGCCTGAATTTGTGTTGAATTGGCGTGATTTGTGTTTTAGGGATTTATTCCTAAATTTATTTAACTTCAGTAATTAATTGGAAATTAACAGAGCGTCGATTTACAATGCCAAAAATATTTTGGTAGACTATATGAAATGGTGGGATTTATGGAAAGAAAAATATTATATTTTGGTTAAGGCCAATAGTGTACCCACACACGGATATTTTATCGGGTATGATAAAAAGTGAGAAAGAACGTTATATTACGTCGGCTCGATGACTAACCATGTCATCTCGGAGAAAGACGTTATATTATATTGGCTCGATGACTAAGTATGTCATCTCGGAGAAAGACATTATATTATATTGGCTCGGTGACTTGGTATGTCATCTTGGAGAATGAACGTTGGCCCGGTGATTGGATATGTCATCTTGGATAATGAACGTTGACTCGGTGACTCGGTATGTCATCTTGGAGAACGAACGTTGGCTCGGTGACTCGGTATGTCGTCTTAGAGAATGAACGTTGGCTCAGTGACTTAATATGTCATCTTGGAGAATAGATAGTATTTACTAGAATGACCGGGGGATAGTTTGACCAACATGTAATTAATTAGGTCGATTGATCGATGAGCAGATCTGAGTGAACAATTTGATTTGTTGATGTGACTCAATGAGGTTATGAATTGTTTGTTGAATTGTAGGGGAAAAACTAAGGCCAAGGTAAGTGCTCTGACTCTTGATTGTGCTTAGGCAGCCCTTAGGGCGTATTTTCTTCCTAATCGAGTCTTAAGGAGTGGAACTTGCTGAGACATAGTCTCACTCTGTTGTGGGACAACATTTCAGTTCCTTAGATGGCCGTCCCTCCAGCCCTCCAGAATGTTTTGGTATTCCAAAAGAAATCACAGAACAGAAGTTCCATGTTCCCATACATGGGCATGCCGAAGGATTGAAGTATGTAATGGTGAAGTCCATTGTCTAGGTTGATGCGAGCTTACCCAAAAAGGTGCCCCATCAATATCGGGCATGATATTGCTATTATAGCGATAGACGAAGGGTGGGCCCTATATCGGAATTGGAGGTGCCTTTGTATGCTTTGGAGGTAGTGTTTGGGAAGGGCACTGCAAACCCTAGAGGTGGATCGGTGATTGACCCAACGGCCCCTGATCTTGAAGACCCAGAATCACTTGAGTATTCTATGGTAGACTCTAGCTGGAGCGTGGAAGAAGGAGAGATCGTCGAGGAGGACAAGGACTTGGAGAAGGATCTAGAGGAGGATTGAAACCCCCACCCCTGTCTGCAAATGTTGTTTTGTGAACTTATTGTTTAGGACTTGACTTAGTAGTTGACCTTGTATATATTTGCACTATGGTTTGCAATGTATATGAGTGTGTTGGCTTTTCAGGTTCGAGATTTATAGTTTTACTTTCATATCCCATTGTTTTATTGTCTGTGGATTATTTATATGCTTCCGCTTGTGTATTAAAATGAATGGGTCGACGATGTGTCCTAGGACGTCGCTATTTATTCGACCAGGTGAGGGATGGGCGCGCACTCGAGGATTGGAGCGTGACATTATTTGTTAGTGCGTATGATACTTACGAAAAAAACATCTTTTGCTGGGTCCTACCCATGGGCCTTCGGCCATGGCTCTAAGTGAGCAATTAAGATAGCATAAATTAAAATTTTCATTTGAAATCTGAAACCTATTCTGCACACCTTAGAATTCAGAACATCCAGGATTTACCTAGAAATAAGCCAATTTCTTTTTCTTATTTTTGTTTTATTTTTATTTAAGCTGAATTTGTCCTTTCTTTTCCTAATTTTGACATGAAAAAAGGATTGAAGTTACCTAATTTTCTAGACCTTTTAAGTGCGCCACAACCAGATGAGAACTTGGTTGCTATATGTAGTTGTTGATAGTCCATAGCTCTGCTTTGGCTTCAGCAAATCAATTAAGGCTGAAGTAGCAAAATGATACTCGTAAATAAGGGTGGGCGCTTCCAAATTTCATTCAAATTTTATTTTTTTTCGAATCTATTTGTCGGAACATATTTCTCATTTTTTCTTTTACCAAAAAAAAACATATTCCTCATTTTTTTTTAAACTTGAAACATACTCCGTGTATCTTGGAATCATGCTTATCCAACCGAAGCATTTTATATGGCATATCCAAGCTTGAATCACCCTGGAAAAAAAGGTGCATATTGTTTCCAAGATCATGCATATTCAAACATAGGGAAAGGTGGCCGAAATTAGGTGCTTAGGGTTTTGGCCAGGCCTCACTTAGTGTGATCCACCTCCGTGAGGTCCATGCAAGATTACCATACTCTCATGCACACACGGTTCACGTTGGATTGAGTTTGAGCCAGCCATCTTTCTAAATTCGTGCGTAACATCATATCTGGGAGCTTAATGCATGATTCAAATAGGCATGCATTAGGGCCATTCTTTCGTCTTAGTTCAATGCGATTTCAGATGAAATTTAAATATTGATCTACTGTCAAGGGAGGAGCATAGGGAGACACTCATGTGATCCGTTCCCATCGTACAAAGAAGAGCTGCACAAGTTATCAAAGGTAGAGCGAGAGCCATCTAAAACTTTTTCTTGAATTCGCATTAACTCAACGGACGAAACATGACCGTACGCCTCAAGTCAATTTGTGTAGCAGAAAGAGAATTCAACGAAATTATTTAATCAACCAAAGGCCTGTTAGTATTTACCAAAGAATAAAAAAGCCCTGTTAATAATGACAAACAGCGACCATTTTCAGGGCACAATAATCGGAAGTAGGACAATAATTGAAAGCAAACGGGGACCATCATGGTGGCGCTGAAGGCGTCAATGGTGAGTAAGGAAATGAGGCAAAGTTGGCATGTGTTTACTTTTCTGTTTGGCCAGACAGTCTGCACCTATCATTTTCTCGCTAATGGATTGACACCACATAACATGACTCAATATTTTAAAAATTAAAAAGTCAATGCACATAAGACGACCCGTGAATTGCAATAATGACATAAATAATTTTTAAATTTTATGAATCAAGAATTCTTAATTTATTTAATATAATTCTAAATTTTATCATAAAGTATAATATAAATTTTAAAATTTTAAGTTACTGAATATAATCTTTTAAATTTTTGTATATATTCAATTTAATTTAGGAACGATAATTCAAGTTCTAACATAATAGATGAGAAGTATTTGAGTTTTAAGTTATCATTATTCCGTATAAAAAACGATAAATTCTAAATTAGATATGCAAATCTCATTTTCGTTATTGCTGTGTTATGAATAATAATTATGAAGATTTTGAAGTGCCATTTTCACGGTTTACAGGATATGCAAGCATTAAGGCCATTCTTTCGTTTTATGATAATGCGATTTCAATATTGAGTGTATGTCACGAGCCAGAGAGAGAGAGAGATTATTGATCCAACCAAAGGTCTGTTAACAATGACAAAAAAGGCCCATTTTCACGGGGATAATAATTGAAAGTTAGTAAGAGTGATCGATTACCGGTCCAATTTAATTTCGAGATGAAACCAAGATTCTACTATCAAAAGCTGGATCAACCGATTTTGCAACTAAAAATTGGACTGACCGACCAGTCGATGAAACCAGTAATTTGCTATTTCAAGTCAAAGATAAACTGAAAAGCCAACTGCAAGTCAAATTATTGCAGAGGAGAAGGATGGTTTTGAGAGGTAGCTGGGCGGGGACTCAAATCAGGAGACGCCCTGGAAATGATCACGCTTTAAGCTTCCACGCCTGCCACGTTGGCTTCGAACTTCCCAGGATCGTGCTTCTGCGTAGATTTCATTAGTTCATTCCAGCGCAAAGCTTCGGTCTTTTCAATGGTTTTCCTCAGTATAAAGCAAAGATTGTCTTCATCGGAAGGGAAGGACTGAAGGAGGGTTAGCTTTGAAAATACATTATATAATAATTAATTGATCCGATCTAGTCAGTCTGGTTCCCACGGCCAACCGGTTTCAAAAATGAAAATCTTGAAATCGGACTGCTCTTTATAGGAATCACCCAAGCCAACTGATTCGATCTGGTCTGGTTGACTGGACAGTACGTACCTCCCGTTTTCCTGTGGATTGATGTGACATGACCCGTCGCGATACTTTAAAAAAGAAGAGTGGATTCACATTAGAAAACAGCGAATATCACATTAATAACTTTTAAATTTTAATTTAACATATAATGCAATGCTTAAAATTTTAAATTTTAATTTATTTAATATAATTACTAATTTTACCTTAATGTGCATCGAGATTTTTTATACATATTCATTTTAATTTTTGAATTATATTTAATATTTAATATTTTCTTTACAATATTAAATATTTTTATAATATATATGGATTAAATTAAATATATATTAAAAATCAAAAACCATATTAAATAAATTAAAAATTCAATCATTATCTATTTGTGTCATTTTTCCACATGAAGGCCACCTCTCAATGTGAACCCGACTGTCCCACGTGAAAGTAGATGATTTTCTCTCTGTTGGGCATGGACTTGTACGAAGTTAAAGAGACCAGGTACGCACTCCCGTGAACGTGAGGCCAGTTGAAATTGTGAGAACTGTAGTAGTTTTATGCGGAATAAAATGTTGGTTTTGGGGAATTTAGCCCTTGAATAAAACAGAAATTACAATTTATTTATTTGTGTAACCAAAACAAATCTGCCATAGCCTAGTTTATCGATATTTCTTTCCACTTGACATTTGTGCTATGGGTGTCGTCGCCTCAAATTATGCTCTCATTTTTGCAAAATCATTAAGTTTAATCTAAAATTGATCAAAGATTGACCGGCGAGATATAAGGTCCAATAAATAGATTTAAATAAAAGATGATTTTGTTTACAGGTTAAGTTATCAGAATGATACCGATTAAAGGTGTGGCCATTGGTGAGACACTAGTACCAAAGCCTTTATCAACGGCCCTGATGATTGCAAGAACTCGTGTTCATGGCTATGCTTGTCGATGACTTGGATCTATTAAGGACTGGTCCCCTGTATTTCACAGTGCAAACAGTATGCAATTTCTCGATTTTGCAAGCATCCCATCGTGACCAAAATCAAGTTCAAAATCAAGTTGAACCAATATTGAAGGAGGGATAATAAGCGGCCAAACATTTTTATGCTGAAAGAAAGATCCCAGAGTCCAAAACCGTGCCCATAGGTCTTGGAATGGAACGAAACTTTTTGAACCTTTAAGTTATTTATCAGGCCTCTGATTTTATAATTCTACCTAATGATATAGGTCCTGTTGGAGGGCTTTCGATGTGAACGTTCCAAGGAAGCAAATGTGACACAAATCAGACCTTGGATGGACAAGATACAAGTTCGGAAAGAGCGAGTCTCAGCTCAAGGTGCGTGAGTCTCAAAACAAGGCAAACGCGCCTCATCCTGAGGCTACTCGAAATGCCTATTAGTACCCTTCTTTTCTGCATTTTGTAAGGGGGCGAGTCTACTTCTTGAAATGCCTATTAATTTGTTCTTCTAGCAAAAGAGCGCTGACCAAACTGTCATTAGGCCCAAAATAATTTGGGGCCAGACGAGAAGGGGCCGTGCCTTCTCGAAAGGAGCCTGGCCTGGGCTAAGCAAAGGCGAGAAATATAAATCTTATCAAAGCAAGCAAAATTAGTAACTTAAAAAGATGGGGAAAAATTTCGATGCGTAAAAAGATTGAGAGGAATTATTGAGTTAAAGAGAAGCGAAGATTAAGCAAACGATGGGTATAAAAAAAAAAGATTAAGCAAACGACAATAAATCTCCGTAAACAGCTGGGAGAAAAGTCACGTGACGTTGATCTTTTGAAGAGGACAAGACAACAAAATAAGACAAATAAGTTTACTTCCCTATGACTTTGCCGAGCAAAAAGCTGTGATTGTCCCGGGCGAACGGGTGAGGTGGATTTACATCGTTGCTTGCCTTTTCCATTGCTTACCACATGGTCCTGCACGTGACAGAGAAGAGCAGGGTGAGATTTTCCTTTCAAGGGATGTATATGCAGCACATGTAAGGTCCACATATCATAATCATAGTCACAGAAGAAAAGGCACATCCATTGTTGCGATTGGAGTGTGTAAATTGATGACTGGGCCCCATCTGGCAGAAGAGAGAATTCAACTCCTACATATTAGTCCAAGTGAAAAGTAGCTCCACTAAGGAGATAGTGGACGAAGAACTAGGTCAAGTCTCATGGATTAATGATTGTTTCTCTATATATATGCGAGTCTATAACCACACCGTTCATTTCACATTATGATCTTTAATAAATTATCAATGTCAAAATAGCGATCTTTATTAGTCTTGTTGTTGCTTGTGCCATGCACAAGAAATTGTCAGCCATTGCTTAAAAAGAAAGACAATAAAAAACAACAACAAAAAACATATTGCAATCACTTTCACAAAATCACAAATTTAATTTTTTATTCTTTATTTCTGAATCCTCAGCAACTATTTTAAACTTGAGTTTGCTTTGTCCATAAATTTTCAAGATAAATGGTGATTTCAACAATAGAAAACATAAACGGTTCAATCTATACAGGAACTTTCTTGGTATAGGCTTTCCTTTTTATAGACGTACGTCAATTGTTTCCCATGGATGTAATTGATTCTTTAGTTATGCATTTAGTGTTTCCCATGGATGTAAATCACTAGACACATAGTGATGGTAATTAAGCAAGGGATCAGTAACACCATTCATGTTCATCAGGCGAAAGGGGCCATAGGACCATTCCAACGTATAAACTACATGGATTTCAAAGAAGAACCTATATTTTTGTTGCATATATTATTACAGAGAACATAAAATATAAATAAAGCCTAGGATTACTAGAATATAGCAAGAGATGGGAACAGATTTCCTACGTCCTAATTCTAGTGATTTACTTCCTAATTCTAAGGATTCAGAAATAAAATAAATGGAAACAAAATAATTTCATATCCCGAAATTATTTTTGAGATCTCCGAGATTTTTTTTTTCTAATTTTTTGACAACCTCTAAGAAGCTGGGAGCTATCGTAAAATAAAATAATAGAAAAATCCTCCCTAAAAAAAGGTATGAGACAACTGTTGCGAGGGAGGGCTTTCAATTAGACTTATTGGTTCGTTTGGCCTTTCGATTTATTAGATCATGTTTTTCCTTGATTAATTAAACCGAACAAGCTCAAAGCCGAAACAAGCCCAATTTTACGGTTCTGCTATTTCTTTGTCCACATTTGCTTACGAAATAATCAGAATTGACTCGCATGCAAGGATAAAGAAAAGCCCTGAATTGAGAAAATACGCAAGGGTTACGCGGCTTATATTGATTGATTTCGTGGCTTAATATGTTGAACTTTTGAAACCGGCAGCAGGATTTTACCTAACTCATTTCCGGGTGCATTAGCAGATTAATATAATATATAATATAATATATATATACATATACCTTTTGATTATTAGTTAAGACCGAAAAGCCAACTACCCATAAAGTCACCCCTTTCTCTTCCCATCCTTCTCCCAAAATTTTGAGTGTCGAGACGTCTTTTTCAATTGAAAACAGACTGCTGCAAGAAACTCAATGGAGGAAAAATGGGAGAGAAAACGAAGGGAGGAAGGCTCAGCTCCAGTGAGGCCAGATCAAGAAGCCAAGCAAGAAGAGAAAAGAAGAGAAAGAAGGCCTCCTCTCCTCGCCGTAACGCTTGCCAGAAGAGCGACGAACGCGGATTCCTCGATCGGCGTCGAAGAGTTGTGCAATCGGATCTACGGTGGAGTGCTCATGAAGGATAAAAAACAGGATTATAAACAGGCATGCCACTTTGTAATTATTTAATTTAGACACGAGAAATGTGTGGCAAACTTGAATTGATGATATGAATATGCCATTCACTTTTGGTGTGAAATTGTAGAAGTTCTGGGTCGACGAAGATCTCGAAAAGAATTGCTTCTTGTTGCTTGCTAAAAAGTTAACCATCATTTGGACGCATGAGGAGGGATACTGGACTTGGACCGACGAGGCGGAAAAATGGTAATTATATTCACTCTACAATTGTGGACACCATAGCAATCACATGGAAGAAAACGTGGGTACTTGTTTATCGTGATGGTAATTTCTTGAAACGTGTGTTTGTCCCGTAGAATTAGCAATAAAAGAAAACAACGATGATTATGTCTTCGTAATTTCGTTTGAAAGGGTACTCGTCGCTGCTTGATTTACTTGGAATTTATTGGTTTGTTTTGAAGTTTTCGATTGTTATGGATGTTTTGGTCGCAAAAAGAAGCCGATATGATATGGATGATCAATCAACTATACTCTCTAGGTAAATGTGAAAACCAGTATCAACGTTTGTCCTTCGAAGTCTTGGATAGAATTGATTTACGTAGATAGAACTTGCAGAAAACATTACTTCTTGTAGAATATACTAATAGACCAAATCAGATCCGAATAATGAAATTCTACTTGCGTTCCATGAAAAGAGAAGAAAAATTATCTACAGTTTTCATGTCATCACTAACTGGCATATTGTTCCAAATTTGGACTCTCAGTTATAGCGGCGAAGTAGACGTACCTGTGGCGAAGCTGTTGGGCGTATGCTGGCTACATATTTCGGGCACGTTTAATACAATCGTGCTCTCTCTGAAGACAACGTACGAGGTCGCAATCGTGGTGAAAATGAGCGAAGATAGCTCGGGTTGGAACCTTCCGGTGAACCTAAACCTCACTCTACCAGATGGAACCTCACAGGAACGAGTCGAGAATATGACGAAAAAGCAGAAAGGGGAATGGATGGACATCCCTATTGGTACGTTCATGACTCCAAAGAATGTTGGCGACATAAGCTTTTCCTTCATCGAAACGGGTGGTAATTGGAAGTCCGGACTCCTCGTCAAAGGTGTTGTCCTTCGACCAAAAGATTAAGTTAAATCTGTCAAAAGGTTTGAATATGCAACATCACTTGGAAAAGAGAAAAAAACAGGAGTTTCTGTCTAGTGGACTGATTAGCACTTAAATAAGTTTCTGCTGTTTCATCAAGATGGAAGTGCTGGGTGGATGCGGTTTCTCTGATAAATGAATGTTCTGGTTTGTCTTATCTAGATGTTGCTGTGCTTGTCTAAAAAGTGTGAGTTATGTAGATAGAACCAAACTTGGGTCGAGGCCCTTGTGGGTTCTCCAAGGTTGAACTAACGACTAGGGAACATAAACTACGAAAAGTGATTGATAGGAACTGTGACAGACTTGTTCCCTCTATTATTCTTTTATATTGCATTGATTCGTCCATGATGGGATGTTCAAGATACACCTCTTCGACTATGGTAAAATGCGCTTGAGAGGCACCTTTTGAAGAGATGCGAATGGTTGTCTCTTAAGGGACGTTAGAATAACTTTCTTATAATGCAATCCTGAGACAAGAAAAGAATGTTCAGGAACATAAAATTCTTCTCCTCTCCACAAAGAACAACAAACAAAAAGGCTTCCATCACTACTTTGAGAATACAATCCGCATTAATGATATGGAATGAGAATGCTTTTCTTGTGATCTGATGGTTTTATATGAGATGGGCTTAAGGCCCGTCCGCCCATGTTGGGCCTAAAAGCCCGGCCCACAAAATTAGAGCCCATGGATGAAGGGGTACGTTGCTATTTTGGAGGGACGTATATAAGGGAGGAAAGAGAGGGAGAACGCACCCTTTGGCAATTCCAACGTACGTTCCTCACTCTCTCTTTCCCTCCAAGCGCTAAAGGCAACGCCGTCTTCCCTTCAAGGCGAATTGACATCATCGGATCTAAAGGGATTAGAATTTCTTCCTTGATCTTCGGCATTGGTGTTTAATCTGTGGCTAACAAGGTACGCTCGATTCCGTGGTGTGCTTTAGGATCGGTGATACATGTTTTTCCCGGACTTATCTTCCGCATTCATTTTAAGAGTTTGATTTAGTGTCGAATCCGGTTTTCGGGGATCCGTTATTCCCAACATTGGTATCAAAGCCCTAGTTCATGTTTTCCCGACCCCTTTGATGTTTTTTGATTGATTTTTCGTGAAAATATTCGGCCGATACGGATCGGGGCAAGAAATCCCGACACCCGAGTTCGTCCTTTTTTCTAAGTTTCCGTAAGTCGAAATAAATTTCTGAAGGCACAGGGTGAAAGAGCTCGTCGAGATGAGTCCGTCGACATGTCGTGCGCCGTCGGGAGACACCGCACGCGCCCACACGTGCGGCCAGAAGCCGCTGAAACTTTTTAACAATTTATCAATTTAGTCCTTTAGACTATTTTTAACTGGAAATCACTAATGTGGAGACTTAGTTAGCATCAACTGTCCTACATGGCACGACATAGGACGGTCGATGCTGACATGGACGATTTTTTGCAATCTTTTTAATTTATGATTTTTTCCTTTTTTTTTATTTTTATTTTTCCATTTTTCCCTCTGTCGGGCCTCGTCGATGGTTGGCAATTGATGACCTTGGGCCAAGGCAACCCTCGCCTAAGGTTGGCAGACTCAGTGATGGCTAGCAGAGGGGAAAAAAAACAAAAAACAAAAAACAAAAAACAAAAAAAAAAATTATAAAGTAAAAAAGAAAATGCAAAAATTATCCATATTTGTGCCGATCGCGCCATATAAGAGGATCGGCGTTGAGTAGACCGCTATGTCAGTGATTTCTGGCCAACATTGGTTAGAATAACTAAATTGATAAATCGTTAAAATGTTTTGAACAAAATTGACAAATTTTCAAAAAGGTTTAGAACGAAATTGATATAATTAAATTGTCTATGATTAAATTGATAAGTAATCAAAAGATTTATAACTAAATTGACATAACTGAAATATTTAGGATTGAGTTGGCCGTTGTGCAATAGGTTTAAACATTTTAGATAATTTTCCTTGTGAACTTTAAGTCAACATTAAAATGCTCAATCATATGTATTCGGTTCTCGCATGGGTGCTCCATAATGTGTTGATTAAAAGCATAACCTGTCATGTCTAATTTAATTGTAAGATATTATGTGGGCCTATCTGCAGTCAACTTAGAATATTTGCTTTCTGCGAAGGCCGAAAATGCACATAGCTGGAAGTCTACGCTTTTGCCAGTCAATGGACTAGGAGTTTATAACTTTATCAAGTAAACTACAGGTCTTTTTTTAAAGATGTGATAGCTGGCAAGATGCACGACGGCGCTTTTTTTTTTTTTTTTTTTCCTTTTCCTTTTGTAAGTTTAGTTTGGCTTCAATTATCTACTGACCTTCACATTAATTAAATTAGACCTCATGCCCGTGCACAAGTTGTAGTCTTAATTGTCAATCTTCATATAAAAGATATAGATAATATATGTAGCACTATCAGGGTCTTGAAAATTCAATTTTTTTTTTTTTTCAATTCAGCTCATTCAATTTAGGAAAAGAGGGGCTCGTTTGATAAAACTGAAAAAAGTAGGTTTATTCATTGCTCAAAAGAATACACCAAAACTACATAAACTTCATAACAAAGCGAATTGAATAGAGTAAAGTCCAAAATACCGCAATAAACATCCAAATTCAGGAAGCGGAAAATTAATAGCACACAACAAGGTTAAACACATGCTCGTTCCACAATAACAAATCTGTCAAGCAAAATAGATCTTCATTAGTGATAAACGCACTCTAGAAATTCTTCCTCTAGTAACTTTGACGGTGCGCATCTAGATTCAGCTTCCTTTAAACCATCACCGTGCGAGACAATCGAAACAAGTTGAACAAATACACATCTAAAATTTGGGAGAGCCACAACCTTCATGGTTTAGCTAGACACTTGAGCTCACGGGATCACTATTGAAGCTGGAGGAAAAAACTTGTACAAGTGATTTGGAGGAAAAAACTTGTACACGGATAAAGCATAAAGGTAAATGTGTCAAAATGGATTTAAGACCCATTTACTAACCCATATATGATTGGTTGGGTCATATATGAGTTAGCTAGATTTTGTTAAACAAGTTGATATGGGCTTGAGTAAGTCCAATAAAATGTGGGTTTTTAATTGGTCTAAAGCCCAATCCACTAGCAATAACTCTTCACTTGTCTTCAGGCTTCAGTTGAAGGTTTTCAAGTGGGGAAACTAATTTTCCATTTTCATCTTATATTTATGATCTTTTTTCTTTTCTTTTTTTCAAAATTGAAAAATTGTAAAAGAATTATGATCTCTCAAGTTTTAGAAAATCATGAAAATTACTATATGATTCTACATATCAATATTTATTGACTTATTAATTTAAGAGATGCAAGATATTTCATTGTGAAACTCTAAAATTTGCATTTAAAAAAAGTCACAAATAAATTGAAGATCTTATTTGGAACCTTATAAAACAAGTAAAAAAATTTATCTTTTACACACTACATGCATAGTTTAAAGGTTCTTGTTTTTAGATATTTATGTGTTTTACTAATGTCGGTCAGGTCAAATATGGATTGGGTGCAAGTCGATTAGGTATGGGTTGTGAATTTATACTTATATAAATGGGTTAGAATCGTTTAAACTGGTCAATTTGAGTCAAATCATTTCAACCCAACCCACCCATTTGATGATCCTATTTATGGGATTTATTATGCATATTTATTAGGCTCTGGGATTTAGATCGAGAGAGAATAGTTCTCAAATCTAAAACTAGATTAGGAGAGTGCAAACTCTCAAATTTAGAATTAAATCGGAAGAAGACAAGTCCAAAATTTATATCAGAAGAGAAGAAGAAACGAGAATAAAAAAAAGAACACAAATAAAATCAACAAGAGAGGGAGGGTAGTGTGAGTCTAGTTCAAACCATCCTCATTAGCTGAAAGTTGAAGACGATGATAGAGAAAAGAGAGAGGGAGATAACAGAGCTTTACAATTTATTTAAATTCTGAAAATTTCAATACTTAGTTTTGAGTACGCAAATAGAAATAGAAAGTTGTTTGATAGTAATTGACACTTGAATAGTAATTGTCGTTAATATTTTATAGCACATGAAATTAGGGGTAAATGGTTTTACGGTTGGTCCAAGTTCCACCTGAAACTTACATTATTAGAATCAATTCCCCAGTTTTTAGAACTTCGAACATACTATGCATATTCTAGAATCAAGAACTTACCACGACAATCGGTTCCAAAGTCTACCCGAGAACACGACAATCTATACCTTTTTTTCTTGTTTCATTTTTAGTTAAACAAAATGAAAGTGAAAAAGCAATAACAAAAATTTCCATTTGTAAATAGCAACGGTTCATAAAAGATGAACGCGTAAAATAAAATAATCAATAAAAAATTTAAAATATGTAACACAAAACCTAAATTATAGAACTTCGGTCCTCAGTCATCCATAAAAAATTGCTCCAGATTCTAACCATGTGAAATCAAAAGAAACAACGAACATAATAAATCACTTGATATTAGTTTTAAATTAAAATTACTATTAATTAAGCTAAAATTATTATTAGGAAATCTCACCACATATATTCAGTACACTTTAGCTCATAAACTCTCTCTACCAATAACAATCCCCTCATTAGAAAAAAAAAATTAAATAAAACATCCACTCATAGAAATACAAAGGATTTACAATATAAAAAGATATATACATCACTTACGATATATAATCTCTAGTTAATTGGTTCCCAATTTTCGATCCGATTCTTTGGTTCTTGATCCAATGGGAAAATTATCTAAAAAAGTCATAAACATATTACACTTTTATCAGTTCAGTCATAAACCTTCCATTTTTCCTAATTGAGTCCCACATATATTCACATTTTGTCAATTAAGTTCATTCAGCGAATTTCGGCCAGAATTCGCTGATATGGATCTGGCCATCCGACATGACACAATCGATGCCAATGTAGATAATTTTTAATAATATTTAAAAATTTTCGAATTTTAATTATTTATTTTTTCTTTTTCTTTCCTTTCCTTTTCTTTTCTTTTCTTCCTTTTTTTCCCTATACCCTGGACGGCAAGGTCGCCAGCCAAATGCAAGGGCCATGAGCCCTCCCAACCACACCAACCACGCCTTGCCCAGATTTGCTAGTTTTGTAGAAGCAGGGACTTCAAAGGCAGGTTATGGAGAAACAAAGGGTTTTGCTGGTGGGCTGTACAGGGACGTGGGCTCCGGTGTTTTCAACCCCTCGGGTTTTGGGGACTTCTATCCATAGGCCCTTCAGTTCGGTTCAGTAGATTTAGTTGGCAATGAATTCGTCGCTTTACTTGTGCGATAAGTTGATAACCTTACTCAAATGGTGATTTCTCTTGCTTCGTGTCCCAAGAGGAATTTCGTTGCTCTTGGCTTCTAAGTCATCATCCTTCAATGTGAGATCGATTTTGGTGGTTCCTTTAATTCTGTATCCAGGTTGATTTTCTAGTTCCTGCCATCATAGTAGGCGCGCATTGCGGCCCTTGACAATGGCTGGCGAGGGCTCCCGGCCCCAATGACCTTCACTGACCTTAGTAAAAAAAAAAATGAAGAAGGAAAAGAAAAGATAAGGGAAAAATAAAATTAAAGATTAAAACAAAACAAAAAATAGAAAAGATGTTAAAATATCATCATAAATAAATAAAAAAATTATCTACATCAACGCCACATGTATCATGTAATATAGTTGACATCGATGTCAATATATTCCGGCCAAAATTGGTCGGACGGACTTAATTAGCAAAACGTGAAAATGTTGATAACTCAATTAGTAGAATTGAAAGATTTAAGATCGATTGACAAAAGTATAATAGATTTAGAACTTTTTATATATTTTTCTCCGATTCAATTCTTACCTAAAAACTGGGAACTGAAATGCACAGTACTAATCCCCTTTTTTGGAACTGCAAACTGCAAGAACCCAATTACAGACTGGTTCTTATGGCCGGTTTTGTCTAATTCCCGATTCTACTCTAGATTCATGCTCACCGCTACAAGAAATAGTGAGCATTATTCTAGCAATATAATTGGCAAGATTTTAATTAATTTCAATTTCCTTTTCTACTTGCCTTGCGCATGTGAAAAGCCTCGTTCTCTCTATTAAGAAAATAGCATTAGCAATGATATATTGGAAATTTCTGGGTCGACACAACTTTTAAAGTTCAGCTTTATAGGATTAACTATATATTAATTACATGATCATCACCTAGATCCAAATCTGTCTGTCTCTCGTCATTGAAGAATCAATTAAGATAATTCAAGGAGCTTTGATTGAAATACGATCAATCAACCAATTCATTAGAGCTTCGCGCCCTCCCACACCGCCTCTCGTCCACCTCCGTCTCCTGCTCGCATGCGTACCTAGGGCTGAGCGCGGTTCCCGGGTTACCCGGGAACCGGAACCGAACCGGAGGAGGGTCCGGTTCGGTTCCCGGTTCCAAGGGGGACCGGTTCCGGTTCCAGTTCCTTTTTTCTAGGAACCGGAACCGGTTTCGGAACCGGAACCGGAACCGGTTACTTAGGGCAAAAAAAGCTCGACCTTGGATGTTCTAGTGACTTATATGTGATGTTCTAGTTGAATTTTGGCTTTGGCCTCTAAATGAAAGTTGTAAAGGACTTCTTGGAGTATAACATACTCAAATTTGGGATAAAACAAACAAGTATAAGTGGGTGAAATCGTTATTCTTTGGAAAGACTGGATCTGGAGATTTTGGGACCGACCCTTGATGAATGCATGGACTGTAAGGCAACCTTTTTGTCGAAATTTCACTTCGGTTTCTTAACAAAAGTTGTAAAGGACATCCTGAGGTACCACATATCAAAAATTTAGAGAAAACAAACAAGAATAGGTACGTGAAATCGTGGTCCTTTGGAGATGGTTAGATCTGGAATTACGGTACTACGAACAGGGATTTTAACCGTCCATATTTAATTATCTAGGATGAATTTGACTTCGATGTTTTCATGAAGTATCTACCTTATGGTATTGGCTATCACATAGTCAAATTTCATAATTTTTAAGGTCATTTGGGTATTTAATCGGAAATGTTTCTAAAACTGTGCAATCTGATGTGTTCGGATCTTGTAAGTTGCAATGCGTAGACTATATCATTTTGTATGAGGTTCTTTTGGAAATGTGTTCTGCATGAAATATCTCTCTTCATGTCTTCCCTACAACATATTTAAATTTCGTAATTTTTGTAGTTCATTTGCCTATTTAACCAAAAAAATTTCAAAAACTGTGCAAATAGAGAATAGGAAAAGTAAATCGATTTTATTTTTTAATCCAGAACGAATTGGACTACGATTTCTTCATGAAACTTGTACCTCTAGGTTTTAAATACAACGTGTCCAAATTTCAGAATTTTCTAAGTTCATTTAAGGGTTTAATCGAAATTTTTTCAAAACTTGTACCTCTAGACATTCTTGTTCAAGTGGTGTTTTATTTCTACTTTCTAGTTTGCTATTTGTTTTGAAATTTCTAATTATATTATATTATTATTGTGCAATGCGAAGTTAATGTATCAAGATAACATGTCAATGGGAAGTTACCGTGTAGTATACGAGTACATTATATTTTTTTTTGGTAACGTGCGCATACGTTATATTTTTTTTTTGGTAACGTGCGCATACGTTATATTTTTTTTTTTTTTTTTTGGTAACATGTGCGTACGTTATAGTTTTTTGGTAACGTGCACGTACGTTATAGTTTTTTTTTGGGTAACGTGCGCATATGTTATAGTTCAAATCTAAAAATAACAAAAAAAAAAAAAAGGAACTGTTGGAACACGGAACCGACCGACCCGGAACTGTGACGGGGTAGGTTCCAGTTCTCTGCATTCCCACGGGTAGGTTCCGGGTTCCTCATTTTGAGGAACCTGTACCCGAGGGTAGGTTCCAGGTTCTAGACGGAACCGAACCGGAACCTGGAACCGCTCACCCCTATGCGTACCCTCGGCGACAATTTCACCTCGCCTCTCCCAACAATGGCCGCGATTGCTAGGTCTCGTGTCAGAGCGACCTCGAACAGAAGCATGTCCAAAGCCCAGGTTCACGCCGACTTGAACGTGATTCGGCCCAAAGAGTATCGGGATCTCGAGTCTCTCAGGGTGCAATGGGGGGAATCCGTATAGGGATTTTGGTTTCTCCGGTTTGAATTTTTGAGTGGCGGATAGTTTTAGCTTTTAATTCAGTCGTTTGGCGATGGATAGGCTTCATTGCGATTATGCATGGTCTGTGGCGTTCTCTCGTGGGGAATGAGGCCAGTGACGTCTCGTTTTGAATCTGAACGAGTTTAATTTGGCCGAGAGAGAATTTGTGTGTGCGCTTTGCGATAATCTATCGTGTCTAATTCAATTTTAAGATATTATGTTTGCCTGTATGCGGTCCAACATCCAATATTACGAGTCTTATCCATCTTGGATACCAAAGGAGGTCAAAGCTGATCATGGCTAGGGAGGGTCACAACACCCTCGCCCAGACCAAGCAAGGGTCACTAACCGTCACCGGCCAAAGTCGTATAAAACAAACAAAATAAAGAAAAAAGAAAATAAACAATTCAAAAAATAAGAAAATATTATTAAAAATTATCAAAATCAACGTCAACTGTGTTACATAAAACGGTCAACATCTATGTCGGCAATTTATGGCTAAAACATATCAAAAATTTCTTCCGTTCTATTAACATCAAAAGAGTAATATGTAGACTCTTTAGCTTTCTTGGCAAAGGGCTACTTCAACCAACTCTACTTGTTATAATTCGTCACCGAACTCAACAGCTTCAAACAGGTTGACGTCACCCCTTCGACCACATCTTTTTCCTTTTCTTTGAGCAAATTCTTGTTTGGACGTTATCTTCGATAACTAGAATAGATCCGAATAAAGCAGTCCGACTATCCTTTCTCTTATCCCAAATTTCAAATTGTTGAAAGCTCGATATGCGAAGGTCTCCTTGGGTAGAGGAACGAGACATTTATTGCTAGCTCTTTTAATTCTAGATATAAACTGGTCAGCTGACTCATTTTCCATCTATTTTATGGTTAGCAAATCGGTAACTGATAGATTAGAGACAGCCCTTTGAAATTGACTTCGGAAAAGCCTTTCACTCTGTTCCCATGAGAAAACCAAATTTGCTAGTAACGTTGTCTATCACGTAAACGCAGTTTTTGACAATGATAATGGGAACAATTGTAGCTTCCAATGGTCACCTTGCGCAGCATGTCCACATAACACTAAAAATCGATTAACGTGTTCAAATGTGGATTGATCATCTTCTTCGGTTAACAACGTGAACTTGGGTATCTTAAAACCTTTGGGGAATGGTATTATGTCTATCCAATATGGGGGCACTGTCTCGGTGAAATAGACATGTCTATGAAGATGCTGTAAGGCTTCCTATAGACGTTACCCACATATCCCATGTCATTTCCATGGTACCTTACAGCCAGATCAATGACCCCTTGGTTCTGGCCTGGGATGACCATAGGCACTCTTGCAGCGTGCGGGACGCCATAGTTAAGTTGCCATATTTGGTTCACATTCTGCTGCAGGATCTGATGCAATTGCTACTGCTGAATATAGGGTTGTTGATGAACTTGGAATTGAGGAAATTATTGAACGTTCTGTGCAATGGGTGGAATGTTATAAGGAATAGGTTGAGGAGCCTATTGTGGCACTTGTAACGGAACATTAAACGGGACTGGTTGAAATCCTTGTTTTGGTTTTTGTGGCGTGGCATTTGGCTGAAGAGGTTGTTCCTGCCCCCTGGGCGGAGTCAATATGGTCCCTTGGTTATCGACAGCGGCATGCATACATGTGGGATTAGTAGAAGACATCAGTATTTGGTAGAAGACATCAGTGTGGGGTTAGGCTGAAAAGTAGTACCAACATTTTGGACATTCTCATTAGGTGTGAATGACGCATTCTGGCAAGGTCCCTGACCGCTGGTCCTATTGCTATCATTTGCAAGATTTGGCTGAGTACCATTGTTGATAGGTCCCCAGGTCTAGATCGTCACACTAGTTTCTCCTCTTTGTACAATTCTAATGGGTGCTATAGTATATGTAGCCTGACCAAAAGTGCCAAAAGTCATCTGAGGACCAGCTAATGGAGGGACATACTCGGAAGATGTAGTCACAAGTTCCGTGTGCAGTTGAACAACTCCAACCGGCGCTTTATGTTGCCCTTGAGAATACTCGTGATAAATATTGATAATTAATGGTTTGACCACATCTATCATGCGTCTGACCACATAATCAGCAAACTCATTCTTTGTCTGTTCTAAGGTCATTCTTTGTCTCTTCAAAGGTTCGTCTAATAGATGAAAGCATTACAAGAGTAACTTCTATCTATCTTCTCTATTCTTCCGTGCGCTATCTTGGAATATCGACATCCTCTTCCTGACCGTGTCCTAGAGGAAGTTGTGCTATTGAAGACTCAACATGGACGTTATCTTCAGCCATCAATGGTAGAGGTTCATCAGTAACGTTGTCGAGATTGGATCGATTTTGTGTCCGTGGCATAATATTCTCTCCAATTAAAACTTAAGTCCCACCAAGCGTGCCAAAAAGATGTTTAGTCGATTTTGCTATAGCAACGAAATATCTTTTATCAAATGATATTTTTCAGCTTTTATTTAAAGAGGACTCAAGTTCTGTGCTTAATTCAGAACAAAGAATATCAAATGTAATGTCATAAAATATCCAATTACAAACACAACTATACAACCCTGACAATCAACCTCGGATTCTCAAATTGAACTCAAACTATGTCGGAATCTAATTGATGGCATAACCCAGACATAGGTAAGTACACTACCGGAACTTAATCAACAACAATGCACTTGGATAGAGGACATAATATCGGAATTCAATTGACGCGCTAGACAAGAGATACATCACCAAAATTTAAGCCATGGCACTACACTAGGATAAAGATACTCATTGAAATCTAATCAGTGATGGGAATCTAGAGACTATAGCTAGGAAACTAAAGTATGATAATGTGAAACTAAAGTAAAGGCATTTTGATGTGTTCGAGTCCTACTTAGCCTACCGCCCTCTTCTCTTCACCCGATACAAGGCAGTCGAAGTCCTCACCACCCCTCAGATCTCAATCTAGCAACGACACTTGGAACGGCACTGCTGCCTCTGCCCTTTGGGCACTCCTACGCTTACCATTCACCTACGCTCTTGCAGCATGCCCCATTCGGGCAATAGGGCTTTCGTAATACGCAAAGCAGCGATGAGCGATGGCTCTTCGATCGCTCTTGCGGTAGAGAAGGTGTGGTTCATCCTCTAAGTCCAAGAGAGAGAGTAGATGTGAAGCTTCGGATGTTTGGGGAGGGGGGGTGCTCTGTCGAACGACTGGGGTGTCTATAGAGCAACTCGAGAACCACTAAATAACTATCTGCCTCCATCTTTAAGCACATTCCTTCTATAACCAACTCGCCCATTTCCTATGTGACCGCCTTGATCGTGCTTTAATGCTCCCTGGTTTATCAACACCAGTCCTACGACTAGGTATCAACCATCTTTCCAACCGCACACTTCCTTGGCGCCCTTTTGAAATATTTTTGAAGATTTTAAAGATTTACCGCCAGAATCATCCGGGCAATTATTTTAATCTTCACCATTGTATTTTGACAACCGGACACGTGACAACCCCTTGCTTCATCGGAGGTCCTATCCATAAGCTAGTCGATAACTGGTCATATACCAATTCCCTAATGATGCATAATTTCATTGTATTTTCATTCACAGGCCCAGCACCTAATGATACAATCATCTTTCAACAATAACCTTTTACCCATGTGATCGACACATGATAATACGATCAACTTCAATGCCAACAAGTTCCCGAAAGCCTGATGTGATGTTGCGGCATCTTTAAAAAATTCAAGCTTTTCTATAAACCTTTTTTTTTCTAATCACTTTTCCAAATGTCATACTTTGAATTCACATAAATTGATAAATATTCTCATAACAATAAAAACTATCTTTATGATCATCACCCAGCATTCAAATTTTAAATAGCGGTAAGAGAACTTATTATTCATGCTATTAGATGAAGCAAAGAGGATAGCATACTTTTAGAGAAATGCATTTTTATTTTTTTATTTTGTCAAAGAATCCTCAATTAGTTATTTATAGTTAATTGACAAATGGACGAATGCGTAAATTAATAACCTTCACATTTTCTTTCATGTATCATAATTTCAAAATTCGAATCCTTTCTTTCAATAACCTTATCCAAAAAGTTCATAATATCTTTCTGGTGGACTACAATCTAAATATTCTTTAGTAAGTTGCTGTTGCAAATCTTTGGATCGTAATTTATTTCGCATACGCGTGGTGCACTTTTTTTTAGTTATTTGCCATAAAGGCATTGGTATTTGTAAGGAAAGTTGTTACATAACGATTAGTGTTTTTACGCACGCTATGTGCATGTGAAAAGCTTGGTGATTACTGATTATCCAGCGATTACAATGAAATGGAACGTTACGAAATATTTGCAAAATTTGAGAAGAAATTCTTCCCTCCATTAAGGTAATAGCATCGGCAGACAAAATGGGCTTTTTAGGAATGAACATCTTGGGGACGCCCACCAATTCCAAAAACTGGCTTTACACGGCGAAATAGATAAGATTAAGAATCAAAGAATATGTCCTAAAGATTAAGAAAATTTGTTACATTTTGATTGAGTTATGATGAAAAGGATAAGAAAGAATCGAATAATCATTCTTTCATGAAATTGAATAAACACTCATATTCGCATGTACATATCAATAACATATTATTTGATCGGATTGGAAGAGAATCCATGAAATATATATATATAATAAAGGGAAATTTTCAAATAAAAACTCAAAGTGCTTTCAATTTTTCAAATAAGAGCATAAGTGAACTTGATTTTAACTAAAAGACTTGAAGTTCTTTCATATTTTCAAATAAGAGTCTGAAACATAGCTTATTTTAAATAATGACCTAAAGTAACAATGTCAATATCAAAGAAGCACTTGACTTCACCGACTAATCAAGGGCTTTTTTTTCCCTTTACTTTTATTATTTTCTTTCATTTTTCCTTTTTTTTCTATTTTTCTTTTAAAAAAAGAAACTTAAAAAGGAAAAAAGGCTAAAATTTAAAAATAAATAGATATAGTAGGGGCAACCCTCTCCCAACAATGGCAGGCACCCATCCCATGAGGCGTTAGCCATGGTCAGCACAATCCTCGGCACCTTGGCAAGGGTTGGCAACCTCACCAACCAAAGGTGAGGGCCAACAAGGGCTTGCTACGGTGGGTGAAAGCCACAACCCTTTCTCGATTTGGCACTCACTTGTGATGGATGAGGTCATCAACTCGTACTAAGCCGCCAGCAACCTTGCTAGTTATGGCCAATGCCCCGTCGATGATGGGGCGATGTCCACAAGTGATAGAGGGCTAGCCCTAGCCCTCCACTAGGTTTTTTGTTATAAAAGAAATTGTGTTTCTTTTCATTTTTTATGTTTTATTCTTTATTTTCCTTTTTAGTTTGCCATTTTTATTGGAAAAAAAAAAAAAAAGGGAAAGGGGGGGGGAAGAAAATTTAAAGATGGAAATATTATTGAAGGTAAGGGTGTGCAAAAGAACCAGGATTTGCCCGGACCACCCGAAACCGATGGTTCTTGAGGGAACCGGTGGATACCGGTCTAGCTCCCGATTCTATGGGCAGATCCATCCACCTGTCCACCCGGACCAGACCGATTAATTTTTAATAGTAAAAAATAGACTTATAACAAAGAGTTTGATAGGTGGATTGGGATTTTATGGAAATAGCTCTCTCTCTCTCTCTCTCTCTCTCTCTCTCTCTCTCTCTCTCTGTTTCTTTTTTCTTTTCTTTGGCCTTTCCTATCTTTAATTTCAGTTATATGCTAAATCAGAGTAGATTTGCATTTACTCCTTCCTCCCTTCATCTCTCAGTCAGTCATCAATCTCAATCTCCGACACCCCCCCTCTCTTTTTTACGTGCATCATCAACATCATCTTTGTACTCCCATCCCACTCTCTCTCTCTCTCTCTCTCTCCTAAAGAGTTTGTCTTCTTGGTTTGTCAACAGTGTATTCTCTCTACAGCTATAAATTTACATGGATACTCTCTTCAAATGTCCTCCTCCTTTTCTTTACTGTGTATTAATTTTCACCACCCATTGTAGCGCCCATTGCATATATGAAAATTAGATACATGAAACAAGTGTATTATTACCTAATATGAAAAAACGAGACTATATGGTTCGTGGAATTTTTTTTTGGTCTTTGAACGTTGCCTCTTGTAATGCTATGTTGTGTTTTCAATGGTTATTTTTTATCCATCCCTTGAATATTATCTTGGTAATACCAACCTATTGCTATGGTAGTAAACTTGGTTATCGGTAGAAATAATTAGCGGCAAATATTTATATATTTTAGTGCAAATTAGTTTTTCTATTTTTTTTAATGAAATTATCTAGCTCTTAAGAGTTATACTTGTTGTAGCTTTTATGAAGGAAAATGACCGATAAGCTAAAACTCTTGGCTACTTCTTAAATGTTTGAGTGAAACCTGATTATTGTAGTTTCTCAAATTAGTTGCTATTTTTGCTTTATGTTTTGATTTTTAGTTGTTGTAGGTTTTGGTTTCTAGTATATTACTCGACATGAAGAGTTATCATGGTGAGATTTAGAAAGTAATATTATTATTATTATTATTATCTGGGTTCCATGGATCCACCTAGGGAATCGGATCGAACCAGGTGGTCAGGTTCCGGGTGGATCCATATAATAAACGGATGAATCTTAGTTTCATTTTTCGGAGCCAATCCTTAGTGAGTGATTCCCGATTCTAGGTTGGAAATCACCCGCTTGGATCATGCACACCCCCTAATTAAAGGTTCTTTTTTATATTGACATGACCATTTCAAACCATTATTTAGAATAATATCTATTTCAAAATCTTATTTTAAAAAATAATGGCACTTTGAATTTTTATTTGAGAAAATTATAGTATTTCGATTTTTTATTAAAAAATTTATAAAATTAATTTATTTAAATAATATTTTTGAAAAATTAACTTTTTATATCACTTAAAATAATTAGTCCACATATTTAAATAATTTAATGAAAGATAAAAATATTTTTCATTTATTTATTTCTATTAGTGATATGGGAAAAATATTTTTAAATATTTTTATTTTGGGCAAAACAAACACAATCTAGAGTTTTTTTTTTTAACACAATCTAGAGTTGAAAAGGTAATTTTTTAATTCGATTTAATTCGATTCTTTATGGAAATCGAATCCTGATCTCGAGAGCGTCGTCGTCGATCTTCCTCCCCTCGTCGCGAAGCTGAAGGAGCAAAGGGGCGTTCCGAGAAGTCGCAGGCGAATGGGTTCCCGGCGGCGGTCCAGCGGTTCATGAGAGCATCCCGCCGCCGCGCGCCGCCTCCCTTCCACCTCCACTTCCTGCTCGCGCTCGCCCTCGTCGCCCTGCGCGCGCCGGTCGCGCACCTCCCCGTCGCGGGCACCCCCGGCGGCGGCGGCGACTCCACCCCCGCCCCTCGCCACGGCGGCCGCCGCGATCGCGAGATCTCGCGCCGGAAGGACCTCGGAAGCATGTCCAAAGCCCGCGTTTACGCCGACATCAACGTGATCCGGCCCAAGGAGTACTGGGATTACGAGTCCCTCGCGGTGCAGTGGGGGTAATCGTCGTGATTGTATAGGGGTTTCGGTTTCGCTCATTTGAATTGTCGAGTGGTGGATAGCTTGAGCTTTCGATTCAGTGTTTGGCGATGGATTAGGCGTTCTTGCGGTTAGGGTCTGTGAAGTTCTCGCGTGAGGGATGATGTCAGCGATGTCTAGTTTCGAATTCGAACGAGTTCGTTTCGCCGACAGCAAATTTGTTTGTGTACCTTTTGATATGCTGCGATCGAGATATTGCTAGTGGCTTTTCGCATTTTAAAATCGCGTTAGGGTGTTTTCGACTTGATAATCTGGCGTGACGATGCGGGATTACAATCTTGTCTAGAGAGAGATTGTAGTGTTTGAAACAGTTGTTTATGTATTTTCAAAAATCGAAATTTGACCATCAAGTTCTTTTTTCCCCCCAAAGTTCTGGACTTCCGTGTTGAGAGAAATTGACACTGTTCTTTTTTTTTTTTAACCACATTGCAATGCTTTCTATAACATAAAAGATTCAATTACTATCCGTTCTATTCTTTAACCTGTTTTATGCCATGTGATCTCGGGTTTTCATGTTTGATTCTCTATTAATTGCAGGTCAACACTTGCTTTAGTTGGCATGATTTAAGATTTTTCTATGTTATTATCATTGGCACAAACATTGTTAACATCAAGATTTTTGGGCTTGTCAGTTGCCATTTGTATGATGTGTATCTAGATGGTTATAACTCAGCTGAGGGACTGGAATATCTCTTTCTTCCAACTTTTTAGTTGGAACTTGCAATTATTTTAATCCAAATAGATGATAATCAAATATTTTGCTTCATTAGATTTAGAAAAGTATCATTTCCAATTGCGTGTTAAGTTGATTTGACCACCTTTTCCAGCCATTTATCATAACCTGGCAATGATGGAAGTAAAGCTCGAGATTTCTTTCTTTTTCTCTGATGAGATCTTTGGGCTGGTGGTTGTGTTTGATAAGCTTGTGTGTTGGTGTCTTCACTTCATATGCTTTGTGCCTTTTCTCCTATGCAGATTCAAATTACTTTATTTTTTCTATGCAGTAACCAAGATGACTATGAAGTAGTTCGGAAAGTCGGGAGGGGAAAATATAGTGAGGTCTTTGAAGGAATAAATGTCAATACCAATGAGAAATGTGTAATCAAGATCCTCAAACCTGTCAAGAAGAAGAAGGTGATTTTCTGGTGATCCTTCTACTTAAGTATATGTAGTCTATATTTTCATTCACTGGAACCAAACGATGAGTGCGGTTTTTTTTTTTTTTTTTGGGGGGGGGGGATATTCTGTCTATTATGGTTGAGTTGGTTAGTTTTCATACATGTTAATTGATCTCTTGCATGGTCTCTTGATGATTGTTGAGAAGACTTTCATAAGCTCTAGGAGTAATTGTGATCTCACTATTGCCTTTGTGCAGATAAAAAGAGAGATAAAAATACTCCAGAACCTATGTGGGGGCACAAACGTCGTGAAACTTTTTGATGTCGTTAGGGATCAGCATTCAAAGACTCCTAGTTTGATATTTGAGTATGTCAACAGTACAGATTTCAAAGTGTTGTACCCAACATTGACTGATTATGACATATGCTACTACATATACGAGCTCCTCAAGGTATATTCCTTAATTTCTCCTATTCTTAAACCAAGTCAAGCTTGGATTTCATTTGTTCATTGTGAATATATACACTTAATTTGTTGAGTTCATTTTCGATGATTGTGTTGTATGAAAAGAACTACCACAAGTGAACCGTAAGAAGTAAATGTGTTGAGGCTATATAACAACAAAAAATGGAAGCGGATGTGATTATGCTTATGGAAGTGATACAAAAAGACTACCTATCTGCTACCAGGTGATTTATATGTCATATAGGCATCACTACCATCATTAAATAGCTGTCTTGCTGAATTACGGAAGAGATACATATAAGGCATCTGATGGATGAGCATGAGTTTCTGGATAACACCGAAATCACAGCAATTTGGGCACTTATGGATATTTGTTTCCTCTTTTTTTTTTTTTTTTTTTTTGGGGGGGAGGGGGTGTTGTGTTTGGCTTTAAAAAAAGCTTTTTCTTTTGGTATTTTATGTATCATCAAATTGTCCAAGGATGGCTATTGTGTTGATCAGAGGAAACTGCTATTGTTTAATTACTCTTCTCAGGCTTGGCTAAAAAAACAAAGGCTTTCTTCTCAGTCTTTATACAATACTGGAATCTTTTTTCTTTTTTAAAGATGTTAAATTGATTTATAATATATCTGATGTTTTGGGCACCTGTTTTCAGAATGGTTATGCAATGTGCTTAATTGACTTCTGTGCCTGTTGGTACCTTCTGTTAAAACTTTCTTTCCTTTTAACCTGTGAAACCTTTAACATGGATTTTTTTCTTGAAAAATCGGGTACTAGACTTTGGTGGAAAAATATTTTCTTCCTCTTGAGCTAGTATAACTAGAAAAAAAATTTAGGGAACTGATTATTGCGTATCGTCACCAATATTTGATTAAGATTTTGTTCCATGCGTAGTGTTTTCTGCTTTATAACTGGTGAACAATGCTGGTTCTACATAGTCTGACTGTTACTACATTGTGTTAGTAGTGGTAATATACATGCTATTTCAAACAAGTTGTAGAGGAACATATGAATGTGATAAGGGCATCATTTACAGAGCTATTTGCCTTGAATTGCAGGCATTAGATTTCTGCCATTCACAAGGAATAATGCATAGGGTTGTTAAGCCTCACAATGTCATGATAGACCATGAGTTGCGAAAACTCCGCTTGATAGATTGGGGTCTAGCTGAATTTTATCATCCTGGCAAAGAATATAACGTCCGGGTTGCTTCCAGGTATATATATAGTGTCCCTTAAAAATTTTCACTATGTTTTACCTTCTCTTATTGGTTTTTGTTGAAGTTCTGGCTATTCTTGGTAGATCATATGCCTCTGATTGAAAAGGTTTTTGAGTATGTCATCTGGAGATATAAATAAGTATTTGCATGCTGAACAGTGGAATAGGGTTATAAGCATTTTGATCATGCTGTAAACTTGACATGACGAGTTGCTGTTGACTGAACTAACAGAGAGAAATATTTAGCAATAATTAAGTGGAAAATACGAAAAAAAAGGGGGGACGGGTTAAAATTTGCTTACAACCTTACTAGCAACTGCTGAGATGTGTCCTTACGCAAAATTGTTTATTTTAAAGAGCAGTAGTTTACTCTTTTAGGTTCTGGACAAGCTTTGAAGCTTGATGGTACCAGGAGATAGATACCTATATGATGATTATATAGAAAAGGTGTCTCTGATAAAGATGTAATGGCACTCTGCATCCTTGTTATCCTATCTGTGTGATGGTACATCTAGACATTAAAATAGTAAGAAGCCCGCGCTGCTTACCACCTCAAGGACGGATCGGACATGCTGATATTAAAACTTCTGGATTGGTATTGTATCTCTTAGTTATAGGTGCTGCAGTCATTACATATCTTCTAGTATGATTCAGAATTACTGTAAAGATTGGAAATTTTTACCTTGTTTCTCAGGCACTATAAGGGACCGGAACTTCTTGTTGATTTGCAAGACTATGACTATTCTTTGGATATGTGGAGCCTCGGTTGCATGTTCGCTGGAATGGTCAGAATTTTTGCTTGCCTCCTTTATGATCTTTTGCTCTTAAAGTGAAGTCACTTGCAGTGGCCCATTTAGTCTTTTCTTGTATATTTTTATAATTTTTTCTCTTTCTTTGCAAAATCTTCTTAGATTTTTCGGAAGGACCCATTTTTTTATGGCCATGACAACCAAGATCAGCTCGTTAAAATTGCCAAGGTGAGGACAACTGATGGGCTTTTCTAACTAATTGTGCTTATGCATACAAAAACAATTTTCTTTTAGCATTATGCTGCAGTACATCTCTACAGTCTGTTATGTGCTAATAACTAGCATGTTGGTCACAGGAATTGAATGACTATTGATCAGAAAATATTTAATCAGGCATTTGATGCTTGTATGGGGATTATTTTAGGCCGTTGATGTTAGAGTTCCTGCTTGCTACAGTGGTTCTTCATGGTTGAAGCCCATTTAAGGTGTAACTTGAGCAGCTTCTTCTCCTTTTAAACTTTAAAACAGCCCAAAAACGCTTAAACATCTAAGTTCGAAGTTCATAAATTTATGTCAGACACTTAAAGTCACATATCTTGGTCAATCTGAAGGTTAAATTAGAACTTATGTTCCATTACAAGGTTTTATTCATGGTAAATTTTTCATCTGACAAACTATAGCTGCAATATGAGTCTAATGTAAATTAATTTCAGGTTCTTGGTACAGATGAGTTGAATGTATATCTCAACAAGTATCATCTGGAGCTTGATCCTCAACTTGATGCACTTGTTGGGAGGTATTTATTATGAAGAACTGTCTTATGTATATTGTCAACTTGAAGCTGGGAGATGTCAACTGACTTTTACATCCAAATGAAAGGCTTTTTGATGATTTTAGTTAATTTTATTGTTATTGCTAGTACAAGAAGGTGGACACGAATGCAAGCATGAACATTGATTGGATATTGTAGCATTTTTTACATAGTTGGAGAGGTAAAAGATAGCAAAAGGAAAAAAAGTGGGGCTAGAATCAAGTTGAATTGAAGCTGGAACAGTGAAACAATATTCTAGGGTTAAAAAATCTAATGATGTTTATTGATCAAAGAAAAAAACTAATGATTAGAGAGACTCAAAAATCTATTTGTACTAGTGTTACTGATGTAAGATGATTTCATCCCTGGATATAAAATAACAACTTCTAATCTTAACCTTTCAGCTTAATTAAACATTCACATGACCATCACATGACCACTTATAGTCTTAAAATAATATGGGAAAAGACTAGGTAAAGAGGAAAAACACTAAAAACTACTAAGATAGGATTATGCTCATTCTCCCCTGGTTGGAAAGGATCAAGCTCAAATGCGAAGACTGTTTACTTCTTCAGCAGATCTATTTGAATCAATCTACTGCATCTCCTCTCCAAAAACCCATGTAGCTTTGTCATCTCTCCTTCTCTGGTCCAAGAAAGTCAACCTTGCATTTTGAAGTCTTGAATAGTGAGATAAAGTGACTTCTGTGCAATCATCATTAAGATTTGAATCACATCATCCAAAGTTTTTTGGCTTCATGAAAGCTTGCCGATTGAACCTTTCAATTGAACCCATAAATTCTTCTAGAATAACAAAATATGTCTTTGGAATGAAGAAAACTCTCTCTTCAACTTTAAATTGGCTAGCATCTTCTCCACATGCTTGCTCATCTTCTTCTACAACCCTTGTTTATATCTCATGAAGACACCCTTCAAGAGTACTCTATGGATTGCAATTCATCACCCTCTCAAGTGAAAATATTTATGTTCTTTCTCGTGATCATTATAGTCATTGTAAACAACTATATGGGTGACTTCCTCATCTTCCCAATTAACTCTTGTTGTTTCATCTTGAAAGTCTTCTCGAAAAGGATAGATTCCTTTATTAAGATCTATGGCACAACACAATCACTTTTACAATCCACCACCTACCTTATTATTCACTGGTCCGGCATCATGAGAGGGATGTTCATCTTCATACCTGTCGTCCTTGAGACCACCTTTCAGCATGATCACTGTTGCCTTTCAGATTCTACATATGGGCTGCCAAAGATTACTGTGGCTGCAAAGCTTGAATGGCTTGCATCAAGTCCTCCATCACATGTCTTATCTCAGCATGTCTGCTAATTGCTTCTCACGACCTTTCATGTCCAACCATCCCAATGAAACGAACACCCTAGAGACCTCTTTTTCACTTTCATACCAAATCCATGTAGTTGGAGAAGTAAAAGATTAGCAAAAAAGAACATAAACTTGGGTAGAATCGAGCTGAATCCTGGGGTTCGTAAGAACCAAATGATGCTTATTGAATGAAGAAGAAACTAATGACTTATTTAAAATAGGGTTACAGAAAAGACAAATCTTAACTGTCGATCTAAAATCACGATTAATATCAACCTTTCAACCTAATTAATTATTCACATGACCCATCACATTACCGCTTGTAACCCTACAATAGTATGAGAATAGACTGAATGAAGAAGGAAAACTTTTAAAATTACTGAAGTAGGATTATTCTCCTGCTCAAGTTTGTATCCTTGTGTACTTTGGAGTTTCCATTATCCCTGCATTTTGGTCCCCTTGTACCTGGTGGACTCCAACAATCAAATGTACATTGTTTTAAAGTCAAATTGAGGAAATAGATTCCATTAGCAAACCGAATAGATGGTTATTAGTCTTCCAGCAGCTACCTAACAGCTTTGATCCACGTTATCCTTTGCATAAATACAGGCATAGCAGGAAGCCCTGGACCAAATTCATAAACGCAGACAACCAGCATCTGGTTTCTCCTGTGGTCAGTTTCTTCACAGATATTTAATGATCTGTGCTCTTAGCAGTTTGTCTGTTTTTTTATGCTGATCCTTTAGTGGTTTTTCTGTTTCTTTAAGCTGATCCTTTGAGTGTATTCACTATGTAGGCCATTGATTTTCTTGATAAGCTACTTCGTTATGATCATCAAGAAAGATTAACCGCCAGAGAAGCTATGGTAAGTATCTGCTTATCTAGACTCTCCCTTTATCCTCATTACTGTGCACATGCAAATTTATGCATGGTCTTTTACCTAATTTTAGTGCATATCCCACATACGCCAATTTTTTCTTGTGTTTACAGTACATGAAAATGCGTATGTATAACTGCCTTTCACAAAGATTTCTGCTCATCTTTGTTTTTTTTTCCTTCTTCTGGTCAGAAAAATCTGTTCATCTTCTTGAACTTGTTCTTGTTTGATAATTTTTTTCCTTTTTATTGCTTTTATTGTCCTGTCCTTTTTATTCAACTCGGCAATAACTGATTATGCCCTGCTGTTTGCTTTGTGCAGAACCACGCATACTTCTCTCAAGTGAGGGCTGCAGAAAATAGCTGGATGCGGACTTAATAACCTTTCAATCAGACCTGTGCCTGACTGACTTAATATTTCTATTGGGTTCAATGATTGAGCATGCAGATTGCTGTGGAAGCAGAGCTGCTTATAAGATGCTCTTGTTAGAGCAATTATACTGTGTGTTAAGCTAGTAGTCAGTCAAGCATTGAAGGCATGAACACCTTAAAGACATGAACAGATGAAGATTTGGAGTCTCAATGGTATATTTGCATAAGGTAGGCAATAATGTCCATTTTCACAACCAAGGAGGTTGATGTGTGCGCGTGTGGGTTGGGGTGGTTGGCTCATGGGAACAATTACTTATGTACAAAGAACATAAAAGCATAAATCAGTTCGGAGTGGCATTGACACAATGTTTGCAGGGATGACTTTTCATTGTTGAAGTCGCTTGAGTTTCTATAAGCTTTTCAAGACTTGTCTGGCCGTGTCATGGTAAAAATTTATCTTTTTGGCATTATTCCAATTCATGTTTCTTCAATGAAAATTTCTGCCAACACCGACGGATGGGAAAAATGCGTGGATATTTGGTAATTTAAATGGATTTGCGGTTCATTCCCATGATAACTTCCCTGCTCATTACCTATGTAAGTCATTGGAGGTTCTTTAATTGGATTTCCTCTGTCCCCATTTTTCGAAGGCATCCTTGCCTTCTATAATATTGGCGATTCTAGTGGTTCTAAAGGCAGCGAATCGGGGATTATCTTCTGGTTCGACCATTTTTTAAATGAAAGTGCAATCTTTGGTCTTCGTCCAATGAATCTAATCACGTGGCGCAACTTTGATATGGATAAGCTCGTAAAGCTTTTTCTTCGAGGCGACGGAATTGCATTATATTGTTCCACATCTCTTCAAATCTATTTAAACACGTAAGATCACAAGAAAGATTGGATCCTTGAAGGTGTTTCCTCGAACAAAATCGGCTGGTAGTGGAGATGATTGGATACCGATGAAATAGTGCGCGGGAGAGCTTAAAATTCCTCAGTTGCTTCATTTAAGGTCTCTTAGCTGCATTTGTTTTGCCAAATTGTCATATTTTCGGAGCATGTTTTTCAAAAATTCATTTTCAAATATAACAATATGTTTCGACGTTTGACTGAAATATGAAAAATAACATAAAATTACTTTCCGTCATCCCAAAAGTATAGTTTGATTTTTCCAAACAAATATATGCTATTTGAGTGCTAGTCACTTGCGCACTGATAACCAAAGTACCAAGTACAAGCACTAAGCTCCCGATTCTAGCCTTGATGGACCTAGGTGCTAGTGACCTGGTTTCGAGCACAAGGACCCGAACATGGGCGCCGAGGTCCCAACTCAAGCGCCAGGGGCTTGGTCCTAGGCCTAGCCTCAATAGACCTAGGCTTGGCCATGGGAGATCTAAGCACGGGCAATAAGGTCCCGAGCTTGGGTGTTGGGGACTTGATACTGGGGTCTCGAGTCCAATATGAGGACTTGAGCCTAGTCATTGGGGAATTAGATATAGCCACTGAGGTCCCACGACTCAACCTCAACAAACTTGAGCTTGAGCGTGGGTACTAGTATCCCAGGCCCAAGCATGAGCACAAGTATGGACTTAGGCTCGAGCTCAAGTTCTAGGGATTTGGGCATGGGTTTTGGGGTCCTAGGGCCAACCTCCATGGATTGAAGCACAAGCACCGAGGTCTCGGGCTTGGCCTATGTGGACTTGGTCCATGGAGCTAAGCAACAATACCAGGGTACTACACCAGATCTTAATGGACCTAGGCTCAAGCACTAAGTACCCGACCATTGGCATGAGGTCTAAGGTAGGGGCACAAGTGTCTCAAGCCCTACTTTTGTTGACCCGAGCCTCAACATCGGGGCATTGGACCTGGCCTCTTTAGACCCAAGCTTGCCCTCGATGGATCCCGGTGGATTTGGTCCCCACCTCTAAGCCCAAGCACCAATTTCCAATTATATTTTGAAAAATGATTTTCGAACTTTTAAAGAAGAAAAAAATTCTTGAATTTAAGTATAAGTTTTTATTGATTAGGAAAACATTTTTCAATGACTCATTTTCCTAAACGATCCAAACACTAAAAAATGAAGAAAATATTTTTTCAGACAATATTCTTCACAAAACAAACGAAACCTTATGGAGTATCCTCCTTCATCAAATTAAGTGTAGCAAGTGCAAATAGTCATTAGGGTTAATATCCTGAAAAACCTCAAACTAATACACTTATGACAAATTTACTCCAAATTATTTTTTTGACCATCAAAAATCCAAAACTAGTATACATTTGACAAATTTATTCCAAACTTGTATACTTGTGACAAATTTACCCTCTGCTAGTTTTTGTTAAATTTTACTGTTAAATTATTAAATTAAATGACATGTGACAATTAACCGGTATACCAATTTGGGATTTTACGCTCCGTTTGTCACGATTTATAATTTTTGTGATTTTTTTTGTAGTATTAATCTAATTTAGCGGATGATATATTTATCACAAATTTACCAGTTTGGAGTTTTTTGTGTTCAAATAAATTAGTTTGGGATAAATTTGTCATAAATGTATTATTTTATGATTTTTTATGATTAGTCGGGAAAAAATTAGTCATATGTGTATCAGTTTGGGGTTTTTCATAGTCAAAAAAATAATTTTGATTAAATTTATCACATATGTATCAGTTTGGGATTTTTCAAAATATTAACCCTAGTTATTAAATGAAAGTTGGATGTTAAATTTTTATACTGAGAATTCAAGCATTGGCTGCCAGGACTAATATCGTGAAGGATGAAATTATGAGATAGAGAATCTTTGAGTGGACAATTTCCTTGGTTGCCATCCTGGTTACCTTTTTTCAAGGACGTCTGCAAAAGTAGCATTCACGGGAAAGAATAAAAAGCAATCTAAATGTGACGAGGGCCGCATTTTCACTTTGTTTTAGCCATATACATCTTAAGCTTTTTGCAATATATAAATGTTTTTTTTTTTTATAAAGGTAAAAGATATATTGAAATTTAACCAAAAGCTATACAGTTATACAACAAAGACCCGACGCCAAAACATACACTCTTGACAACATGTCAGCTCGAGTGGAAGGGTGCCGAGAAAGGAAACACAACAGTGAAGTAGCAAAAGCACAGCTAAAACAACGGCAGCAAAAAGCCAAAATACAGCAACCACCAACAAAAGGAAAAGGAGATCTCCTAATTTTGGTGAACCGCAACAGCTCAGCAGCAACCGCACAGAGGGTGGCAGTAACCAACCAGCACCTTCAAAAGGAAAGCAGCACCCGGAGTTGCCAATCGCATACCGGATGCAGCCCCACCTTCATCGACCAACCTCCGAAGCAGCAGCGAACCAGCGGACAAGGTAGCCCGCCAACAGGTCAGTAGCAACACGAACACCCCGCAACTCCACCAGGAAATCAACAACCAGGCCGACGGTCACAGGAATATATAAATGTTTTTTTTGGTAAAGAGGAATATATAAATGTTGATATGTAACATATGTAATTTTCATTATCTTTTAGGAAAATTTCAAATAAGAGCCTGAATTGTCCCCATTTACTTAAATAAATGTCTGAAATGAATTTTGTGTAAGTGATCATGATTATTTCTAGTAAAAGTCCGAATGGATCATGTTTGTTTCAAATAAGAATTTGACTTTGCTGATCGCTAGCTAGCTAAATATTACAATCGATGAAAAGGCGTTTTCGTCCGCATACAATTTTAATTTTAAATTATTTTGTATTCTTTTCTTTTCTTTTTTCTCATTTATCTTTTTTCTTTTATCCTTTCTGGCGAGGACCTGCAAGCACTCATTAGACATTGGTAAAGGCCAACGAGGGCTCGTCGACCCTCGCTAGATCCATCTCTTGCCCAATTGTTGCTGGGCCGCAACTGTAGACAAGACCACTATCACTAAATCTAGCAAGAGTCCACCTCGCCTAGGGCTGACAAGGGCGACCTCACCCGGGGTGATGGTCAACTCACCCAAATGAGGTGCCAATCACCGGCCAACCATTGCTGAAGAAGGAAGAAAAACCATTAAAAAAAGATATATATATATATATATATATATATATATATATATATATAAAGAAAGAAAAGAGAAATTAAAAAAAAAAAAAAAAAAAAAGATATATGACAAAAATGCCTTTCATCAATCGGAAAATCAAGCTCTTATTTAAAACAAGATTCGCAATCTTATTTGAAAAAATAATGACATTTCATGAATTTGAAATAAAATTCATTTAAAATCCTAAGACAATTCAAGCCCTTATTTACAATTTTCCCTTCTCTTTTTTGAAATTTAATTACTATTCTAAATTTTGGAAGGGAAATAGAGAATTGTCTATGAAGGTATCCACGAGCAAAAATGTTAAACGAACAAGCAAAATCTTCAAGGATTTGGCAGCGATTTTGTCCTTTAAGCTCCCTTGCAGAGGTGTCAAGAAGAATCACACAAATCGAAACCAAACCAGACCCGGCTCATATTTCAGGCCGAAAAAGACGACCAAAAACCAAAATCGATGAATAGACACATCTCATTGCACTGATCGAGGGCGTTCATAGTGACTAAGAGGGTACTCTCTTAATGAGGAGTTAGCCGAGTTCTTCTACCCATATGTTCAATGATTGGTTCCCCGTTGCCTTCTCTGTTCTTGCCAAATAACGTGCTTCAGATTGATTTGTAATAATAACTCAAAATTAAATCAAACCACTGGAAGAAAATGGTTTTTTCCTCGTATACCAAACCGTATACCAAACCGAAAAACAAACCAACCCATATTCACTCAAAATTTCAGTTAGGGCGGTTCTTCTGTACAACCCTACAGGTGACACGGAGATGGTCAAGTTCGTTAATTTGAGAATGGAGACTAGATATTCCCGTGGTAACTCCATTTCATGTCATAACAACTTCCGTCGATGATCCCGAATACAAAGAGACTGCTTATATCAATGACTAGACACCCAGTGCAGTGTTGGCCAATCCAGAGGCATAACAAATCGCCAAGAACATATTCATCAAGACAAGTAAAAATGATGAACCGCAACACTCAATAGCCAACACAAGTATACAGAAAGTAGAAAGAATCCACCCAGAATAGCTCGAAGAACCAAGTACTCATGTGAGATGCTGATATAAGAGTCAACAAAATGATAACACTTAAACTCCGATGTAGAGAGAAAACGAGAAAAGAAAACAAGAAAACGAGAAAACGAGATCGACCTCCCCTCCCGTCCATCTGACCACTTTGACTGACACGAACATCCACAACTTATAACAAGCAGCTTCGGTCCCCAGAAGGATTCCTAAACACAATAGTAAAGACTTTACATAAAAGGGTATATCTCCCCAGCTGCTTAGACTTACATGTGACTTGTCATTTTTTAAGATGCGGAAAACAAGCAGTAACATCACTCTTGGGTGCTTCGCTTCAGCATGCTCCCTGCACTTCACCTCTGATGTGGTGCACATGAATGTTTGCATACAGATCTTACACTGCAATAAACAGCATACAAATAATCAATGCGAAGTAAAAAGAGTGACGTGCACAAAAACTGTCATAAAGGGATCCATAGACAATTTTGGACTGATACACATGCAACTATTGTGTTGAACACATAATTGCACATATCTATTATCCAACTCATCTGAAGAGTTCAACCCCAAAAAAAAAAAACCTCATCTGAAGAAAACATAGCAGAAACAGAGTGAATAGACATAATTCCTATATCAGCTTCTGAGGTCATGGCCAAATTCAACTCATGTAAGTTTCCAGCTCATTGATGGCCATAACCAAGGCAATATAGAGATCCTGGCCCTAACGCCTAACAGAAGTTGATCTCTTGCTTATATGATAGGTTATTTAAGACGGAGAACACTCTGGCTATAGAGTACAGATAGAATGTTCTGACATGCTACACCCATCAAAATAGACAGCTAATGTAATTTTGATCATCCTTTCAGTTGCATTATGAACTGGATTATAACTATCGCAACAATTCATCTTTAAACCTTCCCTAACCAATATAGCCATGTTATGTCCATACAGTGCCTGGGATATACACCATGAACCACCCTTTAAAGTAAAATCCACGGCAATTATCAATCACCATAAGCTTAGAGAAGCCAGGGTTCATGTGGTCCTTCGTTTATAAGAAAACATTAAACACTGGGCAGAATATAACAGTAGCAGTACAGAATAACGGACATCACATCATGGGTGTGACACCATGACCATGGTAGACCACATTACCCCAATCTACAAAGGGCAGAACCATCTCCCAATTTGGCCAAATTCAATCACTTTGAATGGCTAATCAAGCTCTAAGTAGGCAAAGAAATTACTCATCACTCTCATTCCACAGATATATAGAAGAGGACAGTCGCTCAACTAACAAATATGAATGTGTCACTACGGTTTCACAAAACTTAACAGACTTTGATCGGATAATCAAACAGCTTGTCAGTTCAAATGCCTACATGATCAATCCATCGTCATTTCAATGCATCGACACACATCAGACAGGTCCACAACAGGATTCTCATTGCCCCAAATCTCTAAGTCAATGATTTAAATAAAGATATAAGTAAACCAATCTTCAATTCAACACCGATATAACCCAGTCTTGTGCTAGTCTAGCAATCTCACACTCACTTATAACCCCTCCGCGAAGAACAAGCTTCGAACATCACAAGCATCGAGGGGAAAAACACCTCGGAGATCATTAAGAACGCAGCAACCCATTAACACACCTTCACAGAAGAGAAATCATCAATTAAACAATAAACAGAAAAAACAAACAAATCCAAAGTACCTGGATATTCATGGCTTTCTTGTTAGACTCCAGCTGGCTCCCTGAGACAAACAACACCACCGCAACAGACAATCGATCAAAACCCACAAACCAATCTAACGAAATCTACAAACTACCCGGATTTGCCAACAAGAAACCCACATCGAGAAAAACTAAATTCGGGGAAAAGCCGCTCTCCCGAACCCAACAGACCAAGCCGTCGGCAGGAGAATTCGACCTGGGAAACTAGATCTCGCCCGACCGCGGCTCCTACCCAGATGGCCGACGAGACCAAGCAGGCGTTTTTCCTAATCAAATTTCTTTCTTTCGTTCTGGGTTTCGGGTTTCGGGGACCCCTACCTTTGGAGGCTTTACTCTTCTCCAGGTTCTTCTCGCGGGCCATCTTGGCTTTCTGGCCGTTGCCGCCTCCCATCCTCGACGCGATCGGAGAGACGATCCCCCTCCTACCCACCCGCCGGAACCCTAGTTCGCTCGCCAGAGACTAGAGAGAGAGAGAGAGACCGCAGCGATGGTGCGCGCGAGCGAGCGATAGAGAGAGAAAAATAGAGAGAGGTAGGGGCGATATAAGGAGACGGATTTTCGTTTTGTTTTTTCCTTTTTCTTTCTTCCGGGAGTCGGCAGCTGCGGTGATTTTCCGGGCAATTGAAGGGAGGGAGGGAGAGAATGATAGCGTCACCTGGCTGCGCGGTCACGGTCCAATGAGGTCCCTCGCCTGCCTCCTCTAGAAGGTTCCCCCGGCGCTCGCGGAGTCAAGGATCAACGGGCTGAGTCTCCCCGGCCGGTGGACCGAGTATTTTTTTTTTTTTTGGGGGGTGGGGGCGGGGAAGGAAACAATTTCCTCATCTCTAGAAATTAATTTCAGAAAGTTCAATTTTCCTTTTTTTTCTCTTCTGTTTGTTACATGGATATGTAAATTGGACTGCTTGAATTGGGAAGTATCCAGACCGGATTAAACTGGCCGATTGGTCAAATTCTTAAAAGTATCGATTCGGTCCTCGATTCCTAAAAGTAGAATCGATGTCCACGCAGTCCGGTTCCGATTCCAAAGTAGAATCATATCAATTATGTATACATTCTTTTATTATTTTTCGAAAAAAATTAAAAGTACAAAGTTTTTTTTTTTTTTAAATTTCTTCATAACATGTAGCATTAAGTAGTTGGGAAAAAAAAAACTGATTCCATTAATCGAAACTGGTGGTTCGATTCGGTTCTCGATATTAAGACCAACTAGATTAGAAACCGATCACTTTTAATTTGTTTGCTTTAAAATAAGTTGAAAAAATAACATGTACTGTCTAACAAAATGAAAGCAACATATTCTTTATTATTTCGGTGATCCATCGAAAATAACGAGGATTAAGAAAATAATTAGAAAATCTATTATGAAATCATATATGTGGACCTCACTTAGATCCATCGACAATAGATTAAGGAAAATGATTTTCTTTTTATTAGAATAAAAAGTTGTTCTTATCAATCTAAACTCATCTTTTGCGGTCTATTATGTCAATTGATTAGCTTTTCCAAAAACGATTTTTAATCGAACAAACCAACCCGTGCAACCCTTTAGTCCAACAATTCAAACTATTAGGGCACGACTCTGGAATCATTTCCTCTCTCATACTTTTAATCGACAAAAGCGAGAGAGCTTAAAAAATAATTATCTCAATTTGTTAGGAAAGCCGCCTTTTGAATTTTAGATCCTGCCCTTAGTCTTCAAAGACGGCTTGCTTCTCTATGAAGCACCGGCTTCTTGGTGCGTTAGCTTTGACCAAGGGGTTATACTTTAAGTTCACGTAAGAAATTAATGGTTTGGACCGGTCCACCTTAGTCAGTACTTTAGAAATATCCATTTGAATATCTTTTTCAGTACCTGGTTTCCACAATGCATTATCCGTCCTAGCTGCATTAAGACACATTAAATAGACTCGAGTGATACACTAAGAAAGTTAGCTATGCAGTATATAATGAAGATTCTCCACCACCCAATCCCCATATATTTTTCACTTGCTTGTTCAAAGCAAGAGATCACCTCACGGTATTTTCTCAAGGCTCGATTTAGAATTACCAAAGTTACGAGAAGCGACTCATAAAGCTGTCAAGGTACCAGTATCTTTGATTTGATAGTTGGGAGTGTGAAAGCCGGTTTATATTCTTTAATGTTAGTTTTGAATCCAACACTTGTTGCAGCCTCTATTTGTGGCGACATAAGACCCTTCCTACAACTCTTGAATTAAGATTTCCCATAGCAACTAGGTCTATTGTACAAAAATTAAATTAATGAAAGCTTTCACAAAAAGATTTGATAAAAGTATGACGAATATTGTCTACTTAAGCACGTGTTTGATACACCCAAGAATAGAAGACTACAATAAAGCTTAGATCTACATCCTTCTATCTTTGATTGATGGAGGTTCTCTAATTGTTGCTTGTTAGTCTTTTTGCTTTTTGTATTTTGGTTTTACTAGTTGTCTCTCTTGGGAACTACGACACTTTTACACTCTTTTTTTACTCTTGTCATCTTGTCTGAGTTTTGTAGGTGCTGAGCCTCCTTCTTTGTATTTTTTTTAGGCAAAATCTATACATTTCTTACATTTGCCATTATTGTCTACTTATGCCCTGTTTGGCAACACTCCAAACAGTAACTAATTCTGATTTTTTGTTCCCATAATCAATTTGGGACGAGAATTGCATTTGGTAAAAATTTTGTTCTCGGGAACAAATTTGTTCCCAGAATCAGTTTTGGAGTAGATTTGAGAATAAAAAAAAAAATTTGATTCTACGTCCAAGAATCAAAAAAAGAATCAACACAATAAAACTCTTCTTCTTTCCTTCCGCCATCACGCGACCGTCAACTGCCGCCGCCCGCCACCGTCTGCCGCCGCTCACCACCGCCCGCCGCCGACCGCCGGTCGTCGGTTGCCGGTCCGGCGAGGTCCGGCAATCTCACCGGAGGCTCGCTGGCCGCCGGAGGCTCGCCTGGCTAGGGCGAGGTCCAGTGAGCTCGCCTAGCCACTGGCAAGGTCCGGCGAGCTCGCCTAGCCACCGGCAAGGTCCGGCGAGCTCGCCGGAGGCTCGCCCAGCCATTGGCGAGCCTCGCCATATCTAGTGAGGCTGAGCCATGGCGAGGCTGGGCGAGCGTCAGCCTCGCCGAGGGCCGGCGATGCTCTGGTGAGGTCGCCGGCCACAAGAAGAAAAGAAAAATAGGAGAAAAAGGAAAAAATGAAAAGAAAAAAAGAAAAGGAAAAAAGGTAAAAAAAAAAAAAAAAAGTAGAAAAAATTATTTAAAAATAAAAAAAATAATTTGGAACATAATCAATGGACACGTTATCAAACGCAATTCTATTCCGAGAATCAAAAATTTTAGACGGTTACCAAACACGTTCTTTTACTCGGGAATCGGTTAGAGGAAGAATCGTTGCCAAACGCGCCCTTATCATAATAGTTTTAGTAACTACCCACATTTTATGCTTTATGCACTCATAGCACTTTCATTGCCTTTGGTATAATTAGATCAAATTTTCCTTCTAAAAGGATCCGATAGTAGATAGCAATAACAAGTCATACATATAAATGAGTTAATTTATTAGAAGACAGTCTTGGATAATAAATATCTAAGATAAAAAAAATGTTTAAAAACTCAGCATATTAGATTTTTTTTCGTTGATTATGAGCATCACATGGTATTGCATTCTAAAACTCTAGAAATTAAAGTACAACAATTTCTTGCTAGTTATTGCAAGAGAGATGGTTTCTTCTCTATTGGGTGTGTAAGTAATTTCTCAAACACTTATTATTTCAAACTCGCCACTTGAACACTCGTCTTTCATATGAAAGATTCTTTTGAATGACAGAACTTATGTTAATTATAATCACACCATTACGTATTTTGTCAGGTTGAATGAATTATAAGATGCGATGTGTATTTATTTAATAAGATGAAACTTAGAGTGCCAAAAGTTCAATTGAAAAGCAAATTGTCATTGAGCATTCGATAATTCAATTGTGACAAAATTCAAAGACATATTATCCATACGAAGGTTTTTGATGTATGGTCAAATACAGAATCGAACTTCTAATTTTAGTTTCCAAACCGACAAAAAAGAAAAGGCATTAGCAAGATTAATATTGATCAAGGATCTTTTAGAAACAAAAATGATCTTAACAATCACCTATTAACCCTAATACTAAAAAGAAAAACAAAAGATAAAATTAACAAAAAAGAACATACCTACCAACTCTCCATCAAAATGAAAAGATAATTTTTTTTAAAAATGATAAAAAATTATGGGAGTAAATCACACGCATTTTTTATAGTCCCAGTCCGCCCATTGTTGTGCACATGGAATTTGGACATGAACTATTATCGAAGGGGTCGGCGGGTCGCGTGGAACACGTGTGTCCAAGTGCGGTTTGGTACGTGGAACCACGAGGGTTGCGCACAAGAGAGCGTGGAGGGAATCGCGTTCCACGTGGCGCAAGCTCCCCCTCTAATTCCCAGCGCCCTTCTTTTGTAACAGCAACCACAATTTCTGAAATTCGTTAATAATGTCCAACGCACGCAGGGTCACAGATTTAATACGAAAATAAAAAGGGAATTCCAAAGTAATGCCAGTAGCTAGAAAATTAATTTCCTCAACTCGTTCTTAAAATTAATGTATTATATTGTTGATCAGTGAGTATATTCGTAAAATGTAACCCTAATCACCCAATTAAAACATTTTATACATCAATTTCCTAAATCCACTTTTGTAATTTTTACATTTCATAGATGATACATAAGAGGTTGATTATGAACCTCTAAAAGATTATTTAAAGAGAGCAGGCACCAAACTTCTATTCTCACTAGAAGTAATCTCCGAGACCTAAGTCATAAAAAAGCATCCATCGCATTTCTTATTTTCAACATGGATGGTCAAAGCCTCCCACCGGTCCAACAATCTACCTCCAAATTGGGTGAATTATCCTCCTCTTTACCATGGAAAAATTGACTTGTTCGTTTAGTTTCATGAATGAATGCAAATCCGTTTTTCGACAAAAAAAAAAAAAAAAAACATGGATGGTCAAAGCGATATTAAATCAGAAAGATGGTCCATCATTCACATTCAATATATATCTCCCCAAAAAAATTAATAATCACAAGAGACATGTGGATGGAATGACCCCATGTCTTAATCTCATTGCAAATTAGGATACTGAAATTTTAGATTCGCAATTGTGTAATTTTGATTATGATGTAATTATGCTATGATGTGATTGTACTGCGAAGTATATCAAACTCCTTTACAAAGTGGTCCATATAAGCCGCACCAAATAATCTCATAGTAAATATGTGACGTTTCTTATCCTGCAATCAATATATACTAGGCATCACATAGATAAATCATGTCCTTCATAACTTTCCATGAGATGGGTGCGCAACCTTATCAAGAGGACGATTGCAATGCCAAAAGAACAGCCAAAATAAAGATAAATTGATTATTAGGATTCGATTTGGATGTATTTTAATATTAACTAAAGAATGATTGAGCGGACAATCATTCTTTCAAAGTTTATGTTAATGAAAAAGACACGAAGTATACTGTATTTTCTTGTAAACAAAGAGGCGAAAAAGAAAAGGTTGTACCGAAAGATTTCTTTTCATATGAGCCTTTATCTTCTTTTCCTGCCGACCATTACACAGTCTCACAGCTAACGGTCATTAGATGCTTTCGGCTATCTACATTGATGTCTGTCTTCTACTAATTTGGGTCGTAAAGTAGTACTTTCTTTATAAATAAAAAAAAGATTTCCGGTTATCAACAAACAAAAAGATTAGGAGACACGCTATTGGTCAGGTAATATATCAACTTTTATGAATTAGATTAATTTTACCTTCCCGGTCCAAAAAAAGGTTATATATTAAATGTTTTTGCTAAGTGAGTTTAAATATTTACTTTGCATGTCCACTTATATCGATACCCAATACATCATCATCACATTATTCAATAAATAAAATTTTGTTATCATGGTTGTTATCTCTAGCATTGCCTTTGACCACAGATGTATAAAGGCATCTATGCTTGCCAAATTGATAGAAATTGCTGCAATTGTTAAGAAACCATAATGATTCTTCAACTCATGTAAATCAAGCATTCAAAAAGAGTACTCCATATGATCATCTTGCGAGTTACACCTATGTATCACAAAACAATTCATCCTCAAATTAATGTAGGATTGGAAGCATTGCAAACTCAACTTGCAGCACTAGGTCATAGTTTGCATTATTAGCCCATAAGATTTAAAACCATAGTGATTTGCAAGTGGGATATACAAGCCCCATGCTTTTGGTCGATGTACTACTTTGATACCATTTGTAACAACTAGAGCAATATGCGGAACAAACCCTCGCAAGTTCAAGAGGTGGCTCTTACATATTAGATCTGGATCCAAATTGATTTAAAAGGGGTTCACTAATGATGAATGCCGGTTTATTTTCAATTTGGAAATTGTTGGAATCTAGAAGGGAGAGATGAGAGAGAGAGAGAGAGAGAGAGAGAGAGAGAGAGAGAGAGAGAGAGAGAGAGCGAGCTTAGGACAAACCATATCAATTGGTACTTGGAAAATGAGCTTGACCATTAATTATTACAAGATTCAACATCACCATCTTGATATTGGAGGTAGTCACCTTGATGTTGCCACAGAGTGGACTCGGCTATTTCAACAAAACCCTAAAAAAAAAAAAAATAATATTAAAGGTGATAATCGATTGAGGATCCATCAATTAATCAAGGCACGTGTCAACAACTGATGTTGAATGTAATAATCAGTGATTCCATTTTTCTCTAGGACTGGATGCTTTGAATGGTTAATTGGATAAGCCCAAATTTTTAGCCTCTAACTTGTGCAATTTTGCAATTGGGTCATCAATTTCTTTTGTGCATAAGAAGTCCCTTGAGTTAATTGATTTCTCCAATGAAGTGAATTTTTTTATCATCGCACTTAACCATATAATAATATTACTAAAAAGAATAGAGAAGAGTATTTTAAATACTATAATTTAGTCTAACCAAGAAAAAAACAGAAAAATCAAGTCAAATTTTAGTTCAGAATATAGAGTTATCATTATGAAAGAATAAAATATTTTTCTTTCTTTTGGGAGATTAAATTTTAGAAGTATTTTTATTCCTCATGCTTTATAATGTTAAAAGTACGTCAAACAACCACATTAAGGGTGTCTGTGATAACCACATTAGGTGTTGAATATTAACTTTTTGAATGTCATTAAATTTGTTTAATAACCTCTAATTGCACACAACTTAATCGGTTTTTTTAAAGTGAAAAATTGCTTGATGTAGTACGTAAGGAATGGCATGTTCGATTGGTTCATAGATATTAATAATCTTACCAACTACATTATGAAAATTTCCAATAATATTCTCTATCCCATATTTGTACTAAGATTTATTATTTAATTTGCATCGAATATCAACTTACATGTTATTTTCATTTTTAGTACTTAAATTTAGAGCATTTGTGTATTTTGATCTTATTAAACGTGCCCTTACCCACAATAAAGTGTGATCATTTATAATTAAAAAAAAAATTTTTGACATATTGGAAAGATCAAGTAAGTTAAATTTGAGTACCCAAATCTGCAAACTACTCGAGTTAGAGGACTAAATTTAAATTTAGGTTCCATTTGTTCATGGAAAATAAATGATTAAAAATTTATCACCCATATCGCCTATAAAAATGGACGAATGAAAAATACTTTCATCGTTAATGAAAATGTTTAGATATAAATTAATATTGATAATGTAAATATTTTAATTAATTAATTATCTCAAGAGATATAAGCGATCAATTTTAAAAAATGCTTTACAAATTATTCATTTTTGCTAAACAAACAAAGTCGTATTTCAAAATTAATCAATCATCAAAATTTCACGATAAAAGAAAATTAAATAGCTAGTTCCATTTCCAACGATCGCTACCAAATGGGCCCTCCTTTTTGAGAAGAAACGAGATCAATTTGTCTGCATTGTTTTTCGTCCACGTAAATGGTGCGTGGCCCCATTGAAATTGGAACTTTTCCGTGGCCATACATTTAATTCTTGCACTCAAGTTTCTCTCCAATCCAACAATATCAGAACCAGAGAGGAATCCTCCTGAAGTGAAAAAAAAACCAAAACCAAAAAGGAAAACCCTCTCTCCAGGATTTGAAGTTAAACAGCTTCTCTTCTAGAGCTAAATGCTGAGGCTGCATGTGCACTGCTCCCTCAATCTGACACCTTCTTGTGCTAGACAAGTTCAATTCGCCAGTGGAAACTATGGTTCTTGGTGGGTCATCAATAAGCCTAGCAGCACCAAGAAGCTGCTTAGAGAAATCCCTCTCAAGGCCTTGAAGGACGAGACGAACGGTGGCGGCGGAGGCAGCGTCCCGCCGGGGAGGAGCTGGGAACCTGGGCTGGAGATCGAGGTCCCGTTTGAGCAAAGGCCGGTGAGTTTAGATCAGTTGATACTTGATTAGCTTGTTAAAAGTTGGGGAGATATGTTGTTAAACCGAGTATTTAACCATCACAAATATGACAAATGGAACACGAAACTTCCTGGCTCTCTAACCAGCGAAAGTAATGAAAGCAATTGAACAATTTACTGTAAAGAGTTCAAGCTATTAGAAAGCCTTGCGCCTCATCACTAAAAGTTTTAAACCTTAGCAAGTATCGCTCCGATTTATGCAGCGAGAGTGGTATGTTATGAGAATAGTCGAGACTGTTGTAGCAATATGACACACATAACGCTTGCTAGATGAAGTGGTGGTAGTTTGATTGTGCAGATCTTCTGCATGTGTTCAAAGAAGTTTGCTCTGGGAAAGGCTTGCTTAGATGCGAATGCATAGATCTCCTGAACCAGCAAGATTTTAGTGTTTTGACATGCGCCCCTTTCTAACTTGGACAGAATAAAAGAACTAGGTTTGATTAATCGCATTTTGTAATTTACTGAGTTGCTCATGTATTAGAAACAGAATTCTCTCTTCTAGTGGCATGGATGTGTTGCAGCATAAAAAACAGTTGCAAAAGGCATGTTGTCACTTGGTTCTGTGGAAGTGGAATGAAAATTTTACAGGAGATTGTCATCACACGTTGATTTTGGTTATCAGGTGAATGAATACTCGTCGCTGAAGGATGGACCGTTGTACTCGTGGGGTGACCTGGGACCAGGGGAACTTTTCCTCAGGCTCGGGAGTCTCTGGTTTGTGACTTTCACAGTTCTTGGAGTGCCGATTGCAGCTGCAAGCTTCAATCCTGCGAGGGTAACGTATCATCAAAAGTCCCTTTGCGTAGTTCATTCCATTTTCATGTCTGTTGTTTCTCTGCTCTAGTTTACCATTGAAAGTCAATCTGATGATGGAGTGTCCATTGTTGCTGCTATGCATATACATTGTTTCTAAATTTAAGACTTTGTATTGAGGCATTCACCTCAACCTCTTGCAGGAACCTTTACGATTCGTGCTTGCAGCTGGAACAGGAACTCTTTTCATCGTGTCATTGATTATCTTAAGAATTTATTTGGTACGTTTTTCTGGTTACATCTGTTATGATTTGGTATTCTTCGAGCTTCAGCTAGCTGATAAACAACGTAGGGGAACTGCTCAGAAGATGAGCAAATCTTAAGCATCCCTGTTTGATGTTCTAGGTGCGTTTTGAATGACAATACGTGGATATCTGTCTCTCTTTTAGACTCCGTTCTTATCCTTTCACACTGATAATTTGAGAAAAATAGACTTGATGAAATTCCATGCGGCCCAGTTGAAGTATACTAGCACGTGAAGCTTTCTATGTGTTACCTGGCAACAATTTTAGAGATTGTAGAATGGAGTCAGTAGTTGCAAATCAAAGGAACTCGAAGGGCCTTGAAGTTGTTAATGCCAGCTTCTGCTGCAGGGATGGAGTTATGTTGGCGATAGGCTTTTGTCGGCAGTGATACCATATGAAGAGAGTGGATGGTATGATGGCCAAATGTGGGTGAAGCCGCCTGAGGTTAGTGCCTTCGACTACCATGTTAGTGCTTTCGATTACCATGCATATTTCCTCAGGAAGATTCTGACAGCTAATTTTCAGAACACTTCAATTAGGTCGTAGTCCTTGTTCAGATAGACCCTTGGGGCTGCCTGCAGTTCGAAAGCTTATCAAATTGCAGATGTTAGAATGATTTGTCAAGTGAGAAAATAGATTTATCACATGCATTTTTGCAGATTAGTTATAGGCTGGGGAAAAATTATGAACTGCTGCTGTTATGGGTTGTGAGATTTAACAGCTCTAAAGTGAAATGGTAAAGCCAAAGTAAAGGGGTTAAATTGACCCAGAACGCCAGTGAATCTTTCCATGTCCCCTTGTGAACAGAATTCTAGCCTTAAGATATGTGATTAGCCAAATGTCCTAACTAAAGAGAGAGACTGATAAGTTTGATTTTAACAAATCAGGGGAACACCTTCATCTTCACATTTGAAGAGGTTACCACAGTTATACAAATTTCAACATGAGATTCACTTGTCTTGTGCTTTTCGGCACTAAAGCTGTATTCTTTGGTCATGGTTGTGGTTGTGGTTGCAGTCGCAAAGCACAGCTGAGTATATGAAATTTGGAAACAGAAAATGTAGCACAGGCCCATGCTATCTATGCTAATTTCTGTAATCTTCTTTTTGAAGGTCTTGGCTCGTGATAGGCTTCTAGGATCATACAAGGTATGGTAGACAATAATTTTCTCAGTATGCAGTTCTTCCTCTGTAGTTTGGTATCATTGCCTGGACATGTTACTTCGTACTTTTATCATTACATGGTCAAAACTCCACGTTAAACCACAATCATTGCTCTTATCAGTCACTTTATCATAGACTCGTGCATGATTTTGTTTTTCCAGGTTAAACCAGTCGTCAAATTGCTCAAGCAAACATTAGTTGGAACAGGGGTGTTGCTAGTATCGTCAGTGATGTTATTCATCTTCGCCACTCCGGTCGAGGACTTCTTCAAAAGCACATTCACACTGAAGGAGAGCCCATCGGCTGTGGCTCCTGCATCAAAGATGAACTCAAAGTTTAACATCAAGTACATAAAAGGAGCCATCTCCTATCAATTCTTCATTTTCTTCTCATCTTGCTCTCTCATCTCCTAAAGTTCTTGCACAAACCTGAATGTTTTGTCACAGGAAGGAAGAGTTACTGAGATTGCCCGTGGAGGTAAAGGCTGAAGACGATCTAGCAGCAGCTGCAGCTGAGGCTGCTGATGGTAGGCCAGTCTATTGCAGAGATCGGTTTTACCGAGCATTGGCCGGTGGACAGTACTGCAAGTGGGAGGATCTAATTAAGTGAAGTAGCCAAAAAGAAGGGTTAAACACCTATAGTGTACCTTGATTTTTCAATTTCATTTCTTAAATTCGGTGTACTCGCATTGCAGAAACATGATAACATGACAGCAACTCTCTTTTCCTCATCTTACATAGATACTTAGAGCAAGTAAATATTCGAATTCAAGCTGAAAGAGGCCAGAACGATGCTACTGGAAAGCTGATGCGACCTGATATAACTAGGCTAGCATACCTCATATGACGAATAATTATGCTTTCAAATCTCAACTCCTCTGATGATTGCTTTGGTTCAAGCATGCCATAAGAACAGCTGAAGCCGGTGTGGCTGCACAAGACAAGCGTGTATGGTTAACGAAGCCTTTGGTCGTTTCCAACGTAGAATTTAGCCATGTTAGCTATTTTGCCTCCATCGATCCAACTCGAATCCTTTACTTGCACTGACATATAGTGTAGTTATAGCGAATTTCTACTCCTCCTTCGGATATAGATATGGGCTAGAGACCGGACCGGACTGTGTGTCTATGTCATGCCTCCATTTGACGTTGTGGTTCTTGACGGATCGGAAAGAGAGGCTCCTTCCTGTTTGCTTCTGATTCACTTGATCGGTGAGGGAGAAAAAAATTCAATCGCGCTAGACACTATCATCCTGCTGAAAAGGCCGAGAAAGTCATGGACTCAAGCGGTACTGCACAACTGCCGTTGCCACTACGAAAGAGTCGCTTGTTTCTGGGAGGAAAACGGGGAAATGTTTTGTAAGCCTCACCGTGTCGCACGTAACCTACCGATCGCCTTATTTGCGTGACTTCTAAAGTCCCACATCGGACAAGAAAAACCATCTCTAATGGATTTGAGTGCGCACCTTTTTGATTTTGAGTCGTTTTAGGGCTGACTTCGGAGTATAATCCCGCTATTTTTCTACAATCGCTATTGTGACTCCTTTTGTGGCAGAGCCTCTGTGCTGTTGATTTTCCCCCACCAAGTATGCTCATCTAATGTCAAGGAAAATTATCCTAAAAGTTCTGAACATATTATTTAGCGACCAATTTAATTATAAATATTTCAATTGTGTCAATTTATTTTTAAACCTTTTAACAATTTAATAATTTAATTCTAAATCTTTCAATTGTGTTGATTCAACCTTAAACCTTTTGAGATTTTGTCAATTTAGTCGTAAACTTATTAGTTGGATAATTGGCCGAAAGAATTACTTTGACAAATCGTCAAAAGTTTTATGAATAAATTGACAAATAATCAAAAGTTTTAGAACAAAATTGATAGAATTAAAAGGTTTATAACTGAATCGCCTGTCGTATAATAGGTTTAGAACTTTCGGATAATTTCTCCTCATTTCGTGGCCTGATCCAAGTGAATCGTGTCGGATTGTATGAGCCACGAGGATATGTTTGAAAGCCAAACTTCTCATTTACAAATATTGGCTCATTTCTTCCTTATTTACCTCAATCACCCATTTGCCTCGGTGGACGTACTCGGCAGAGCATCTTCTATATTAATCCCACATATGTTACCCCCGTGAACCCTCCGTTGAACACATTCGAAGTAGACAACTACCCGTGGTTTGGCAACACCTTTCCATTTGAAAAAGAAAATTAGGAAAAAGCCCCCCTAAATTGTAGAAAAATCTTGGCATGTTACTTGTTATTATTATTATTATTATTATTATTATTATTATTATTATTATTATTATTATTATTTTCGTAAAGTCGAAGGATTTCAAACCCTTTTGAGGATTCCTTTTGGTTTTTGCCCCTTTAGTTAGGCAGTTGGGTGGCGGGTTGCTGGAGCGAAAGGACACTTTTCCTTTCTCGCGTGAAACTCTTGAGGTCACTTCAAAAAATGCACACGGAAAGAAAATAAATAAATTTATAAGAAGAAAGGAAAGGGACTCTCGTCTCGTAATGACCAACAAGAAAAGTTTCATAGATATTAATATATACCCGCGATTTTAGTCAACATTTGGGTGTCGTATTGTTTGACTTAAGAAGAGAAATTTGACCAGGTAAATGATCCCGTCGACATTTTCCCACTAGGTATTATAATAACTAGTGTTGAACCCGTGCCTGCGACACGATGAGAATAGTAAACATGTCGTTATGTAATTAAGTATTGATTAGGGTAAAGAAGAAAGCACATTAACAAAGGAATTCAAAAGATGACAAGCGACTACCGGTATGATTTTTTTTTTATTTTAATTCAAACCATATTAATCTATTATGATGAGATGGAAATTTGTGATTTTCTTTTTTCATTATGTTGCATGTAGTCTTTTGTGTCCCTAATTATTATTCGAAATCGTAAGAAAGAAAATTAGACCCCAATAAATTTTCTTTCTATGACTCGTGTATTTTTTTTTTTTTTTTAAGCGTGATGAATCCTGATTTCTCGATCTTACCTTTATCAACTCGTACCTTTTAATTTTATTTTACATAACTGAAAAAGTAACCATCATGGAAGCACAATAAGTGGATCAATTCCTTTGTTACAGATTGTAATATCCTTTCTCAGTGATAATCTCTGTACAATGGTGTAGGTATATTTATAATTTTTCTTTTTCTTTTCAACCATATTGCTGCTTATAGCAATTAAAAGCAGTCGTCCTAGCGCTATCCTTTCTTTTTAATTATTGATAAACTTAGGTATAAACTGAAAATATTATCAGTGAAACTAAGTTCACAGGCTCGAGAAAAAGAGGTGATATATATAAAGCCCGAGGCAAGGCAAAAGGGAAAAAATACTCCCCCACTCCTAGTCTTTTCAATGCACTAGAGAATGCGACTCCGTTCCCGATACTCGTCTTGCTCTCAATTAAGACGTTTCAATAAAATTCACACCCTTAAAATCGGGCTACCGCGCGATCCGCCATGAAAATGACATTAAAATTATGTTGTTAGGCGGTGCTTCCGCAACAAATTCAGATCACAAATAAATGTAGATCTTGGTTGGTGTGTGTGCAGTTACCAAAGTAGGAGGGGTGTCAATTAATTCACTCTACAGGCTGTGACGAAGTCCTCGTTAACCCTTGATTTAAAGAAATGCTTTCAAGGGCAGCCAAGTCTTATAAGAGTTCCAATAAAGTCATTTCATATGTTTCGAGAGTTACGTGGAAGACAGAATCAATTACAGATTCGAATCAAAGCGCTCGAACATGTATTTTCATAGAGAGTCGCATTCGAATTTCCTTCCTTTTGTTTTTGTCAACCTAACTTAAAAGTGAAGAAAGAAGAGAGAAGCTTTGGAGGTGGAGTTGAACCGGAATTAAAAGCAAACAGCCGTGCAGCATCACTTTCGAACCTATCTCGTTTTCTTTATTAAAATGTGCATTACAATAGCAATTTCGGACCGGTTCGGCAACTTTATCTATACACAAGCATTAAAATAGCAAGGCATGACACTTGCCGAAGACAAAAGAACTTTTTTTTTTTGGGAGCACAGGTGACTTCGATCGCCGGGGAAAATGGACTCGGTTTGACGCATGAATGAGAATCGTTCTTTTTTGTTTTTGTTTTTATGGCGGTTGGGGGTTTGATAAAATAAATTTTCCTTGGTAAGCATGCCAAGGGAGCACGACTTTGCAAAAGATGGGTTAGTGTACATCGCAATTTATAACCATAATAGGTTGCTATATATTTTAAGGAGAATATAAAAACAGATCACGTCAACTTCTGATCATGTATAATTCAAACTATGATGGGATAGAATAAGGTGGGATTAGAATCCTCCGATTATACTTTGGACTATTTAAAATCTCATCATATATAAGCTTTGTTCGTTTCATAAAAAATAACTTTCAGGTAGCATTCGTTTTACAGAAAATAAATTAGTTAAGGAAAAAATTTTCCACTAATGAAAAAAATACCTTCAAAAGTGGGGAAATCTAATTTTTTTTTTCCCACTTTTCCAAAATATTCCCACTTCACTTTCTTTCACCAAACACATTTTCATTTTATTTTTATGTTTTCTTTTTATTTTTTTACAAAATCAAGTTTTTAATTTTTTTTTCTTTCTTTCCTTTTCTTCTTCTTTCTTGGCCTTGACTGATTGTCGGCCACAACGGTGGCTAGCAACTAACCACAAGCTAGCTCGAGCCTCACCTAATCGAGTGAAGCCGAGCTCACTCGTGCTCAAGCCTCGCTAGATTTGGCAAGCTAGGCAGGGCTCGAGCCTCACTCGAGGTTGCTAGAGGCCAGTGAGGCTACCTCGAGCAAGGCTTTGCAACCTTGGGTGAGGTTGGAGCCTCACTCAACTCGTTGGATTTTTGGTGAGGTTCGAGCTCGTCAACCTCGGGCAAGCTTGGCTTTGCCAGATCAGGCAAGGCTGAAGCTCGCTAATGGCCATCGGTTGCCAATCATTGCTGTAGTCGGTGACCAGCTAAGGCCAAGGAAGAAGCCAAAAAAAAAAAAAAAATCAATTTAAAAAAAATAATGAAAATGAGTGCTTGCAAGAAAATATTTTCCTTACTAAATGATGAAATATATTTTTTGGTTCATTTTTAAATTTTAGCCGAATACTAGAAAATATGATTATTTTCCAAAAGCTACTTCTTGGAAAATAATATCGAAAACACATTTTTCATGAAACAAATGGAGCCATAATGTAATCTAAGATAGGATTAAAAATCTTGAAAAATATGACATCCGAAAATTTCTATATTTGGTAATAATGATTAGGATGATTTTTCAAGTCCGTAGTCTGAAGTGCGATGCTTTGAGATTAAATTGATAGATGTTGACATGTATTTTGATACTATAGAGTGATGGTAATAGATTTATCACCATATTAGTTGTAACAAGTGACTAATATTATCTGAATTACATATTTGATGATTTTTAATTTTTAAATTTACTGAGTTAAGATTTTTCTAATGTTTAATATCTTTCGCTAATAATTTTAATAGATTCAAAATATTTTTCTGATTCACTGATATTTAAAACGGATGACTAATTTCTTTGTTGACATACTGATTTACTAGATATCTTGGTAACTTATTAAAATATCTACTTTGGAACCATATCATTGTACACCACTCGTAACTTTTCTATTTGAATATCTCTTTAGCTCATTAATGCTCTTGACAAGTTCAAGCCCTCATTCAAGCATTCTAGAGCCATTTGCTACCTTCTAATTTGACCACATCATCTCTCCTAACTTTGGCCAATTAAAATTCTTGATGACTCATTTATGCATTTCACTTGGCCAAAGAATCTCTCTCTTTTCAAATCAAAAATATTTCCTTTTAGCTACTCTTATCAGACCACTTGTATCTTTTGGATTGAAGCACCTATCCCTTTCTTTGCACTCATTTTTTTTTGTTTTTAACAAAAGATCTTCACTACTTTTAAATTTGGTTAGTTATTCTTATATCTTGATAAATATCGTTCTTCTCAATTCATTCCCCTTGGTCACATCATTGGAAGGAGTCATGCCACTTGTGATTTTCTAACTTGCAATTAGGTTGCATTATGATTCCTCAAAATCACCCTTAGTCATCGAAACACAATTATCTAGCCGGCAATGATGACCACTAGTGGTCAGAGGTGACAACGATCATGCCGTGGTCAGAAGTCTATCATGGTGGTGGTCCTCGCATGGGTGCTGGTGAGTTAATATCTAGATGCGTCACTCCATCACTCCATTTCTGAAAGATAATGGAATTTGATAAGTGACTCATTCAATTTTGTTATCCTATTCAAGTTTATCCCATCCCTATTCCAAATTTGTTATCTAACACTTTATCTGGATTTATCTAGTTCGAAGGAGGTTGCCAAACACCAAATATGATAATTTGTTGTCCAATCGGAACTACCAAATTGTATATTAGAGTTTCGTATTAGAAAGTTGAAACCAAAAAATTTAAACTATAAGTGGAGAGAGACCATATTTATAGAGGCAGTACATAAACTTCTAGACAAGCGAACATGGATCCTCCATAATTTTTTATAGGCTTTACATTGAGTGAAAGTTGGGAAAGGCTGTACTAATAAGTGAGACTAGAAACTAGTCAGATGTGGGCATTATGCATTTCCGATTGAGTTATGATGAATTTCAATGACACCTTCAATCGAGGAATATCTTTGGCATTTTTCGTAACATGTTTTACAAGCAAAAGGGCATTATTCAATTATTATTATTGCGCAAAATTATATGAAAAGTCAAAACAATGTTCTATTATTACAATGACCTTTATAAGTCATCATGGTGGTAGTATCCAAGGTGAGAAAATTAGGTCATGTGGAGCCGATCGATTTTAAGGACTGTTGTAATGAAAACTCTCCTTTTCCTTTTTTACTTTTGCTTTTTCTACTTTTTTTTTCCTTTTTTTCTTAGCTTATCAAATATAGCTTGACGAGCACTCAAGAGAGCTTATTATTGCTTGCTTGCAATTGCTGTTAGTAGCTTATTTCTTCATTGCAATCACTGCCGATTGATTGAGCGAAGCCGCACGCTCGGTTGCTACCTAATTTTGTAGTTGGAAGTTGGAACCTAAGTACATGTAATTAAAGCATTAAATTTGCCTATTTGTCCAAAAAAAGTGTCTGAATTTGGCATAGTGTTGCAGCTAGAATAGGAGTACTTGACTTAAGTATTCGAGCAAGATTATGCTGTTAACTCTACAAATTAATCAGTCTCAATCAATCAATACTCTCGATGCATGCATTTGACCTAGCTACTAGGTGCACATGCATTGCATCCTATAATTTACATAATATATACGGCTTTGTATCACAAATTACATACATCAGTAGCACTTGACCACATGCAAAGAGATAATGGAATACAAATTTAATGATATAGATATTTTATAAACCTAGGAGAAAAAAATTAAAGAAAAGTGGTTGTGAGGCATGTGAGTGTTTGGACGGAGAGGCCCGCTGCATGAGGTCGTTGGCAAAATATCTTGGAGTAAATGGGACATAGTGAGGGACCAAATTAGCCATGGATCTCTTGAAACCAAGCATTCAAAAGGGATTGCGTGGATGAGTATTTCGAGACATTTGTTAAGACATGAGAGGTAGATAAAAAGAGTTTTGACATTGGAAGAATTGTTTCAACACTTTATGAGGAAAAAAATCGTACATTAGAAGTTGCCATATATTGGCATCAATTTACCGAACAAGAAGTGCTTTTGAGGTTTTGTGGGACAAAAGTAAGAAAAAGTAAAGAAAGGATGGGTCCCGTTTCTAGTTGTAACTTCCAAGAATATGTCGTAATCGATGATCTCACGTACAGGCAATAATTTAACTTTGATGCCCATCACTTGTCAGCACATGTAATCGATATTTTGCCTGAATAAAATTATAAATTAACTATAGGATTCATAATATTAAATGCTAACATTTACTAATTAACTAATGGAATATTAAAGATACCTCAAACTATCATGGCTAATCGTATCTATATTTAGTAATTATTGTCAACAACAATAATTTAATGTTAGTCCTTATATAAGTTAATAAAAATCCTGCAAATGTAGTTTACCTCGAAGTCTTGTAACATTGAGTACAAAAGTTCATGAATTTACATAAAAATTTCCTAACGTTAGTAATTCACCTTCATGGTCGTGGCATTCCTTCAATAAATCAAACTCAAAAGCCCGGTGAGTAATCATCTTCATATCTCTGATCTTTCTTAATCAATGGTAACACTATCGGTCCTATAATTATCCGAAAATTACCATACTTTTAAGATGATCCGACCGTTGATTTTATTTTTTCGTTCTACTCCAGCGGTTCACGTCGCATATGGGATCTGTCCTCGTACATTGCTAGACTAGATCACAGAATTCCTAAATCTTTCAAAATATTCAAGAGATGAAGCAAATCACATGGGACGCCGAACGCGAGGGATGCGACAGATCAGAAGGTCTAGAATTCAGTGCGGGCAAAGTCTTCCAATGGTGTCGTGCCACCGGATCGTCTGGCCAGTCAACTAAACCGTTCAAACATGCTCATAACTGCGAGCGGAGCAGTGCGGAACAGAGCAGCGGTGATCTAATTCCCCTGCAATTGCGGCTGATGCAGCTGGCCGAAGGAGGAAGACAAACCGGTTTCAACTTGCGAGGGGCCATCATCGCCAAAAACACCATTGAATGCTCTGTTTTTGGTCCTTTTCTGGGGCTCCAGGGTCATTGTCATTGCCCTGTTTCTATAGCTACTTCCTCTTTGATTTTTGGGTGCATCTTTAATGGAGGGGGAAGGGACCCCAACATTGAAAAAAAATCGTGGAAGCATAGAAATAAAGACATCAACAATGTGGGGCTGCTTACGAATACAAGTGGGGATGAATTTATAAGGTGTAGATTAAATGAAAGATGGAAATGCTCTTATCTTGCTCGATCCAATTTGTCAATCATTATTGTGAACTTTTACTTATAAATGTTATTTCAATTCTAGTAATATGTAGCAAACTCTTTAGAAGGTAAATTGGGTTGATCTATCTCCTTAAATTGAGAGCACAACCGTTTCCATTAGGATTTTAGAGGATATGAAGACTATGAATTAATGACTTTGCATTCATGGAAACACGTGTTTGTTTATGAGTTTGTTTGCTTTTAATGAAGTGGAGAACCGAATTATGCATGCATCGTGTGCTTAATTCACACACAAATTTGTTTTCTGACTACCCAGTTACCTCCGAATTCGATACCTCGATTAGCATTTCTCATAGCTTTGGGGACTCATGAGAAAAGGGTCTTCAAATTTTCTTCATTGGAATTCACCTTTGTCGCGACCCGATCTTGCCGCCCTCGAATCTCTCATTATCACGAGGAGAGAAAAGGGGGAAAGGTCGGATTTAGGGGTACCTGATCACGAAAGTTCCCTCATAGCTTGCATTCCAAAAGACGTCATCACATCGCCTTTTGGATCAAGCCTCTCATGAGTTCCCTCCACGAGATCGCGAGCTCTCCCAAGCTCGTACCCGCGTGACAGCGGAATGTCACGATCCATACCCACATAAGCGACACACCTAAAAAAGGAGTCGAATGTGGATATTGAATTTAAGGGTACTTTTACCATGGTAGCCCTCTTGATAGTTAGCTTCACCCATTAGGATGGCATCACTTCATCCTTTGGGTTATTCCCATGTTGAGTATGCTAAACGATCGTGAGTTTCAATGAAACTCATACCCCGCGCGACGGGTTATTTGTACGATCTAATTATTTATGACAACCTAAAAATAAGACGAGTCATCACTAGCCTCATTTTTGGGGTCAGCTAGAAAACCTAATCAAGGGTCGGGAGTGTTCCCTTGATTTCTACGCAACCAAATATCTAGGTTCGAGAACTTGGGTTACGCAAATATTTTTATTAGTACCCTTTCGGTACCTAAGCAATATGTTGTGTTTTCCTAATATATCCATGCGTTTCTTTTACATTTTTGGGATCATCAATTCCTAGGCTAAGTGATCATGCGTGGTTGATCATTTTCATGCTATTCTATTTCTAAAAAAATAATAAAAGAAAAATAGAAAGGAAAACAACCAATGAAATTGAAAGTGCAAGACATGAAGTAAACAATCAAGAGAAAGCAATAAACCTAATCATGCAATTCTAAAAAAAAATAAAAGAGAAAACACAATTAAGAAAAATGAGGGAAAAAAAGGAAAACCCGCAACTCGTCGGGTTTTATACAACACAAGGAACCCGAGACATATGTCGGGAGAGAAACGAATATTACAGGATAACGGTCGGAGTGGACATCGACCTCCACCATCTTCACTTCTTCTCCACTTTTAGGATCCTATTCTAAACTTAATCTAGGAAAACTGGATGATTAGATGCATACAAATGAAAGAAACAATCAAACACATCAAGCAACCAAAAAGAAAACAATACATCATATCAAAATTAATTGTTTTAAAAGAAGTACAATGTGAAAGTCAAGTTTTGGGTGATATCCTGAAGTTCAGCATTGATATGCGTCGCACCAAAATCATTCATCAAATGATCACATGCAAAGCATATAATATGACAGGCATCCAAGCCATATAACCTTGGTCCTCAGGTAATCAAACAAATGAATTAGCTGACAAAAGATCACTCACCAAACAATATGCATCATTGAACATGTTCATGCTACATGTATATCCATCTAATCAATGCTTAATCCATAACTTCTAGCATGCAATCAAAATTTGTAACAGAGCACATGAGACTATAAATTGTAATTGTTTGATGACAAATCGCCGTGAAATTGAAGCCATATCCTACCACAAGCACGTATGAATTTTCTTGATCAAAATGGCATCAATTAATAACCAAACTAACCTAAAGTTAGAACCAAATGCACATCCAATCATGGTAACAATTTTCATGGAAAAAGTTTTTAACGTGAGCTATTTAGAAGTTAAAGAAAATTCAAGAATGCACAATATCACGTCGGAATTGCAGCAAAATATCAGGATGTCATGACACATTAATAGTGATTTGACTTAAAAGAGAATTCAAAGAATATGAAATTTTACCACAGCGCGAACAAAAGAGAGACGAACAAATTTTGTTAAGGATCTAATTTTAGAGTTTCTTAATAAGATAATCATAGAAAAGTGACAAAGTCAGCTTTGATAAGGGAAAAAATAAGGGTCATGAATTTCATTTTTTATGACAAATTTCTATCATGCGAATCACAAGAGAAGTTGAGTCCAATTGATACACAAATCATGTGAAATCAGCATCATAAGAACAATTTTCACGAGGAAGCTTCTCAAAATTTTAACACGTGAATTTCTAAAAATTCAAGAACATGAAGAGGTCAATCAAAAATAGAACATGATAGCATGTCACACCGTCACTCTACAACAATATTAAAAGCAATTGGACAAATCTACTATCTTATCTTTAAAACTAACAGCAATTAGCCACAGAAAAGACAGCATTTCTAATCAAATCAACTCGAAAATAAAAAAAAAAGAACTGTACGTTATAACCAAAGGCATTTCATGAAGCATCAATTCATGAGACCAATTATAACATTCAGCAAAAAATTTCAGATACAAGGTTGAACAATGCATATCAGTAAAGAGTTACCATCTAACTTTCATTAGAAATTTCAGTTACTAATGTATCATGGCCCTAAACTTTCAATGTCGAGAATACACTTTGACACAAAAGGTCCTCGCCTCATTGGACGCTATGATGATCACCAACAATCACAGTATAAAGGCAATCAACTGAAGGAAACAGCCATAAGAAAAACAAGGTCAGCTGAAAACCAATCACCTTAAGTATATAATTTGCTGTCTTGCATTCTTTTTGCACAAAAATCCCCAACAGAAAGAGATTGATATACAAGAGAAAGAACAATAACAGCAAAGTTGTATATCTGCAAGAACTTAAAAATCCTCTTTCTCTTCTTCAATATAATGAGTCTCATTCGAAAGAAAACCAGAAGAAAGGCAAGATATCCAAGATGTGATATATCTATTGCAAGGTCTCAGTAATTAAAACTAAAACCAGCATGGGATCCAACAGATGGCAACAACAATATATCCTCAGATAATCAAGAATTATCCACGTACTTTTAGTTTCAAATGAGAGGTCTCTCCATACAAATGTGTTTTTACGCTGAGATATCATTTCTCTGTAAATTTATGACCCTGAAAAGCTAGACCTGTGATCGGCACGAAAGAGTATCTGAAAAACAATTCTGAGTATCTCAGGTGTATATGATCATTAAAGAGCAGACTAAAGCTAGCATTACTAGAAAAAATTACTCAGAAGAATAGATTTGGCATGATTATCTCATGAGTATTGCAGAATGCCTATTGGAAATATCAATCAAAATGAGTGACTTTGAAATTAATTGCTCTGCAGAATTTCACCTTGGTAGGACACAATATTCAGATTAAAGACGGTGCAAATTCAGAAGTGGAATATTCATCCCGTAAGAAAAACATTCCAGACTAGTAGACGTTCCTCTATTTTTTCCTATGTGACATTTTCAGTTGATATGGCAAACCAAGCTAGAAAGGATCGTGGCCACGCAAAAAGTTCTTCAATTCTTTCATAGGGTGTCTTTCCTTCTTCCATCTATTGAAATGATAAGACATAAACAAGATAGTAGTTCACGCATAATTCCAGCTTCTGGAAAGAGAGAAACGCACCAAGAAAAGGTAATGACCGCAGTCTTCAAACTTCCGGATATGGCTTCTCCGCAGTGTATCGTTTAGTCTAGCACCTTCTGCTTGACTTGGCAATAACCTATCCTTCGCACTTGTTTATGAAACTTTGATGCTTGATCGAGTGAGCTAGTCTTCGTGAACACCAGCAAATCTACTCTTTGGTTCTGCCCTCGGAGTCGAGTTGAGGCTTCCAAACTCGGCGCGATTCCGAATCCCTGCACCTCGAGCTCCGGAAGGACGCGATCCGCGACGAGATCGTCGGATTCAGCCGAGAGCACGATCACCAGAGAAAGCGATCGAGAAGGGAGAAGGCAGAATCAATGACCCGAACGGATTCAAAGAGAGAACAAAAACCGAAACCCTAACGGTTCGAGAAAGAGAGAGAGAGAGAGAGAGAGAGCTCACCGATTCGGTGAGCCCGATCCCCAGAGATTCGAGTCCGAGAATGGCGAAAGATCAAGCGGATCTCCGGTCGGCTTTAGATCGGGTCAGATCCAGCGAACAGAACCGCCGGCGCCGTCGTCTCCGATCGATCGAAATCGCACGCAAGGCCCGGGAATGGAGCGATGATGATCGATCCTTTTTCCTCTCCTTGATTCCTCTTTCTTCCTCGTGAATTCTCCACCGAACAAGAGACGAAAATCGATCACCCCCACGAATCCCCCAAAGAATCCGAGAGCTTTTCGGCCAAAAACCCTCGAGCGATCCCGAGAGAAAGCCCGTGTGAGGAGAGAGAAAACCCCGTGAGGAGAGAGAGAGTCCGTCCCTCTCTTCCTCCTTCGCCGAGAGAGCCCCCCGTGAGCGAGAGAATCCCCCTTTTTATATTCTTTTTTTTTCTTTTCTTTTTTTCTTTTTATTTTCATCATTTTTTTATTTTTTGGCTCTTTATATTTTTGCAAAATGGATGATTAAAATGTCGACGGAAATTTCGGGTGTCAACAGCTGCCCCTCTTTGGGTGGGAGCTCGAAGAGGTTCCACTCAAAGACAAAATTGATACCCGAAATTTTTAGTCAACCCGGCTTTGAAGAAAAAAACAACGACGAAAGTAATGACGGTTGGTTAGGGACGTACACGATACTTACCTTTGCTCGTCAGGGTATCTGAACTCTTGTTGGGGTTTATTCGCTCTATCTCTGTTTCTCTCTCTCGTGGAATGAAATGAAGACAATGGAATCACTAAATGGAAAAGGACTGGTTTAAGGATAACCACTAACCTATGGTTTAGATTTGGAGAAATGTCTCACCGTGTAAAAACGGGTTTAGACTGGATGTGATGTCTCACCGTGTAAAAACGGGTTTCGACCGGATGCGATGTCTCACCGTGTAAAAACGGGTTTCGACTGGATGCCATGTCTCACCGTGTAAAAACGGGTTTCGACAGGATGTAAAGTCTTACCATATACAAATGGGTTTTACCGGGAGGAAGGTCTCACCATATACAAATGGGTTTTCGACTGAAAGTAAAGTCTCACCGTATACGAACGGGTTTTGACTGGGAAAATGGTCTCACCATATATGAACGGGTTTCGACCGAGAAAAATATCTTACCATGTGGTTTAAGGATGACCTGGAACCTAGTGGTTTAAGGATGGACCCACGAACCTAGTGGTTTAAGGATAGACCCACGAACCTAGAAGACAAGGTTTTAAGATAACCTAGAACTTAAGAGACAAGGTTTTAAGTTGACCTAGAACTTGGGGACAAGGTTTTAAGTTGACCTAGAACTTAGGGACAAGGTTTTAAGATGACCTAGAACTTAAGAGACAATGATATGGTTTAGGATGACCAAGAACCGGTTCACTAAGGAACAAATATTTTGAAAAAGAGTTTCAAGATTACTTAAGAGCTAATCTTGCAAAATAATGCCAATTATCAAATCCTTTCAGAGGGGATTTTAACAAAATGAGATTTGATTAACCATCTAAGGGTTAAGTCAAATATGCCAAGTGGAAATATCCTAATCAAAAAAGGTCTTTCACACTGACTCTCAAAAAGGGCTTTTGTTCCCAACCATTGATATGGGAAAACTGTTTAATCTTCACTGAAGAAGTCTTACTCAACCTATGTCTATGGCTTTCAGAAACGTTCACAGTGAATACAATCCATTGATCAAAAGGTCTTTTAAAGGGACCATAATGATGGCTTGGTCATGGGCTTACACAAAGGGTATGCATTTTGAGGCCAAGAAATGAATATTGAATCAATACTTTCTTCAGGTTTACAAGTCAAGAACCTTGAAGATAAGATAAGATAGGATTGCTTCCACTCCTTCTAGCGGTAGCTCCTATGTGATATTCTCATTTCAACTCGAATCATCCCAATCGGAAGAGACTTCGGATAAGGGCTGTAGTGTTGGTTCTGGTGAGGCTTAAAAAGGCTTGAAAAAATTTTAGGTATCAAAGGGTTAAAAAGCGAGTGATTATCTTGGCATCATTACCATCACACGACTTCTCAAAAATTCGACTCTTGAAATTTAACCTATCTCGAGAGTCCTTTTGGTAATTTGTCTTGAGACATGAGAGCTTCGCTCTTTGTTCTAATAACATTGCTTGCAATACATGTTTTCTCTTGCAAGATATTTCTTTTGTTTTTCAATGAATGATCTTTTGCATGATCATGGATTTCGCTCTTTTTTTGCATTCTTGCTTTTCTTTGCATTTTTTTTTTTCATGGGCATTGGCCTTGCTTTTACCAGGCACACTGCTTTTTTCATGCCTCCTAATTTTATTCTCTTTTGAGTATCTAGGACTCACGAGTGGCATATACCAATTTTCTCAATTTTGTTGGTAAATCATGTGCCTTGCCCCGGTGTGGGGAGATAATCATCACCTGGGGTTATGAAAGAATTGCATAAGGCTCAAATTGGCTAAGCAATGGATAATTGTGTTTATGGTAGTGAACGGAATGCTCTTCGTCACTTTGGGATGCTTCGAGTTTCAACAAGAAATCACCTGAAGCTAACACAAGAAGATTGATGCAAGTGAAAGCAATAAAATCTTTCTTAATCTTTTGCTCCATGATTTTCAACCAAGACCCCCTATTTTGCCCCAATATGGGGTTGTTCTTGACAGGGTTATTTTGGAAATGCTCCATATTTGGCTCAAAGTGGCTTGCAAGGGATATCAATAGTATTTGGGGATTGAGAAATGAAATGCCTTAATCATTTCAAATCATGTATTCACTGTGAATGAATCCTATGCCCTAAGACATGGTTCTTTCCACTCAATTCTCTCAAAGAGTGTATGAGGACGTGTTTGATAAAGGGGTTGCCTCTCATCATTTTAGACACTACCATTTGGCATATTTAACCAATCCTTTTCAAGTTGTCCAAAGCACATTTTGGTTAAATTCAACTCATTGGGAAATGAAAATATAATGAAACTTTGTCTGAAAAGAGATATTTCCTTGACCCTACTGGGGAGATTTTTTTTTTTTTTTTTTTTTTTTTTTTTGAAGTAAGATTGGACAAAATTTGTAGACAGAACAAACTTTGCTTAGCACATGGGTTCATTCCTAGCGTTCTAACTGTACTTCTAGAATTCTAACCGACTCTTTCGGCATTCTTAAAGGATAAGGTCACTTCTAAGTTCTAAAGAAGAATAGACATATTTGAAAGTTTTGCATTCTTGAGATGAACCTCTTGCAGATAGGTAGAATCTTTCATCAGAGATCCTGCAAAATGAACAAATATATAGATGCAATATGTATGCATGAAAATGCATGGTGCAAACATCCTAAAATGGCTCAAATTCAATCCAAAAAATGGCTCAAAGACCTTTCACTTTATTCATGGATAATACTTCTTGACAGCATCAGCATTTACAGGTCTTGGCAATTCATGACCATCCATTTCTACAAGGATTAGTGCTCCACCAGGTAGCACTTTCTTTACAATATATGGGCCTTCATAGTTTGGAGTAAACTTCCCACGAGGATCTAGAATGATAGGTAAAACCTTCCTCAAGACAAGATTGTTGATCTCAAAATGTCTTGGTCTAACTTTGCGATTAAATGACCTAGTTACTCTCTTCTGATAGCTTTGTCCATGACATAAGGCTTTCATCATCTTTTCATCGATCATATTAAGTTGTTCAAATCTTTGTTGAACCCATTTAGCTTCAGAGAGCTTGATTTGAAAAAGTACCCTCAGTGAAGGAAATTCCACTTCCATGGGTAATACAACTTCCATCCCATAAACCAATGAGAACGGTGTTGCCCCAGTCCAAGTACGAATTGAAGTTCGATAAGTAAACAAAGCATATGGTAATCGATCATGCCAATCACGATAATTTTCCGCCGTTTTGACTAAAATCTTCTTGATGTTCTTATTTGCCGCTTCCACAGCTCCATTCATTTGTGGGCGGTAAGGAGAAGAATTCAAATGGCAAATGTGGAATTCTCCAAGTAAATCATCCACCACTTTATTGTTCAAGTTTGATCAATTATCTGTGATGACCGCTTCGGGAACTCCATATCGAGCGATGATATCACGACGGATGAATTTTGCCACACTCTTTGCAGTAACATGGGCATAAGAATTGGCTTCAATCCATTTGGTGAAGTAATCAATTGCTACTAAGATGAAACGATGCCCATTCGATGCTTTAGGATTAATCGGTCCGATGATGTCGATGCCCCACATTTAAAAAGGCCAAGACTCGGACATTTGATGTAGCTCATTAGGAGGAGAATTGATTTTGTCTCCATAGACTTGGCATTGATGACAGCATCTCACATGCTGAATACAATCGGCTTCCATGATCAACCAATAGTAACTGAGCCTCATGATTTTTCTGGCCAAAAGATGACCGTTCATATGAGTGCCACACTCTCCTTCATATATTTCCTTCAAGAGCCCAATTAATCCATTGGCATCCGCTTGAGATAGACCTGCCCCAATCTTGGTTTCTTTAGTGTTGTCTGAATCTCCCAAATTTACAGTGACCGGCTGTTCGATGGTAGGAGGTTTGGACTCTTCATGTCTGAGTCATTCTTTTTTTAATACCTCGAGGATCATCTTCATTCTCTGAGTCAGAATAATCGGGTTCATCAAGGTCTCTTGAATGCGAATCCGAGCCATGCAAATGACTATCATGATGTGAATGTCATGCCTGGGATGCAATCGAAAAATGGTTAGTATATATACATATGAATGAATGCAATGTATGTAAATGTCATGAAAAACTTGTTTTCAAATTCAAGTTGTTTTTGAAAAAATTCATTGGGAACTAATCCTCATGTCATTGGACGTCTTTGTTCCACTAAAATTTTTTAAAACTATAGATCGTGTGGAGGCTCAGGCCTCAAAGCATCATCATAGGACTGATTTGGGCCTCACACATCTATTAACAAAACATGAATTTTATTGATATGCGAAAATTGCATTACAATGTATATCATCTTGGATCTAGAAAGTTTATGATCCAGATTATTACAAGCACAAACGAATGAATGGAATTCCCTCGCAGGGGAGAAATGAATGAAATTCCCTCGCAGGGGAGAAATGAATAAAATTCCCTCGCAGGGGAGAAATGAATGGAATACAACTAAAAATTGAATGCAAGAACTAGAAACATCCCTTACATGATGGGAACTATGAGCTCTTTATTTCCATCGATAGCGCCAACCATGTTGATATCTTCAGAATGCTTTGGAAGAGGATTTTGTTGGACATTCGGTGCCGAGTCCTTAAAGGTGAGCAGCTTCTTATCCAGCAAATCCTGGATCTTATAACGGAGCACTAGACAGTTGTCTACATGATGACCTTTTTCACCCATATGATACTCACATGTCTTATTAAGGTCGAATCCGGCAAACTTTGGTGGATTATCCCTTGGGATCTCTTTCGCCACAAGATGATTTTCGATCAGCATTGGAAGTAGTTGTGACATGGGTCTAGGCAATGGAGTAAATTGCCTTTGAGGGGCCTTTCCTTTATGCTCAAACTTCTTGGAAGAACCCCTACCTCCATGGAGGGTTTATGAATTTGAGGATTATACGGCTTCTGGGAAGAGGAATTTTGTACATAGGCGATCTCCACAATCGATTCTTTATCCCTCTTCGGGGTATATCGACGATTTGTATTCTCAGACAACCTTCCTTCTCGCATGATTCCCTCGATGCGTTCTCCCAACTCTACAAATGTAGCAAAGTTCATACAAGTATGGTTGTACATCTTCTCAAAAAGATCACGGGGCATAGCTTGAAGCAGCAACTTCATGGTTTCTTTCTCAGACAATGGCGGTTTTACTTGAGACGCAGTGACCCTCCATCTTTGAGCGTAGGCCCTAAATGATTCGGTTCTTCTTTTCTCAACTCGAACCAATTCTTCTCGAGTTGGAGCGATTTCAGTATTGAATTTGTATTGTTGAAGGAATTCATCAACGAGATCTTCCCAAGTACGGATTTTCTCCATGTCCAACTCTATGAACCAGTTAACGCAGACCAACCAAGCTGTCCTGAAATGAATTGATCAAGAGTGGGGGATTATCTGAATAACGGGCCATCTTGCCCAAGTAGTACTTCAAATGTGTCTTAGGACATCCGATGCCGTCATATTTTCTTGTGAACTCCGGCTCCTTATAGAATTCGGGGACCGTAATTTTGGCAAAGGGTGACAGTTTATCAAGCCCCTGCAACTGATAGCCTTGCAGCATGCAAAGGCGCTCTTCGATTTTTGCTAGGCGCCTTGAATTCTCCTCATCGAAGTGTGAAGTCGGAACCTCTTTAGATGGAGGCTCTGGGCCGATAACTATCGGGATTGCAATGGGGATCTCTTCCACAGGCCTTTTTGCCATGGGCTCTACTACCGACACTTCAGGGGGTGCGGTAGGAATATTTGTGGTAGAAGAAGTAGATGTCAAGCTTTTGACTTGGCTAGAGAGATCGGCCAATAATGTCACCAGCTGGGCCATTTGATTTTCCATATTAATGACACGAGCTCGGGTATCTTCGTTTTCCATCTTTGTTTGGCGGCGAGTTCGTATAAGAAATCTTTCTTCAGCCGTTTTTTTCAAAACTTCCTGCAAAAGAAAATGACTCGAATTAGTACAAGTTAAAAGAGATCATTAAAGTACAAATCCTAGTCAATTCTATATTTTCTTGAGATGAAATAATGATAAGAAGTGTATATGATCCCAGTATCATATAACATCCTCTTATCAAAATTTCTTCAAAAGAAATTATACAATTGAAAAGGAACGACGACAAATATTTAATCAGAATGCCCCTTTTCTAAAAATTACATGAAAATGTTCATAAATTTCATTCATTCCAATCGAACAATTACAAGGGAAACAGAACCTTGCTTTCTTTAAGCTTACAAAGTAGTTCGATTTTACAAGGTATATGAAAATGAATACATGGAAACCTTGATAGAAAAGAGGGAAACACAAATGAATTCCCTTTACAAGAAAAGTGTATGAAACGAAAACCTAAAGACTAGGTGGGATCGCGCGGAGACGCTTGTTATCATGGGCCAAGCGTTCCTCATTGATCAAGGCGATGTCTTTTTGTTTGATAATATGAGCTCGCCGAAATCCTTGAGGCTTGGGAATCTTTCCACGTGATCTTGATGTCTTGGGTTGAGATTCTCCCATAGTCTTGAGATTCCAGGCACAGGGATCATGTCCACTTCGAGTCTACCCGTCTAATCCTAAGCCTAAAGGGGCATACATGATTAAAATATATCGTCGTTGAAATATAAAACGCATAATTGAAATATGAAAAGTAAAAGATAAGCACGATGAAGAAGGAACGATATCATACCTACCGGACGCATGGCAAGCACAAATCACATGTCGCATGAAACTGTGAGGTTTTGACGCCTAAGGTGAGAGTGCTAAAGGCTCAAGGTCCTCATCCCAAAGGATAAAAATAGTTTACCCACCGCTACTATCGTCGGTCAGTGCTATTTTTATCGGTTGGGATGAGCGGGTTTATGTAAGTAGTGGATTACCACGAGCATCCACTCGCAGATTCCACCCATAAACCCTCCTAAGGTCCTAAATTGGGCGATCGGGGTTTTAGACCGCGATTGTATGTGTGGTGTCGTGCTAAAGCTGGTAAACATGCATTTAAATTAAAACATCCAGCACTTCAATATAAACCCACATACATTCATACAACCTCACACCACCTGCAAAACAAAGGGTTTACAAGCACGCCTCCCCTTATGACTCCCACCTGCAAAACCATTTAACACGAGGTTAGCGACTAACCTCATTTTCCACGTGACTTTGACATGCAGGCGATCCTACATAAGACATGTTAGTTAAAACACAACAACCATTTTTAAACGGCTTCAAGTCCTCTTAATCTAGTAACCAGTCCCCAGTGGAGTCGCCAAGCCTGTCGCGACCCGATCTTGCCGCCCTCGAATCTCTCATTATCACGAGGAGAGAAAAGGGGGAAAGGTCGGATTTAGGGGTACCTGATCACGAAAGTTCCCTCATAGCTTGCATTCCAAAAGACGTCATCACATCGCCTTTTGGATCAAGCCTCTCATGAGTTCCCTCCACGAGATCGCGAGCTCTCCCAAGCTCGTACCCGCGTGACAGCGGAATGTCACGATCCATACCCACATAAGCGACACACCTAAAAAAGGAGTCGAATGTGGATATTGAATTTAAGGGTACTTTTACCATGGTAGCCCTCTTGATAGTTAGCTTCACCCATTAGGATGGCATCACTTCATCCTTTGGGTTATTCCCACATCAAGTATGCTAAACCATAGTGAGTTTCATCGAAACTCATACCCCGCGTGACAGCGGATTTATTTATACGATCTACTTATTTATGACAACCTAAAAATAGACGGGAGTCGCCACTAGCCTCATTTTTGGGGGTCGACTAGAAACCCAATCGAGAGTCGGGAGTGTTCCCTCGATTTCTACGCAACCAGATATCTAGGTTCGGGGACTTGGGTTACGCTAATATTGCTATTAGCGCCCTTTCGGTACCTAAACAGTATGTTGTGTTTTTCTTAACATGTCTATGCGTTTCTTTTTACATTTTCAGGATCATCAATTCCTAGGCTAAGTGATCATGCGTGGTTGATCATTTTCATGCTATTCTATTTCTAAAAAAAATAGAAAGGAAAACAACCAATGAAATTGAAATTGCAAAACATGAAGTAAACAATCAAGAAAAGCAGTTAAACCTAATCATGCAATTCTAAAAAAAAATAAAAGAGAAAACACAATTAAGAAAAATGAGGGAAAAAAAGGAAAACCCGCAACTCGTCGGGTTTTATACAACACAAGGAACCCGAGACATATGTCGGGAGAGAAACGAATATTACAGGATAACGGTCGGAGTGGACATCGACCTCCACCATCTTCACTTCTTCTCCACTTTTAGGATCCTATTCTAAACTTAATCTAGGAAAACTGGATGATTAGATGCATACAAATGAAAGAAACAATCAAACACATCAAGCAACCAAAAAGAAAACAATACATCATATCAAAATTAATTGTTTTAAAAGAAGTACAATGTGAAAGTCAAGTTTTGGGTGATATCCTGAAGTTCAGCATTGATATGCGTCGCACCAAAATCATTCATCAAATGATCACATGCAAAGCATATAATATGACAGGCATCCAAGCCATATAACCTTGGTCCTCAGGTAATCAAACAAATGAATTAGCTGACAAAAGATCACTCACCAAACAATATGCATCATTGAACATGTTCATGCTACATGTATATCCATCTAATCAATGCTTAATCCATAACTTCTAGCATGCAATCAAAATTTGTAACAGAGCACATGAGACTATAAATTGTAATTGTTTGATGACAAATCGCCGTGAAATTGAAGCCATATCCTACCACAAGCACGTATGAATTTTCTTGATCAAAATGGCATCAATTAATAACCAAACTAACCTAAAGTTAGAACCAAATGCACATCCAATCATGGTAACAATTTTCATGGAAAAAGTTTTTAACGTGAGCTATTTAGAAGTTAAAGAAAATTCAAGAATGCACAATATCACGTCGGAATTGCAGCAAAATATCAGGATGTCATGACACATTAATAGTGATTTGACTTAAAAGAGAATTCAAAGAATATGAAATTTTACCACAGCGCGAACAAAAGAGAGACGAACAAATTTTGTTAAGGATCTAATTTTAGAGTTTCTTAATAAGATAATCATAGAAAAGTGACAAAGTCAGCTTTGATAAGGGAAAAAATAAGGGTCATGAATTTCATTTTTTATGACAAATTTCTATCATGCGAATCACAAGAGAAGTTGAGTCCAATTGATACACAAATCATGTGAAATCAGCATCATAAGAACAATTTTCACGAGGAAGCTTCTCAAAATTTTAACACGTGAATTTCTAAAAATTCAAGAACATGAAGAGGTCAATCAAAAATAGAACATGATAGCATGTCACACCGTCACTCTACAACAATATTAAAAGCAATTGGAAAAATCTACTATCTTATCTTTAAAACTAACAGCAATTAGCCACAGAAAAGACAGCATTTCTAATCAAATCAACTCGAAAAAAAAAAAAGAGCTGTACGTTATAACCAAAGGCATTTCATGAAGCATCAATTCATGAGACCAATTATAACATTCAGCAGAAAATTTCAGATACAAGGTTGAACAATGCATATCAGTAAAGAGTTACCATCTAACTTTCATTAGAAATTTCAGTTACTAATGTATCATGGCCCTAAACTTTCAATGTCGAGAATACACTTTGACACAAAAGGTCCTCGCCTCATTGGACGCTATGATGATCACCAACAATCACAGTATAAAGGCAATCAACTGAAGGAAACAGCCATAAGAAAAACAAGGTCAGCTGAAAACCAATCACCTTAAGTATATAATTTGCTGTCTTGCATTCTTTTTGCACAAAAATCCCCAACAGAAAGAGATTGATATACAAGAGAAAGAACAATAACAGCAAAGTTGTATATCTGCAAGAACTTAAAAATCCTCTTTCTCTTCTTCAATATAATGAGTCTCATTCGAAAGAAAACCAGAAGAAAGGCAAGATATCCAAGATGTGATATATCTATTGCAAGGTCTCAGTAATTAAAACTAAAACCAGCATGGGATCCAACAGATGGCAACAACAATATATCCTCAGATAATCAAGAATTATCCACGTACTTTTAGTTTCAAATGAGAGGTCTCTCCATACAAATGTGTTTTTACGCTGAGATATCATTTCTCTGTAAATTTATGACCCTGAAAAGCTAGACTGTGATCGGCACGAAAGAGTATCTGAAAAACAATTCTGAGTATCTCAGGTGTATATGATCATTAAAGAGCAGACTAAAGCTAGCATTACTAGAAAAAATTACTCAGAAGAATAGATTTGGCATGATTATCTCATGAGTATTGCAGAATGCCTATTGGAAATATCAATCAAAATGAGTGACTTTGAAATTAATTGCTCTGCAGAATTTCACCTTGGTAGGACACAATATTCAGATTAAAGACGGTGCAAATTCAGAAGTGGAATATTCATCCCGTAAGAAAAACATTCCAGACTAGTAGACGTTTCTCTATTTTTTCCTATGTGACATTTTCAGTTGATATGGCAAACCAAGCTAGAAAGGATCGTGGCCACGCAAAAAAAGTTCTTCAATTCTTTCATAGGGTGCCTTTCCTTCTTCCATCTATTGAAATTATAAGACATAAACAAGATAGTAGTTCACGCATAATTCCAGCTTCGGAAAGAGAGAAACGCACCAAGAAAAGGTAATGACCGCAGTCTTCAAACTTCCGGATATGGCTTCTCCGCAGTGTATCGTTTAGTCTAGCACCTTCGCTTGACTTGGCAATAACCTATCCTTCGCACTTGTTTATGAAACTTTGATGCTTGATCGAGTGAGCTAGTCTTCGTGAACACCAGCAAATCTACTCTTTGGTTCTGCCCTCGGAGTCGAGTTGAGGCTTCCAAACTCGGCGCGATTCCGAATCCCTGCACCTCGAGCTCCGGAAGGACGCGATCCGCGACGAGATCGTCGGATTCAGCCGAGAGCACGATCACCAGAGAAAGCGATCGAGAAGGGAGAAGGCAGAATCAATGACCCGAACGGATTCAAAGAGAGAACAAAAACCGAAACCCTAACGGTTCGAGAAAGAGAGAGAGAGAGAGAGAGAGAGCTCACCGATTCGGTGAGCCCGATCCCCAGAGATTCGAGTCCGAGAATGGCGAAAGATCAAGCGGATCTCCGGTCGGCTTTAGATCGGGTCAGATCCAGCGAACAGAACCGCCGGCGCCGTCGTCTCCGATCGATCGAAATCGCACGCAAGGCCCGGGAATGGAGCGATGATGATCGATCCTTTTTCCTCTCCTTGATTCCTCTTTCTTCCTCGTGAATTCTCCACCGAACAAGAGACGAAAAATCGATCACCCCCCACGAATCCCCCCAAAGAATCCGAGAGCTTTTTCGGCCAAAAACCCTCTGAGCGATCCCGAGAGAAAGCCCGTGTGAGGAGAGAGAGAAAACCCCGTGAGGAGAGAGAGAGAGTCCGTCCCTCTCTTCCTCCTTCGCCAGAGAGAGCCCCCCCCGTGAGCGAGAGAATCCCCCTTTTTATATTCTTTTTTTTTTTCTTTTCTTTTTTTCTTTTTATTTTCATCATTTTTTTTTTTTTGGCTCTTTATATTTTTGCAAAATGGATGATTAAAATGTCGACGGAAATTTCGGGTGTCAACAACCTTTTATAGAAAATCATCCCTTCTCTTTTTCTTTTTTCTTTTTACTTTTCTAGTTGGGGGGAATGGGAATTACCTTTTTTTCTGTTTGGTAAATATAGGAACGAGTCTGAATCTATCCATCATCTTGCCTCACTGCTAAAAGGACAAAAAGGCAAATCCCCCCTAGATCTATCGACCTCACACAACATTAATCTCACCTAAATAATGACCAATTATTATAATTTTAAATTTTTTTGGAGGTCGTTTTCCTCGAACGTACTTCCTTCCAAGAACCTTCTGAAACCCAACTCGCTTTTATTTTAAAAAAGAATTATTATGCATGATAAAATAAGGGAGAAAAAATCATAAATTGGCAACCAGTTTCTTGATGCTGATTCATAAGGAAGACCTTTATCTATCACAGCAGGTAAGAAGTAGGCTGGAAATGATGGGGAAGAGAGTCATTTTGTGATTTGCAGACACTTAAAAAATTGTGGCAGGTACAAACCCAGTGGAGTGTCCTATGTTTGTCTAACCTACTGGAGACAAGCAACTAAGAAAGCTCATGGTAAGGAAAAAAAAATTCATAATGACTTTGATTAGAGTCTATTTTAACTTTTAATAAAATGGCTTGAATCCTGATAATCTATATGGATTTTATTCCAAATGTCAGCCACAGAAGAAAGTTCTCTTGCTTGGACCATCCACGTACCTGCATATCTTTGCTTGAGCCTATCCCCATTCAGAAATTAAAAATTAAGAATGGTACCATTCAATTATCCACATGGGATGTGTATATTTTAATTCGAGATTCTTGGCTTCTCCACACTTGTTGGGACCATCATCATGGAACTGGTTCTTAAACTTATTATACAGGTGTCGATTTGATCCTAAATTTTCTAATTTTATGAATGTAGTTGTGAACTTTCCTACATAATTCTAATATTGTCATTCCAGTCAATTGCGGCTGAAAAATCTCTATTGTAATATCTTATTATTACCGGCCATCCAATTACCTGCTTGGACCATCCAAGTACCTGCATATCTTTGCTTGAGCCTATTACCATTGAGAAATTAAAAATTAAGAATGGTACCATTCAATTATCCACATGGGATGTGCACATTTTAATTCGAGATTCTTGGTTTCTCCACGCTTATTGGGACCATCATCATGGAACCGATTCTTAAACTTATCATACGGGCATCAATTTGGTCCCAAATTTTCTAATTTTATGAACGTAGCTGTAAACTTTCCTACAAAATTCTAGTATTGTCATTCCAGTCAATTGCGGCTGAAAAATCGCCATTATAATATCCGATCATTGCCGGCCATCCACTCAAGATGGCATTTTGCATGAACCGCCACATTAGTGGTTTTTCTACAACAATCAACCAAATAGATCACATCAGAATTTCTTGCAAAAGTTTATAACTACATTAACAAAATTGAAAAAACAAGGGCTAAATCACCATGCATGAAATAGATTCATGACTAAATTAGTAATAATCCAAACACTTCGATTTAAATCCGTGCATAGCTTGTATCCAAACTTAGACCACATAAACAACGCTCACTTTTCTTTTCGAAATTGTGCATACTAAAGAAATTCATGCTCCTTTCATCGACCACGATCCTGTATCATAACTTGATCATCTCTAAATGCGTAACATCATTGAGTGACTCAAATCTCACGCGAGCATTACTTCCTATGATACAATTGCAAAGCACGTCCTCCATACGTAAACGCGATGTGGTCCGAATCCGGAGCACTAATTTCGACACAAGACTTCAGCCTAAAACGGGAGTTAATGGGCCCTTGGCACTTTCTTGTTGTAGCTAAAAGATGAGCACACATCGCATCATCATCCGCGAGTGTTGACCCCGCATACTAAAACTCGATCGATTCGACCCTTCGCCGCCCCTAAACAAAGCTCCTCTAAACCCAAATAATGCCTAGCCATCTCCAGAATCCTATCTATTTTCGTCATTCTCGGCGCACGAATCTTGCCCATCTCTATCAACCCTCTTTTGCTTCAGTGGCATCAACACCGATCCTTACTCATATTCACACATTAACTTAGACGGACGGCGGCAATTTAGTCCTAATGGCACGCGATTTTTATAAAAAGATCTATGATAATGACACCGATGTGAATTTTAAAATACCGTACCTTGGAATATGATTTTTGGCTCTCTTTATTTTCCTAGAAAGTTTTGTTTTGTTTTCTTCTCTGGGAATCTTGATGGTTGAAGATGACGACGTTGCTAGCCTCCTTGGCCCTACACGATAGAGACTATATTTTTGTTGTCGAAACACACTTGAAAAAATTCGATTCTTATCATCAGTTATTTATTCTAAAAATGTCGCATCGCTAAGGCCATGATAATTGCATTAACCATGTTCCAATAATTTACAGCAACTGCCCTGTCGTTTTTTGCATTAGATGGTAATCGCAGTGACTAGTGAAAAAAAGTTTGTAGCGCATGAAATAATGAGAAAAATCTAACCCAACGTGAGTCGAATTATGTGTGGTTGTACGATTAATCTAATTTGAATAAATAGGAATGTTGCTCGTGACCTTCATTGAGTTGTTTTTCTTTTTTCTTTTTCTTTTTTGTGCTTTTTATGAACGTTAGGATAAGATGGTTGGAGGTTAGAAATTCGACATATCACCACCAACCGAGGGAGGATAATAATGGCTGTAATAACTAGCGACAGACACCCGTGAGCTAGCAAAAGGTGAAAGTCAAGATCTTGCTTAGAATATTGGTATTTGATTAGCGAGTATTTAAAACTTCAGCCATTGCCTCCCTGTAATCAATTTCGTGTACAAATCATATTGGAAACGACACGAAAAATCAATTGATAAAGACCCTCATATACGAAATAAATATGCGAAATAAATATGGGACGAAAAGCTGATTTTGATATCACGTCGGAGTGTAGTTGGAAAGTTTAATTTAGTAGACGAAGACACGTTAGATATTTAAATACTTTAATACCTCTTATTCATTATGAGCCATGAGTAAATTACCGTTGTAACGTTGTGGTCCTCGAAAATCCACTTAACAAAGAATGGCCATATTGAAAAATTTAAGCTGAATTACTTACTATAACACCAAAAGTTACCCTGCCTATTAACATCATAAATCTAAGTTCTCGTGTTTATTAGAGAACACGATGCAAACTCAAAAGTCATATCTCTCAATGACTTTGGAGTTAATTGAAACATGTTAACCACTTCATGTTACAATTTATCACATTGGACATCATTGACGTTGTATCTTAACAACTCTCTCTCCCATGCTGATATTTCTGTGTTAGGCCTCCTCTGTAATTCATTTGAAATAGAAAGTGGCAATGAAATAATTTATCGACTTTGACACTTTTTTAAAACCATCAAATGAGTGGGTCAGGCTAGGTCGAAAATGGCATAAGCTAAATAAACTCATTTAATCCCTTTTAACCAAATTTCAATGTGATATACTCATACCCAACACACCTCGACTCGACTTAATTTACATTTATAAGAAAACTCATGTCCAAACTGAAGTGATAATACAAGTGAGCGAGAGCGAGAGAGTGTGAAGAGATAATCATGAAGATACACTGAATCTATGTGAGTTATGTATTCATATAACACTCATATTATGGAGGGTTTTATCATCCTAAACTTATTCACCGAATATAACACGTGGCCAAGTCAGTAATGTCCGGAACGTAACTATCTCTCTCGTGTGTAAGATTCTAGAAATATGGTTTAACCTATTTCGACAGTTCTAATTAAAAAGTAAGGGTAAATCTTACCCATCCCGTCCCCAGGTAAACCCCTTTGCAATACTAAACCTGGATTGAAGAATGGAGGAGGGCCCCACGCAGCCACGCTTAAGCAAAGAGAGAGAAAAGAGATTACCGTCGAGCTTTCCATTGATTATAAGAGTTTGGTGCTGGTTCACCACCTCCTCTCGTCTCTCTCTCTCTCTCTCTCTCTCTCTCCCCCTCACCTCCTGCACAAAAGAAGGAAGGGAACTAGGAAGTAACATGGTTGCAGCAGAGAGAGAAAGAGAAAGAAGAGAGAGAAAACTCCAGGGGGATCTTTAAAGCCTGAGCGCGCATGATCAAAGGTCATCCTGGCCGAGCAGCAGAGCACCAGCCCCCGACCCCCTCCCTTTCTCTCTCCTCAAAGCTGTTTCCACCCCGTGCCTCGCCTCGCCCCTTTTGTCCCGGAGCAATCATTCACAGATCCAGACAACCACCCACCGACCGCTCCCCCCTCTCTCTCTCTCCAATCTGTTTCAGCCTTTCACACTCCTCACTGGCTCACTCACTCGCATTCTGCGGTTCTGTATTTCTATATATAGAGTCCCCCTTCTCTGCCCTCATCTTCCTTTCACCGGCAAAGCAATGGAGATTCTCCATCTTCATCGTCTGTTTCTTGTTCTTGTTTTTGTTCTCGGTCTGGGCCTGCCCTGTTTCCGTGCCGATGTGAATGGAAATGGGCAGCAGCAGGAGAGGAGGACCTACATCGTCCACATGGCCAAATCCCAAATGCCGGCGGCCTTCGAGCACCACGCCCACTGGTACGACTCCTCCCTCAAGTCCGTCTCCGGCTCGGCCCAGATGATCTACTCCTACGACACCGTCGTCCACGGCTTCTCCGCCCGGCTGACGGCGGAGGAGGCCGGTTCGCTCGAGGCCCGGCACGGGATCCTCGCGGTGATGCCGGAGCTCCGGTACGAGCTCCACACCACTCGGACCCCCGAGTTCCTGGGGCTCGACAAGAGCAGCTCCCTGCTCCCGGCGTCGGACTCGGTGAACGAGGTCGTCGTCGGGGTGCTCGACACCGGGGTTTGGCCCGAGAGCAAGAGCTTCGACGACACGGGGCTCGGGGCGGTCCCGAGCGGGTGGCGCGGCGCGTGCGAGTCCGGCACCAACTTCACGACGGCCAACTGCAACCGCAAGCTCATCGGGGCGCGGTTCTTCTCCAAGGGGTACGAGGCGACGATGGGCCCCATCGACGTCTCGAAGGAGTCGAAGTCGCCGAGGGACGACGACGGGCACGGCACCCACACGGCGTCGACCGCGGCCGGGTCCGCCGTGGACGCCGCCAGCCTCTTCGGGTACGCCCGCGGGACGGCGCGCGGGATGGCCACGCGCGCCCGGGTCGCCGCTTACAAGGTGTGCTGGCTCGGCGGCTGCTTCAGCTCCGACATACTGGCGGCGATGGAGAAGGCCGTCGTCGACGGCGTGAACGTCCTCTCGCTCTCCCTCGGCGGCGGGTCGCCGGACTTCTACCGGGACAGCGTCGCGATCGGCGCGTTCGCGGCGGCGGAGAAGGGCATCTTCGTCTCATGCTCCGCCGGGAACGCCGGCCCGAGCTCCATGAGCCTCTCCAACGTGGCGCCGTGGATCGCCACCGTGGGCGCGGGGACACTGGATCGGGACTTCCCCGCTTACGTCACCCTCGGCAACGGGAAGAACTTCTCGGGGGTGTCGCTGTACAGCGGGAATTCCAAGGGGACACTTTTGCCCTTCGTCTACGCCGGTAATGTCAGCAACGCCACCAACGGCAACCTCTGCATGATGGGCACCCTGGACCCGGCGAAGGTCAAGGGCAAAATCGTCCTCTGCGACCGCGGGGTGAACGCCCGGGTCCAGAAGGGTTCGGTCGTGCAGCTCGCCGGCGGCGCCGGGATGGTCCTCGCCAACACCGCCGCGAACGGCGAGGAGCTGGTGGCGGACGCCCACCTCCTCCCCGCCACCGCCGTCGGGGAGAAGTCCGGCGACGCCATCAAGAGCTACCTGTTCTCGAACCCGAACCCGACGGCCACCGTCCTCTTCGAGGGGACCAAGGTGGGGATCCAGCCGTCGCCGGTGGTGGCGGCGTTCAGCTCGAGGGGCCCGAACTCCATCACGCCGGCGATCCTGAAGCCCGACATGATCGCTCCGGGCGTCAACATCCTCGCCGGCTGGACGGGGGGCATCGGCCCGACGGGGCTCTCGGTGGACGACCGCCGCGTCGCGTTCAACATCATCTCCGGGACGTCGATGTCGTGCCCGCACGTCAGCGGCCTCGCCGCCCTCCTCAAGGCGGCCCACCCCGACTGGAGCCCCGCCGCCATCAGGTCGGCGCTCATGACCACCGCGTACGTGGCCTACAAGAGCGGCGGGAAGCTGCAGGACGTGGCGACGGGGAAGGACTCGACGCCGTTCGACCACGGGGCGGGACACGTGGACCCCGTGTCCGCCCTCAATCCGGGGCTCGTCTACGATCTGACGGTGGAGGATTACCTGGGCTTCCTCTGCGGGCTCAACTACACGTCGTCCCAGATCAACACCCTCGCCCGGAGGAACTACACCTGCGACCCCAGCAAGAGCTACAGCCTGTACGACCTGAACTACCCGTCATTCGCGGCGAACTTCGACTCCACGAGCGGCGGAGCCACCACGATCAAGTACACGAGGACGCTCACCAATGTGGGCGCCGCCACGGGGACGTACAAGGCGTCGGCGTCGTCGGGCTCGGCCGGGCTGAAAATTGCGGTCGTGCCGGACACCCTGAGCTTCAGCAAGGCGGGGGAGAAGAAGTCGTTCACGGTGACGGTGACGGGGAGCGCGATGCCGGCGAGCACGAACGTCTTCGGGCAGCTGGAGTGGTCGGACGGGAAGCAGACCGTCCGGAGCCCGATGGCATTCAGCTGGGCTTAGAAGAAGAAAGAGATTTAGGGATTGAATTGGGTCACTCGCTCAAAAAGGAGTGCGTGAAATTCTAGGGAAAGAAAAGATTGGATTGACAAGGAGGCGTGTTCTTTTCTCCAGCAAAATAATATGCGAACCTGGAGCGCTAAGTGTTTCGATGTTTGACTGTCCTGTCCGAGGAACCAGAAAGGCATGAAATGTTAGCAAACAGGGGATTTTTTTTTTTCTTTAGCATTTTTCTTTTCTTTAATTTACAGTGTATAGCGTCGTTGACAGCATTATGTATTGGACTGTGCAAGTTCTTTAGCCTTTCGGCATCGAAAGCACTGAAGTTATATGGATGGAGATGACGGCAATTTGGCATTTTGGGCAACAGCCACGGCCTGCAAAAACCGAGACGGTCGGTCAGATGGAATGCTTGAATAACTGAGTGTCGGGTCGATAGCCATCATCGTCATCATCATCGGCCCAGGCAGTAAATAGGGCTAGGCAGAGGGCCCATCCGATAATGCGAGAGCGATAGTGGTGGGCCTGAATGAATTCAATTGATTTTTGGGGGGTGTCCATAAACTAGTAAGGGAAGGGACAAAGTTGGCGCTTTCAAGAACTCGGTGAGGTGTCTGTGCACCTTTACCTTGAACAGGACGTCGATTCGGATGGTTGTCCTAGAGAAAACCGCTCTCTCTATAACTTTTACGACATAATTCCTTAAAATAACCTATCAAAGTTTAGGTTCACTCTCAACTCTTGGCACGAAATCCCAATTTTAACACTTTTCAAAGCTACCCTGAAATTTTTTTTGTCGGAAAGGAAATATAAACTAAAACCGACCCGAATTTTTTTAGTTGGAACATGAAAAATACTAGTCATAGTTAAAGACCGGTTATGATAAGATAGTGGGACTTTTTCTCTTTCCAAGAGATAAGCATGATGGTGCTCTCTGCTCAAAATCTAGATTTGAATTATCATATTTGCACATCTTCTGGAGACATTGGAACTGCCGCATGCCCGAAGAGTTCCCGGCGCCCATAATTATTCATAAGGAAACTGAGAAAGTGGGACTTACTAGGTCGAAAAGTGTTACTTCTTTAGAACAGAACAAAATCAAAAGAAAAGAGTACAAGCAATGGGAAGATCAAATCCTGGGATGACACGTGGGTCGTGGGTGTCCCATCCGACTCACACGTGTCCCACACGTGGCAAGCCATCCGGCGAGAGAAACGGACAAGGAATGGGACTTCATCCACAGAAAGAAACCTCCATTACAAATGGCCATCATTTGCTTCCCATTCCTAGTCTATTGCAGAGAGAAAGAGAGAAAGAGGACGAGTCGAAACTCAAAGCAAGAAGAAAAGGGACCTAGATGGAGAAGCAAGAGGCGCATCATCAGGAGGGAAAGAGAGGCCAGGCCGAAGAGGGGAAGAAGCAGCCGAGCCTGGAGGGGCTCCCGATCAAGGACAGCCCTTACATGCAGTACAAGGACATGGAGGACTACAAGCTCCAGGGCTACGGCGCTCAGGGCCACCTGGAGCCGAAGCCCGGCCGTGGCGCCGGCACCACCGACGCCCCCACCATGCCGGGCAGCGCCGTCTCTTCCGAGGCCGAGCTCGCCCCGGCCGAGGCCGCCCATCGTCAGGGAGTCCTCAAGTAGTAGGAACGTCTGTGATCTTTACGTGTTTGTGGAACACAGAGAATGCTAGTGGTTTTCTTTCTTTTGCGACGCTTATGATGATGAATAAACATTCGACATTGGCCATTTCCTCATTAGATAAGCGTTTGGATTTGTCAAATCTTTCGCATGTACATAAGTGTTGGGCGATCGTGAGGAGGAGAGGACAACGAGTGGAGGTGGGGGAGGTTGTTTCTGTCTCGGGCATTCGGGAAGGCCCATGTCCATCCTTCCTCTCCAGAAGCACCGCACGTTGCTCCCTTGAAGTAGCTCCCACCATGAATGATATTTAGCTCCACCGTCTTCGTTTTGTCCGCTTCCTCTCTCTTTTTCAACGACGAGAAGAGAACGTCACCAAGTACAAATTTTTTGCTTTTTATATATTCGATCGATGCTGAATTTTACTTCGTGGGTAATTCTTAAGGATAAAGGTGAATAATTTTTTTACTTGGGCGTGTTGGGTTGGGACGAGGAGGAGGAGGAGGAGGTGGGGCAGGGTGGGGGAGAATGGCGCCATGCCGTGTAAGCCACGGACACGTGGTGGCAGGAACGGGAAGAGGAATCATCTCATACAACGCACAGACAATCCCCCTCCCCCAACCCATGTGACGCTCTCTCTCCTCCTCTCTCCTTCTCGCTCGTGCTTCGCCCATCGAAGGGGGGGCACATATCGAAGCCCTTTCTCAAGTACGCACGACCCAATTGGGCGAGAAAGGAGGGGAAAGAAAAGGAGAGCAAAGTAGGCGAAAAGGGGGGAGGGAAGATAAGGGAGCGGGAGAGAAGAATCTTTGCTATTTCCGGTGGTCAGAAATTGTCTCCCCGAGTGCGCGACTCCGCACCCGTCTCTTTCCTTCCACGCTCGAGAATTCAATCGTTTTTAGACCGACCACCCCACCCCCACTACAATCATCTCCTCCGCCACTTCGCCACCCCCAACCGTTTCACGGGCAAACACAGATGGATAGAGAGAGAGAGAGAGAGAGAGAGAGAGAGAGCTGCATGTGTTATGGCAAAAGGTGGTGGTCCTGCAAAATAGTGTTGGAGAGTAGGCTTTTCTTCAGATTCTTTATTTCGTCTTTCTTTCTGGACATTTTATAATAATGGAAATATCATTCATGGTGTTTACTTTTAAGATTTATGTTTACTTTTCTTCTTTTCTTGCTTTCTACACATACAAATGTCTATAGCTAAATCTTGTCTCGAGAATTCATGGTGATTTTTTCCTTTTTTGGAACTTCCTTTGCTCTCGTCGAGAACAAGATCCTCGCTCGTGTAAAGTTCATGTCAATGGATGGAAAGGGTGTCGCTACTTCAATTTTACTTCTTTAATGTCTTCCGAGTGCAGTTCTTTTATGTACGGATGAGTTTTCCCTTACTTTTTTGTTGAATCTGATGGTTAAAATGAAGAAGTGGGACGACGTGGATTGCCATACTTTGAATGGTTTAGAGCACAAATTACGTGACACTTTTAAGGTACCTAATATTTTCTTGTTGGTAAGAGTTAGATCAATGACACAATGCAGTTGTACAACACCAACATATTTGCTTGTTCATTAAAATTTCTTTTCTTCGCGGCTTCTTCACATCTTTCATATCCGCCTATAGTTCAATCTTTCCATGACCGTAATCTTTTTAACGCAATTGTGACCCATTGGAAACACAGCCCATTGGAAACACGGTAAACATAAATCTTAAAGAACGCCAAATTCAGAGCAGGACTTGCAATATCCAATTTGCGAAAAAGAGAAACTTTTCTCAATTTACAAATCAAGTAATGGTCATGGGACTATATAAAACCACTCTCCATGCGCATGAAAAATTTTGATTTACCAAAAGTCTTTCGTTTTGTCTTTCATTTTCAAAGATATTGTTTCCAATTCATATATAGTTTTCACTCAGTTGCAAATGCTCAACTCAGTCATGTTTTAAAACCCAAAATGCCACGGCGGAGGCGGATATAAGCTCAGGATGCAACTGGTGGGGGCACTTAGGGGTGAGAGAGAGAGGAAGTGGTTCCTGGAGGTGGTGGCAGTGGAGGTGACGTGGCGAAGGTGTTGGATTTGAGCTCGGATGCCATCGGTGGGGCTATTGGGAGCGACGAAGAGAAAGTGGCTCCTAAAGGCAACAATGAAGGCAGAGGAGACGTGCCGAAGATGGCAGGTCGAAGCTCGAGAGGACAGGGCTTTTGGGAGGGAGAGTAAGGGAGAGTATTTTGGAAAAAATGAGAGCAGGCTTCTTTTTCTAGGAAGATGCATAAGAGAGTAGAGAGAGTGTCCTTTAATTGAAGAAAGAGTAGGGGGAGGGGCTCAATAACGACATGGATACGCGACATGCGATACGATATGATATGACATTGTCGATACGTCACTTCTAAAAAATAAAGAATTTGATATGTTATATATTAAATAAATATTTTTCAAAAAATTAATTTGATTCAAATTTATAAATAAATAAATAAATATTTAACTTTAACAAAAAATATCGATGAAACTAGTAATTAACAAAAAAATTAGTCAGAACTTATTTAAATAAATTTATGATATTCTATAATGATCAAAATTTATTATTATTTAACATTTAATAGTTTTATATTTCGAAATCATTTTTTAGTCTCGTTTACTTTTTATTTTACCAACCCCACCCCTCCAAAAAAATATTATTTCAATGTTTTTATTTTCTAACCCGAAAAATCCCCCCACTCATTTATTTCACTCCCTCCGTCCCGCGTCCCTTATTTTTAGGTCGGCAAACAGCAGCGCTTGATTTACTATTTCATATGAGGACATATTACACTAAGAACAACAGTGCATAAAAGATCAAATAAAGCAGGGGGTTGGATATCCAGTTGGGTGGTAGAGTATTGGTTCGACAGACCTTAGCTGTCGAATTCGCGATGGATATCCTGTTAGGTGGTAGAGTATTGGTTCGACAGGCCTTAGCTGGCGATTTGAGCTACAGCTGCAGTGGGGCCAGGGAGAGGCCTGGAAGACTGATCGATTGCACTTCCCAACTGGGTTCCCTCCGCTCACTCCCTTCACGCCACGTCCCTTCCCCCACCCACCCCCTCCCCCAAATTCAAACTCCTCCGCTCACTCCCTTCACGCCAAGTCCCAATTTTTTATATTTTTCTTGTTAAAAGCCTAAAACTAAAAGACAAGCAAACTTAAAAACCCTAGCAGCCGAGGCCTCCTCCTCCTCCCACGACATCTTCTTCGTGATCTTCGCCCACTCTCGCAACCACATGACAAATCCGACACGCGTCGACACGCGTTTATGCTGTCTTCCTATGGGCTAAAACACGGAACTTGCGCGATGTTTTCTCACCCACTGATCCCTCTCTCTCTCTCTCCCCAATCTGTTCAAATCTTTCACCCTCCTCCTCTGACTCGCTCGCATTCTGCCCTTCTGTAAAATCTGTAGAGTCCCCCTTCTCTGCCTTCATCTTCCTTTCACCGGAAAAGCAATGGGGATTCTCCATCTTCTTCGTCTGTTTCTTGTTCTTGTTCTTGTTCTCGGTCTGGGCCTGCCCTCTTTCCGTGCCCTGCCCTCTTTCCGTGCCAGTGGGAATGGAAATGGCCAGCAGCAGCAGAGGGAAAACTACATCGTCCAAATGGCCAGATCCGAAATGCCGGCAGACTTCCCCCACCCCAGGCACTGGTTCCGCCACACCCTCAGGTCCGCCACCGGTTCGGCCCGGATGATCTACTCCTACGACACCGTCGTCTACGGCTTCTCCGCCCCGCTGACGGCGGAGGAGGCCAGTCGGCTCAGGGGCCTGCATGGGGTCATCTCGGTGCTGAAGGATCTCCAGTACAAGCTCAGCACCACCCGGACCCCCGAGTTCCTGGGGCTCGACAAGATCAGCGCACTGCTCCCGGAGTCGGACTCGGTGAACGAGGTCGTCGTCGGGGTGATCGATTCCGGGGTTTGGCCCGAGAGCAAGAGCTTCGACGACACGGGGCTGGGGCCGGTCCCGAGCGGGTGGCGCGGCGCGTGCGAGCCCGGCACCAACTTCACGGCTTCCAACTGCAACCGCAAGCTCATCGGGGCGCGGTTCTTCTCCAAGGGGTACGAGGCGACGAAGGGCCCCATCGATGTCTCGAAGGAGTCGAAGTCGCCGAGGGACGACGACGGCCACGGCACCCACACGGCGTCGACGGCGGCCGGGTCCGCCGTCGAAGGCGCCAGCCTCTTCGGGTACGCCTCCGGGACGGCGCGCGGGATGGCCACGCGCGCCCGGGTCGCCGTCTACAAGGTGTGCTGGCTCGGCGGCTGCTTCGGCTCCGACATACTGGCGGCGATGGAGAAGGCCGTCGACGACGGCGTGAACGTCCTCTCGCTCTCCCTCGACGGCGGGAATAAAACGCACTTCTACCAGGACAGCGTCGCGATCGGCGCGTTCGCGGCGGCGGAGAAGGGCATCTTCGTCTCCTGCTCCGCCGGGAACGCCGGCCCGAGCTCCATGAGCCTCTCCAACGTGGCGCCGTGGATCGCCACCGTGGGCGCGGGCACACTGGATCGGGACTTCCCCGCTTACGTCACCCTCGGCAACGGGAAGAACTTCTCGGGGGTGACGCTGTACAGCGGGAATTTCAAGGGGACGCTTTTGCCCTTCGTCTACGCCGGTAATGTCAGCAAGGCCACCAACGGCAACCTCTGCATGAAGGGCACCCTGGACCCGCCGAAGGTCAAGGGCAAAATCGTCCTCTGCGACCGCGGGGTGAACGACCGGGTCGAGAAGGGTTCGGTCGTGAAGCTCGCCGGCGGCGCCGGGATGGTCCTCGCCAACAACGCCTCGGACGGCGAGGACCTGGTGGCGGACGCCCACCTCCTCCCCGCCACCGCCGTGGGGGAGAAATCCGGCGACGCCATCAAGAGTTACCTGTTCTCGGACTCGAACCCGACGGCCACCATTCTCTTCAAGGGGACCAAGGTGGGGATCCAGCCGTCGCCGGTGGTGGCGGCGTTCAGCTCGAGGGGCCCGAACTCCATCACGCCGGCGATCCTGAAGCCCGACATGATCGCGCCGGGAGTCAACATCCTCGCCGGCTGGACGGGGGCCATCGGCCCGGCGGGTTTCGAGGTGGACGACCGCCGCCGCGTCGCGTTCAACATCATCTCCGGGACGTCGATGTCGTGCCCGCACGTCAGCGGCCTCGCCGCCCTCCTCAAGGCGGCCCACCCCGACTGGAGCCCCGCCGCCATCAAGTCGGCGCTCATGACCACCGCGTACGTGGCCTACAAGAACGGCGGGAAGCTGCAGGACGTGGCGACGGGGAAGGACTCGACGCCGTACGACCACGGGGCGGGACACGTGGACCCCGTGTCCGCCCTCAGTCCCGGGCTCGTCTACGATCTGACGGTGGACGATTACCTGGACTTCCTCTGCGGGCTCAACTTCACGTCGTCCCAGATCAAAAACGTCGCCCTCCTGGCGCGGAGGAAGTACCACCACTGCGACCCCAGCAAGAGCTACAGCCTGTACGACCTGAACTACCCGTCATTCGCGGCGAACTTCGACTCCACGAGCGGCGGACCCACCACGATCAAGTACACGAGGACGCTCACCAACGTGGGCGCCGCCACGGGGACGTACAAGGCGTCGGCGTCGTCGGGCTCGGCCGGGCTGAAAATTGCGGTCGTGCCGGACACCCTGAGCTTCAGCAAGGTCGGGGAGAAGAAGTCCTTCACGGTGACGGTGACGGGGAGCGCGATGCCGGCGAGCACGAACGCCTTCGGGCAGCTGGAGTGGTCGGACGGGAAGCAGACCGTCCGGAGCCCGATGGCATTCAGCTGGGCTTAGAAGAAGAAAGAGATTTAGGGATTGAATTGGGTCACTCGCTCGAAGAGAAGTGCGTGAAATTCTAGGGAAAGAAAAGATTGGATTGACAAGGAGGCGTGTTCTTTTCTCCAGCAAAATAATATGCGAACCTGGAGAGCTAAGCGTTTCGATGTTTGTCTGTCCTGTCCGAGGAACCAGAAAGGCATGAAATGTTAGCAAACAGGGGATGTTTTTTCTTTAGCATTTTTCTTTTCTTTAATTTACAGTGTATAGCGTCGTTGACAGCATTATGTATTGGACTGTGCAAGTTCTTTAGCCTTTCGGCATCGAAAGCACTGAAGTTATATGGATGGAGACGATGGCAATTTGGCATTTTGGGCAGCAGCCACGGCCTGCAAAAACAGAGACGGTCGGTCAGACGGAATGCTTGAATAACTGAGTGTCGGGTCGATAACCATCATCGTCATCATCATCGGCCCGGGCAGTAAATAGGGCCAGGCAGAGGGCCCATCCGATAATGCGAGAGCGATAGGGGTGGGCCTGAATGAGTTCAATCGATTTTTGGGGGGTGTCCATAAACTAGTAAGGGAAGGGACAAACTTGGCGCTTTCAAGAACTCGGCGAGGTGTCTGTGCACCTTACCTTGAACAGGAAGTCGATTCGGATGGTTGTCCTAGAGAAAACCGCTCTCTCTATAACTTTTACGACATAATTCCTTAAAATAACCTATCAAAGTTTAGGTTCACTCTCGACTCTTGGCACGAAATCCCAATTTTAACACTTTCCAAAGCTACCCTGAAATTTTTTTGTCGGAAAGGAAATATAACCTAAAACCGACCCAAACTTTTTTAGTTGGAACATGAAAAATACTAGTCATAGTGAAAGACGGGTTATGATAAGATAGTGGGACTTTTTCTCTTTCCAAGAGATAAGCATGATGGTTGGTGCTCAATGCTCAAAATCTAGATTTGAATTATCATATTTGCGCATCTTCTGGAGACATTGGAACTGCCGCATGCCCGACGAGTTCCCGGCGCCCATTATTATTCATAAGGAAACTGAGAAAGTGGGACTTACTAGGTCGAAAAGTGTTACTTCTTAGAACAGAACAAAATCAAAAGAAAAGAGTACAAGCAATGGGAAGATCAAATCCTGGGATGAGACGTGGGTCGTGGGTGGCCGCCCATCCGACTCACACGTGTCCCAGACGTGGCAAGCCATCCGGCGAGAGAAACGGACAAGGAATGGGACTTCATTCACAGAAAGAAACCTCCATTACAAATGCCATCACTTGCTTCCTGTTCCTAGTCCATTACAGAGAGAGAGAGAGAGGACCAGTCGAAACTCAAAGCAAGAAGAAAAGGGTTCTAGATGGAGAAGCAAGAGGCGCATCATCATCAGGACGGAAAGAGAGGCCAGGCCGAAGAGGGGAAGAAGCAGCCGAGCCTGGAGGGGCTCCCGATCAAGGACAGCCCTTACGTGCAGTACAAGGACATGGAGGACTACAAGCTCCGGGGCTACGGCGCTCAGGGCCACCTGGAGCCGAAGCCCGGCCGTGGCGCCGGCACCACCGACGCCCCCACCATGCTGGGCAGCGCCGTCTCTTCCGAGGCCGAGCTCGCCCCGGCCGAGGCCGCTCATCGTCAGGCAGTCCTCAAGTAGTAGGAACGTCTGTGATCTTTACGTGTTTGTGGAACACAGAGAGTGCTAGTGGTTTTCTTTCTTTTGCGACGCTTATGATGATGAATAAACATTCGACATTGGCCATTTCCTCATTAGATAAGCGTTTGGATTTGTCAAATCTTTCGCATGTACATAAGTGTCCCATGTCAACTACCACATTCATGTTATCTTCCTTGTGTAACGATGGAACGAGTTCCATGCTCTAGGAATTGAAGTTTTTATTTCCGCCCTAAACTTCTAATTTTATATCCTCAATAATTTTGGAGCTTGAACACAATAACCTTTTTTAAATCATAACTCCCAACATGTATCCGAATATGCATATTTTGCTCAATTTGATTTATTTATTGAGAAGAAGTAATGTATGGCCTACCTTGAAATAATGCATGTGCTTTCAATTCAATTCGCTCCAAATTGTTTATGGTTGCCTACTGTGTCGGATTAATCAGAATTTTGCTAAGGGTCTAGTTCTAAGGGAGGTGAACTGCTTTTGGCCTTTTCTTTTCCCTTTGCCCCCCTCTTACTATTCCCTATGTGCTTCTTTAACAACTTTTCTGGACTAGAGCTTACCGTTGTGAGAGCTCGTTTTATGCCTACTTCGTTCAATTGAAATCTGAAATCATGTGGTGGGGTCACGCATGTCAAGAGTCCATCGACAAAAATTGTAATGAGCAAATATTTATGCTTTGTGACATTGATGAATTTTACAAATAAAGTCACCATGCATGGTTTTTGTTCCTTTCTTGATGATTTTATACAGATATGAATCGAACCTATGTTGGGCATATGCTTCCTCAATGATTGCATAAGATTGACATTCCAATTTTTCCATGTGATCTCTCAATGATGGCTCTTACCGCAATAAGTTATGTTCCTATTGTCCTCATGCGGATAATGTATAAAATTGTCCTTAAAGTCATAAACCTATTATACTATAGCTAATTCAATCCTAAATCATTCAACTATGCGAATTCAAATCTAATTTTTTATTTTATTTTATGATTTGCTAATTTGGTCCTAAACTATTCAATTGTTACAATTTAATTATAATCATTTTGATGATTTGCTAATTTAGTCTTAAAATTTTTGACAATTTACCAGTTTAGTCTTTTCGGCCAATTATCAAAATAATAGGTTTAAGACTAAATTGATAAATTTGCAAAATGTTTAAGTCTAAATTGATATAATTGAAAAGTTCAAGACTAAATTGACAAATTGTCTAAATGTTTAGGAATAAATTGGTGCAGTTGAAAAGTTTAAAATTGAGTTAACTGCCGTACAATAGGTTTAGGAATTTTTGGACAATTATCCCCACGTTTTGCTATCCATTTTTTCCCTCAATTGAATCACAATCTCATTGATTGATGCCATTCTCAATGATGTCTATTACTTGGATTAATTAGATAAGGCAGCTGAAAAGGGCAATCAATTGGGTAAAGAAACAAAAACATGTTAGAAGATGAATATTTGTTATTGACTTCTCATGTCACTTTGGCGTGTATGATGTTGGAGTTTTAAAATGTAAACTTTTTGGTTGACATGACTTTCTTTTTCTTATTTGTTTTGAACAGTTATGCTCAGCTCACTAGATGAATTATAATTGGAGGGGCTTGATATTTCTATTAGTTGTAACATCTCATTGTAGGACATGGATGTTTGGTATTCAATTCATTCTTCTATTGGTTCGCAATATGATTTGACTCTTAACCTGTTTATACAATCTCCAATTCTCAATGGTAAAAGTATGGAAGATAAGCCTTTTGTGTTTGAACACATGCATCCATACACTCAAGTGTGTTTCATGTCATTCATTAGATAGTAAATACTTCTCAAGTAATTTGTTACCTGATCTATTAAATGGGAAAACAAAGTCATGATGTGATATCTTGTATTCAATTCCTTAAATCCTTCTTGCCGACCCATTAAAAAATCTCCCTTTTGATTGCAATGTTTGGAAAACATCATCCAACTAAGGAGACCTAGTTTCATGCCATCAACAAAAGTGGCGGTAAGAGGTAGGTGTTGCCCACATCTAAGCATCTCAGGTACTCCATCTTGCTTGAAGCATGTGAGGGATGCCAAAGCAACGGTGAGGGTTTATAATTGAGGGCTGGTTTCATCGAGACCCACCTAGGAACCAGACTGGATTGGGTGAATCCATAGAACCAATGGCTAGTTCTTGGTTCCAATTCTTTGGAATCAGTCGTTAGTGGGCCATTCTAGATTCTAGGGTGGGAACCGCCAACCCGGATTGTAACAACTCGGGCCCCGCTTTGTAATATTATTTGTTTTGGACACTGAGTCATCACAACTTTAAAATGCATTACACAGAGTAAAGAGGCACAAGCCTTTATAAACAAGCCAAAGACTCCCCTCATAAGTAATGTGGGACTAAAGATGGACCCCTTCCCCTTCCTTGCGTACGTTCGGAGACCGAGGCGCAGATGCACCGCCATCCCTCCTTCCCGTGCACCGTCGCTTGGGCTGTCACACGGATCATGTTTATCTCTATTGTCGCATAAGACGGTTGGCGTCCAAATCGGCAATTTCCAACCTAAATTGGTGCAATTTAAATTTTTAGGACTGAGATAGTATTAATGCAATAAGTACATGACCTTTTTTATACTTTTCCCCACATGCATCTCAACATCCATGTTTAGACAAAGTACCCATTATTGTTAATAAGTTATTTCTTGGAAATGAAGAGAAAAAAATGGATGAACAAATTAAAGCAAACGAAAGTGAGGTGGCAACCATGAAATGAGCCACATGTCAACTCTCCATAAGGTCCTCTACGGAGCACCAAGATACTATAATAGTACCAGATGAATTCAGTAATTCAACCCAAGAGAGAACGCACAAACTTCATATGATGTAGTATTTTCATTTGATATGAAAACAAAATTAAAAAAGAAAAACACTCAAAATCACTCGTAGATTTCCAGTTCTCACAACATCATCCACCAGTCAAACTATGACCTATGCAAAATAGAAATCTCAACTTTTCGCAATCCTTTTATGGTAAGAAGCGTCCAAAGGCTCTTGCATGAGAACTCATGGAAAGGCAACTGTACATGCACTAAATAATATCACTGAGATGTTGAAGCAGAAGATCCCATCCCAAGAATCCTCTATACATCGTCGCTATTCAAAGTCGTAAGGCTCTAGTTTTTATTGGAAGACAAAGTTGATACTGTAATATAGTTTATTTATAATATCCGATTACTAATGACAAACACCTTCAAATGAATAAGTGATAATATTTACTTAAAAAGTTAAGAAAAGAAGAGTGTTAGCATTGAATAAAAGGCTTAATAAAAATGAAATAAAAAGGAAAGAAGTATTTAGTATTCCCTAAATAGTTATTTGATCGTAGATACCTCGTAGCTAAGAAATTCTAAATGCAACATTAAAAGTATAAAATAAATGTGAAATGTCAAAAACAAAAATAATTTAAGAAGTAAGATCAAAGCGACTTGGCTGAGGGGGTGATGACTCAACAATCTTTAGGCAAGATAAAATATGGAGAATTTTGTTTGAGAAGTAAGGAAAATTTATTTTTGGAATTTGCTTTTGTAGAATGCCTCTTGAAAGAAAAAAGTTGGATGGTTCATTATAAATAATATTCCAACAGACGATTTTTTTGGTATCTCCTTTTATTATTTTTTTATTCGAACCTTTCTATTGAATTAGTTGGTACAAAATATGCTTATCGGCTTGGAGCATTAGAATTGTTCATGGGTTTTCGTTTCTATTTCTTTATTAGTAGAGAAAGCAAGTCAAGAAAGGAAAATTAGGAAAAAAACTAATTAAGGATACAAGATAGATTTTATGCCCCTTCCGCGGAAATTAGATGGGCAATAAATTATCTTTTGACTTTCCTTTTAATGTTTTTCTTTAATTATCACCGTCGCGTGATTCAAAAAAGTCATGGTCTAAAAGAGCAAAGTGATATACACACGAGATAAAGCTACAATCCGACCGGACAGTAAGGGCTTACATAGTAATATTCATCTTCATCGAATTTTCTATTTATTTTTAAATAAAAAAATAAAAATTCATTTCGTAACGTCAATTAATTTATCTATTTATTGAAATAGAAAAGTAATTGGAAATAAATTTAGAAAATAGTTAAGAGATAAAAAAGTCACTTCTTATTCTCAGGAATAATTTCTAAAAATAAATCATTTTTTTTATCGTTCATCTTTCTCATCATCTGCTGCCCTTGGTTGCTGGCGCCTACCTCCACCACCCCTTGCCTTTTGCTGCCTAGGGGTGTGCAACAGAACCGCCCGAACGGGGAACCAGCCGGACCTGGATCGAACCGGCTAGTTTTGGGTGGTTCCCACGGTCGGCGGTCCGGTTCCCGATTCCAAGGTGGGAACCGAACCGAACTGGACCGAACCAAATTTTTTAATATATAATTTATATACATAGAATTAATAAAATATATAAACATGATAACTTATTGCAACCAAAATTGCAATTTGAGATAGGAACCTCTTATATGGTCAAGAGACCATTAAAACCATTTTTGTTACTCTTTTATTTATAGAAAAAATCTCCTTGTTAGTAACATGGGTTTGTGACTTGAGTTCTCTGTTTTCAGGGTTCCTCGAGTGGTACTAGCAAGTTAGTTATCGAGAGAAAGAGGGAAAATAAGAGACTCTTTCTTTTTTAATTGATTTATTGGGGATTTTGTGATGAATGGTTGAATGATCCTTGTTTTGTGTTTTGTTCTGCCTGCTTGAGGAAATTAGATGATATACTCTTTAGCGAATAAGATTACAATTTTTTGACTTCTAGTGATTAAAATGTCCCCACGTTACTTGTTTATAGGATTACAATTTAAGCCAAGTCCAACCTTTAGCTAAATTGTTCATGGCCTTTATGGTTAAAGTTAAGCGTGAATCACACAAGTGAAGTTTGAATATTTTGCACGTGGGAACATGTGTGATTAGTTTCGTTGAATCGCCCAAGAACCGAAGAACCAAATTGGATTGATCGGTCCGGAGCGTGGTTACTCTTTAATGCAAAAAAGTCAGTCACTCCTTAGTGCAAAAAAGTAAAGCTAATTTTGTTGGACCGAACCGGACTGGACCGGAACCGATGGTCCGGTCCGGTTCCCAATCCTAGGACCAAACGGTCCGGTCCACGGTTCGCAATTTTGGGAACCGGTGCTCCCGGTCCAGTTTCCAGTTCCAAGGTGGAACTAGACCGAACTGGGAACCGATCACCCCTATCTGCTGCCCTTCTTCTCCACCTGCTTGATGAGGAGGAGCAAGAAGAAGAAAAGAGAGAAAAAAGAAAAATTTTAAAAATTATTAGAAATTAAAAGAAATTTGATGTTATAAAAAAAATTATGGATTTTACCAATGCATCCATATTTTTTATTTTTATTTTGAGAGTATAAATTTTATATAATTAATACAGAAATTATTATAGGAAAAATAAATAAATAAAGATTATTTCTAAAAAAATCATTTTTTAAAATAAAAATGTTACTAAATGCACTAAGCATTCTGCGGAAGCGCATCGACTTTCATCTCCTCTAATAGCCCCCTCTTCGAATATGAAAGGACAGTTCTTTCTAGGGACCTCTCACGCTCTCTCTTAAAAGAGACACAATTTCCCTTAAAGAAAAAAGAAAAAAAAAAGTGGGGCGTTCACGAAAAGGAAGGGGAGAGGGGAGACCACCATCTTCTTCTTTTTTTTTTGAAAAGATGGGAGACCACCATCTTCAGGCAGCATTTTTCTGGAAAAGAAAAAAAGGCGCATTCCCCACCCTTTCTCCTGAGGACTTATTTTCTATTACTATCTGCTTTTTATTAAATTAATTGGTGGAGAGTATGCTTTATGACTCGGAGCATCAGAATTGTTCGTTGGTTTTCGTTTCTATTTCTTTATTAGTAGAAAAAGCAAGTCAAGTCAACTGAGGAAAAGAAAGAAAGGACGCGTAAATTTTATGCACCTTCCGTGGAAATTATGCATGCAATGATTCACCGTTACTTTCTTTTCTATGCATGTAATAATGCACCTTCCGTGGAAATTATGCATGCAATGATTCACCTTTACTTTCTTTTCTATGCATGTAATAATGCACCTTCAGTGGAAATTATGCATGCAATAATTCACCTTTACTTTCTCGTGACTCGAGAAAGTCAGGGTAAAAAAGAACAGAGTGATATAGACAGGAGAGATAAAGGCTGCAACCCAACCAGACGGTAAGCATTCTGCGGAAGCACATCGACTTTCATCTCCGCTAATAGCCGCTTCTTTGAATCTGAAAGGGAAGTTCTTTCTGGGGATCTCTCACGCTGTCTCTTAAAAGACACAATTCCCATAAAAAGGAAGTAAGAGAAAAAAAAGGCAGGGCGTTCACGAAAAGGGAGGAAGCGGAGAGCACCATCTTTAGGGAGCATTTTCTGGAAAAAAAAAAAAAAAGGGCATTCCCCACCCTTTCTCCTGAACTCAACGGACCAGCCACCTCCACCATCTCCGTCCGACTACCTCCCGCCGGCGACTGCTCTCGCATTCCATTCCCGGAATCCTACCTCACTCCTTCACCGTCACCTGCTTCTTTACTCTCGCGAAAAAGGAAAAAAAAAAGCATCTTGGTCTTTCTCTACTTTGGGAACGATCGCCATTGAAGCCCCACACAAAACCTCGGATCCATAGCCGATCGACGCCGTCCGCCACCTCCAGAACATTGTCCGCTCGCTGCCATTCGTCGTCGCCGTCCCTGACCTCAGTGGAGTCGACTGAAGCCAGACACGAGTTTGGAGTCGCTATTCTCAACCTTCGCCGCCGATGATGCCCACGGAATCCAAGCCAGATAGGGCCCCACGATTGAAGGCTCGTTTCTTTCCCCTTTTTTTTTTTTTTTTTTTTTTGCCTCGTACCGCTTGATTTTAAAAGAGCAAAGCAAGCTCGCTGATTTCTCGAGTTCAGGTTTCAGCTCGAGCTCCGAATAGGTCCGTATTCGCTCTCCAACTCGCTGCCCATTACGTGTTTGGACAGATTCGAATTTGTTCCGTTCAATGCAAGATATGGTATGGAAAAATTTTGTTTGAAAAGTGAGGGAAATTTATTTTGGGATTTGCTTTTGTAGAAGCCCTTTTGAAAGAAAAAAGTCAGATTGTTCATTATAAATAATATTTCAACAGGCTTTTACCAAAAAAAAAATAATATTCCAACAGGCTTTTACCAAAAAAAAAAAAAAAAAAAAAAAAATCCAACAGGCTTTTACCAAAATAAGAATAATAATAATATTCCAACAGGCGATGTTTTGCGATTGACTCATGTATATTAACACTCGGAGCATGGGAGTTCTGCTAGTTTTCTTTTCTATTTGTTTTATTTATGAAAAAGACAAGTCAAGTCCGGAAGCTCCTATATAGGATGGTTCTGTGCACCTAATGCAAAATGCTGCCTTCTGTTAAATTAGTTGGTGGAGTATATGCTTATCGACTCAGAGCATCAGAAATGATCTTGGTTTTCGTTTCTATTTCTTTATTAGTACAAAGTGATATTCATATGAGAGATAGAGCTGCAACCTGACCAGACACTAAGCATTCTGAGGAAGCACATCAAACTTCATCTCCTCTAATGGCTACTTCTTCAGATCTGAAAGGGAGTTATGACGTCTTCCTGAGTTTCAGGGGTATGGACATCCGAAACAGCTTCCTCAGTCATTTCTATGCGGCGCTTGTCCAGAAAGGAATCTATAGTTATGTTGATAGCGAGGAACTTCGGAAAGGCGACTGTATAAAGCCGGCCCTTATGAAGGCGATTGAAGAGTCGTGTATCGCAATCGTCATTTTCTCCGAGAACTATGCTTCCTCACCGTGGTGTTTGGAAGAGGTGGCAAAAATCATGGAGTGCAAGGAGCAAAGAGACCTCATGGTCTTTCCAGTGTTTTACAAAGTGGATCCTAGAGAAGTGAGAACACCAAGAGAGAGCTACCGAAAAGCTATGGTTAAGCATGAGAGAAAGTTTGGGAGAGATTCAGAGACAGTGGAGAGATGGAAAAAGGCTCTCCTTGATGCGGGTAGCTTGTCTGGGTGGGATTTGAAGGATAAGTAAGTACTAAGTAGTGATTGATGCGACACTGCTTTGTTTTTCCATGAAAGTTAATTATGTTTGGAAATTGATGTATCTAGTACCTTTTCGAATTTTGTCAGAGATGAAGCAGATCTTATCAACAGAATTGTGCGGGAGATCTCTATGCAGCTGGACCGAAAACCGTTACACGTTGCCAAGCATCCGGTTGGAATACATCGACAATTGATAAAGCTGGAATCTATGTTAAATCTTGAGTCTCGTGATGATGTTCTCATGATAGGATTATGGGGACAAGGAGGCATAGGAAAAACAACACTAGCCAAAGCCGTTTACAATGATATATTCAAAAGATTTGAGGCTTCATGTTTTTTGGCAAACGTTCGTGAAACTTCAAAAGATTCCAAGGATTTAGTTCATTTGCAAGAAAAATTGTTGTCCGAGATATTAGTGGGAAAAGAATTAACAATGTTTAGTGTTGATGGAGGTATTAATTTGATGCAACGTAGACTTTGCCGCAAAAGAGTCCTCCTTGTTCTCGACGATGTCAATGACGTAAAACAATTAAATGCTTTAGCTGGAGGGCGTGAATGGTTTGGTAAAGGAAGCAGAATCATCATTACTACGAGAGATAACCATCTATTAACTGTCCATGGGATAGATGAAGATCATACCTATGAAGTTAAAACTCTAGATGGTTTGGAAGCTCTTGAACTTTTCAATAAACATGCTTTTCTTGGAAGTAAGGAAATAGTGATACGGACGGATCTTGTGGATAGTGCTTTGCATTATGCTAATGGACTTCCTTTAGCACTTGAGGTATTGGGCTCTTTCCTATGTGGTAGAAGAGAACAGGAGTGGGAAAGTGCATTGAATAAACTTGCTAAAAGTCCTGACAAAACCATCAATGATGTTCTCAAGTTAAGTTACGATGGACTAGAGGACTATGCAAAGGAGATATTCCTTGATATTGCATGTTTCTTCAAGGGGCGATCTATAGAGTACATCAAGAAAGTCCTTAACAGTTGCGACTTTAACACAGCTATTGGAGTACAAGTTCTTGTTGAGAAGTCCTTAATAACTAAAGAAGGGGAGAAAATACAGATGCATGACTTGATTCAATTGATGGGCATGGATATTGTTAAACAAGAATGTCGCGATGATCCTGAAAGACGCAGCAGGTTATGGCTTTGTGAAGATGTTTGTGATGTTCTCTCAGGGGATATGGTAAGTTTTGGTGGTTTAAACACTAATTTTACTCTCTTCTTCTTTGACTTCATATACTAATTGGAATGCAAGTTCTATAAATGCAGGGAGCAAATGCAGTAAAAGCCATAGTTTTGATTTTACCTGAGGTAGAAGCAATATCTATAAGTCCCAATGCTTTCACAAACATGAGAAGCTTGAGGTTGCTCATCATGATTAATGTGCATATCTCTTTTCAAGATTGTATCTGTCTTCCTAATAAATTGAGATGGCTTGAATGGCCCGAATGTCCTTCTTGGGTTCTAAAATTTCCCTTTGGCCCAAAGAAGTTAGTTGGACTTGATCTGCGCAAAAGCAACATTGAAGTCATGGTAGACCAATTTAAGGTGCGCATTCAAATGAATTGTCCTTATTTGCTTATCTCTTACATATCTATATCCGTATGCATATGATTATGATTATATATATGCATGTCTTATAGAAACATCTGCATCTATGAAAAGATGATGCTTGTTAATTATGCTTAAGAAACATCTGCATCTATGAAAAGATGATGCTTGTTAATTATGCTTAAGAAACATCTGCATCTATTAAATTGATTATATTTGATTAAATTCTTCCCGTTTTAGGGGAGTATTAAACACTTTCCTATGTGAATTTTATTGTTGATTCGAACAAAAGATACTTGCTAAAAAAATTCAATCTCATTTTCAAATGTTAGAAGTACCGAAATTATAAGAAGAATGGACTTATACGGTCAGTAACTTTAATACTGAAATTGGAACAAGAACTTATTGGTGAAATAATTTAACAATTGAATGGTGAACGTGCTTAGTATTTTAATAAACATGAACTGCCTAAGGATTCAGTTTGTATGCCTTTGAAATGATAGTTACTAAAAATGCTATCAAAGATTATATATTTTATATAAGAGACGAGCTTACTAGATTCTTTTCAAAATTGCATATGAAAATAGAATGAGATTTTTCTTGCTTATTTGCTTTAACATTGAAGCGAATGCACACTAAGTACTTTTGATTGAACCTCCCGTTGTTGTTTCTATAATAGAATGTAGTCGATAATGAAAAAGAGATATGTAGAAATCGTGTAGTAAAGGATCTTTAAAGGAGTTGAGTCTTTACTGTAAGTCAGCCCCAAAAGTCCCGTCTCTTTTTATTGTGCCGACCTAACCATAGATTTCTAGCAAGTACTTCTTTATTTTTAGGAGGAGGAATAAGCAGAACTCCAAGAAAGTTATCTTCATTTTTATGGATAAAATATTCATTTTCAAATATAATTGAGAGTTTATGCTTCTCCTTCCAATTATATAACACGTTCCCCTCCATTCCTTTCGATCGGGCCATTCGGTTGCGCCCTTACTCCATTTATTCCTAAGTGAGAAATCACAAGACGAAAAGCAACTCTCAAGGGAGATATGACCAGCCATTCCTTCTCCCGCTTTTTAAAATAAAGGCTTGTGGAGTACATTTCTATGAAGAGTCTTTCTTTATGGAGGCGCTAGCGCACCACATCTAGGACGCTGGTAGCACGCAATGGCTTTCACGCATGACTAATAAGGCTTTCTAAAGAGAAGTGAAAAAGGGGCTCGTTTTGCTAATTTAAATATATTTAAACCTAAATCTGATCTAAAGTTATGTATGTATTATATTTATATTAATATTTATACTACTGCACAAAGTAAAGGTGACCTTCCACAGGATCTCAATTTAATCCTTCCCCAAAATGTCTTGATTACTTCTTTTACAAATATTATATTCATAGAGAGGTGCGTAAACTAGTAATTTATTTGATCTCTTACATGTTTCACAATCTAAATATTAATTTTTTCTATGCTAAAATAAATTTCTTACTGCAAATTTTAATCTCGAAATATTTTACATATATTATATGTTTGGTATTGTATATTTACCAACAATTTATTTCCATTAAATATTTCTAATTTGGTGATTTTGCTCAATTTTTCAAATATCAATTTTTCAAATCTTGTGCATACTAGACAAACTTTGTGGGCTTTCAATTATTGCTGTCATGCTCGTCGGCCACACTGATGTCGGAACGTATTGAACGAACTAATAAATAAAAGGATTTTTCAATCTTAATGAAGTGAAAAAACCCCGCTACAGAGGATAGTAAGAGATAACCTTAGGAGGCTAGTCCAAGGATGCAGCACCCTCTTGATCACTCATGAATCAACCAAAAGGACAGAGAGAAAGACAAAGAAAAGATAGAATGAAACTTCATATAATAAATTCGTCGTGTTTACTATGAGAGACCAAGAGGGCACTTATAAGTTGGAGCCTAAGTTACCTTTGAGTAACCTCCAAGTAAAGAAAAATGAATCCAAAATACGAAATTCAAATAGGCTACAATATAATCACACTGTAATCGAGACTAAAGCAATCCTAAAAAATATAAAACAGGCTCAAAGAAAATATATTTTAGACTCATTATTCTTTTCCCAAGAAAGAATCTTGAAATCTTAAAAAGACCACTCCTCGAGGCCAACTTCATAGTGATAGATCAGCAACATTGAAACTAGTGGAAACACCATTCTCTCCACAAAGCTCACTTTTTTAGGCATTATTATCGATGCGTTCCAAAACTAGAAAAGAATCATCCGTAGCGCAAAGACTAGGTGGAAAGCGCTCTTCTCATGAATCCAGACAAAATCACCTCCTTTTAAAACAGCAGGCTTTTTCTATGTTTTTTCGCTTGACTGGATATTTGACAATTTGCTTCGCACTTCTCTTCCTCACGTAACTTATTGATTGTCTTAGCTCTTTCTCCATATTGGTTGTGGATAATGGGGTCTTTCGCTACACAACATAAGGGGTTGTCTTTGGAATATCATGTAGGCGCAAATTTCTCTAATATAAAGTTCAGCAACATATAACACATGAAGGGTCTACTACATTCAACAAAATGTGCGATTCTCAAAAATCGATCGACCAAGCACCATTACCTAATAAGAGATAACACGAAAGATTCCCGAGCCTCCACCGCCATTATGGCAGGTTTGCGTATCTCTGCATAAGATTGTAGATCCATCAAGTGCCACCTATGTTAGCTTAAATTCATGTCATAAATTAGATGGCAAAGGATTTGATCGTGGCTCATGTCCTCACCCTATAGGTTACCATCTCTCTCTGAATTTCATGTATTGTTTCTGACTGTACACATAGGAGAAGTGGCCACCCACTTAGTATTGGAATGATTTCTCTTGTATGTCGCTTGATAGAGCTTCAGTGTGTGGTGGAATTATGAGTATTATTCTTTTTTTATCTTCTCTTTTGGCCAAGGATCGCATGATAAACTCATATTTAAAAGGGAGAGGGAGTGCTCTCTATACACCATATGATCAACTAATTTCTGATCACACGGGGCTTGAATGATGATCAAGTGTTTTTCATTTAATATTTTTCTCTTCATTTTTTTTCCACAGGACTTTAAAAATTTGAAGTTCCTTAACTTCAGTGAATGTCCGTCAGTGGTTTGTATGCCGGACCTTGATTTGACTCCAAATCTCGAGGAATTGGATCTTCATGGGTGCAAAAATTTGGAGCGTGCTCATGAATCGGTTGCATATCATGCCAAGTTACGGTTGTTGAATTTAAAAGGGTGCTCTAACCTTTATCATCTCCTCAATGTGCTCCAATCCAAGAATCTTAAAGTTCTCAATCTCACTGGTTGCTCAAAGTTGCAAAGATTCCCGGATATTCCGAATAAACTCAAAGGCTTAGAAGAACTTTATTTAAGAGGGACTTCAATTGAGGAACTTCCTGCATCCATAGAAAATCTTGTCTCTTTGGAGAAATTGAATTTAATTGAGTGCAAGAAACTGGTAAACCTCCCATCTAGCATTTACAAGTTGTCAAATCTTGAGCGCTTGATACTTAGTGGTTGTTCAAAACTAAAAAAGTTTCCCATAAAGGAGGATTTGAGTGATCTGCATAGCAAGATGGGATTTCCTAAGCTAGTGATCTTAAGGCTTGAGGGATGCAATCTACTAGAAGGAGAGTTCCTAAAGAATCATTCATGTTTTCCACAATTAAGAGATTTGTATTTGTCCATACACAATTTTGCTCAGCTTCCAACGTGCGGGCATCTACATTATTTACTCGACTTGCGTGTTTGGGAATGCGTTCAGCTACAAAAGATTGGCAAGATTCCAGGGCAATTGCAGCGTTTATCGGCACTGAATTGTGAATCTCCAAGTAAAATTCCCTCCGACATGTGGGCCGTTAAGCAGATTGACGAACTACTGCTTAATAAGGTTAGACTCTCTCTCTCCCCCCGGGGCCCTTCCTCTTATGTTTGTGATTAATACGGAGTCGTGTACATGTATTGCTAACTATAGCTAAACTTGCCGACTCACTTAACTCATTGAAACTCCTATCTTTCAAGTGCCAAATTCGAAATACTGTCTTAACAATTTACATCTACAACAGAAAACTCATCCCAGAGAGAATTGCCACATTCTTCTACCTGGAGGAGAGATGCCGCAATGGTTGCTCCCGAATAAAGAGGGTTATATATCTTTCATGGCTTCACGGGACTTGTATAAGAAGTTGCTAGCATTAACAATCTGCATTGTATATCGAGTAAAGGAAGGGAAACGAAATGCCTCATATTGCTTACGTCTATACGTTAATGGCAAATATAAACAAATGGGGATAAAAAAACTTCCTTCGGTGCATTCGGATCATGTATGGCTTCGATATCTTAGAATAGAGAAGGTTTGGGGAGTAGACCCTTTTAGTCCAAATGACTGCAGTTCTTTCCAGCTTGGCATTAGAGTATTGGGTGGTGCAATTGTAAAAAAGTGCGGATTTCGATTAATATGCAAGTCATTAGAGGATGATTTGGAGGCTTTGTATCAAGAGGAAAAGTTGCAGGATCCAGATTTGTTCTATGAGATTTGGCATGATGATAAAGAAACAACCACAGAAGAAGAAAGTCACCTGGCACATAAGGTCTCTCTCTCTCCCCCTTCCCCCTCCGTGATTGTGGGGGGTGTGTGTGTTTGATATGGGTGCATTATGTTTGTATAATGCAAAAGCTGCAAATGCTAGTAAACAAAACCAGCTAATATATTGTGATTTTGCACCTGTATGTGATAGCTGTGGCGATTCCATGAAGACGATGAAATCTCAGAGGAAGACCATATATCTTCTGACAGAGAAGACGAGATCCTGCCTCGCTGCTTTGGCGACGTTATGATTGATCTCATGCCTAACTTCCCACGCAACGATATCACTGCTGACTTTTCAGTTGAGGTCTCTCTCTCCCTCCCTCCCTCTCCTCCCACCCCCACCCCCACCCCCCACTCCCCACTCCCCTGGGGCACGGACATTCATAAGTGCATGTGTTGGTTTGTTGGAGTCTATGATATCATGGCTGACTTTTCAGTTGAGGTTTCTCTCTCTCCCTCCCTCTCCTCCTCCTCCTCACCCCCCTCCCCTCCCCCGAATTCATAAGTTCATGTGTTGGTTTGTTGGAGTGTATGTCGGGCACACAATGTTTGTACAATGGGAAAACTGAAAATTCTAGACAAACAAACAAATCTAACATAAAGCGATTCTGCAGTTACATGTGATATGGGTGGCTACAACACTCGCAAGTGAATGATTTCATGAGTATTAAATTTAAGGCAAAGAAGGATCAATATGTTTAATTATTATAAAACTCCAGCTTTGGTTAAATTACGAGAAAAATTCTCAAATCCAACTCTTCTATTTGAACTAATTATCAACTTGTCTAACAATTTACTGGTATAACAGAGGTATCGCTATCCCATGATTCCTACTTTCTATAGAGATATTCTCCCCGGAGGAGATATGCCAGAGGAGTTCATCCTTGTTGAAGGCAGTACCATATCTTTCATGGTTTCACGGGACTTTTACGATAAGTTCCTGGGATTAGCTCTCTGTGTTGTTTTCAGTGTAGACAATGGAGAAAAGGAAATATTTTTCAACATCATGCCCCATGTTAACCGCCAAAGACGAAATGGGCTATCAGGGTCTCTCGGTTCATTTGATTCGGATCACATGTGGATTCAATATCTCAAACCAAATGTGTTGTGGGGAGTGTTGGGGGGAGTAGTTGATTTTCTTGAATTTGACGAGGATTGCTTACAATTTAGCCTCACACTCAGCATATTGGGTGGAACTGTGAAAAAGTTTGGATATTTGCTAAGATGCAAGCAAATGGATGATGATTTGAAGGCTGTGCTCGAAGACAATCAATTAGCTTCAATCAATGTAATGAAGTTCGGAGAATTCTTATACAAATTTCTCCCACGCCAAATGGAGGAAGCGGAACGCCTAAGGGAGGAAGCGAAACGCCAAACGGAGGAACTAAATGCTGCTAGTGATAGCAGTGACAACGAAACAAATTAAATGGGAAGAGGTGAGTGTAGTAGTGTTGGCATGTAGCTCTGAAGGAAGCAATCATTAAGCTTAAGCTAGCGAAACAAATTGAGGGTTGGCATATGTTTCCTGATATGTCGGAACATCTGTGTTTGTCGAAGTAAGAGATGCCATTCAGTTCAATCTCTAATGTCAGATTTGAAAAATGGAGAGAGGGTGACTTGGCAAACAAGACACTTCAATCCAATAGAATGTGGCATCATGTTTGGCTCAAATATTTCCAGCACGTGTAGTCAAATCATATCAATAAATGATATATCAGTGTTTTTCATTACTCATATTGGGTGGAGCTAACAAAAATACTAAATTGTATTGATTGGATAGATTTTAAGACTAGATTTCACTTTTTGAAAGTTTTGGAACTTTATCATACTTTCGCAGCAAATTTTACAACTTATGGAGTACTTATTTATAAAAAAGTTCCCCCAAGCATTGTTTCCCTTTACTTGGGTAATTTCAATTTTTTTGGAGGCAGAGTCTAGTATAATCTCATCTCGTTGGCAGGTATCCATTGATATCTATCTGTTTTTTTTCACCTCAAACATATTATGTTGTTCAAGTTGGCCATCCCAATCATTCTTACCCATCCAAACTTGTCTCTTCTCGATGTCCATGCATTTAGTGTAGACTTGTCCAATAAATTGGCGGTAAGTTAGATCTAGGATTCTTACCCTCGAGGTTAACATCGAAAGCATTACCCGAGAGAAGGCCATCCCATGCGGAAAATCCCGTTCTTTTGGGCTAGGGCATTTCATCATACCATCAAGGATTAGGTCGCCAGCTAATTGGCTCACTTGTCAGCTGAAGGCTTTATTTAATTAAAGGGCTTAAGGCCCTGTCCGCCCAAGCTGGGCCCAGAAAGCCCGGCCCATGGGAATAGGGCCCGTGGATAGAAGGGGGTATAAAGGGAAGAGAGAGAGAGAAAAAGATACCGTTTTGTTAAAGGAAAAGACGTACGTTTTTCTCTCTCAACGCTCTCCCTCCCTTACGTTGTTCTTCAAAGCAAACAAAGTGAAGTGCTTGAAGGAATTTTGCCCCCGGATCGAACAGGACCGGATTTTCTTCCTCCATTGGCGTCGGTGTCTAATCTGTGGATTAAAAGGTACGCTCGACTCTGTGGTGTGCTTTAGGATCGGTGATACGTGTCGTTTTCTTGGGCTTCGCTTCCGCATTGATTTAGGGGTTCGATTTAGTGTCGAATCCGGTGTTTTGGGGATCTGTTATTCCCAACATTGGTATCAGAGCCCTAGTTCACGTTTTCCCGATCAATTTGATGTGTTTTGGTTGATTTTTCGCAAAAAGGAAGTTCGGCCGTACGGATTGGGGCGAGCAATCCCGACACCCGAGACTTCTTCGGCCATTTTCATGAGTTTTCGAATGTCAAAACCAAATTCGAAAGCACTGGGAGAAAGACGACGTCGAGACGAGTTCGGAGATGCCTCGAGCGCCGACGGAGACGCCGCACGCGCCCACACGCGCGGCGGGAAGGCGCGCGCGTGGGCGCGACGCGCCGGAAGAGCTCGATCGCCAGGCGCGTGTTCCGCACGCGCCGGTCGGCCAATCGTGCGCGTCGCGCGCCGCCGGCCGGCGAACCGCACGCGCCGGTCCGCGGGCAGCGTCGTGCCGCGTCGCATGACGTCACCCAACGGTAAATAACCGCTAGGGTGACGTCATCGATGACGTCAGCAATGACGTCGGTTCACCGACCCGACGACCCGACCCGGAACCCGACCCGACCCGTCCGCGGACAGGCACGCGCCCGGCACGTGCCGGATGACGTCTGCGTGACGTCACCCTGCGCGCGTGCACGGCACGTGCGGTCGATCCGTTCGACCCGGTCCGACCGGCCCGAGCGGTCCGACCGGCCTGTCCGGTCCGACCGGTCCGGCGACCGACGACCGTTGACCGTTGACCTCCGTTGACCGTTGACCGTCGACCGTTGACCTCCGTTGACCGTCGACCGACGACCGTTGACCGTTGACTTTTACCGTTGACCGTTGACTTTGACCGTTGACCAAAAAAAAAAAAAAAAAAAAAAAGAGGAAAAGAATGTGTTTCTTTTTCAATTAAGTCTATGAGGATTATATGTAATCCCTTATTTGTTCTGCATTTGTTGCAGGAACAATGCCTCCCCTGAGGGTGCGCACACCTATTCGCGCAGTTACCGATGAACAAAAGGAAAGGCTGTCTAAGCTGATAGCTGAGCTGACTGATCATCGATGGGAGAGCGGTGACTTAATTGATCACATCCTTGAAGTCAACGCGAAAATTCAACAGGTCATATGGAATGGTCGTCCTATGTCACAGTCAGAGATGGTGCGATTTTTCATAAACACTCTTCCACCCGAATGGCAAGATGTGTTGAATCGCATATGGGATGTCAACGGAGCTGCTTCCTATAAGAAAATTGTGATGGATTTTGCAAATGAATATTACTGTATTGTTTCAAGGGAAAAGATCAAGAAATTGAAGAAAATAGGATCTTTCCCAGTTCGTGTGCTGACTTGGTGTTAGTTGTATTGGCTGATGTATGTTAAGTGTGCTTTGTGGACATATAATGTATTGTTTACTACCCGATTGTCATTGATGTAACAACTGATATGTTAGTTATATTGATTGAAAGCATTATTGTTTTATTGAAATTCAATTATCTGTTGCTTTCATTATTTCTTTGGTTCTTTGTGGGTAATTAGCTATGGGTAGTTATAGAAGTTTTTTGTAGCTTCATAGAATTGATTTTGCATATGACAATCATATTGATGATAGTTTTAAGTTAGGATTTTTGGAGGATGATTGGAAACGTAGTGACATTTTGATTCTGAAGCCTTACTTGAAATTATTTATTAATATGATGGGTCTATGCAAATAGGGATGCATAAATGATAGGCATTAATAATTCGTGCATGTTTTGTCCGATTTGTTCGGATCAATGGCTTCAGCTACAAAGAGCATAGTTGCTGAGCTGAACAAAGGTGAAAAGCTCAATGGAGACAACTATGAGATTTGGCAAATGAAAATCCAAGTATGTCTTTGGAAGAGCAAGAAGCACTTGAGGCTCTTGTCATGACCATGGTTGAACCCGAAGATGGAACCACCGAGCAAAGACAAAAGGACAAAGAAGCTTTTCTCGTGTGGAAAAGAATGAACTCTCTAGCTCGCATCACGTTTGCTGAGCAGCATGGAAAATGACGTCATGCGAGAGTTTCGGCGTTTTGACAATGCCAAGGAAATGTGGGAGGCATTGGAAGCTAGATTTGGTCACACTTCGGTGACTAGGCGAGGCAGCTCACTATCGGGTTTGACTCCTATAAGAAGCCTCATGGTCGACCATGAAGCAACATCTTAGAAAGATGTCAAACATGATAACCGAGCCGAGAGACGCCGGCCATGTCCTCACGGATGAGCAGCAAGTCCAAGCGTGATTCGTTCCTTGCCTCGAGTTGGGAGCATATGAAGGTGCACCCGACTCATAATGAAAACATCAAAACCTTTGAGGATGCAATGCGTCATCTTGAGCTGGAAGAGGACCGCTTTGTTGGCGGCTAAGCGGATGCTGAACTTTATCATGCTAGTTCTAGCTCAAATGGAGCTTCGAGCTCCAAGCGCAAGCGCCCTAGCTGGTTTGATAAGGGGAAAGGCAAGGAAGAAGCTGGTCCTTCAGGGAAGAAAGCCAAATTTAACCAACATGCTAGAGGAAAGCGTCCTCACATGAAGAAGTTAGCAAGGGTGAAATGCTACAACTGTGACAAGAAGGGTCACTATGCTCGCGACTGTCGTGAGCCAAAGAAGGTATGCACCCCTTGTACTTTTCAGAACTTTGCTTATGTGTCGAGTTCGTGTTTCTAACGAGTCTAATCCTTTGTGGACTGTGGATTCGGGAGCGACGGACCATGTAGCGAAGGATAGAGGATCCTTCGTGGAATTCCGACGAATACCAACCGGAACTAAGTGGATCTATGTGGGAAACAACTCCAGCTGAAGTGAAAGGAATTGGCACATGCCAATTGAATATGCGTGGTGGACGCACCTTGTTTCTTCATGATGTATTGTATGCTCCGGAGATTCGTCGGAATTTAGTGTCCGTATTAATGTTGGTTAAATTAGGTTTCAATATAAACTTCGTAGTAGAGGTGTGAATTTGTTTTTGGAGACAAATTACTATGGTTGTGGCTATTTTTTGGATGGTTTTATTGTATTGGATATTGAGTATATTAATGCAAATGTTTGTTATTCCCTTATCACATCTTCTAATAAATATGATAATGATGTGAATGTGTGGCATGCTAGACTTGGTCACATTGGCCAACAGCGTATGAATAGACTAGCCAAAGAGGGCTTGTTGGGCAATATTGAAAAAGTCGATTTGTCCATATGTAAGCATTGCTTAGAAGGGAAAACGACAAGAAAACCATTTGGAAAAGGAAAAAGAGCTGAATTTCCTTTGCATTTAATCCATTCGATGTCTGTTGTCCAATGAATGTGAAAGGAAGGCATGGGGCTGTTTATTTCATCACCTTTATTGATGATTATACTCGATTCGGATATGTCTATTTGATTTCTCATAAGTCTGAAGCAATAAGTTGTTTCAAAAGGTTTATGAACCTGGTAGAAAATCAATTAGACAAGAAAATAAAAACATTGAGATCCGATCGAGGTCGAGAATATTTATCTGATGAGTTCAGAAAATTATGTGATGAAAAAGGAATAGAAAGACAGTTGTCTATTCCGTATACTCCTCAACAAAATGGTGTTGCGGAGAGAAGAAACAGAACCCTACTGGAAATGGTTAGGTCTATGATGGCGCATGCTAACTTACCTATCACTTTTTGGAGTGATGCATTGTTAACTGCTGCCTATATACTTAACCGGGTGCCTTCCAAATCAGTTACTTCCACTCCATATGAGTTATGGATAGGTGGAAAACCGGACTTAAGTTTTCTTAAGCCATGGGGTTGTGCTGCCTACACACATGAGTCCTCTCACAAATTTGGGAAATTAGGTCCCGAGAGGAAAGAAGAGTATTTTCATAAGATACTCGAGAACACTCAAAAGGGTATGTGTTCATTGGTGAGCAGGAAAGTGGGAGTGTAACCGAATATGAATCACGAGATGTCACATTCTTAGAGGATGAGTTTCCTAAGAAGGGCGAAATAGGGGAAGATCACTCCCTATTTGAGACTTTGGATCAAGATAATGATATTGGTGGAGTTCATCCAAGTGGGAGCGTAATAGGGAATGATGTGCAAAGTGTACAATCTCCCGTAAGGCGAACAAGTCGCCAAAGTATTCCCCGTCGACGTTTTGACATTGAAGGGGAAACTTTTATGGTTGCTCCACAAGATGAGGATGAGCCAAGAAATATCAATGAGGCTCAAGTGCCCTAGTAAAGAAAAATGGATTCGTGCAATGGAAGAGGAAATGGAGTCAATGGAATCAAACCAAGTCGGGAACCGGTTGATCTTCCAAAAGGACGCAGAGCTATTGGGAACAAATGGGTTCTCAAAATAAAGCGAAAGGCTGATGGCTCGATAGAAAGGCATAAGGCTCGCCTTGTGGCGAAGGGGTATAATCAACAGGAAGGAATTGATTATGAAGATACGTTTTCTCCGTAGTGAGATTTACCTCGATTCGCATTATTCGGCAATAGTAGCTAGTCGGATCTTGAGTTACATCAAATGGATGTAAAGACTGCTTTCCTCAATGGAGAATTAGAGGAAGAAATATATATGGAACAACCTACTGGTTTCATAGTGAAAGGCCAAGAAGAAAAAGTATGTCGACTTTTGAGGTCGATATATGGTCTTAAGCGATCATCAAGACAATGGTATATACGTTTTCATAATGCCATAGTGGCATATGATTTTACAATGATTGATGAGGATCATTGTGTATATATCAAAAGATCCAAGGATCAATTTGTGATCATATCATTATATGTTGATGATATACCGATTGCCGGAAGCAATATGGAGTTGGTTAATACTTGTCAAGAGATGGTTGTCTTCTAACTTTGAGATGAAGGATATGGGTGAGGCTGCATACATTCTTGGAGTTAAGATTTCGAGGGATCGTTCGAAGAGATCGTTGTCTCTTTCGCAAGAAACCTATATAAATAAGGTTCTTGAACGATTTCGTATGCAAGACTCGTAAACCCATAGACACTCCTATTGCAAAAGGTGAAGGATTGAGCCATAGACGTGTCCGGGGACTCCACAAGAGAAGGAACAGATGAAACATGTTCCTTATGCTAGTGCTGTTGGAAGCTTGATGTACGCTATGATGTGTACAAGACCCGACATATGTTTTGCGGTTGGAATGGTGAGTAGATACCAATCCAACCCGGGTCCAGACACCGGAAAGCCGTGAAGAGAATACTAAGGTATCTCGAAGGGAACCGCTGATTTCAAGTTGAATTATCAAGGAAAGGATCTGCGACTTGAAGGCTATTCGAGATGCTGATTGGGGAGGAGATTTAGATGAAAGAAAATCTACCTCGGGTTTTGCTTTCTTGCGAACAATGGCGCCATATCATGGAGCAGTAAGAAGCAAACGTGCATAGCCTTGTCCACGATGGAAGCTGAGTTCGTGGCGTTATCAGCAGCGGTACAAGAAGCAGTTTGGCTTAAGAGATTTTTGGATCATTTAGGTGTTATTGAGAAAGCTGCAAATCCATTGTTGGTTAACTGTGATAGCCAAGCAGCTATAGCGTACACCAAAGATCCAAAGTATCATGGCAAGACCAAACATATAGATACCAAGTATAACTTTGTAAAAGATATGGTTGCACGAAAGGATGTGAACTTGCAGTACATATCTACGCATAGAATGGTAGCAGATCCTATGACAAAGCCAATACCTAGAGATGTGTTTTGTGGTCATGTAAAATCTCTAGGATTGCGTAGAGTCGATGTACTGAATTGTAATTTCCTGAGTTGTTCACATTTATGAAATTTTGTTTTTCATTAATTAATGCCTATGAATCTTTGTATGATCTTTATGCATCTTAATGCTCAGTGCATTATTTTAGGTTGAGAAGTATGTCGGACAGATATAAGATTAGCCCACTCACACGGGTAATCGCCTCTATTTACTGTGTGATAAATAGAGATGAGACTGTTTTTAAGCTTATTATCTAGGTGATAATCGAGAGCTCAAGCTTAAAACACGTATGTCGCCTTAACTGGGTGTTAAGATGAGGACATAATACTGAAGATGTCCGAAAGTAAAATACCCCACATATTTTACTTTATCCGTCTAAGATGCCGATGTGAGTTCGATGAATTTTGTGATTGAGTAGATACGTGAACTCAAGTTAGACATTGGGTATGTCTGAACTATCATCTGTACGGTATTGAAAGGTGTAGACATACGCTCCATGGGAAAGGAGTTAATACAGTAATACGTATTTCATACTACGTATGCATGAGACGACCAATAAGAGTGGCAAAAAGTTTGATCTCAACTTTTATGACGTGTGAGACTCTTGAGGAAAAGAGTTCCTCAATTTTGAAGTCCCCTCAGGACTCTTGCTTATTCTCAAGATTTCTATTTAGTGTTTGCTATCTTAGTGTGTTGCCAATGGTCATGAGATGATTCGATCTAATGGGGCATTTCTAGAAAAGCAAGCTGGACTGAAATTGAGAGTTTGAAGGAAAGAGGAAGATCGATTTTTGGAGAATCACATTGTGGTTTTGTATTCACCGGTCGACCAATTATAACTGTCTTTGTGATAATTATAATTGTGAATACAATATATATATCATGTTTAAAAGAGATCAAGGGAGATATAAATGTGATCGATCGATCTAGGGTACTGCATACTAAATCTACTCGGAGTGTGACGCCCATTATGAGCTGCTATATATTCCTAACAGATGTATAGCAACGAGCTCTCAAAGTATGCTGGTCGCACGGATTATTCACCGGTATGAATGTTGAAGAGAGGTAAAGAGAATCCTGTTCGGCCCACCTTGTGCGAGTGGGAGATGAAGGCTTTATTTAATTAAAGGGCTTAAGGCCCCGTCCGCCCAAGCTGGGCCAGAAAGCCCGGCCCATGGGAATAGGGCCCGTGGATAGAAGGGGGTATAAAAGGGAAGAGAGAGAGAGAGAAAAAAGATACCGTTTTGTTAAAGGAAAAGACGTACGTTTTTCTCTCTCAACGCTCTCCCTCCCTTACGTTGTTCTTCAAAGCAAAAAAGTGAAGTGCTTGAAGGAATTTTGCCTCCCGGATCGAATAGGACCGGATTTTCTTCCTCCATTGGCGTCGGTGTCTAATCTGTGGATTAAAAGGTACGCTCGACTCGTGGTGTGCTTTAGGATCGGTGATACGTGTCGTTTTCTTGGGCTTCGCTTCCGCATTGATTTAGGGGTTCGATTTAGTGTCGAATCCGGTGTTTTTGGGATCTGTTATTCCCAACATCAAACATGTTATTTCTCATAGTCATGTAAGTATCACTGGCAGCTCAATGCCTCAAATCACCCTCGGATTAATGTTTAAGAGTAATCAATGTTTCATTCACATGGGACTCATAAATTGTTTGATCAAATTAGCATGAAATCGTTTCACAGATTTAGAATAAATCTCCTTAGAAATTGACAGAAAACCAATCCAACCCACCGGCTTAAAAATCTTACCCGTTTGAAAAATTCAAAGTCTATCTTTCGTCCTTCCAACACACTGGTAGTACCAAATGTTTGATATCTATCTAAGCAAATCTCTGCATTGGTAGTTATTATGAAAGTTGTCTAGATGGATCATGATTTAATGAAAATTAAACAGATGCTCGAAGATGGTGTAATGAAACAAATAATAATTACGGCTCGTGTTTCTTTTCCTTTCTAATTCGTACTCAGTGGGTAGTCGGCGTGCATGCCCGCTAGGAGGTATTGTGCACGTATTCTCTGCGAGGAGTGGAGGTAACTCTGCTACTTCACTTTGCTTTATTTGAAAAAAGCGAAATCGAACTTGAGATGATTCAGGCCAGATGAGATTACTTAATAGCCACGACGACGGGCAACTGTTGTTTTGTCCTAGATTGACAATATTCGAAGGCCCAATTGGCGAGACAACCTCTGAACAAATCTTGACCAGACTCATTTGGCTAAGGGAAGTGTGTACCATTGGAGATGATGATAGTATTTCTTTAGGCATCATGTGCTTGGTGCTCCAGAATTGATACTGTGAGCCATGTGCTTCATTCGGAGGTCTGAGTATGATTGTCTTAATCTGTTGGACTAGTCAAAAATCCACATTTCATTAGCAACTTTAGCAATTTCCCATGCTCGTTGTGAACAGAATCCGCCAGACACGAGAAAAAGACGGTAAGAACCGCGTGCTATGTTACATTCCATCAAATAATTTTTCATCAAGAAAACAATGTTCATTTAGGACAAGTAGCAAACTCAGTCCCAGAACTAAAACCTTTGTGCAATCAAAAAGGCTTAAAAATACAAACTCAAGAGCCAAGAAATTACAAGATAAATTTACGTGATTCACTCAAAAAATTACATAAATAAGCGATCGATAAAAGCAAAAATTTATGTCTCGGAATACAATGAAAGAGAAAGAGCTATCAAAACTATCGTTTTTACGCCTTTGTGTTAAAGTGAAGCTAGAACGAACCTCTCTTCACGTGAACTCTCCAGCGAATTAGCTGACCTCATTTCACTTATTCACTTGGGCTTTTGAGCCCGTTTAGTTCTGCTTTTGGGGAATGCATTTGCCAAAATGCAAATACCTTTGGGTGAATGAAGTTTTCGAAATGCAAATATCGTTTGGTAAAATTTGCATTAAGATACATCTTTGGCCAAAATACCATTTGGTAAAATTTGTATTTGTAAAAGACTTTTATTAAATTAAAAATACAAAAAAACATTTCTATATATATATATTTTTTTTGAAGTTTGGCCACCGAACCGCCGGATATGGCAGCAGGATGGCTGGATTTGGCAACGTGACCCGGCGAGGGTTGCTTGGGTCGTGTGACCTCGGGCGACCGTCGCCCGGGTCACGCGACCCAAGCGTCGCCCGAGGCCCAACGACGGTCGTCGGGGTCGCGACCCTTAGGCGGCGGTCACCGGCACCTTGCCGATGCGCGCAACCCTTTGGCCGGCGGTCGTCGGCCTCGGTCAGCTTCTTCGTGCAGTGGTATGCGGTGGTTTTGGAGAAGGTGAATAGTACCGAAACTTGCATTCCAGATATGCAACTTCCCAAAGTACCTCCGGAGCTGCATTGGGTTAAAGGCCCTTAGAGCCACTTGGAGATACAATTGCATCTCCCCAAAACCCCCAAAATATTGAACCAAACACTACCCGCTTTTGCCCAAACCCCTTTAGAGGCCAAAAGCTCCTTTCTAAATGCCGAACCAAACGGGGCCATTGACTAATCAAAAAAGAAAAAAAAAAAAAAGATTTCGCCAGGACTGAGTTAATGCAAGTAAAGTATAACATCATAAAGTCTAAGCACGTATTACATGGTTCAAAGAGCAATATCTCGTGCTATGGAGGAGTGTTAAAAAGTCAAGCTAAAAAGTTTAGATTGATCAACACGGAAACTAGCATCGGAAAGAGATGTACAAATTGATTCATTAAGTGTGATCAATTTTTTGTTTCTAGCATCAGGCAGTAGCCCACAAGAAAGAAAGAATTCTCCAAGAACTTTGGTCGCCTAAGAAGAGGAGTAAATATTAATCGTGTTTGTTGAATCTCATGAACATTTTCGAGCAACCAATGAAAAAAAATCATCATCGATGGTGCAATTAATCAAAATGAGAACTGCTTATGTAACTATTCTTAATTTACTATGAAATAAATAGCCTCTTTTTGGCCACAAGAAAATAAAAAACAAATAATAAAAAATTGTTATTGGATCCACTCCTTTAAGAATTTGTGCTCACAACATGTCATTATTTTCACAATAACCCAAAAACTATTATATTAACAAAGATCTATATATATATATATGATGTTAATAAGGAACTAGCGAATGTTCGACTCGTTGCTATGTTTGCTTAATTTAATTAAGGACTTTTATTTTGGTATCTTTTATCATCTTGTTGATTGAGAATGTCTGGTGTCTAAATATGATGAAAGATAAGCTGGACGTTTTTAGTGTTTATTACACAATTACAAAACAATTTCCTATCTTTTTTCGCCATGAGAAATTGGTGTAATTTGACAACTATGTGCCAAAGAGTTGGTTACAACTCCCACATTCACGTTATCTCCAATTTTACTTCCTTGTGTAACAATGGAATGACGTCCATGCTCTAGCAATTGAAGTTTTTATTTCCAGCCTGAACTTTTGATTTTATGTCCTCATTAATTTTGGAGCTTGAACCCGATCACCTTTGTTTAGTCATAACTGCCAACATGTATCCGAATATGCATATTTTGTTCAATTTGATATACTTATTGAGAAGAAGTAATGTGTGGCCTACCTTGAAGTAATGCATGTGCTTTCAACTCAATTCGCTCCAAATTGTCTATGGTGGCCTGCCGTGTCAGATTAATCAGAATTTTGTTAAGGGTCTAGTTCTAAGGGAAGTGAACTGCTTTTGGCCTTTTGTTTTCTCTTTGCCCCCCTCTTACTGTTCTCTATGTGCTTCTTTAACAACTTTTCTAGACTAGAATTTATTGCTGTAAGAGCTGGTTTTATGCCAATTCAATTCGATTGAACTCTGAAATTATGTGGTAGGGTCGCATGTCACGAGTCTATCAAGAAAAATTGTAATGAGCAAATGTTTATGCTTTGTGATTTGATGAATTTTACCCATAAAGTGACCGTGCACAGTTTTTGTTCCTTCCTTCATGATTTTGTAAAGATATGTATCAAACCTAAGTTGGGTGTATGCTTCCTCGATGACTGCATAAGATTGACATTCCCATTTTTCCTCGTGATATCTCGATCATAGAAGGCTCTTGCCGCAATAAATTATGTGCCTATAATCCTCATTCTGATAATGTGTAGGAAGTTTTTTTTTTCAATTTTTTCCTCAATTGAATTACAATCTCATTAAGTGACGCCATTTAGTGTCATGATGTATATTCTTGATGATATCTATCACACGGATGAGTTAAATATGGTAGCTGAAAAAGGCGATATTGACAAAGAAAGCAAGAGTCGTTATTGCTAGATAAACATTTATTATTAACTTTTCATGTCACTGGCACCTGTATGATGTTGAAGCGTTGCAACATCTCGTACTAGGATTTGGATGTTCTCTATTAATAAAGAGGGAATATTTTAATTTGTGCATCAAATTGGTAATCAATTTGTTCTTTTACTGGTTCACAATATGACTTGAAACGGAGTCGATTTATCACAAGTTCCAGTTCTCAATAGCAAAAATATGGAAGATGAGGTTTTTTTGTGTTTGAACATTTTTGTGTTTGAACATATGCAATAATTAACATATATATATATATATATATAGGTATGTATGTATGTATCAACTAAATTTGTGTGACGATTTAGATTTGGCAGAAACTCCATTTACATGGATAGAGTTATTGGGAGAGAGAATTAAAATTCTATAAGAGATATGTAATAATGCATTTGTAACCTGAGATGTTTGCTATAATGTTTTACATTTCCTTATATCATAAACACTATGTAGGAAGAATGATCAAGTATACTTGTGTTAATACCCAATTTTATACGTTTTATTTATTTTATTTTATTTTTCCAAAAATGTTTTGAGCGTGTCCATTTAATCGAGTGGATGCCCCTAAAATAGGAGATTTCAAGCAAAGTGGACTTTCACAATCGAATGGATAATATGCATGATGACATCCAAATATCGTGTCTTAAGAGCGTGAACTAATTGCCTCACTTGTTTAGTAAAAAAAAATATTATTTATCATAGTCATGTAAGTATCATTGACAGCTAAAGGCCTCAAATCACCTCAAACTAATGTTCAAGAGTAATCAATGTCCCATTCAGCATTCATATAGGACTTGTAAATCGTTTGATAAAATTGGCAAGAAATCCTTTCACATCTTCAGAAAAAATCTCCTCAGAAATTGACAGAAAAGTAATCCAACCACCCGCCTAAATCATCTAAACAGAAATCTTAACCTTGTGAAAAAAACTCAAAGTCTATTTTCTAGTACTAAATGTTTGCTATCTATCAAAGTAAATCTCAATGTTGTTAATTATTATAGGAAGTTGTCTAGATGGATTATGATTTAGAGTGTATCCGTGTTGTGGCAAATGAGTGATTTAGAAAATATTTTTCAAAAGTTAATTGCTTTTGTCATTTAGAAAATTAGTCAATAGAGAATTTTTTCATCTTTGATACTAATCTATGCTTATCTATTTTTATAGACGATGAAAACATTTTCTATTCACTTTATTTTTGTAATTGATACAAGTGACTATTTTTTGAAAAATATTTTCCAAATTACTTATTTTTCGCAAAACAAACGCACCCTAATGAAAATTAATCAGATGCTTGATTGAAGACGGTTCAAAGAAACAAATAATAGTTAGAGCTCGTGTTTCTCTCTCTTTCTAATTCGTACTTAATGGGAAATTGGGGTGCATACGAGCTAGGAAGTGTTGTGAATGTACTCTCTGTGAAGAGAGGCGGCAACTTGCCTCTTCACTTTGCTTTATTTGAAAATAGGGAATGGCTTTTCACTATTTTATTGAGATGATTTAGGCCAGATGAGATTGCTTAATGGTCATAATGGCAGGCAAACTGTTGTTCTGTCCTAGATTGACAATAGTTAAAGGCCCAATTGGGGAGACAACCTCTGAACTAATCTTGACCAGACTCATTTGGCTAGGGGAAGTGTGTACTTTTGGAGAAGATGATAATATTTCTTTGAAGATCATGTGCTTGGTGCTCCATTATCGATTCTGGGAGCCATATGCTTGATTGGGACGTGAGTATGGTTGTCTTAATCTGTTGAACTGGTCAGAAATCCATATTTCAGGACCAACTTGTGCAATTTCCCATGCTCATTGTGAGGAGAAACCACCAGACACAAGAAAAAGTTGTAGCTCATTGGGAACAGAATCCATCAGACACAAGAAAAAGAGGGCACGAACCACATGCTCTGTTACATTCAATCAAGCAATATTTCTTCAAGAAGAAGAATGTTAACTCAGGAGAAATAGCAAATCGAACTTCCCAACATTCTCCTGAGTTACTTTATTTAATTAAGAACTTTTATTTTGGTATCTTTCATCATTTTTTGATCGAGAATTTCTATTGTCTAAATATGGATTGATTCGTTGCTATGTTTACTTACTTGATTTAATTAAGAACTTTTGTTTTGGTATCTTTCATCATTTTGTTGATTGAGAATTTCTGGTGTCTAAACATGGTCAAAGAGAAGCTGGACTTATTTTAGTTTCTATTACACAATCACAAAATAATTTCCTATCTTTTCCCATGAGAAAGTGATGTAATTTGACAACCATGTGCTGAAGAGTTGGTTACAACGACTCACACCCACAGATGAAACTTGCAACGCCCTCCTCTCCCTTCTTCCCTCTGAGTCTGACCTAGACTTTGAGGACACGGCGCCGTCACCGCCGCTGTCGCTTTTATCATCTTCGAAAGGCTCCACCTTCGCCATTGTTGCTCGAAGTCGGTATCTGGTTTGTCCCTCTCTCTCTCTCTCTCTCTCTCTCTCTCTCTCTCTCTGTCTGTGCTTTACCTCAGAAAAAGCGCGGCTGGCCCAAGTCGAGGTCACAGTTGGGGTTGTCGAGGGCGACGAGCTCAGATCTACTAGGTCTGTTGGGCAGACGACGGACGGAGAGCGAAGAGGGTTAGTGCAACGAACGTTAATGTCCGCACTCGACAGGAATGTATAGGAACCAATCGTCAGAAATCTAATTTGAGTGTCCTTGATGGAGGGAAACGTAACCATTTTCAATCGACCCTTTGAACTACTGACATTTTCTTGATGATTGCTTCCCCGACTAGCATCTCCTCCTCTAGGCACCACCGGATTCGACACCAGTCAGTCGGCTTCATAACCACCACCACCATCATCTCTCTCTTTCCCCGACTATTTCGGAACCTAATATTGGAGGCTGCTTGAGGTCGATGATAAGAACAGCAGAAAGAGATCCCCTTATCCGGTCGATTTTCTTCTTCTGAAGTTCAGGCAAGGAAACTCGGAAGTTATGATCCACGAATTCGAGATGTGTTTTATCATCGAAATACATTTATTTCCACTATAGTACTAAGGTGATTTAGTGCATGTGCATTAATATTTGAGTCTCATGTTTGAGTATTTTAAAGACTCATCAGGTGGGTAAATCCGAAACGTTCTTCTTAATCCCAACTCTATGGGATTTCAAATCAGAGCCATTCAAGCATGAATTATTCAAAAATCAGCTATTTTCAGCTTTGCCCAGAAGGATTTGATTGGAAAATTATAAAAAAGGTTAGATTTAAATTGGTCAAATTAAAAAATTTAGCACTAACATGCAGTCATACGATAGGTTTAAGATTCTTTGACACTTTTTCCCAATGAATTTGAATTGTGTTTGTAATACTGTTGTGGGCTATTTACTTATTTAGTTTTGATAATTCGAGGTATGGGAGCAAATATCCGATTACTAAGTTACGTCTATTATGAATTTAGTGCGATATATCTACGTGGGCATTCGACTACTTCAATGATGTGGCTTTAGCATTTGATGTCGAAATCCTAATAGGTTCGAGATAGGAGTTAGCATGGTTTCAATATTGTTAAAATCGGAAAATTAGACTAGTTAGAATTTGTCTGGTGGTAAGTTTCAAAGTACAATTCTAGGCAAGAAACCTATTTTGATGGGAGGTTTAGATTTTAAAGGTGGAACCTAAAACCTAAAACTTTTCAAACGAGTTTTTGTCTAAATTTTGATAGTAGGTTTAGATTTTAAGTAGGTGGAACCTAAAACCTTAAACTTGGAACTTCAAACAAGTTTTTGTCTATGTCTTCTCGCAATCCTTAATATTCATAACTTCCGATGATAAGTATTTAATCTGAAACCATTAGTCCAAGTTTTCATTTTATGATTAAGACTTTTACTTTGTTAATATTTCATATTCTTCATGTATCTAAATATAAGTTATAGTCAATATATTATAGTAGCAAGTGGTAATTATTAAAAGTAATAATTCATTACAATCACTTAATTAATATTACAGGTAAAACATAAGTAAACCTTGAAACTGACCTCAGAACCCATGATAGGTAGATTTTAGGTTCCAAGAGAAACATGTATGGAATATGGAACCACTCACTCCTAGTTTAAGACAAACTTGAAAAATAGCAAAAAGTTAACAAGAGGACTTAGAAAGAGGTAAGCCGTTCCCAACTCATCCCACTTCCATTGTTATCAAAGTCCGAAGGTACTTACATAAAGTTAAAGTATTTGGAGGTACGGTTCCTATCTAATTAGTGATGTATCGACTGATTAGAAGGAACAACAGTTAAAATATAAAATTTCCTAAGGATGACAATGAAAAAAAAATCATTTATTTTATTTTTCTTATAGATTGCATCGAAAGTATAATCGATAAGAAACCCATTGAATCATTCATTGTTACTTTTCGGGCCTTCAAGACAAAACTCGACATGGCCTTTCTCTTCATCTTCTGCATCTCTGGGCTTAGCTTCGGCCTCTTAAATTACTTAACGGGGGCCTTTTCTTTCGCCATTTTATACTTGGGGCCCTGATTAATACGGGGTTAGAAATAAAAAGACCGTTATGCATAACACTTTAATTACTCAATTAGGTGAAACTATTTCTTACTTTTCTCTATTCATTAAATGTTGGCGTAAAACCCTTAGAACTACACATCATTTTCCTTCCTCTTTTCTTCTTTTTTGGTCAATCTTACTCTACACCTAATCTACTCTCATTTTTAAACTTTTGTCCTACCTTCTTACAATGATTTTTGTCCTTCTATTTGGCCAATATTGTCATGAGAGTGCTTTTTATTATTTATTTTTTGTTGAGAATAATAAAATATCAGGAGTCCAATAATTCAATCGAACAAATCTCTCTGGATGCTTGCGAGTATCTCTGTTCACTCAAATTGATTGAACATGACAATGTTTCTATTTGAATACAAAGTTTTATGCTGTGTCTAAATTAAGTCCTTGAAAGACTCGATCAATTCCAGTAGGGTTAAATAATGCTCTCCTAGATCGAGGTCCACGATGGTTTCTGTTCAAGTATAGAACTTTCGCGTTCCAAATTAAGCCCTTAATACACTCAACCGATTCCTTTGGGGTTTAAATGGTTCTCTCCTTTTGCTCCGCTGATAAAGTCAAGGATTGTTATTATCATAGACGCAGACATTGGAAGGTGGTGAGAAACGATGAAAAGCTACCGCATGAGAAAAGTCAGCGCTGCTGCACATCATGAACATTGACAGATACCATCGTGCATCGGACGGAGCCGCTCCTTAACCTAATATTTCAAGCTAAGGCTTCCCCATGATGAATTAGCAGTCAAGTCAGAATTACTTTGATCATGCCATCATATCCGACCCTGGTCAGCAATACCCTGTCACCACCTCTCTCTCTCTCTCTCTCTCTCATTGCTCTTGCGTCGTTGTGAGGTTTTGCCGACAATCACTTGTGATAATTATCCAATCAATTATAAGCTAATTGTATGAATACTAATTCGAGTCAGTGATTTACGGCAAAAGTTGATTGGAAGCATTATATTAGAATTTCTGACAAAAACTTATGACTAAATTGAAAAAATTAAAAAAAATTATGATTAAATTAGCATCTGTGTTTAGAACTGATTAGATTATTTCCTCGTGACCATGATGGTGACTATTATTTAGCGATAGGTGTAGCAGAGGTGATAGATGGGGTTTTAAAAGAAAGGAGTGAAACTAGGGCTTTGAGTTGGTAAGAGGCATTTGGGGGGATCAAGTGCAATTTTGTGGGTGAAGTTCCAATAAGGAGTAATTTGGGGGTTTTAGTAGAAAAATCATTATAGTTTTTCTAATTTTTAAAATAGAGGAAGTCAAGTGATTAGGTATGTAACAAAGTTGATTGTGATTTTAAACTTACCATTTTTTTTTTCTTTTTCATTTTTGTGTAAGCAAGTCTCCATCCCAAACTTCAAACCTTAAACAATTTAAGGCTTCTAACGAAGGTAATTGCAATTTTTTTGAGCAAGGGAGAGGTATTTTATGCATATGTTAAATAATTTACATCGGTTACATAGCTAATCAAGCTGAGCATCGACACTATGCCAAGGCATTATAGCATGATGGGCTAGCATCGCCTGTCGTGTTCGCTAGGGGCATATCGTGCTCAAGTGTCCTGAAAGGCCCTCTAGGCCTAAAACATCTAAGGAGACAGCCACTGGCTAAATAATTTAGATGGGAAAAGGCCCGACATGTAACTGCCGAGTTGGCTGGTCATGTCAAATAAGCCAACTCAGCCTTTACGCAACTCATATGATGTGGTGTAACCGATCCATCATATTACTCCTAATATGTGTCCTAGATTTTAATATTGAGTTGCTCATTGTAAATGGCCAATCTCTCCATTTGCCACCATCTTGAGGCACAATTGTTGCATGAAAAATGGGAAAAGTACCAAAAAAATCCTAAACATAAGGTATTGGTACCGATTCAATCATAAAAAATTCAATTGGACTAACTTAATTTTAAACCTACATTGGTACAAATTCAATCCATCGGGCCAATTTTAGTTGGTTGGCTAGCAAAGGTTGAAGTGGCCACGGAGGTCCCCATGGCCTCACCAGCCATGGGCAAGGCCACCTTCACTTGTGGCTAGGCCATGACAAGACTAGCCTCACCCAAATATGGGCAAAGCCGCCTCCCCTGCGGCCTTTGGCGAGGTTGAGCAAGGGCTGCAAAGCCCTCGCTTGACAACTCACTGGCCACTACGAGAGAAGAAGGCTAAGAGGAAGAAGAGGAAAATGAAAAGGAAAAAGAAAAATTAAAAAAAATTCAAAAAAAAATTAAAATTATTTAAAAATTACCACGTCAGTGTTCACTGGCTAGATAGCACCAGCCAGTGTCCACATCAACGTCATTTGGTCAAAATTGATTAGATGAGCTGAATTGGTACTAATATGAAAATGTTTATGACTAAATTTGTTCAATTGAAAGGTTTATGATGTTTTTGGTATTTTTCCCCATGAAAAGTTATACTTACTTAGAGTGTGTTTCACGGAAAATGATTGATTTGAAAAATATTTTTCTAGAATGAATTACCTGTCTTGCTTACAAAATGAACAAGCAAAGCAAAATTTCATCATGTTTAGATGTAAACTATTGTTGATATTGAAAACATTATTTATTAGTTAGCCCTATCAAGCAATACAAGTCATTTTCAAGAAAATTATTTTATACACCATTCATATCTGCGAAACAAATAGAACTTTAAATGAACTTGTTGGTTCTCTGAAAAGAAAGAAAATGCTAATGTGAAATGGTAGAATGTCTTTGGCATCGAGTCGGACGAAAAACAGAAGAGGGCATCGAACACAGATCAACTTAGTAAACACCGATATGTGAAAGCAACTTTGGCTAAGGGCGCTTGACTTGGCCTTCTAAGACTCCAATTTTGACTTACTTTTTAAGTTGAAACGTAACTTTCAAGATGAGCGATGGGTCCATGATTTCATTGGAAAATTCAAAATTACGTTCGAACTTGAACTAAATTTGTTGTGAGTGATCGAAGATGAGCTCGTTCAAATTAGTAATATTCGGGATGACAAAATTGAACAACGACCTATTTGCTCCTTTTTTTTTCCTTGACTAGAAAGCTTGACTTAATTTCATGTTGCAGTCGAAACTAAACTCCCACCGACGTGCAACTTTTTGTATTTCCAGTAACTGAGGGATTGCATGCTCATACATATGTAATTTTCAGTTTCAAACTTAACTAAAAATTCTTTGTTTTTTAACTTGAAGATACTTCTTTTAAGTCTTGTTTGTTTTGCGAAAAATGTGGTATTTTCTGGAAAATGTTTTGCGAAAAATATTTTCTTGAAAAACAACAATATTTTTTAATGTTTAGTTGATATCTGAAAATGAACTAGAAAATATTTTCTGTCATTTGACAAGAAAAATCTAAATAGATGCACATTAGACGAGTGCTAGTGATTGACGTATGATAGTAGGGAACTTGGCATCGGCATTGGGTCTCAAGCTCGGATCCCTTGTTGTTAAGCATAAGCATGAGCACTGATCTTGGGTCAATTGAAGTTGATCCCGAGAACTTGGTTCCCATCTCAACTCCTTGGCACCCTAGCTTAGGTTTACAAAGGTCGTGTTTGAGGCGTTAGCCCTAGGGCTTGGGTCCATCAAGGTCAAGCTTAGGTCTGTAGTGCTCGCGCCCAAGACCATTGAGGCTGAGCCTCAGTCCCTGATACTTGTGCTTGAGTTCATTGAGGTCAACCCTAGGACCATGGTGCTTGGGATTGAGTCCTTGATGCCCAAACCTATGTCCATTGAGTCTAGGCCTAGGGGCATCGGTGCTAGGGTCTCGGGTGCCCATTTTTTAAACTATCAAAACAGTGAAAAATAAGAATAATAATGTCTCTTAAAAAAAAATCTCCTCAAAACAAACGAAGCTTTCATGGAGACGGACACATGTTTGTGACCTTCATAGCAAACGAGTTCTTTTTATCTTAAACACTATATCCATTGCTGGTGAGATTTTTTCTCCTATTCTTTGAAATGAGATATTATTGCTATTGCATTATTCTTATTTCCTATTTTAGGTGTTTCCTTCCTGGTCGTCTATTGCCTTGCTGTAAGCAACTGTATATACGATGAATGATGATAGACCTCCTTCCTAAAAAAAAGAAGAGAGAGGGAGTTTCTTATCTATGAATGTAGGCATATTACTAAACCATGTTATTTCTTTGTGTTATTATTTGTGCGTTTGATCTTGCTAAATTTCAATATCCATGAACTCGAGACTCGACTCAAGCATAATCCAACTTGATTTCTCAATTTTTGAGCTCCACCCAATCGAGTTTTTAATCAACTCTTTAGCTCAACCTAAGTTAATCTGTCAAGTATACGTTTGTCTAAAGCTCAATCTAATCGTGAAATTGAATTGGAGCCGGCTTTCGAGTACGATGTTAACAAAACAAGCTGTTGATTAAACTTTTATATGCACGAGTGCAATCAAAATTATATGAAAAAAAAAAACAATCGCTTGATTAGGCTCTGAGATGCTTCGAGGAAAGTATTTTTAAGCACGTTTGGGAAATGATGCCAGAAAAGGGAATAAAACTAGAGAGGAGAGGGAAGAGATTTTCCACTGTGGAGCCACGTCAGAAGAGGCTGGAACCAGTGAGAAATCGAAAGTTCCCTTGTTTGACCCAGGGATCACTTTCTCGGTCTTCGTCAACGCTTGATTTTGACCGTTCACTCCACGCGGAAGAAAAATCAAACATCGCCCACTTACACAATCACTATACTCCATAGAAATACGCCAATTTAAGAAAAAAAAAAAAGCCAATTTTTCTCTCGCAAACCTTGCCCCCTGATCGGTACAAAAATCATCTCCCGTCGCATAGCCATTTTCCCCAGGACCAAATCCGACTCGAAAGAACTTAAATTTTTCCATCGCTCGTTCGTCTTCTTCGTCGTCGCCACACTCGGTGCAAAAAGCATTCAATCGAAAAGTCTTAATTGTGAACACAAAGAAAAAAGCGAGAAAGGGTATGAACGAAAAAGAAAAGATCGTACGCGGAAAAAAAAAAAAAAAAGACCCTTTTGAAAGATTACCAAAAACCTGTTCAAAAAAAAAAAAAAAAAAACCAAAAAAAAAAAAAAAAACAAAAAAGGATCTTTTGTAGGAACGACTAATTACAAGTTTCCTACAGTGCTGTGCAAGTCCCATTCGATTGGGCGTCTCCTGGTAGTTCATCGGAATCTTCCTCGTACACCCCCACAAAACGAGTCCACAAAATCTCGTCAATTACGCCTTCGACGGTTTCGCTTGTTTCTCTCTCCCTTCCTTTGACGCGCATTTCCCACGGCAAGTCCCACAACGCCTTCTTCTTCTTCTTCTTCTTCTTCTGCTTCTTCTTCTTCTTCTTCTTCTTCTTCTCTCTCTCTCTCTCTCTCTCCTCGTCTCTTTTGCATTCGCTGCTTCACTTTCCTGGCCGGCCCCGACCGTTCCCGCACCGGCGTCCACAGACCCGCCGAGAAAGATCGCTGCCCGGGTGGTCAAAACCGGAGCTTGGAAGCTTTGGAGATGTCCCGATCGTGCTACGGGCGCCTGGAGAGGTGCTTCGGCGGGGGCTGCGGGGACAAGCTGTCGTGGCACCTCGATCTGAAGCCGCACGCCTCCGGGGACTACTCGATCGCCGCCGTGCAGGCGAATTCCTCGCTGGAGGACCAGGCGCAGGTCCTGACCACCTCGTCGGCCACGTACGTCGGGGTCTACGACGGCCACGGCGGCCCCGAGGCGTCCCGCTTCATCGCCCGCTCCCTGTTTCCGTTCCTTCACAGTAAGTCCCCTGCCGTTCTCTGGTTGCGATCTTTCTGGGATTGTGTTTGGAGTGAGAGGAGGCAAGGTTTTGGTTGTGCCGTGTTCTTGGGTCTGCTGGGAAAGTCTTTTGAGAATTTAAAGAAGATTGAATTATGGGTAATTTTCCATGGATCAGCTTGATGTATGTTTGGAACTCTTGGGAACTTACCGGCGATCGTAGTGTTAGTCCTTGATCGAAGTTACTTGTGCTAAGATACCCTTCTCATTAGATTTGCTTCCTCATGTATTCCGTTGGTCAGAGTTCGCGTCGGAGCATGGTGGAGTATCCTCTGAAGTCATAAAGAAGTCATTCGATACTATGGAAGAAGAGTTCTTGCACTTTGTGAGGCAATCCTGGCCTATCCGGCCGGAGATTGCGTCCATGGGTTCGTGTTGTCTTGTTGGAGTGATTTCGAGCAACGTTCTCTATGTGGCGAATCTTGGTGACTCGAGGGCGGTGCTCGGCCGGAGAAATTCAGAAAAAAATGGAAATGGTGCGGTGGTGGCGGAGAGATTGTCCACTGATCATAATGTTTCCGCTGAGGAGATTAGGAAGGAGGTGGAGGCCCTTCATCCCGATGATTCTGGTATTGTTGTGAATACTCGTGGTGTCTGGAGAATCAAGGGAATAATTCAGGTACTGATTAAACTTCCCTTTAATATTAGTTCTGCTTTTGAGATGACCTTCCTTTGCTGGGCAGTCCAACAATCCAAAGATAATACAGCTCGGTGTATGATTGATCTGTAGAGAGAATTTGCAGCACGTGTCTTTAAATCTTGCATAATTCTTCAGTCTTTTTTAATGATTGAAAACTATTAATCAGTTATTACAACTCGGTTGTAAAATTGATCTATAAAGAGAATTTGCATCACGTGTCTTTAAAAATTGAGTAATTCTTCAGTCTCTACTGATTGAAAACTATAAATCAGTTATTCTTTGGATGTAAAGCAAGAAGAGTGTTGACATTATTTGGAAGATAAGGTCTGTCTGTCTGTCTCTCTCTCACATATGACAGGCATGACTGAAGCGAGTCACAAAATGTTCCATGTTAAGGAAAGTCAGGGGAGTAGGAGTAGGCTATTGGATCCTTATTCTGTAGTGAAACCCATTACAAATGTAAAGCCTTTCTAACGAATCATGCAACAATGATCAATATAACGATGTGATAGTCAGGGTGAACTAATTTCTTTGCTGCTTTTGATAAGTTAGTTAACTATTGAAGGAGATGTATGAACTATAATTATCACTCGTGATGTTGAATAACGACTGTTCAGTCTTCACAAATGTTAAAGTAGGCGATTTTGAAATTAACCCTGCTATGGAAGCTAGATGGAGAAGAGCCACTGTGGTACTGCTGAAAAGCTTGAAAAAATAAGCAGAAAGTTTTCCTTTCATGATGCCCATGTGATATCTGCTGGTTACCTTGCTGCTTTTGCTCTCTTTGTGAGAGATTGCTCCTTCAGTGTTCAGAGAATTCACTATTTGATACATATAAATTAAATGATCTTCATATTCAGATGGAGTTCGTTCATCTGATTGAGCTGTGATCGTGATAATTGTAGTTTATCCATTTCTCTCGGCAACTAAGCTGTCAGTCCATTCTTTGACATATGCAGTGAATGTAATTTGCAATATGAAGCTTTTATGAGGGTGATGTCTCCGTAAGGACTTTTTGAGTTCTGTTGCATCTGGTTTTCTAGACTTGCATTTATGCACTATATACGTATACGTGAACTTTGGTTTTAGCTGTCGCTTTTTGTTGTGGCAGTTTTGTATCACCAAATGCCTTTGCAATTTCCAGTTGTCTAATGTTTTAATCCTTTCTAGGTGTCAAGATCAATTGGAGATTTCTACTTGAAGAGACCTGAGTTTAATCAATGGGGACCAGCAATTCCATTAAGAAGACCTTTAATGACAGCTGACCCCTCCATAGTTAGTCGAGAATTAAAGAAAAATGACTTATTCTTGATATTCGCTTCAGATGGTCTCTGGGAGCATTTGACTGATGAAGAAGCTGTTGAAATTGTCTCGAAATATCCCAAGCTGTGAGTATATTTTCCTTTTTCTCATTAGATTTTCATTATTGCTTCTCTGCGTCTTCGTGTGAGCAATATGGTTATAGTTTGATGCATATACTAGAAGTAGAATCATGTACAAGTTTATCAAAGAATATGTATTGAAACTTCACCATTTGTACTTACCAAAAAACTTCACCATTTGTCACTCGATTAATATTGCTTGTGGATAGAACTTTCTTTCTTAGCAATGGAGCATGCAAACACAATCCAAAGACCTACTTGTTTCTACGTGCTTATATTAGCAGATGAGCTCTGTGATTTTCTCCCTTAATTTCTGGCTTCCCAAACTTGAAGGAAAATATTTTACATCTGCCTGCGAACCATTGAGTACTCATGAACTAATTATGACCATCAAATTCATCCGCTTGACATCTCTCTATTCATGATGCAAATGATCTTGTTGTCTGACATGAGAAACAAAATTTTCAGGGGATAGCCAAGCGACTGGTGAAAGCTGCCCTTCGGGAGGCTGCGAAGAAAAGAGAGATCCGATTCGATGACATAAAGAAAATCAAGAAGGGCATAAGACGGCATTTCCATGATGATATATCGGTGGTCGTGGTTTTCCTCGACCACTCGCATGATTCTCGCCATTCTAGAGTCATGCGTCGAGACACCTACGAAATCACGACTGTGCCTGTCGACATTTTTTCACATAACGCAGATGAAGCTGATTGCTGATGCACAGGGCAGATAAAGCTGTTGTACAGTATCGGTAAAGGGAGAATCCAAGACGATGCATCCATACACAATCACTATAGATTAGGCAGTTGTACATAAGTTATGACGCGGGGGATCTGCTAGCCATGGGTAGTAGATGCTTGTGACTTTTAAGGGATATCTGTTGTGAGAGCTTTACACATACAGAGCGATGAGAATCTCGTAAGAGATGGACCAAATGAGGTTTCTGCTCAAACCATTTTTGGCTTCCAAGCCAATCTCTGTTACAGACCAATAGAAGAATCGATGGAGGTCCTTCTTCAGGTCTGGTTTGACATGGGTTTATGTTTTGGCTGAGGCTTGCAGTTTCCTACCCTTTTTAGGGCCCTTCGACATTATCAATGACATACGGTTACAAGATCACATGGTGACCATGGTTTGCTTGAATTCTCTAAGAAATTGCTATTGAGAGGCAAATAACAGGCATCGATCAACTTATAAATTTGAAACTAGAGCCGTCTGTTGATTCTTGCTCGGTTTGGAAACACGGTTTGGAAATAGGAACCATCACTAAGGATTGGTTTGAAAAATTGAAGTTGGGGATCACTTGTTGATTCCCATTTGGTCCAATTCTTAGATGGGTTTATGGAATCGGTCCTATTACTTAGCGCAACGTTTTCCAACAAGTTAAATAAAGCAGAAAATAAAGAACTTTCGCATACTTAATTGTAAGACTAGTAAAAATGTTGGGGTCATTGAAAGTTGAGAGTCGAAAATGTGAGTCGATGGGTGTTAAGCTTGAGAGTTGAAATCATGAGTGAGAGATAAAGAGCAAAGTCAGATGAGGTGTAAGTGAGACTAGACTAGCACTTAGATGTTGAGCTTCAAATTAGGAATTTTAGGATTTTCAATTTTTTTTTTTGTCAAAAAGTTTTCTTAAAAATTTATAATATATATTATTGGTTTGGTACGAGTGAGCGAATGAGCGATTTCACACTAGGAATTGGGAATCCGATTGGTTCTTTTGGGAATCACTAGTTTTGTTCCGATTTTATCCAGTTTTAAATGAACCGATAGTTTCGGATATTTTTGCACACCCCCTCCTTGAAATGACAACCTTTGAACAACTTTGCAATCATGGCGCTTACCAATATGATGATGCTTGTCAAGAAAGGAATAACAACTCGGCTTCTGGTGCAATGAATTTACGATCATCACTAGGTCGAATGTCAAACAAAATGAATTTAAAGAGTACAGAGAGGGAAAATGCGGCGGCCGGGATGGGCCAACCCGCAAATGCGACGTGGCGATCGCAGGGGCGGCCACATGGTGCCTGGCCCGACCTTGCACTGGGCCTTCAATCCGCATTTTTTGAAAGTGAATCTGGTCTTCTAGGCGCCATGAGCAGGGCCAAGCCCGCATTGGGGGCTTGGCCAACGCTGGCCCATCACTGGCGTAGGGTTCGATTCCTACGCCTGCCACGTGGTAACCACCGGTTGGACGGTCATCCTAATATTTGTTGAATTCATTGGAAACTTGACCCAATTTTGACCGTACGTTTCTTTTCAACGTCCCTCTCCATGGAAAGCTGGCAAACCAAAACTTTGAATAAGTACGGTACGATTCCCAAAAAGTGCTGTATTTACGGATTTCAATCGGATGAGTCGTGGTGTCTCCATTTGTAAACTCTGATTAAGGCAGTTCTTGACATTAGAAAGTATAAGACTAGGTATACACCATCCATTCACTTAATATGCGAAAAAATCGCAATTCTCCTGACTTTATTGAGATTGGACAGCTATGGTTAAAAGTCGTAATATTTAGTGATTTGACTTTTTGAATTGGGAATATTTGGTTATTGCCATAAAGGTCTTGTAGAACACAATCCAATTGCATCTTTCAATCGAAAATTTATAGAGGTTTTTTACCGGATAAATCTCAATAAAAATTAAGTATCTACAGGTTATATTCATCTAATTCTTAAATCGATCTACCACCTAGGGATCGCATGTGCCATGGGGAGCCTTCTGACCACCTAAACACATGCAATGTCAAAGAATTCTTTATTTTGATTAGAACTTGCAGTTGTCACTGTGCATTTGGTTGGTCAATTAATCCAAGACTTGGTTTACAAGTCGAAGGTCATTGTTTCCATTCTTTAGTCAATCCCTAAATGAAAAAATCTTGGTTAGCCTACCTAAACTAGACATGGGCTTAGTGTATTGCTGATTTTAGGTTTTGCATTCATATCGCTGTAGGCCTTTGGTGACCAGCTCGGTTAATGGGCTATTGGTGTTTTGTTGGCACTTAAACCGAATATTTCAGTAGTGGTACGGTACTCTCAAAACTTTGTAGAAATCCTTTTCTCGATGAAAATAAAAATATGTGAGTTGTGCTTATCAGGCAAGAGTTGTTGTCCCTTGTTAGGATGTAAAGTCTTATAATTAGCTTTAAAATTTTGTATTATATTTATATGATGCTATTTCAATCATAACTATCGATGAAATAAGCGAGAATCATTCGTCAATCATTTATATAATTACGAAAACTACAACTTTCAATTTCTGGATTTCGGCATGTCTGGAACCATTTTAGATTTCTGACTATTGGAAGACTACATGAAATTCAACACGCTTGATGGGACATTTTCACTCATTAGCTTAGTGAAAAACTAAGGTCAACTTGAGAGATTTTGGAGAATCTTTCACAGATTCTGAAGGGCTTCTTCCACTTTCGTTTTCATATTTGACTGTTGGAGCCAACTTGTGCTCATTTCGCATGCCCTTTATTCTTTATTCTCAAATCCCTTTGTTTGGGAGCCACAGAGAGCATCCCTCCATTTGATGCTCTTTTCTTTCTCTACCTCCTCTTCTTATTTATGCATAGAGAGAGAGAGAGAGAGAGAGAGAGAGAGAGAGAGAGAGAGAGAGCAATTGCCATAATATATATCTCATTGAAAAGAGAGCCAAATATATATATGTTAATTTGGTCCACGTTTGGTGGCTTAATAAAGAGTATGATTTGACAAATATTTTGTTAAATAATTGGTTAATAAAAATATTTTTATCTTTGATAATAATTTATATATAATTGTTTTTATGAATGATGAATATATATTTTGTTCATTTGATGAGCGATATGTATAGTTATTTTTAGGAAACTATTTTCTAAATCATTCATTTTTTGTAAAATAAATATGCCCTATATAGATCAATTGCTTGTTTAGTTTTTCGTGATGTTAGAGATATTAATGAGATTGTTATATCATATCGACATATAAAATAGTGTTTAAGTTAGTCTATTCATTTAAATTACTCGATCAAAATTTAACACGTTGTTCTAAAGACTAATCTGATATCTCCAGCATTGTTCCCATTTATTATTTCCCTAATTGGAGATCACATTTGTTTTTTTCTTTCTTGTTTCAACGGATGTGGTTGATGCAAAGACAATCTTTTTAAGTTTTCTTACCACAATGTCCACGTCCTTTTAAGCCTGTTATTGCCTAAAAACGTTATCTTTTTGGAATCGAGTGTAATTAGAGTCGAGAAAAATTGAGAATATTTGAATGAGTCGCGTATTAGGGGTAAATGGTTCTAGTTCTATATAGGTTCTACTACAAAACTGAAACCCACTCGTTGAACATATTTATCATTTTTTAGAACCTAAAACCTACCATGCATACCGTAAAACCTGAAACTTACCTTATCACAAATTCTAAAATCGGTTCCAAGATTTACTCAAATTTTACCTATATTATTAATTGAACAATTATGATGAATCATCATCTTTAATGATCACTTTTGCTACTAATTCAATGACTATAATTTATATATAGATTCATGAAAAATATGAAATATTAACAAAGCAAAAGTCTCAACTTAAAATGAAAATTCAGACTAGTGATTCCATATTATATATTCATCATCAAATGTCATAAAATATCACGGAATCATGCAAAGACATAAATCAAGAAAAATACGAAATATTATTTCAAATTCTAAGTTACATGTTCCAGCTTTCAGGTTTTAGGTTCCACTAAATTAGAGCTTGAAATCTACCTATCAAAGCAAATTCCCTAATTTTTGAAATTTCAAACATACCCTACATACTTGTAAACTTAGAACGAGATAACTTCCCACTGATCCGATTCTTAGGTTTTCGATTCTATTCCGAAATCGTGCTTACTCCTATTGCGTGTGGTTTGGGCATTTTATAATAGTGCTTCTTCTTGGTGACATCATTCTATTGCTCTACCTAGAAACATTGGCTATATAAACTAAACCACTTAAAACCGTTCAATGAATTATTTCCCATTTTTTTATTTCATTGTGTTTGATCAGCTTGATGTGACAACAGATGCGCGATCCTTGATGAGATTCCTTCTCACAGGCCTGCAACTAAAGTTTTACTAGCTTCACTTTTTCTTAAAATGGTCATTTCGAGATCTAGTTGGAAACCCATGTTAGAAGACTTTCCACTTAAAAGGAGACATAAATATATACCGATGCTATCTTTAGTTAAAACGACGATCGGCGTACAGCTAGATCGAGTGTCGGATCCGTTCCAGACCTTGAATTCAGGATCAACATGGCTAGCTCGGTAATTGTTTATTCGCGTAAAAACAAGAAATACCCAGCCAAAAAAAAGAAGAAATAATAGTTGAAAGGGACATCAGATGATGCTGTTGATTGTGCAGCACGCCATTAAAAATCCATTCTGACGGCAGGGGCAACCAATCGGCGAAAACCCAAGTGGCCAACTTGCCTCCTGGAGAAACGCAGGAATCGGTCAACTTGCGAATGACGACGGACGATAAACGTCTCTAGCATAAAGAGCGGGACGGCGACGCATTCAGCCCGATCCCATCGCACGATGGAGTAAATGGAAGACGACGAACGCCCACCAAACTTCGCTTCAATTGCATCACGAGCCACGACGAACAAAAAGTTAATGCCACTAGGCCGAAATCTCCAATCACTGAAATCGGGGAGACATCGAGGCCGTCGTGCCGCTGTCCCAGGTCGGTTGCATTCATTGGCCGATCGTGCTTTCACCTTCTCGACAACTCATTTGCTCAATGTCTGTCGACGCCATGATGCATCGTTTTGGAGCAGCGACGACGCTTCTTAGAATTGACGATTCCATTGTGGGTATGATGTAAGCATTGCGGAAGAATTCTCGAGTATGGATAATTAGCTGTAAGTTGAATGGAGAACAGGTAGGGACTGGACAATCAAGTCCTAAACCTTTTGATTGAATTAATACAATCCTAAAGTTTTGAGGAAAGATACAACCAAGTTCTCTCGATCAAGTCTCACCAGATTTATCTAATTCGTTAGTTCAGTAATCACTGATCATCCTATATATAATGGCACTGGCACGATGTGAAGGAAACAACTCTTTTTTCTTTTTTTTTCTGGTGTCAAGATGTTTTCTTAATTTTCTTTCTCTTCTGTGCATGAACTACTGCTTGTACTCTTTAAACTTGCGATTGCTCCGCCAAAGCTCTTCCGGTGCTCATTTGTTGCCGCCCACTGCCACCTAGACCTCCGGCCATTCTGTGGCCATGGTGGACGACCTTGAACTCCCTGGTTGCATGCGAGGGAAAGAAGTTTCTCCTAATTAAGCAAAACACAAAAAAAGAAAGAAGAAGAAAAGAACAGTGACTCTCTACGATAGTTCCACTGGCTATGCTTTCATTATATTTGTAGAGGCATTAGATGGCACCACTCCAAGATAGGGAAAAAAAAGAAGTTATGTGATCTTTAATATTTTCTTTCATAAGTTTAAATTCAAGATATATTCTGACACTTGTTGCCGTACGACTACTTGTCCAACCACGCCAGCAAAAGGGAAAGGGCAAAAAGTGCCATTTTCGTGGTTGAAGAAGGAATCTATACTACACTTTTCAGCGAGTGTTGGTACCCTTTTGACGAGAGGCAAGGAAATGATTCTAGGAAAGGCAATGAGATTTTCTTCCACAAACAAGACCAATCGGTGATTCCATTTTGATATATACCTGAACGTGAAGCCGAGGTACATCGCATCTACTTTGGCCCTAGTAGATGCTGCTAAGCCCTCGGTATCTCCAGCTCACCACCACGTGGAGCAAAAAGTTACATGACACATGAACGGTGTGGCCTTTACTCAATAACATCTGAAAACATCATTTTGAGTCAAGTCGAATTGAACGGTATCGAACTAAAGCTCTATACTAAAAGCATAGTGATTTATCAGCATGATCTTCATTTAAATAAATTTTTATCTTTTATCGTTTAGATTTAAACCTATAAAACAAGAAACTGATACATTAAACGAAATCAAGAACCTTCAGCAATATATTAGTTTTAGACTTTGCTTTAAGATTTAGCTTATAAATCACTTCTTCTTAGTTTATGGGTGGTAGCTATGAGAATCTTTCAAACTTAATGATAGGATGCACGGGTGAATTGTGTTAAAAAAATCCCAAGTCGAAGAATTGGTATAATGAAGAGCAATTAATATATCTTAGATAGCATAACTCATTAGCTTAAAATTTTGAATGAAGATGGATTTAACTAAATATGTTAGTAGACTCAAACTTTGAGCTCCCTCTTGGCGATATCCTATCATGAAAGATACTAAACTTTTGCTGCACGCTCTCAATAGAATGGTATCGGAGCCGATGCCCCAGTTGATGGGGCTGGGCATAATTTTGGGATGGTTGGCTTTATGGTGTACCAATGTAGGCTCTACTAAGCTCATATGCAAAAGGAAGATTGTTAAGATGCACACTTGTGAGTTATGTTGGAGAAATTTCAGGTCAGAAAATTAGTGTGATGTGGATCAATTAACATATAAGAGTTAGTTCATAACACATTAGCTTAAGTTTTCTAATAAATATGGATCTAACTAGATATATTAACAACCTTAGACTATAGACACTCTCTTGATTATCTTTCGAGGTGAAAGGTATTGGATTTAGAAAAATTTCTATCTCCTTCTCTAATTTCTTTTCTTTTTTTCCAACGTTTCTCGGTCCCAACCCATGGCATTTACCCGAACTAGTTGTCGGAACTCACCACCACAAAGTGTAGGGCCAAAAAGTTCCATTTTCGTGGTTGAAGAAGGAACCTATCCTCTACACTTTTCGGAACGACTGCAGCGTCACTTTTGACGAGAGGCAAGGAAATGATTCTGGGAAAGGCACTGAGATTTCTTCCACAAACTGACCAATCGTCGAGTCCACTTTGATTTTTACCTGAGCGTGGAAGCTAAAGGGCATTGCATCTTGCTTTGGCCTTGTGGATGCTGCTGACCCCTTCGTTTCTAGTTTCTACCAGCTCGCTACCGTGTGGACCAAAAAGTTAAATGGCACGTGGATGGTGCATTGAAAATTGATCTTTTTCGAATCGATTCAAATCGAATTGTGCATAATTCTATAACGAAAAGTATGATCTATTTGCATGAGGCTCGGCTGATTTTTTTTTTTTTTTTACCTATTTATCGTTTGACTTTGATGTATGATACAAGAAAATTTATGCATTGAATTAAACTATAAATTCTTGTTTATAGATTAACTTTAAGAGTAATATCCTGAAAAACCCCAAAACCAATATACGTATAACAAATTTACCCTAAATTAAAATCATAAACTGATACACTTTTGATAAATTTACTCCAAACTAGTACGCTTGTAAAAAATTTACCCTATGTTAGTATCAGTTAAATTTTATTGTCAAATTACTAAGTTAAATAATACCCGGCAATTGATTAGTGTACCAATTTGAACTTTTATTTTCAATTTGTCACAATTATACAATTTTTGTGGTTTTTTGCAATATTAATCCAATTTAACAAATGGTATATTTATCATAAATATATTAGTTTGAGGTTTTGGTAGTTGAACAAATTAGTTTAAGGTAAATTTATGAGTTTGAGATTTTTTATGATCATTTTGGGTAAATTTGTCACATGTATATTAGTATGAGATTTTTTCGTGATCAAAAAATTAGTTTGAGGCAAATTTGTTACACAAATACTAGTTTAGGGTTCTTTAAGGATATTAACCATTATTTTTAATTTCCATTTTAGCTTGAAAATCACTACTTTTTAGCTTATAGGTTGCGGCAAACAGGGAGTCTTTTGAAGTCGATCATTATCGACATGCATCTTTACTCTTGCTGAAAGTTTATCATGGAGTTTACCATGTTTCTTTTGTATCTTTGTAGTGTCCAAAGTCAACATATCTTGCTAACCTTAGCAGTCAAGCAGTATGCGGGCCAAAAGTCAAATGATTGATTGAAACTAGGATACAGTTCTCCTCTTCGTTCTTGATTGACATTAGGGTTGCATGGTCTTTGATTAATGTGGAAAAATCAATTATTCTAATTTTCTAGGGTGAAGAGTACCAAAATCAAAGCTCTTAAAATTGATTTTAATGTTCATTCATATATTTATAGGTGTCCTTTCTACAAAGGCGGATGTCAATTCTCATGGATTCTCTCCTTTACCTATAACTTGCTAATTTGACAACTTGTGATTTTCAAAGTCTCTACTATAATAAGTTCGAATAGAACTAATGCTATCATGTTTTTCATTTCAAACTTACTCTGCAAACTCCACTGAATGGAATGCTTCATGTGTATGGACAAGGGGCACTACCTAAGCCTAATGTAAGCCTAATGTAATCATCCACAATCACCAAAATATTTCTTAATTTCTTACCACCAAGGCTCTTACTCCTCCTTGGTTCAAGTAGATCCATGTGTAGAAGTCGCGGAGCTCTTTTAACAAAAACAATGACCTTAAATGACTTTTGATTTGCTTACCCAAAGTACACACCTCACATAACTCCGTCTTCAAAAATCTGATTTTCATCTATGCCGATGCATTTTAATCTATGCCTAACATCCCTTCTACTTTCACAAAGTGCCAAGACCAAGTCTGATTCACTCTAAGTTGCTTTTCGTGGATTCTAACACTTGAAAGACAGCTGCTGGACACTAACTTGGGTTCAATTTTAAATTGATAAAGATCCATGTCTCCACGAGAACTGTAGAGGCTCAAATATAGAACCATTTACTTCATATGTAACGTGAGCTACTTCTGCAGAACAGTCCTTCTAGATCATTGACGAATTTTCACCTTATGGTTGTTTTTTTTTTTTTACCTTATGGTTGTTTCACCATCCACAAAAAGGTTCCTCCAAGCAAATGGACGTCCTCGTGTTCTATAAATTGTTAACATCCTATTCGGTCCATCCAAATTTTAAGAAACCCTTGTTCTATAGCTTGTTCTCCTTTCATAAAGGTCTTTCTAGACTTAGACACATTTCCCATCCATCAGAGGGGACAGTGGGTACGGTACTGCGTTGGCTATTCTTGGGACAATGCCTATACCATTGTCAGAATCATGCCAAAACCAAATGTGACAGCAATGAAGTCGTAGTGACTAAAACTCTAGATAAAATTATCCAATTAGCATTTAATTTTAAACTTTTAAACTTTGTCACTTTAGTCCTACATCTTTACACAAAATTCAAATGTAATACTTCCGATCAAATTTCTTGAAATTCACTAGTGTGACTATCTAGTCATCTCTGTTATTTTACGTAGAACACTGTCATATTAACGATTTCCAACGAAAATTAATCAAAAGAATTGTATTGAAATTCAGGCAAAGATTTAGGACTTCGATAGTAAAATTGGAAAGTTTGAGACTCTACTGACATCCATAAAATAAATCTAAGACTGATTGGATAATTTCTCCAAAATTTCGAGAGTAGGTAACCGGTTTCACCACCACGAATGAAATGATTCTCCCTTAGGCAATGAGATATCTTCCGTAAAGTCGATGCCTCAATAAGAGGGCAAGAAATGATATTCCGAACAGGCAACTAGATTTTCTTCCACAGGTTGGCCAATCGTCAATTCCATCTTGATATTTCCCCTTACATGGAGCTAAAGCGCATTGCATCTACTTTGGGCCTAGCAGATGCTGACCCCTCCGTATCTTGTGTCTACCAACCTGCCACCATGTGGACCAAAAGTCACGAGGAGGCACGTGGATAGTGTGATTGCCACGGGAGAAATTGATATTTCGAGGTGAATCGAATCGAACCACACAAAATCGTATATGGAAGTGTACAACAATCTATCAGCATAATTTATAGTTGAGAAATCTTTATCAAGCTATAGGCCAAAAAAAAAAAAAAATTGACACATTCAAATGAAACCAAACACCTAGATTCATATATTCCATCGTTATTGACATGTATGTTTAGTGTTAGTGAAAGTCCATGATGGAGTTTACCATGTTTGTTTTGTGGAGTGGTAGAGTTGAAAGTCAAACATATCTTGCTAATCTTTCTACCAAGTCTTAGCCAAAATCCAAACGATTGATGGGAATGTTGAAATGGGATAGGGTTAATCCTTCTTGCTTGCTTGTTATCGGAGTTACATAGTCATTAAATTAATGTGAAGCTCAATTTTAATATAATTTTTAGGGTGAAACAGTCTTGGATTAGAGCTAATGATTTCGATTTTCAAATTCCTTCGTACATTTATAGGTTTCCTTCGTACATTTATAGGTTTCCTTTCTTCGCACACCATGTAAATTCTCATGAGGTTCTTTCATTCAACTGTCCCCAATTCACGTGCTCCAAAATTTTCAAATTTTAAATAGATAAGTATAGTAGAAATCCTAAAACTTATTATAAAAGTGTAATTAAGTTTTAGAACTTAAAAAAAAAAAAATCAAGTCATTGCATTAACTTTGTCTAACTTGATAAAAGAAATTACAAACTTAATTGCACCAATTTGACAAAATTTATGATTGATTGTATCAATTTAACAAGTTTTAGGATTTGATTACATATTTCCAAACTTCTATGACAACTGTGATAGAACTTGATCGTATCTTTTTAAACATTTAGAGCTAAATTATATTTTTATGACAAGTTTCAAGACTTCCTATACGCTTATCTCAATTTTAAACTATCGGTTGGTTTAGTTGTTGTGTCGATTTAATTTGGGTTAAAACACTATTACTCTAATTTGCACTTACACAAGTACTTTCTCTCTTCATTGATTGTACTTTTAATTGCACTTTCATAGCAAATTTTAAATTTTTTAGTGCACTTATCACAATTTCAATTCGGTTTTGCACTACGATACCTTTACTCCAGTTTGCATTTGTGCTGATATTTCTGCTCTCTTCATTGATTACACGGGTGGCCACAAAATCCCGAAACGTGTCAAGATAATGTCCTCATTGCCACCTTTGACATCCGCGAGATACTGTCCTCAGGACTTAAAGTGCAGCAGTCATCACAGTCTCAAACCATCAATTCGGTTCTGGATTATGAGACCGTTACTTTAGTTCGCACTTCCGTAGATATTTCCGCTCTCTTCATTGATTACGTGGACGGCCACAGGGGCCGGAGACGTGGCGGGACGATGTCCTCAGTGCAACCCCGACCCTTTGACCTCGTGGCCAGCCGCGCACGCGAGGCCCATATGGCGACGGTACGCCATTTCTGCCCCCGTGCCGGGCCGGGCACGCGCGCCGGCCAAAACCTCTCTTCATACGCCGCCCACCCCCGTCCTGTGGAAACCACTTCCGCCACGCGGGCCGGTGGGGTCCCCTCTCGCATCAGATGCTTTTACTCTCCCTCCATTGATGATGGAGAGGGAGGAGCGCCAACCACCCGATCGGAATCCAAGGGCCCCTGCCGCGACAGCTCATCCTTGCCCCCCACCATGGACCGCACCCCCACCCGAACCCTCCCCTCCCACCAACAAATCTTATCCCGAAATTGCCACATGTGGTGCTTACTATATTTTATATCCACACGCACCAACAGTCTTCCGCCCGACATCGCTCCATTTACACCGTTCACGCGCCCCGTTCACATAGCCATAAACCCAGAGAATTACCGACCCGGAACGCCGCCGGCGACGGTCGATCCGAATCCGGAATCGGGCAAGGGGCAGGGAGTGGGCGGGGGGCCATGGGGATCGTGGAGGACGCGCACAACGTGAAGGTGCTGGGGGCGGGGAGCGGACGATCGTGCTGGCGCACGGGTTCGGGACGGACCAGTCGGTGTGGAAGCACCTGGTGCCGCACCTGGTGGACACGAACCGGGTGGTGATCTACGACAACATGGGGGCCGGCACCACCAACCCGGAATACTTCGACTTCGAGCGGTACGCCACCCTGGAGGGCTACGCCTACGACCTCCTGGCCATCCTCGAGGAGCTCCACATCGAGTCCTGCATATTCGTCGGCCACTCCGTCTCCGCCATGGTCGGCTCCATCGCCTCCATCAGCCGCCCCGACCTCTTCGCCAAGATCGTCATGCTTTCCGGCTCCCCCAGGTGACTATTTCGATATCTAACCATTTACAGTTGGACTTTCCCGTCGTTCAAATCGAAGAATAAACAGTAGATCTGAGTTTTCAGGGTATCGAAATAAGTAATTTTTTATTGTTTTTTTTGCGCTGAGATTAGTGAATCAGTTCTCTATGGTTGAACATGAAATCTGACGGGAATTGATAATGCAGGGAAATGTTTTCGTCATACTTCCGAAAATAGAAGCTGGATGAACGTGGCCTGCAGCTTTTTTATTTTATTCATTATTTTGTCGAAAGTCTTAGCATAAAATCGATTCGGTTATGGTTGGCGAGTAGTGACGGTAAAATTTTCTTGCATATTGATTCTGGAAAATGTCGAAAAAATGCAACGCAAAATCAACTCTGAAATAAGTGAAACGGGTTATATAACTTCAGTTCGACCAACAAAAGAAAAATTCTGCATTGAAACCGCGGTGATATTTCCATGTATTTTATTTAATGTTTTTGGGTGATATTTTTTTTTACTTTTTTACCCTTTCAAGTTAAAAAAATTTACGGCTTATTTGCTTGGACTTTTTAAGGGTCGAATTTCCAATAATTCTCGTAATATCTTTCGAAATCTAAATGGTACTTTGAAAATTAGTAAGAAAGAAAGGAAGAAGAGAAATTCGCTTCCGTCGAGAGCCAAACAAACATGCCTTTAGAGATTTAAGGCCCGTGGGGAAAGAGACGTTGACCTTTCGTGCTTTGATTTTTGCTGGACCATTTTAAATGTCTAGGTACCAAACATTCAATGATTCATCATGCCTAATTTATTGCGCACAGCTAAGACTCTGCTAAGACTCTTTTTCAGCCACGATGGCGCTCTCTCTTCCACAGGAAAAAAAAAAAACCTTTTTCCTTATTCAAACTAATTTTACAAAAAAATTATGAACAGACTTTGGTTGAAATCAACGTTAAAGAAATCTTGATTTACCATATAATGTTATTAATTGAAATCAACATGAAAGGAATTTTTATTTACCATATAATATCGATTTCTCGACTGTGACAAGTATGATTTGATGATTAAGTTATGTTTTTTTTTTTTTTAGGTACGTCAATGACCCGGACTACTTCGGAGGGTTTGAACAGGAGGACCTGGACCAGCTCTTCGAGGCGATGCGCGAGAACTACAAGGCGTGGTGCTCCGGCTTCGCGCCCTTGGCCATCGGCGGCGACATGGACTCGGTGGCCGTCCAGGAGTTCAGCCGCACGCTCTTCAACATGCGGCCCGACATCGCCCTCAGCGTCGCCCAGACCATCTTCAACAGCGACATGCGCTCCATCCTCCGCCTCGTCACCGTCCCCTGCCACATCATCCAGAGCATGAAGGACCTCGCCGTCCCCGTCGTCGTCTCCGAGTACCTGCACCAGAACCTCGGCGGCGACTCCATTGTGGAGGTCATGCAATCCGACGGCCATCTCCCCCAGCTCAGCTCCCCCGACACCGTCATCCCCGTCCTCCTCCGCCACATCCGCTACGACATCGCCACCTAGAAGCGCGCCCTAGGAGCCCCTCCACACCTCAAAACCCAGTCGTCTAGTCCTATGTAACATGCACGGGATGGGGGAACGTCGCGTGTCCCCACGCCCGATAGAAGTGTGTCCAAACGTTACGTTATAGAGAGAGAGAGAGATAAGTGTCTAGATCCTATATGCACGACACAAGTCGGGAACATTGTTAATGATTCGGAAGATCTCTGCCTTCCTCGGTCGTTGGGGTGTTTCGAAAAATCTAAGATGCTTTCTTAGCAGGTTATTTTATCTAAATTTCCATTTGCTTTTGGCCTTTGTCGTGTTGTAAATTGAAGTACCGTTGCCCCCCGTGATTAATGAAATTACGCGTGCGCGACTCCGGATGTTTCTCTCGCGATCTTCGGAGCTTTTTTTTTTTTTTTTTCTCTTTTTCTAGACCGTCAATGAAAGAGAGAAGAGAAGAGGGGCGGTTGTCGTAGGACGTCCGATGGGATCGGACGGGCGGGGATCGTTGGGCGGTGGAGGAACGGACGGTGGAGATTCGTGGGGTGATGGGGATGTGACTGGAGATCGTGACGTGTCAGCCGTTGTCTCGTCTTCCCACCTTCCATTTGATTTTTCTGCCGACTTTTGCGTACTTCTGTTCTCTTGTTTACACTCACCTCTTGGCTTCTCCGTGGGGCACTTGATGTTCAGTTTCAAGTGTTCAAATCATTTTTTTGGAGCAAAAAAAAAAAAAAAAAAAGGTTTTGTTTTTTCGTACATGGGTCCTCATGACAGAGAATAATGGGAGAACCCCATATTTTAAAATATAAACTTTGCACTTGAAAAACTCGGAGTGATATAATCTTACAATCATTTCAATGTCACATATAATAATTCAATTATTGCTTCGTATTAATTAAAAAACTCGTTTTCTTAGCGACCCTTTGACAAAGGTTTGACAACAACTCACGTATTAATCTTTTTTTAAAAGTATAATTAGCACAGGTGGTGGAACCTTAATTAGGCTGGACGTGCACGACACAAGTTGATTGGAGCTAAACGGAAATAATTGCACTTCCAGAAATTTCATTGAAACGCATGATCCCCGTTGGAGGCCCATAGGTCAAAGAAGGTGGGCAACCAATGTGAAAAAGATGCGGAATTTGCTTTGGCAATTTTATGCGCAAGGTCAAAAAAGGAGTTTTACCAAAGTTTGCAATGCTTTGACTTTAGATTGTGCATCTAAGCCCAAATGGTTTTCATTGAAAGTAACTAGTATATTGTAACCACGCAAGTCAAATATTTATAAAGAAAAAGGCTTAGAATGAGAATAAATAAATAAATAATGAAAGTGTAGACCAGACCATCCGCAACACGGTTTGGAGATGTACCTTCAAAAACCCTGCAACCCCAGCAAGATGTTAGGGCCGCACGACATCTATGCAACACGAGCGAGTCGAGGTGCAGCTGGTGTCGGGATCGTCGTAGAGAGATCTTGCTCGTCGGGGTCACGGAGCTTGCAAAGAATTTATGGAAATCGGGTTTTTCGGTTCATTTGACAAAGAGAAATAGTTTTTATGGCATTTGGAGTTACCGCACTTGGTAGATATGGGCAACTCCCAAGGACCAAGTCTGCGAATCCCAAGAATCGGAGGGGCGGTTTTAGAAACCTCGAGCTCGTCGATGGAGTTATGCAATAAAATGACCCATCGGTAGAATAAAGATTGCATCGAAGTGTCCATCTAAATGTCCTTTGCCTAAAACCAACGCAAGTGAAAAAAGAAAAATGGAAGACAGGTACCACGGACATGACCGCCCTGGGGTTAATACCGGAGGAGAACACGTGAAGTCCAGAGACATGGGACACTTCTTTTGTCCCTTGGACAGTCTCGAGAGCCAAGTCTCATGGGCCAAGCCTACATTGGAGAACTGACGTTTTTGACCCTTCTTTTGTCCTGGTAAAGAGATGGGCGTTCGCCGACAGAACCGCAAATTCCGTAGATAGACGAGGGGACAAATGACGCTTGGCGTTTGACTTTTCCTCCTGCTGATGAATCTGCACGGCAGTTAGCCTTCCCGAATACTAATTACATTTATTTAAGAGCCCTAATTTGCATTTGTCAGATTCTTAAGGCTATGGAAAGCAGTCGAGAGCTGAAAAAGTTGTATTGCTTTCTCATTTAAAGACTGTGCAACTACATTCCTATTTACCATATACGAGACCTCACTAAATAGAAAAAGAAATATTCTACGGTATCAAAAAAATATACACAATATATTTTACTTTCCCATTAATGAACTGATTTGAGTCAATCTATATCAATTAGGGCAATGAAGATCAATCAAGGCAATAGTATCTTCAACACTCTCCCTCAAAATGGTGATCCATACACATCAAAGACACCAAGCTTGCTTATGCTTGGTGAAGATGTCCACAAGTTGCTCTATTGTTTTTATTCCTCGTGTCTTGATCATTTCATCTAAAATATTATTTATAATAAGGATAAGTGTAATAGAAGTCCTAAAACTTGTAACAAAAATGTAATTGAGCCCTAAAACTTGTAAAAAATGCAATTAAGTCCTACAACTTGTCAAATCGATTTAATCAAGTTCTAAAATTAACACCGTCAACTTTTTTAATGGAAATTGCTGACGTGCAAGATTTAACATGACATTTAAAATGAATTTTTATTTTCTATGTGGCGTTTTCAAAATTATTTTATTTAAATTAGATTTAAAAATAGAAAAGAAAAGCTATAATTTATTTAAAAAACAAAACAATTAAAAAAATGGTAGAAGCTTCCTTTGTCACAGCCCATCGCCGGAAGGGCCGACGATTGTTGCCAAAGGGGCCGGCAATTATCATCAACCTTAGGCAGGGATGGCCGGCCCTCGCTCGCCTAGGGAGAGGTCTCATCGGCCCCCTCCGATGATGGGCAACGGTGGCGGAAGTGACGGCCATTTTCTTTTTTTTTTTTTTTTTAATTTTTTGTTTTTTAAATAAATTTTAGATTTTCTTTTCTAGTTTTTAAATCTAATTTGAATAAAAAATATTTTTAAAAAACCATATGGAAAATAAAAATTCATTTTAAATGCCATGTCAGCATTTTCTGGTTAAAAGTTAGACGGTGATAATTTTAGGACTCAATTAAATCAATTTAACAAGTTTTATGATTTAATTGCACTTTTTACAAGTTTTAGGACTCAATTACATTTTCCTTACAAGTTTTAGGATTTCTATCGCACTTATCCCTTTATAATAAAATGACAATCAATTCTATGTGCTTTGTTCTTTTATGGAAAATCATATTTGCTGCAAGTTTGAGTGCATCATCGTTATTGTAAAATAAGAACAATTAGTTCTTTCATCCATACTTGGAGATCTTGGATTACCTTTTTATTCGAACTATTTCACAACTAGTCTTTGTCATTACTCAATAGTTTGCTTCAGTGGATAAAATGAAACTATCAATTGTTTCTTTGTTTTCCATGAGAGTAATGAATCTCCTAATTTTATACAAAATCTTGTAACTGATTTCCTACTCGTAGGACAAGTAGCATAATTCGTGTCACAATATGCTGTCATTTCCATTTTGCTATCTTGAGACAATAGTATGCCCAACCCTGGACAGTTGTTCAAGTGTTTCACACCCTTTAATGCAACATTCGCGTGAGACTATTTTGGGTCATGTGTGAGCTGCCTGGGAATTTGTTATGCGTAGTATATGTCTAGTCTAGTCATAATAAGATAGATAAGGTTCCCAACAAATCTCCGATAAGCAAAAGAGTCTTTGAGCAAAGAATCCTCATTCATAGGTGACAATCCCCTATCACAATCAACTATCGTTAGCTTGGTAATTTGCTTGATTGGGATGATAGCTGGTTTGGTTCCCCATAATCCTACTTTTGATATGATCTCTAAGACAAATTTGCATTGACTGAGTTAAACTCCTTTATATGATCATGCAATTTCTATCCCGAGAAAATATTTAGAAGGTCTCAAATCCTTAATGTGAAATATAGAGTGTAGGTATTTTTTAAATCTCTCAATGGCAAATTCATCATTTCCCATAATAAATATATCATAACATAAATAAGCAACTAAATTGATGATGTACCCTGACTCTATGTGAATAAGGCATACTCATATTTGAAATGCTAGAACTTTGCAGCTATAAGTGCAATAGTGAACTTAGCATACCATTAATGAGAAACCTACTTAAGTTTATATAGGAATTTATGTAGAAAACATACTCGATTCTCCTCTTATCTAGGTAAACCCAATAGAAGATTCATGTAAATTTCCTCTTCCAGATTTCCATGAAGCAAAACATTAAGAACATCCATCTAATGAAGAGGCCAATCACGGGGTGCAACGATAGAAAGAAAAGAACGAGTATCGACTTACTTTACTACTAGAGAAAATGTTTCTACATATCAAAACTTTCTCGTTGTATAAATCCTTTGGCCGCTAGTCTAGCCTTGTAGCATTTAGTGTAGCCTTTTGCCTTGTACTTGACCTTGTATACCCATATGTACCCAATAGATTTTCAATAAAGAGGTATAGATACGATATCTCAAGTTTCATTTTCCATTAGCTCTCATAACTCATCCCCCATGGCTTCTTGCCAACGAGAATTGTTGACAGCCTCATCATATGAAGATGGTTCCTATTCTTTAGAGATTCTACTGATACAACATATATGTTCGGGTGAAAGACTAGTGAAGGTAACATAAAGGAGACAAAGACAATGTATACCATAGGATCCAAGGTGGGATAAATGTAATCTATTATCCATGTGGGTAATCATGTTGCATGACTTGAACATTGAGAATGAGCTAGTGCAGCAGACGGGACATTATCAAGTGGTGCATAAGAAATATTATTAGGACTCATATGATTCTCTGATGTGACTACTTGTTGATTTGTTGGGGTCGTATTGTCCTTAACTGATGAGGAGGGTGCATCATTGTTAGGAGCAGCGGATGCCATGGGTGTGGTGATGTGGGGAATCACAACCAGCTATGGAGATGAGAAATCTTCCTCACTTAAAAGCATACAGTGATTAATAGCTGCCTCTAATATCTGATGTGAAGATATTTCATTCTAGAAGGGAAAATAGTTACATGAAAAATGGCATCTTTGCTAACAAGAAAATGTCAATTGATGAATCATAAAACAAATTCCCTTTTTAAGGAGCTGGATTTCCAATGAATATACATTGAAGAGAATGGGGACCCAATTTGTCCGAAGGGCTCACAGTAGAAACATAGCACAAGCATTCAAAAACACGGGGGTGGCGAATGTCTAGACACTTCCCAAAGAGCAATTCGGAGAGAGTCTTTCCATTAAGAATATGAGATGATATTAGATTGATTGAGTAGGCTACTATGACCACATAGTCTCTCCATAACATTTATGGAATTGAAGCTTGATACTTGGGGGCATGGGCAACTTCTAAAAAATGGCGATGTTTTCACTCAATGACCCCATTTTGTTGAGGTGTATAAGTGCAAGAATTTTTCATAAATGATGTCATTTGAAATAAATAGAGTAGAACACTTATGATTAAAGAATTCACGGGCATTATCGGTTCAAATCTATTGTACAAATTTGTGATACTAATTTTTACTTGAGGCAAGAAAGTTCTTAACATAGGAAAGGGCTTGGTTCTTGGATTGCATTAGGAAAACCCAAGTCATATATGTGTGATCATCCACAATTGTGAGAAAGAATCTACACCCATCATGGTGTGGGTGTGATATGGTCCCCAAATGTCCATATTTGAAAGGGAAAAAGTTGTATTGGCACATGAAGTTCTTTGTAGAAAAGGCAATTGTGATTATATAGCTAGTGGACAAATAGGACACATGGGCTGAAGAAAAGAATTACCATGGACCCGACGTTGATGAGACAGAAAAACATTATTATTAATATTGGCATTACAAAAGTGTCCCTATTCAAAGGGAAAGATTGTAAATTCTACCCTAATCTATTGGTTTCCTAGTCGAAAAGGTCCAAAAGAAGCAGATGTTAGGATCGAAAAAGACCCAACATGAATTGTCTTCACAAAGTTTGAAGACAGAAATGAGGTTAAATTTGGGAATAAGCAGGACATTTCTCATTGTGATGGATGGATTGAGTTGAATATTTCCAAATTTAGTTATGGAGGTTTTCTTCCCATTAGGAAGACATACCGAAGTATGATGATAATTCATGAATATTAGAAAGGAAACATTCATTGCAGACTATGTGATCACTAGCACTTGAATTAGTAATTCATGCCTTAGTTGAAATGGAGCTTCAGCAATGAGAAGTACCTAAATAACTAGCCATCTCATCCTATATTACCAATTGGCTTAGAGCTTTCATAATTTGTTGGAATTGATCAATATTGATAGACTAATGAACTTTGGCATGTGTTGCGATGGATATATCTTATTCATTTCTTTCTTTATCTATTGGCTTTCCATGCAATTTCCAACAATTCTTCCTAGTATGATATGGACACTTGCAATAATCACAAAATTTACCTTTTCCATAATTAGAATTTTGGGTATGTGATTTACTTAAGGATGTAAAAGAATTATGTCGTTGGATCCTTTCCACACAAGTGCTAATGTGGCATAATGGGCACCATTTAATTTGGGCATTGCAAGGATGAAGCGTGGGCTATCTAGCTGTGCGAAATAGTTGGAGTTGTTTTAAATCACGATCGTTCATTGGAGATGACATCAGGTTACTTCTTCACCCAAAACACCTAACGCCACCAGTGAGCTTCTAGATCCAAGCTAGATCTTGCTGCAAGCAGTCGTAGGTCTAGTGTCACTCTAGCCGCAAGAACGATGTGGTCTCCTATCTTTAGATACACTAAGGAAGCGAAACATTATGATTCGTCTTGTACAATGAGTTGATATATTTGAACAAGCGAGGGGAATAGGTAAATAACTCTCATTCAAGATAAGTAAAGTAAATAACTCTCATTGAAGTAAGTAAAAATCTAGTTACCTTTTCCATCTCCTTTATCACACGGTATCGAGCTAGGGTTTCTCTATGCCCTTGCAATTTTTCTTCAACCATCTCAAGTTCATTCCACAGTGCTAATAGTTTGATGAAAATGGTGGAAACCAAAAGATTTCCCTATTTTAGCTTCAATAGGGCTTGAGTTATGGAGAAAATATTGGTCCTATCAAGCTTTCCATATATTTATTATATGCCGTCCCATATTCCTTTCTTGTCTTCGATCTAAGGACGTTCAGTGATGACCTCCAAAGTGAGACAATTCCCAATCCACATCCAAACAAGCTAATTACGCTTCCTCCAGTGTTGTGTGAGTCACTTGTTGGTCGGAACCAAAACAATGTCATTGATGAATCCTTTCCTGTCCTTTGTAATTAGAGCTCGCTGGAACTCTCAAAACTAGACGAAATAGTTTTCTGGCTTTAAGAGCTATTGCGCAATGAGGTGAAGCACGGGCTTGTTAGTGGTGGACGTGTAAAGGGGTTTCTTGGCTCAAACTGTGGCATCTAAAAAATTCAAGACAAGCTCTAAGGTTTATTAAAGCCCATAATTAGGTAATGGAGTTACCTATGGTTCATGCTTTAGCCATCAGTCTCCTCTTAAGACTAAGTGATATAGGCTTGTGTTCATGAGTTTTTAAATTAGTATTATAGGATCAATTAATGAGAATAATTTATTCTTGGCCATGCACCTCATAAACTAAATTCCTATGGATAAAATGTTACAAGATTTTGGCCATGCGAAATTTAAAACTTGAAATTTATAAAAGAAAGAATTAAAGATGAATAATTGAAAGTGAAATTGTGGGTTTAATTAGGTTGGGCATTAGGCCCAATTCTTGGTGGGTCGAATGGCTGGCCCATTGAGGCCCATGAAGAGGTGACCGTCGACCAAGGAGGGGAAGAGTGGCCGGCCCACTTCTTCCAAGCCCAAGCCCAAGCCCATCTTGCATGTGTCATGCCAAGTGGCAAGAGGAGGGCTTCATGCATTGGCTTGTGGAGAGGCAAACCATCATTGCTAATGATGGGAATTAGGGGAAATAAAAGGGGGAGAGAGAGTGGCCGGTTGGGGGTTTTCGGCCAAGCCAAGTGAGAGAGAGAGAGAATCGCCGAGAGAGGAGAAGAAGGAGCCGCTCGCCTATCGCCGTTCGTTCGTCCGTCACTGGTGTGCCATCCGTGTGCCGTCATCTGCTTGATCTTAGAGGCAAGTTAGGATCAATTTCTACTCTTGCATGTGTGTCTTGCATGTGTGATTGGTTGGTGGTAGATCTCGGATGTTTAGGGTAGGCAAAACCGAAGCTAGAGTGTGACTTGTTCTTGAAAAAGCTTGCTGATTTCATGTAAACTGCCTGACCTAGAAACTTGTAGAGGCTTGCATGCATGTTTCAAGTTCGATTTTGACTTTGACTCCTTCATGAAAGTTGTAGAAAACATCTTATAGTGTAACATACTAAAATTTAAGACAAAAATGCTGAGTTTTAAGGGGTGAAACCCATCCTCTACGAAAAGGCTAGATCTGGAACGGTTTTGTCGACCTCTTGATGGTTTTGTGTGCTGCATGTCACTTTTTACCGAGAATCTCCCTTCGACTTCTTCATGAAACTTGTAGATAACATCCTAAAGACTAACATACTCAAATTTTAGGTAAAATGAACAAGTGTAGCCTAGTGAATCGACTTTCTCTTGAAGACGGTAAATCTGGAAATACGGTACTGGACACCCGAGACTTATTGGACCCATATGGTGACTATTCTTTGGAAATTTCACTTAGATCCCTTAATTAAAGTTGTAAGGGACCTCTTGAGGCACAACATATCCAAATTTCAGAGGAAAGAAAGAAGAATAAGTGGGTGAAAACTCGATATTACGGAGATAGCTATTCTGGACGTTTCGGTACTAGAATCAGGAGCTTCGGACGTCTGTAGAAAATTATCTAGAACGAATCTGGCCTATATTTACAAATAAAAAATCTACTTTAGTGTCTTATAAAATATCATAATTTTCAGAGGTCATTTGGGTATTTTAATCGAATTATTTCAAAGACTGCACAATCTGTTTTTATCTGAAATTGCATGCTGTATTCATGCGAGTTATATCTTCTTGTGTGAAACTCTTTTGGGCATGTGTTCTTCATGAAATTGTTATCTTATTGTCTTGTCTATCACATGTTATGATTTTATGATTTTTGAGAATCATATGGATATTTACTTTAAATGCTTTCAAAAATTGTACAAGCTGGAATTTAATAAACTTCAAAAGGCATGATATATGGACTATTCTAAATTGTATGGACTCCATGAATTGTATTGTTATGAATGATTATGTCTTGATGCATGTATGATGATGATTAGAGATGCATGTATGAATCAAAGAATGAAAATGATCTTGATTGCCATCACATCACATGCCATGTTAAAATTGAACTATAATTGAAGATGTGAATTGAGATAAATGAGAAGGCCGTCGGAGGTGTGAGTCGACGATACCCCAAGAGTGTCGGGATGCCTGGCTAGAAGGGTACGGCCGGTTGCCCGGTGGCCTGGAATGGCCGGATGCCGGAGGATCCGTGAGAGTTTCGAGATGCCCGGAGAGTGGGGGAGCCGAAAGCTCGGTTGGTATTGAGCCGAGGGATGCCTCACGATGCCAGTTGGGGTGCGAGATGTCTGGCTAGAAGGGTATGGCCGGTTGCTTGGTAGGTATTGTGCCGGAGGGTCCTCGTGATGCTAGTTGGGGTACGAGATGCCCGGAGCGTGGGGGTGCCGGATGCTCGGCATGCATTGTGTCGGAGGGTTCTCATAATGCCAGGATTGGGTGCAAGTGATGAATATGGGATGCAAACATTGGTCCCGGGAAAAAGAAATGTGGCGGTCCAAATTGAAAGGATGAAATTGAGAAATTGAAATTGAATTATGCATGATGGTATATGCATGACATGACGATGATATGTGCATGGATGCATGGTAATGATGATGGTACATGTGATATGATGATGACGAGTGCATGGGTGCATGATGATGGTAAGTGTATGACATGATGGTGATGACTATATGATGATGTGTGTACATAAGGTATGGTGACATGTGCATGATACCAAGGTAATTGTGCATTGATGCTTTAATGACATGTGATGCTATGATTGTGATGACTATGTGATGCATGATGCATTAAGTGGTTTATTGGTCTTTTACCTGCTGAGTGGCTGTACTCACCCCTTCGGGGACCAACATTTCAGATTAGCAGGATGCCGTTCCCTGCTGTTACGCATGGCATCTTTTATGGCATTCCTTCGGATGTAGAGGTCAAGTGTGTGGAGATCGACTGTCCCACCATTCCTGGTCTGACATTTATTTGAGTTCGCGCCTTAGTGATGTACGACATGGGCCTAGCTGAGGGCCTTGTCATTTAGGAGTTCATATCTATTCATGTTCGTCGAAACGGAGTGATGCGTGGGATGTTGCCACCGCCACCGCCTGATGCATCGAGATGGGTGTGAGGGCCTGTGCGTGAGAAGTAAGAGCTGAAACTTTTTGGGATGATAGCCGATACTAGTTGATGGGGGATCTTGCAGGATAGACATCGTGGGTCAAGTGTTTCTTTTTGGGGGTTATTGCTGGGTGTAGCTATAAGTCTTGGCATTTCTTTTGATGTACCGACCCAAGGAAACCCATCATGGAAATATGTGAATAAAAATGTCGTGGCTTTATCTTTTTTTATGATGTTTAGTGGTGTGCAATTGTATCATGATTGTTGGAGGGAAGGATGACAATATTAAATTATGCTTCCGCTAATGAGTTGCGCTGGGACCGTTTTCAAAAAAAAAAAAAATGTCTATGAACTGCGACGTTGGCTAATTCCATAAAAAAACACGAACTTTAGGTGTTATCCCAAATCTGGCCCGAACTTTATTTTGTCTCAAAAAAAAGCACGAACTTTAGGTGTTATCCCAAATCTGGCCCGAACTTTATTTTGTCTCAAAAAAAGGCACGAACTTTAAATATTATCCCAAATCTGGCCCGAAATTTATTTTGTCTAAAAAAAAGGCATAAATTTTCACTTGGTCCCAAATTTGCCATCTGTTAACCCTCATTCCACAGTCATCCAACATGGCATTTCCACGTCAACAATAATATCCAACACAGCAAAACGATGCTGTATTCGAGTGTTTGGAGGAAGTGTTAAATTTAAGTTTGCTTTCCAATGAGATAAATTTTACAAATGATTCTCATGGGAAAAATAATTCAGCAGCTTCAATTCCAGGGGATGAGGCATATAGCTAGGGCCATTAGATTAATTAACAATTGGCAAATTGTTTGCAATGTCAAAAACTGGGTTGAAAACAGAAGATTACATTGCCTTAAAGTGATATATTAAAAACGTGTGCATCTTGTAGAAAGCCTATTTATAATGGAATTACTTTATTTTGTCTCAAATAAAATTTGGGCTAGATTTGGGACAACACCTAAAGTTCGTGCTTTTTTTTAGACAAAATAAAGTTTGGGCCATATTTGGGATAACCCCTAAAGTTCATGCTTTTTTAAAGACAAAATAAAGTTCGGGCCAGATTTTGGATAACATCTAAAGTTCGTGCTTTTTTATGGAATTGGCCCTCTTTTTTTTATGATGTTTAGTGGTGTACAATTGTATCATGATTGTTGGAGGGAAGGATGTCAATATTAAATTATGCTTCCGCTAATGAGTTATGCTGGGACCGTTTTCAAAAAAAAAAAAATGTCTATGAACTGCGACGCTTCTTCTGAGAGATATAATTAGTGTCCATTAGGTGTAGCAATAGGTGCCTGTGGTGACCTAAGGTGTTTTGGGGTGCCACACAAGCCACCTACTAATGGTACTTGCAAGGGGAAAAACCAAGTCTATAGGTGGGTATGGGTTTGCCCTAAAACCAAATGGACCTGAACCACTTTGGTTTGAAGGGGACTCACCTGGTTCTTTTTCCAAGTTGGGCTCAGCATTGAGGAGGGGGCTTCCTCCTGGTCCATTATTCTCAATCTGGGTCGGAGGTTTGATTTGAATTGGAAACCATTGAACATATAGGTCAAGAAAAAATTGCTCGAGCTTGGCTTGAACTGGGCCTTATCGTCTTTCATCGGGCCGTGTTTGGCTTAGTTCCTTTGTTTGGTCTTCCCTAACAAGGTCTAGATGTTGATCTAAAGGTAAGTCATCCACTCTTTGTATGTTGGAAAAAATTTCTGAATTTTGGGAACCTCCAAATTTCAAGGCTTGATTTCTTGGCATGGTTACTCCATTTTTAAGCTGTCATGATTGGAATATTTTCTTCACAAGTTTGGTTGTGAAGAAGTTGAAGAGCAATGGAAAAAAAAATCTGCTTTTGGGATGGGAAGAAGGGTAGTAGAGCGGAAGTATAGTAGAAGCTAGGTTGAGAAGGAAGGCTCTGACACCATGTTAGAATATTAAAACGATGAAAAACAGCCAAGAGTTGGAAAAGTTGTATTGCTTTCTCATGTAAAGATTGTACAATTACTTCCCTATTTATAATATACAAGACTTCACTAACTAGAGAAAGAAATATTCGGCAGTATCAAAAAATGTACACAATATATTTTACTTTCCCATTAATGAACTGATTTTGATCCATTAATATCAATTAGGGTACCGGGGATTAATCAAGATCAATCAGGGCATGTATCTTCAACAACATTAACAGTGTATCATTCTATATGCAAGTTCACAATGTCAACGGGTTCAGTATCCAAAGTTATGGTATATTTACTTCTTGTTATGTAAAGGGTAATCATCTTTGATCCTCTACATAAACATATTATCACATAATCTTCTTTAAATATTATCCGTAAGTGCTCTAGATAAGATGGTATATAAGTAGAAGCCCTCTCCTTGTTACAAGTAATATCTTACTACTTTCTCCATAAAAATAACCACCATCAAGATGTCACCTTAGCAAAAAATAATATTTTACTTAATTTATAAGTTAATATCGACTTTACGTTTCTTTCTTCTACTAAATCCACAATCTAAATTGTCAAGTCAAGATTTATTGGCATTAGGAGAATTTCTTGCCTTTTATGACGCATCGTTGCTTCAAATTTTAAAAAATACACATTTGTGTATTAAAGAGATGCATCTAGTCATTTGTCAATCATTTGAAAAAATAATGCTAGAAGTTCTCTTAAATTGCCATGCAGGATTTTGTTTAGTAAATATTTATGTCATTGAAACTTTTAAGGAGTTATTTGATTTAGTTTAATGACATTATCAGAAGATTTTGCATTTAAAATGGAATATATCATTTATCTTTTTCCCAATTCTGATTAAAATTCCTTATTCAAATTCTCTAAATATTTTCTATATTATAGAAATTATATAAAATTATCAATGGTTTTCTTTTTTAAGTTTGATTTAATTTTTTAGAATGTTAAAATAATCACTTTGGTTGCTGTTGCTCTTTCCTATTGTCTTTTTCAATATTCCTTTTCAACATTTTTTCCCAACCAACTTCGAGATCCAAAGCTACTAATAAGAAAGGTATTATCGAGATGTTTTTTCTATTTAAATATGCAAATTTCTTATGTAACGTTCCACATATTTTGCAGAAATTATAATTTGTTTGAGAGGACAAAGAATGAAAATTACTAATTTTTACTATAATTTATACAACAATCGAGAATTTTTTAAAACGATGACTATGATTATTTCTCGAGCCTGTTGACCTCTAGTCGTCTCCAAGTCTTTTGCGAATTACGGAGTCTGGTGGGACAGAATCTATCCTTATCCACTTCTTCGACGCCTACCCCTTCATGTCCCCGTCTTGCTTCTGCAGTCTGGTGCCCAGTCGTCTTGAGTCTTTTCCGAAGAGTTAATGTCGTCGCACGTGATCAGCTGCGCTGCTGAGGAACATAAAATCATATAGGACCTATTCAAACCTTTTGTACTTTGTCCAGGTGTCGAAAAATTTGTTTTCAGGACAGATATCACATCGATCATAGACCCAGTTACCATTCGAAGTTGCAGATGTTGTCATGAATTGTTTCTTCTTTTTTTCTTTTTTTTTTGGGTCAGTATGAATTGTTTCTTCACATGAAGTGAAAATGGTCCTCAAATTGCGCAGTTTTTTGTTTCAGGAAAGAGAGCATGGCGCCGACTTGCATGATCGCATTTTAAAGCTAAAACAGATCAATTAGTTCAAAACAGAGATTTTATCAATTTAGGCATGAAAGCATCATCTCTAACGCATTAGGATCTTTAATGCAACGGAGATTCTAACCCTCCTCATAAATCTAGATTCATGCATTATCAGAGGTTTACACTGTATGCATGCTAAAGGTCATCCTATTATCTTTCTAAACCAAGATTTTAGAGACGGTTCTCACTGGTTCAGAGACGCAATAGATCCATCCGCCCTCGGCCCACGAGGCTTCCCTTAGCCCAAATTCAGCCTTTGCTCTCCTCCTTGTTGGTGGCCACGAACTAGATTATCTTCAAGCTGCCTGAACCTGGTCTTCACGCGATATGCTCCTCTTTCGGAGCTGGACGGTTGTTTCCCCTACGTTGCTTAGCTTGAAGAGAGATTGAAATGAGAGGGTAAGGGACTGGAATGAGGGTGGAGTGATCTCAACGTGCTTTCCTCTCCAAAGTGAGCTCAACGAAGTGAAAGGATTTGCAGGGATTTTTAGAGGTTTCGTCCAAGATTTCCAGAGATTGAGGCAGTAGATTTGCAGGTAATGTAGTAAAACTCTTAGCTTCGTAAGTAAAAGGGTGTGGACAATGAATTTCTATGCAGTTGCAGGGTTGAGTGTCTATATGTTTCGGGCAAAATCGAGGGGAGATGGGAGAGATTGCTAGCTAGCTCAGACCTTGCTTTAGCTTGTCGAAGGTCCCAAGCACAATCCTGCACTAATTGCTTGGGCTAGTGGGCGCCCACCTCAAACCCTGCTTCTAAAATCTAATTAGGTCAATTTGGAAGTTTTATAAACTTGAATTTGATTTTATATGGGCATCAAGAATTGAGAAAATGGGCTTGAACTCATCAGGGTCACATTTGATACCCTCGAATTCGACTCTAACCAATATCATGAAACCGGGTTAACAGGGCCTCGAAGTAATTTAGGGCGTTTACGGCCCCGGTGCCCGTTTTTGATCTGAGTAGGGTCATCTTTCTTAAGAGATAACTGAAATTAATTTGTCAGCTTAATGCTGCGTAGTATATATTGATGAAAGAAAGCCACTCTTTTCATTTTATAAAAGGTCACTCAATCCACTCAAGGATAAGCCTTTGCATGAAAACCACCGTCACGGTGCCTGATGAAGCATAAACGGCAAATCCATAGCAAAGTTTGAAATATTTCAAGAACCGACCTCATCTCTTCCTCACCATCCGGCGGCGTCCATCGACGTTCTCTGGAGTGATCTTGCTCCACGTCCTAAATCGAATCTGTCAACGTACCCACTAAAAGTCAAGATTCATGTGAACTCAAATCAGGCAATAAAGGACCTGGAAATGGATATCTGGTTCAACACTGAAACTGTGATCCTTTTGAGATTCATGGAATATATTCACATAATAATAAAATTACATAGAGAGAAAAAATTGCTGAAGGGCCTATCGGCTGCCTCTCTTTCCTGTCCATCTCTCGACAGCTCCAAAGGCTACATACCCTTGAGAAGGAATCACTGGAAACACCGAGTGGATATGTCTTCAGTTTTAGGTACAAGTGATGAATTTCTTTGCTCAGTGATTTCCAGGTAAAAAGCTCGGGACTTCGTAGCTCAAGAAGTGCGAGAATTTTCTTTTATAAGGAAGAAGCAGGAGGTTTTAGGTTCGATTATCATTCAATGTGATCGTTTGAGATTAGGTCACAAAAATGTAATTCCTCACAAATCTCCCGAGCCGGGGCCAACGGCCTATCTTTGACGAGATTAAAGTGATCTGATACCTCGCCAACAGTGTAGGCCCAATCACAATCAAATTGGGCACTGGCCCATCGAGTCAAAAACAGAACAAGTGCGTGATGCCAGAGTGATTAGGCCAGGTCAATAGTGGAACAAAAACCCCGCACACAACGAGAATTCTACAAGGTAGTTGTTTATATGAAGTGCGTAGTACGGAGGTACTAGACTTATGTAGGAAAAGTAACATTGGAAAATTTTATTCTTATTTTTCAACATCTGATTCGCTTACAAACATGAGTCCACAAAAAACTTTTTAAATAATCAGCACAAAGTCTCATTTTCATAATACAACTTGACCTCCACCACCAAAATGTCATCTCAAGTGCCTGAACCTTGACTAATTGCCCAACTTGGGATCCCTACCCCCAAACCTAAGTTGTATTTGCTTGAACTTGATTCTTGGTCAAGATCTGAGCCTCGCGGTCTAAAAACCCTAACTTTGACGGGCCGATCCAAGACTTAGGGCCTAGGTCCTCAAGATAAACTCAAGTTTTTTTTTTTTCTTACCAAGTTTGTGTTTCAAACTATATTTATAACAAATATCAACATGTGTTTGGATTGCTTAAGAAGATAAGCAAACAAATAATCTTTCATATAGTCAATCAAAAATCAATGATTAAATTCTAGGATTTCCTGTTTTGAAAATTAGATATCATTTTTCATAATACAACTTGACCTTTATCACCATAATAAAGTTTTCCCAAGTAGTCAAACCAATGCGCCTAGCTAACGGGCCCAAGATCTTGGCACCTAAACCGATGGCCTGGACCCAGGTCCTTTCTGCTTGAACCCACGTCTCTGTAGCCCGGACTCAAGTTCCTCAGGCCCCAGCTCGTTGGTAGCCATTATTTTTTTTTGTCAAATAATGACTTTATTTCATTGGGAAATGACAATCTTGTGCACAAATCATCTGTAAATGGCTAACGGTGCATTGTTTATTGATATCCAATGTGGGCGGAAGTATTTAATGAAACTAAGCCAGTAGATCAGGACTAGAAATCTTATTTTTGGAAAGCAAGGTGGTCGTGTATATGTTTATCCAGATATGTGTGTATCTTCCTTCTGTCTAACATGGATGGTCCAGCAAGTCAAGAGACATTCAACCTACTTTTGAACATGAGCACATGCCATTGACCCTCAATTAATTGTACGAACCCACTTTACTTTATCATATTTTAAGAATCAGCCCGTTGATTACACTGTTGCAATCATAAAGAAGATTTGGCTGCCTTCCCATCAAAGGGCAAATTTTGATTCTTCCTGTCCTCAATCTGTCGCGAAACTTCCTCACCTTTGCATCAAGTAGCACATGCAACCGGAAACATTTTGCAGATTGAAAAGGCATGAATGTGGAAACAAAAGGAAAAAAATTGAAGAGCATAGTGAAAACCATGCAAATGGAGGGACCAAATTCAAACCCAAATCCATCCTTTGAACGTTTGCTCTGTCTAGAGAGAGAGAGAGAGAGAGCATCGTGGATCATCCCGTTGGTGTCTTTCGACCAGGGTCCATGCCGTGGGGGGGCCTTAGGTCCAACTCAAGCGAACTCACTTTGCTTGAACTTTAGTAACCACCTCCAATGATTTGGAAAACTGTCTTTGTCTCGAACAAGGTCACTGTGGCCGAAAATCATTGGCGCATCAGCCAGCAGAGCCCCACATGAAAAGATACAGCTGTGCATGAACTTAGGAGTACAGCCCCTACAGCAAATCATAATGCCGGTCAGCGCACGTCAAGATTGCTTTGTTGAAATCCCTCTCTTTGTGAGAGAGAGAGAGAGAGACAAAACCAGCAGCACTTTACCATAGAATATCATGGTTCTCTGTTGAGAAATTATTACATTTTTCAAGCAACTGCAACTTGCCCAAGATAGAGAGAGAGGTGATGTTGGAAATCCTGAATAAAAAGGCGGGGTGAATCAAAACTGATGACTTTGAATCATGTGGTCACTTTTTTTAAAGTGTTGTTTGCACCATTTTATTTTGAAACTAAGACAAATATCACTAAATTATAAGAAAAGCCATGCATTCACGATTTCCTTTGAATCTCTCTTGAATTTTGTGGCAAATTGAAAAAGTAAGAAACCTTTGAAAAGGTGGGTGGTAATTACATGTGATGTTAAAATGTGTCGTCAAATCACTCTTTCTTTTCCTTTATAATCATTACATTTCATGCAAGAGACATCTCTTAATGAAAGAACATGTTTTTGTTTACCCAAACTTATACCCCTACAAATGGAATTCTTCGAATTATAGCTTTTTGAATCAAACTTAGAACGTCTAAAAATTTCGCTTGGATGGATATTTGAAAAATTCAAAGACCATCAATCATTATACTTGAGCAACTTGTTTTTGAAATATAACTCTTAAAATACTCGCCCAACTTGCTCTGATACCCATTAAAATAACTAAACATAATAAACGAGACATGGAGTGAATGAGTAGTCATAAGAAGATTAAAATTTATGGAAAGGACTTGAAAGAGAAAAATGAACAAAATTATGTAGATGCAGTAGCTTCTATCAAATTGATAATATATAAGTTAAATGGATAAAAAAAAAATATGACGAGACATATTTTAAGTGATTTTGCCATTCATCTAGTCTATGTCCACTCTTTTAGCACTAATAGCCACAAACAAGGCTAAAATCTTCTAAGTAATTGTAAAGTCTGTGCTTGTATAGCTTCTCCATGAAGCTTGATAGGTGATTCTACAAACACAAGCACCTTTTACCCCTGTTCTTTTCAAATTACAAGAACTTAGATTTCATAGAGAATTACAATCAGTAAACAAACGGTTTTGCGCAAATGAAAGATAGAGGGTATGATCAACAGAGAGAGAATAAAAGTTTGAATTTCTGCCAACTTCCACGGCCACCTTTGATCTTCTTAAATAGGTTTCCAATCTTCCAAAAATTCATAAACCTGTTCTAAAGTCAAAGAAGGGACTACCTTCTTTGGCCACCAGACTACTTTCTGTAAGATTAGTGTGCAATATGCAGGCAAAGCAAAAGTTCTCCGAGAATGGAGCCTTTTACTTCCGCAGCTTGTCTGCCTCCCTATTCTGCTTTAACAAAAATGGAAAAACTGCTCCCATATTCTCCAAGCTTCTTATGCAAATTCCCTAGCTTGTAAATAGCTTTTAGACATCAATCTGATTTCAATTAAATTGGAAAAAGGTATGGGTCATATCATGCCACCAATTCCGCCTGTAGCCGTAGCGACTTCTTGCAAAGGGTCTCCCCAGCCTTTTCGCTCCTTTCGTTGACTGACTGTTTACCTTTTACCCACTAATTCTTCTAAAATTATTGATGTCCTCATGTTCTACAAATTGCTACTAGTCCATCCAACTTTCAACAAAACCCTCGTTTTATCACTTGTTCACCTTCTATAAACATCCTTTAAGCCTTAGACACATTTCATGTCCAATATTTTGATTGTTCATATTGCCATGTACATCTACAAACTGTTTGTACATAATCGATGCACACATTAGTAATCTTTAAGTATTTTGTCATCTTTCACAAAAAAAGAAGAAAAAAAAAAAGGAAATTTTTGCAATAAAGTTTAATATTTTATAACTGAATTTCCCTACTTCTATTTTTTTTTTTTTTTGTCTGTCATATAATAGTATCGTTTGCCTGGCTTTTGCCAATCTCCTCACATGCACCGACTGGTGCCGCGTGGGGCCTGGCGCCAGACTGTTGCCCGAACGCCACGCTGGCCGATCCCTCCTTCTCCCCCCTCTCCTTTGTCCTCCTCCTCCTCCTCCTCCCTCCGTCTGACCCAAACGTTGCCGATCCAACGGCTACTTCCCCGGGGACCACACCCCCCCTCGGTGGTCCCCACACCTCACCGTGCGCTCGCCCTTATATAATCACCTCCCCAAGCTCCTGCAAACTGCACTCTCACTCTCGCTGCTGCTGCTTCCTGTCTTCTTCTCTTTTCTCTCTCGCCAAGCTCCTTCTCCTTCCTCATGGATCGCAAGAACGTGCTCTCCCTCGCGCTGCTCTGCCTCGTCGTCGCCGGCGTCGGAGGCCAGTCCCCCACCGCCGCCCCCACCAAGTCCCCAGCCACCCCGGCCCCCGCCACCTCCCCCGTCGCCGCCGCCCCCGCGCCCCCGCCAAGGCCCCGGCGGCCTCGCCCCCGCCGCCACCCCACCTGTCGCCGCCGCCTCGCCCCCGCCTCCACGCCCGCCCCGGCCGCGGCCCCTCCCTCCAAGGCGGCGGCGCCCGCTCCTGCCGTCGCCCCCGCGACCCCGCCTCCGGCGAGCTCCCCCGGCCCCGGTGCCCGTGAGCTCCCCCGGTTCCCGCCCCCGCGAAGTCGCCCCCTCCCCCGCGCCGACCGCCGCTCCGGAGAGCTCCCCCCCGACTCCCGTGGAGGTCCCGGCGCCGGCGCCCAGCAAGAAGAAGTCGAAGAAGAGCGCGCCAGCCCCCTCGCCGTCGTTGCTCAGCCCACCTGCGCCGCCTGCCGAGGCACCCGGGCCCAGCCAGAGTGACGCAGCGTCTCCTGGACCGGCATTGAACGATGAGGTAAGTTATCACCCGCCACTCTTCTCCCGTCTATCTGATTATTCGCGTCCCAATAGATAAAAACTGGTCCTTTCTCGTCGAATCACGGCAGTAAATCAACCTACATTGCATTTCTATAGCGCATATAGAGATAAATATACAGTTTTTAGTTAGATTCCTCGTGAAAAATCAATTATTTCGGTGAGAAGGGGCATTGCGAGTTCAGATCCGACTGGTTCCTGCAGAGATCCGACGATAGTGGTGCATACTGTAATTCCTCACCAGTGGCTTTTTCAAGTGAAGAAGTGTAAAGCTTTGTTCTTTAGAGAAAATAACAAGTATTGTCATGCACTTTCTTCCACCAAACTGTACTTTGAGAACTGAACTTTCCCGCAACTCGTTCATCACAGTAAGATTTCAACCCAGTAAAATCAAATCGTTCGACTGTAACAATCTGCATAGTAGTTCTGTTTTCTTGGCGGGCTTCGTAAGCTATTCAAGAGTTAGTAGCATTCACTGTCCAAGAAAGTCCCCCCTCGTGAAAATTCAAGAACCCGAGGCGGCATCGAGACACAAAAAAACAATTGATGTCTGTTCTTTGGGCACGCGCTTCGCCGGTTCACCATAATTGCTCCCATGACTGTATATTGCAGAAAAGATATAGAACTAGATTTAATAACTTCTTGAGTTTGATTTGTGTTATGGGGTTCTGAGCTTTATTTCGAATCTTTTGGGACAATTTTTGCCTTTGCAGAGCGGAGCAGAAGCCATGAGAAGCGTGCAGAAGATAGCCTCAGGCCTAGCATTGGGATGGGCTGTCCTCGGATTGATCCTCTAGAGAGAGACACGTCAGAGAGAGGAGGGAGAGAGAGAGAGAGAGAGAGACATTGGTGTCTATTCATTGGATTTCATTTAATCTTTTTTATTATTTTTTTTAATGTTGTTGTCCTTCAGGCCATGTTATCTTGATCATATGACGGGCTGACACACTCGCAATTGTGGTGGTTTCCATTGATATTTAATTGCGTGCTTCCCTAGAGAGAAACCGAGATCTGTTCTTGACTGGTGACGGTGGGATCTGGTTTGGTTTCGGGGCAATTTTCGCTTGTAATTCTTTCGGGGGGAGCTGCTGGCTCTGTATGTGCCTCATTTCTTAAAATGCCTTTTAAAATGGACCCCTCTTGGTAGTAATAAATTGGCTTTTTTAGCTGTCTTTCGTTATTTATTTGCTCTGGGAAACACAATTTGGAACTTATATATGTTTTTTTGAATTTGATATGCCATGCTCTCTCTCTCTCTCTCTCTCTCTCTCTCTCTCTCTCTGCGCGGATTTTATCATTACATAGAGCCACATTTTCTTTCAATCATGTCATGGATCTTTTTAGGATGTTGTTTGGGTGAAAGAATTTTCAGTGAATTAATTCTCATGACTTTATTGCGTTTGTTCATAATTAAAGCGAACGGCACTTAATGGATTGTTTACAGTCAAAGAGAGTAGGCACGTTTAAAGCTAAGAATATGAATTTCTTAACTTGAAGATCAAAAATCCTGTATAAAATATTTTTCTTTATCATGAACTTTTTTTTGAAACAAGTACTTCCTAGAACTTAGTTAAGTCCGTAATGTGAATGGCATCTATAACTTTCAATCTAGTAATTGGCCTTGTAATTTATCAATCAGATATATGGTTGAAGGATGTTTTAATCGACCTTATAACTTTTCAATCGATTGATGGAGGAGCCCTTGAAAAATTGCAATCTTCAGTGTTTGTGGTATACTCATTGAGTAATTAATTGGGTAGAAGATTACATTTTGCGGTGCTTTGATAATTTTCAATCCTCTGAGTATCCAACTGTTTATATAAACTCAAATTGGTACGGAACAACATTTAATGAACATGCTAAAATGGTCAAAGGCGGCACCGCAGTCTTCCTTAAAGCACGGCAGAGTTTACTTTTTAATCATTTTTTCACGCCCACCCTCATTGTTCTTCCTCCTTTTTTTTTAATGAAACGTAAATCTCCAACTTGTTACAAGAATAACATTATATTTTCAAACTTCTTTCATTATTTTGCTGAAATAAATAGCTCTATAAACGATGCGTCGGATAAAAAACCAATTTTTTTAATTATAAGAACGTGTTGAATTCAAAAGCCATTCTTCGAAAACAATTTCAGGGGGATTGTCGGCGCCGGTTGCCTTTTCCATCATTTTTACATACCAATTGCTTGATTTTAATCTAAGTTTGATTAGTCTAAAAGATGAAAACAACTCTTTAGCTATTGCAACTTAGGGCGTGAATAACAAAATTTTATAAGCAAAAAAACTTATTTGATAACGACTCAAAATTTATATTTCTAAAATAAAATTTGTTTAATAACAAAATAAAATTTCTACTTTTAAGAGCGATGACGGCTGGCGTCCAGTGGTCAGAGTTCAACCTTTGACGACTGACAGCAGGTAGTCGAAGTTCGACCTTTGGCGATCAATAGCGGGCGGTCGGAGTTCGATAGTCGAAGTTTGATGTTCGACGATCGACATCTAGCCTCCGACAACCGGCGGTAGGTAACCAGAATTCAGAGTTCGACGTCCGCATCTAGTGACCGGCAACTGATGTCTAGTGTTTGCGTCTGGAGTTCGGAGTTCGGCGACTGATGGTCAACATTTGGCGTATGGCGTCCGAAGCTTTGACGACCGGTGGTCGATGGCAAGTGGCTAGTAGTAGGAGTTTGGTGACAGGCAATCGACATTTGGCGACTAGTGGCGAGCAACAAGCAGCCAGTGGAGGACGTCCGATGGTCGATAGGGGGCCTCCAGCATCCAACAGTTGGTGATGAGCGGCCAATGACTGTTTGCCGTTCGACGGTCGACAGTCGAGGCCGTTGGCCAGCAGCAATCATTCGGCATCCCACAGGTGACAAGTGGGCGACGAGTGATGACAAGAGTGAATGATGATAAAAGTTTTATTTTCTTATTTTTGTTCCAAAAATAGAAAAGCTAAAATTTAGTTTTTGATTTCTACTCCAAATTTATTTCTGAAATAAAAATCTGTTCTATAATAGAAAAATGAAATTGCGTTACCAAACAAATTTTTAGTAGGGGTGTGCAAAATACCTGGAAATCGCCGAACCGTCTGGAACTGGACCGGAACAACCCGGAACAGTAAAAGAACATAAACATGTTTAGTAAAAATTTGTTTCCGAGAACAAAAAATCTATTTTTTTGTTCCCTTAACAAAAAATCTATCTTTTTGTTCCGGGAGCGAGATTTGGAACAGAAATAAGAAATAGAAAAAAGTTGCTTATTGTTTTTGGAAACAATTTCGAGAAACAATTTTTTTTTTTTTTTTTATCTCTTCTCTCTTCTTCTTTTTCTTCTGGTTGGCAACCTTGCCAAAGGGTCACTGGCCCTCGGAGACGCCGCGCCACGGTGAGAGGTCAGCCTTGTCAATGGCCTGGCGAGGCTCGCCTAGCCACCGAGGCCACCGGCAAGGCTTGGCCTCGCCCTAATCTAGTAAGGTTGAGCCTTGTGGTGCTCGCCAGGCCACCGGGAGGCTCGACCTCGCCAGATCTAGGCAAGGTTGAGCCTCGTCGGTGGTCTAGCAAGGCTCTGGCGAGCTCGCCAGCTCTCGCTGGCTCGGCGAGGCTTTGGTGAGCTTGCCAAACCTTGCCCAATTGGTCGCCGGTGATCGGTCACAAAGAGGAAGAAAAAAAAAAAAAGGAAAATATAATAAAAATATTAAAAAATAAAAGAAACAATAAAATTATACAAATTTACCAAACGTATTTTCCTGGGAATAGAAATTTTGTGCGATTACCAAGCACGTTCTTATACTAAAAAATTGTTTCCGGGAACAAAAAAAAAAAACTATTTCTATTCAAAAATTGTTTTCCGAAATAAAAATGTTATCAAATGCGCCCTAAGTCACTCAACTCTCTCTTACTTGCCACTTTCTTTGCTTAGGGAAGGAGGTACTATTTTTATACTGTCAATTAGGGCATAAAATGATTTTGGAATGATTTTTCTTGGAGATTTTGTCGTGGGTGATGGCAAGAGTGATTTTCGTTGGTGGAATTGTTATCAATTATATTTTTCTTGGAGCTAAAACAAATATGATTTTGCCTATTTAGTCCGATGTGGATGTTGGACTAGGATGCTCAACTTGTTCCTTGTTGAATCTTGGTCACTACAAAGGACTTTTTAAATGTATTTCTACCAAACCACCTTTTTTCGGGTAAGTACACTATCAGTCCAAAAATTGTGTATGGCACTCATTTTGGTGCAAAAAGTTTCAATTGGATCACTTAAGTGCCAAATCGAAGGAAAAATGATCATTTTGATGCCACTAGTGATAGATTTTGGCTAAAATGATTATGTGGCTTTTATATTTTAAAAAAAATCGACATGGCTTTTAAACAATGTCATTTTCCGTCTTCCTTAAGGAAACAATGTTGTTTTGCCATCCTAAGTTGATGGTCTCACAAAAACGACACCGCATAGCTCATTTGGGGGTTTTTTTTTTTTAAATTTTTTATTTGGGGATTGAAATTAGGGTTTTTTGTCCGATCCTCGCTCAATGTCGACCTAGCTCGCTCGGCCACCGTCGCTCGGCGACGTGAGGTTTGCACTTGAGCAAGATCACGACCTTCGACTTGGCCCCGAGTGGTCGTCGTCGGGGTCGGAGCCGCAGCTGTCGAGTGCGGGGTCCGTCAAGGACAACGACTGGCCCATCGCAGGCAGAGGTAGAGGCGAGGGATGTGGGCGATTGAAGGGTGAGGAGGAGGGAAAACCATCATAATTTTTAAAACAACACTGGGGAGTGGCCAAGATTATCCAGCAAGTCAAATCGGAACCGATTGTCGTTGATGTAAATGGTGTCTAGATCCTTGTCGAAGAGCTCTCATGGGATCGACCCATTGAACTCGTTGAACTGGAGGTCCAAGAACTTGAGCGCTGGGAACTCTAGCACAACCTTCAAGAACTTCCCGGTGAACTGGTTGTTGCTCAAATCCAGCTTGAAGAGTTTCTTCAGGTTCCGAAACTTTTGAGGCATGCTGTCGCAAAAGCGGTTGGAGTTGAGGTGGAAGAGCATGAGGTCGACAAGCAGGCCGAGCTCCTCAGGGAGGTACCCTGCAATGTCGTTGTGGTTGAGGTCGACGCCAGTGACGATGTGGACACTAGGGTCATTGGGGGCGAGGGAGCATAAGACATTGGAGTAGCTGCAAATGTCGGGGCCAACCCATTTGGCGATGAAGTTGTTGGGGTCGGAGAGGATGGCCTACTTCAGGACTTGGAGGGCAACCTAGGCATTGTGGAGGCGCGGGTTCTCAAAGGAGGCAGAGGGGTCAACAGTGGCTTGCTCGCCGCGGTCGCTAAACTCGTCGAGGTAGTGGAGGAGGTGGTGGTGCTTGGCGGCACCATGGGCGGTAGCTGAGAGGATGGCGAGGGAGGAGAAGAGGATGAAGAGGGCGGCGATGGCTGAGATTATTTGGTAGATTTAGGGTTTTGAATTGGGGGAGAGACACCAAATGACGTCGTTTTGATATTTAAATGCTGTTTGTACTCTCCGGCGAGCCACATCGGTTTCAAAAATTAATAAAAAAGTGTCACGTCGGATTTCCGACCAACCAGATTGGCATTGGCACTAAATGATCGTTTTTCAAAAGTTTTGGCACTTAAGTGATTCGATTGAAATTTTTGGCATCAAAGTGAGCGTCGTATAGAATTTTTGGCACTGATAGTGTACTTATCATCTTTTTTTTTTTTTTTTTTTTTCTCAAAATTGTTTTTCAAAGCATAGTTTACTAAATAGTCTGTGCATTGTTATGAAGTTTCTTAGAAAAGTTGAAGCAAACGCAGCATGATATCACTTAGTGTCACAAGAGTGCTTCTTGTTCCGGGGAACAATTTGTAGAAATAAACTGAATTTTTTTAATTTTTTTTATTTCCTTTTCTTTTTATTTTTTTCAGTTTACTAGAGGCGGGCAATCCGCGGCAAGATTAAAAATTGAATAAATGTTGCGTTATCAAACGCATTTTTTCATAAGTGAAAGTACTTAATGGTTAAACTAAACAATTTTGCAATTGTTAAGCAACTTAGAAAAAGTACTGCAATTTTTGATATGATGTCTGTCCTCCTAATATCAACAATCAATATCTTGAAAATTAAATATATTCCTAATTAGGCATGTGTTAACGAGTGCATCGAGGTGCATGCGTAAATAAGGCCCCTATATAAATTTGGTTACAAATATACTGTATGTTCTATGCACATCTATACATTTGGTTGAGGGCCTTGTGACCCATTTACAGTTGAGCTTTTGGGCCGTACTTCCTGTACCTAGAAGAGGGATGGGCCCCACTTCCTTGGCCACCCTAGCCCAAAAAAATCCTTATTAACATGAGCTACTTAAACTAGATGTGGAGAAGAATATACAAATTTCACATGATTTATGAAATGCGATCAGCTAGATATATTGCAATATCCTTAAATCAGAGTCCGTTCAGAGGAAAAATAAAGAATTAATACCATATAATCATGTAGCCCTTTTTCCGACCAAAAAATAAATAAATTATGTTGCTTGTTCCATTGAGTTACCAATATTAAAAGGCCAAATAGTTACATACAGCGCAGTATAAATATCACTATTTCCAAGCAATCTACCATAATTAGTTGACTTACTAACCAAGTGTCATGGTTTTAAACGGTGGTGTTTCCGAAAACCAAATTTAAGATTAAAACTAGAGGCCTAACATGAATTGCGGCAAGATAGCTTGATATATGCGCTCTTAATCTCTAAAACATTTCATCTTATTACACCCCAAGTGGGCAAATAAAGGAAAACTTATGTAACACCCCCTAGAGCCTGTTTGGTATAGTCATAGCTACGCTCAAGCTATGATGTGTAGTATTTTTGCTGTGAAGTACTGTAAATTTTATGTTTGGTAATACATATTTTAAAGTTACAACACCTCAAAACTGAGTGAGACAATTTCTTAAAATTGTTATAAACAATTGTAAATTTAAAATAGACGCACTGGTGAAGTAGTAGCCAACATTTTATGAAAGACAACACCCTATTTTGCAGCAAAAATTGCTGTTTGTCTTAGTTTTCTATTGGATAACATTTCTTGGAGTACGTGAAAATAATAGTTTGTTTCGAATTATAAATTTTTGAATAAGTGAATCTTATAACAATTGATAATTATTTATAATTTGATTATTTATAATTCATAATATACTGCTATTTTTATTGTACATTAAAAAGTATCACATAATCATTTCTCCTTTCTATTTAGTCATTTGCAAGTCAAGTGTTATAATCCTAAGTTTACATTGTCTGTCATCTCGTGCTCCCAAGAGCATGTTTGGATCTTTTTCAATATTTTTCTTTTTGTAATTTTCCTACTCCTTTAAGACTAGGTCAAAGGTTAAACGTACCTGCGACTGAACAATTATTGGGTAGTGACACCCTGGCGACACCCGTCGATTCCGCATTGCAAAGTGTCTTTTTCCATGTGTTTCTTCCTGGTCTTATCGCAATGATTTTCTCGTGGCCATCTCCCTCGTGATAAGCACAACTTCGCCTCTTTGAATAGGTCAAGCATGACGTGCGATATCTACTCCGAGTTATCGTGTGCATCATATTCAACGATCGTTGCTTCCACCAAGAAATCTGACCTGACAAAGCTGAATCTCCCTCGAGAAGGCGTCTGAATTCCGAGACCCTATTTTGATTCAGTACCTTACTCAATAACTTCGTGGAACGACAAGGGGGACCGCAAAAAAAATTAAATTAAATTAAATCTCCATGTTTATCACCTACAGCACATCGAATAGTTGAGGAATAAATAAATAATTTATTAAGTGTTTGGTTGGACAGCGACCCTCGAGCAGCCACTTGATTCGGAAGTGGCCAAGGACTTCGTATCGATAAAGCACGTCTCCTTCGCTTTTTCCATTCGAAACAAGGTGTAAATGCAGGTCCTACTCAGTCCTCTTAGCAACCATCAATTTGCTTATCACGCCAGATTCTTAAGCATCTTCCTATTTGTCACTATCGCACATCTTAAGCATATCTTGAGCATACCCATATCGAGTACCTAAGCACTAACAATATTAACAAAATTCCATTAATCGATTCAAGACTCTAGCAAAAAAATAAAATTGAATGTGTGAGAATTATGGAAGAATTTGAATGGGGTTCTAGAGGCAATGGCATTCTGAATTTAGAAGACATATCTTTCGTGAATTATTATATAAATACAAGAAGAACATCATCTTAACATGAGTGCATGTGGGTCCATCATCGATTGCTTTGATGTCTAATAAATGAGGCTTCTCCTCTCTATTTTTCTTGCCGACAGCGATTTGAACTTCAATTGGGAGTCCTTACCGTACGACGAGGACATTGATCTCCAATAAATGATCATGTAATCCATCAATTATTGCCCCAGTACCAACCCGCCCCAGTGCCCACCAAACATAAATTTGATATAGATGGGTTACACCTCCGTTAAAATTGTCGTGCCAATAATTAACATGTGCATGTAGATACCTAAGTGTAAAGGGTTGTAAGATGCGAACATAAATAAATAAATGAACCGATAGGTTAGTTCTCCATCTTCTTGCTTACCCGCCGGTACAAATTCTTCGTTAGAGAAAGGCTTATTAGCACACACGTACGCAGGTGCAATAACAAAAGAAAATTTCAAAGGAACAAAGAAACTTAATTTACTTTATTTTTGAAAACGAATTTATGTTGATAAAGGATAAGGAAGGCTATTTAAATTTAAAACCGATTAGATATATACTAAATCACATGACGGTATAGACATCAATGCCTTCGAGGAATTGGGGGCAAGATAGTTTAGGTATATGCAATCTAAATCTTTTGACATATTTCAACTTTCAAAACACCAAGTGGCCAAAAAAAGAAGGAAAAAAAAAGTTATGAAACACCACCTGGAACCTGTTCGGTATTGTTGCAGCTAAATTTTAGCTATGCCAAGCTGTAGATGTTCTATAAAGTGTTGTAACTTATATATATAATGCAATACATCAATGCTGGGTGAGATAGTATTGTAAAAGCTACTGTAACTTTGAAATTATTAATCAATGGGGCATTTGCCGAAGCCCCTATAAAACGCCCGTTTTCGCAGCTGAATATACCGATCGACATCTTAGTTTTGTTGTTTAGCCATTTGCATGTTGGATGCTGCAATCATGAGCTACATAGGCCCTATTTGGTTCAGTTTTGGAGATGAGCATTTGGATTCTAAAGTCCATTGACCAAATGCAAATGTGTTTGGTTCGAGTTTTTGAGCGACTTTGGCAAAATGCAATTGCATCTCCAAATGGCCCTAGGGCCCTTTGGCCAAAGTAGGTCCGGAGGTCCTTTGGAAACTTGCATTTTCGGAATGCAAGTTCCGGTTACTATTCACTTCGCAGTTACTGTTCATCCGCGAGGAAAACTACCGCATGGAAGTTGACAACCGCCGGCCAAGGGGGGTTGTGCACACCGGCGATGTGCTGGCGATCGCCGCCTGAGGGTCGCCTGACCTCGGCGACCGTCATTGGACCTCAGGCGACGCCTGGGTTGCACGATCTCAGGTGACGGTCACCGGGGTTGGGCAAACCCAGGCGGCCGTCACTTGGGGTCGCTTGACCCCGGCGACCCTCCGAAGGCCAGATTTGGCCATTCGGACCGCCGAATCGGGCGACCCGGTTGCCGGATTCGTGGCCAGACTTCAAAAAAAAAGAGAGTGTATTTTTGCTTTTCTAATTTAATAAAAGTTAATTACAAATGCAAATTTTACCAAACGGTATTTTGGCCAAAGTTATTTTTTAATGTGAATTTTACCAAACGATATTTGCATTTCAAAAAACCCCCCTCACCCAAAGGTATTTGCATTACTGAAAATGCATTCCCCAACAGTTGAACCAAAGGGGCCCATTAGTCTTTCATCTCCCCATGACACCGGTTGATTTTGCATTCCAAAGTGTCGTTGTCCAAATGCACGTTTTTCTCTCATCATAAACTTTGTGACTTGTGGCTGTCTCTCTTGCCGTTGAGGTAACCTTGCCTTTCTAATAAGGTCAACAAAACGTGAGATGTCTTATCTGACTATTTTATATAATACCAAATGTCGTTGCTTTCAGGAATCTGACCTAACGAGTTGAATCTCCTCAGGAAGGCGTCCGGATTCCGGAGGCTATTTTGATTGGGGAAGACCGAAAAAGAAATTGAATATTAATGTTTATTAACTACACCAAATGGAACGATTGAAGAGGAAACAATAATTTTATATGTGTTTGGTTGGACCGGTGACTCATGAGTAGCCATCCAGCTTGGAAGAATGTCAAAACTTGCATGTTCGAATCATACGCGTCTCTTGCTTTGTAATAATTGTTCAAAAGGTTCTAAGCCTATTTATGATTGTGCTATTCATTTTAAACCTTTTAACCATTTGTCGATTCAGTTTTAAATATTTTAATTGTGTCAACTTATTCCTAAAACCTTTTGAAAAGTTTAGGATTAAATTGACAAATCGTAAAAAAGTTGAGAAATAAATTGACATAATTGTAATGTTTAGAACTCGGGGAGGAAGAACTCTTGGTAATTGTGATTTGGCCATTGTATAATAGTTTAAAACTTTTTGAACAATTTTCCCTTAATTTCTATTCTTGGCAACTGCCAGTTGCTTATCATGCCAATTTTAAGCATGTTCCATTTTCCTACAATATCTCTAAATAATCGTTCCAATTGTAGTTATCACACAGCTTAAACATGCCCATATTATTTTATTTTTAAATATGCCGTAGCTGGCAGAATCATCAGAATCTTTTCGGAATCGTCGAGTTGTGGATCCCCACGTTGATTGGCGTCAGACTTTAGCAAAAGATATTGTATGCCGGATAATTAGGGAAGACTTTGAATGGGTTCAAGAGACAATGGAATTCTGCATTTAGAAGATATATCTTTGACCAATTGTTATATAAATACGATAAGAACATTATCTTATTTCGAGTGCATGTGGGTCTACCTTCAATTGGTCAGGTCAGGCGTCCCTGTCTATCTTTCTTCATTTTGACGTTCTTTAGGAGTCATTATTGTGTGGTATGGGCATCGATCTCCAATAAATGATAAACTTGAATAATCTAATGACTACTGAACACAAATTGCAATTACCAACCCGCCCTAGTTCCAACCAAGCACAAATTGCTGGTTGCAACATAGAATTGGACAGGGGAGAGAACATGATATAGTGAGAGAATCCAGATGGGTCGCACCTCCGCTAAAATCCTCGTTCCTGTAAATTTGTACCATAGAATTATGTGTAAAGAGTTCATCTCTCTCAATTACTTATCCTACAATTACAAGGCTCAAAATCTTAGAGCCCTCCTGGCTCAAGAAAGCCCTTAATATTCTTTCTAATGGAGGCTAAAAATACAGAACTTGTGTCGGGTGGTCTATTTTTACTTTGCCAAATGTGTAAAGTGGTCAGAAGTTTTTGATGTGTACATTCTAAGGGGTTGGGACCTACAATTGAAGTTGTAAACATATATACAGATGAGTCGCAAATCAGTCCACTAGTCAAGAAAATGAGTTTCATTGATAGTCAATGGAACCGACCCATGTAACGTGACATCTTCGATTCCTTGTATTGAAAAAGGTGAATAATCAATTTTCGAGATATTTATTGAGCTTTTGCTCGAGTCTTATCATGTCTTGGACTTATGGGATTAGTGAGATATTTCATGAATTGGAGAGTTACATTGTTCGAGATGAAAAGTCTATTATTTGAGGTAGTCTCAGTAGTGATAATGATCTATCTCTTACTTTTGGCACAAGTAACTTAACCCCACATTCTGGGTATGTTTTGGGAAAATTTTACTGGACTAACCCCGAAATAAATACTTAGTAAAAGCATTTTGGACAAGCTACGTCTCCATCCCTTTCCCCCCTAGTAACCTCAATCATCTATCGCAGATCGTCCCAATTGAAATGACAAATCATGTGGCGACCTTTAATTCCATATGGACGGAAGATGCAGCCATCTCCTGCCAGTCCTTTTCATGTAAGATCTCTTGTTCTACTTCGTAGATTTGGTGCAGAACATTAATCTAAATCTTTTGTCTCCCTGTCTCTATCATGGTGAATGTCTCTGGGCTTCTCGCATGATCCCCGGTCCTCAAGCGCATCATGGCTCGGGGACCACTGGGTCGGGACCATGAATGGATGGGGATGAATCCCTAATAGGCACGACTCCTACTTTAACCTTACGAATTACAATGCCTTCCTTACCCTCCATGGTTTTTGTACGTCGAATTTTTTTTTCTCTTTTTCGATTAAAAACTACAAAATATGGCATTCTTAGCACACGCTTGTGCAGGTGCAACAAAAAATGTAAAATTAAAGGAAAAAAGAAATGGAATTTACCTTATCACATTAACATAAGATAGAAGAAGGTTATTTTAAATTTGAAATCCATATATATATATATATATAATCACATGCTAGTTTTATTGACTTGTCAAATTACCATTCTGTCCGTAAATGGGTAACATTTATCTAGTACAAATAGCTGAATTGGAGCTTTGAGAAAATTCTTGTTTATGCTTCTCACATGACACTTCATTTTGCGTCTACAACAGTATGATCGCCATGTGTTATATAAATAGTTGAAGTAAGAATGGAGAGAATATTTGTGTTTATGCTCATCATGTGACACTTCATTTTGCACTCGTGAATCACCACATAGCGAACAACAAGCATTGTTTTGCCACTTGGTCATGTTTAACCAATAAGTTTCACTTTATTATTTTCCTCTCATACAATTATGTTTAATTCATAAACTTTTGAAAATAAATAAATAGAAAGCACATTCAAATATTTAGTCATAGATGAAATCCTTAATTTGTAAAGAACTAATGGCAAGAAAAATCAAGCTAAAAATGAAGAGTATTAAAACCGACGGCATATCTTGTTTTAAGTACATAATTTAGAATTAGGGGTAGACCTTGTTGAATTAAATGGATAAATTTTACTGAAGTTTAAATACTATACTCTAATTAAAATAGAAAAAATAAACATGTAATTCACAATAATAAGCAAAAATATAGATCCTTAAATCTAAAAATGAATCATTTGTAGAATTTATGGAAAAAAATGGTATCTTGTTGCCTAAAGTTTATTTATGAATTGAAGTGTAGCTTATTTCAGTGAGTGAATACATATTAATAAAGATATTCACTTAATGTAATGGCACAGTAAAATTAAAACAGAAATATTGAATTAAAGTAAAATATAAATATAAAACAAACAAAAAATAGATTATGTAAATTTTATTTGGATTTAGTTTCTCGCTTTTGTGTCTCAAATGGGATTTCATTGGGTCGCAAGCTCGTGGAGTTCGAGCCCGACAATATGTTGGCGTATTTCGAGCTTGAATGCTCAAAATTAGGCAAGTTTGGAGCAATCATTTGGCCGAGTTCAAATTACTCAAGTGTAAATTCACTCGATTTGACTCGTTTTCAACGATAGTCATCATAAAGATCTTATACATGCTACAAACTATTCGGTTCGAGGATAACTACCTAAACCACCAGAGGTGTATGAGCTTATCACAGTAGTTCTCTTGGCTTGATGGAAGCCATGAAATCTCTCAAGATTTTTTGACAAATGCCAAAGACATAAGTTAGTTAAATATTTGCTCACGACCAGTTTGAGTTGGTGATTTTATAACATATAGTGTGACCATTTTATCATTGAACAAATCTCACTTATTAAAGTGACTGTTCCGCGGTGGTAGATATGGTCATGGGCCGGGCCGAACCATCATGGAATCTTAAAGAAATAGTGTAGCGTTGCAGAAATGGGCTAAGTCGAAACAGCAACATTATGGTGACCTATTGTCCACGCCAAACAAATGCGGCAGCGGATTGGATAGCACGGAACCATCGCCTAAATCCTCTCCCACGTAATTGGCTAATTTCCCCCCCCCCCCCTTTCCACTATGGAATATTTTATGTGCAGATCTTTTTCCATCTGTATTATGTAAGACTCCTCTTTAATTAAGTAATAGCAAGTCTTTCTTTTGACCCAAAAAAAAAAAAAAAAAAAGTGGGCTCCCAAAAACTTTTCAATGTAGGTGTATCAAGTTCTATATAATCACTCATTCTTTCTAGCAAAAGTCAATTTCGACCACAACTTGATTCAATAGGTCCAAGGTTAAAGTTGTCGATTTTGTGGTTGCTGTTCAACTACCTAATTGTCGATTTACAATACTAAATGAAGACTACGAGGCTCATAACTAAAGGCCATTATGACCGATTTACATCATTGTCGGTTGATCTTAAGTGGCTATTCAGTACCAAGGTAGGTGGACTAATTTGGAGGGTCTAACTAGTTCCCATGTATTTGATCTTAGTTAAATGCATCTCGTCCTAATTATTAATGGTCTTAATTGCATTGATATTTTCAAGTCTTAATCTTAATAGTATTGTCGTTTTCAATTCTTAGTCTTTATGAGTCTTAATTGCATTGTCGTTTTCGAGTCTTATTCTCGTCCAAAAGTCCAAAAGTCCTTTATCCTGAGCTAGTGGTTTTCTTTTAAATGGTGAACTTTATCTATACCCTAAAGTTCTTCTGGTAGCCTGTAATTTATGCCTTGATAGTGACCCTCACCATTTTCCACTTATACACATCCATTTAAAACCATTTCATCAACCATTTCCATTAAACATTCTTCCATACACAGCCTAGCGATCTAAGTTCCTAATCTCTCGATTGGATTAGGCATCATTTTTCACTGGTGGCAATATTTTCAATTCCTATATAATTAAATTCACCCCATTTACCCTAAAAAGACAAAGTTATCACAAATCATTCAAGTGCAAAGTAATGGCCTCATTCTTTATTATCTTTATTTTTCTATTTCTATTTAAAATCTAGTTTCTATAATTAAGTATTTCACATTTTTTATTTTTTAGTTTATTAAACAATTAATTTAGTACATTCGTATATCTCACTAATTTAAGGAAAATAGAAACTTAAAAGTCTCTTATTTCTCTTATAATAACTTATCTATTCTTTAACTCTCTCTTTTATTATCAACTTTGTTTCCCTTATCCAAAAAGTGCACTTTCTTGGTGAATTTTTAATTTTCCATTTCAGTTGTCTTCTAGCATTTTTTTTCATTAGTCTAAAATATCTCCTTACTGACTATATTAAAAAAATTATATAGTTTTACTTACTATTGGCAACATATTGTTACACAAAGCAAGTAAGAAGTTATAGAAATATTTTATAAATATACCAAACTATTATGCATAATGAGGCATCTTGATATCTTTTCATAAACGCTTATAAATGATGTTATTTTTTTATCAATACAAAATAATGAAATTTCACTGACATTTTAAAAAGAATTCTGATTATATGCAATGTTTTGGTTTAATGTATTTCATCTTTGAATTTTCATGTTGGAGAATATAATTATGATTTTATAATGGATATCTTAAAGGAGGGACTTTTTGCTTCAATTGATCACCCCACTATATGTATTGATAAGAAGGGGTTTGATGGTGATTTGTACAACAAAACTAAAAATTTATAAACAAATATGATTTTTTTAAAAGATTGTTTACATTAAATCCGCGTTAATATCACAAAACATCCCAAATCAAATTTCGTGATTTTTTTTTATTTATGAAACACACTAAATTTGTCTATGTTGACACATACACTCCAAACTTTTTTCAATGTCATAAAAATCCTGAATTTATATTAGTATGACAAATGTACCTTGGATATAACTGAAATAGAAGCTATATAAAATAATTTTTGGGACATAAAAAAAACTTGGGATATTTACGTCACAACGAACATAGTTTAATATTTTTTTGTGGTATATGCCCTAAATCTTTCCTAGATTCTACTTAACAATTTATTCATAAATTTGGTCAATAATGTTAAAAAGAACTAAGTTTCCTAAACCTTTCTTTTTTCGACAAAACTAATTTTAATGGAAGTAAATTCTAACAATAAAAAAACACAACACCTTTAATATACATGGGAATTTTGCCGTTTTGATAACTTTTTTGAACAGACATTTTAGTTACTAGATCGTACATAAAATAGAAAAACTAAAAAATAAGGAAAAGTCGATAAATTTGGAGCCATTACTTTAAAATGCAATTGAATGATTGAAGGTAATTTTGTCTTTATAACAAAAATCGGGTCGATTTAGTCATATAACAAGTGAAAGTAGGACCACCAAAAAATCATATAATTTTACTTGAAACTAAAGCAGATTCATCTGTTGATGAAACAAAACAACAAAATCGGAAAAGGCAAGGAAACCTCCCGGACTCAACACTCCCAAAATCTTACCTGTCCTCCTCCTCCTCCTCCTCACGCGGCGCCTCTGTCTCTCTCTTAACCAGACATGACGCATGTCGCGTCATGTCCCCCACAAACATGCTTTACATTTATGATATATATTCAGCGGGTACCACCACCTGTGGTTATCCCTTCCTCAGTTCCGTCCGTGTGTTGACGTCGAGACGCTCCGTGTTGCTAATATGCTGCTGCTGTCCGTACCTCCTAACTTTCCCCACTTGCACAGGAGTTGGAGCCCGCGGTTTTCGTGGAGTCACCGACCATGGAAACTCGGTATTCCTCCGTCGTGGTCTTGGTTTTCTTTGGCCTTTCTGTGGTTCTTTCCCCTTCCCGTGAAATGGGTTTTGTTCTCTTGTCGCTGTCGCGGCGGCTGCAGAGCCTCGTGTTGTGATGAAAGCCAGGGGAAGGCTTGTTGCGAGCGTGTTGTGTAGTGAGTGAAATTTGGTTGAAATGGTTGAAGGAAGCGAGTTTGATGGAGTGAATCAGTGGGGTTGAGGTCATTCTTTACGTGTTCAGTGGTCATCATGCCAGAGTCTGGATTCTTTAGCCTTCTTCTTTTTTGCTGATATATGCATAAAGAAGGAATTTTGGGGCGAGCGCTGTTCGGAAAACAGAGCGACATTAGCAAGATCTGTCTCTTGGAGTCGGGTTCATTGGCAGCTAATATGGACTTAGAAATGAGGTCATACATGCATGCTAGTGTATAATATATCTCCTGTTTCTGTTGGATGATTAATTGAATAACTTGAAATGATTCTTGCCGTGCTTTTTCTTTGCTCCCTGCCTTTTACATTCATTGGCTGTTTCCAGTTCACGAACCGGCTGCGGTTACAAGGACGCTAACTGGGTAAAGTGATGGGCCATTGGATGATAATTAATTTCTGATTTTGGTTAGTCCTTGTTTTATACTGTCAGGTATCTGGATTCTTGCAAGAGGCATCAGATACAACCCAATGCTGAAGTCGTATCGTGGTTTTCAAAGGTCCTGATTTTGACTTCTGATGTAATGGGATTTCTTTACTCAGTGATTTGTCAAGGTGCTTAATGCTGCATATCATGAAAGAATCGCCTCTCATAACTGTCTTGTTGCTCAAGTTTATCACAGACATATCGGACTTGGATGAACTGTCTACCATGGCTTTGTGCAAATGCCCTTATTTTGTTATTCCACAATTGCTATCGAGGAAAGCCTTATAACCGTAGGACAGTCAGGGTTCCGTTACCCGAGTGCTAGAGTTACTTACATACGAAGGCATAGTTTTCTCTGTTGAAAGATGAACCTAGAAAATGGCTGCATTGCTTGTATATTGTATGATGCACCTAATGCTGATGTGCTGTAGGCTTTTAATGCCTGATTATAATAAAAGTAGGAGGATACTGAAATTATTAGTCTCAGAGCAGAATCTGTGTTGCGATATGATTGGTATTGACTCTTGAAAGCACATAAATTGTGTTTCCACAACTTGCATATGTGTTTTGATTAAGGACATATCTCTGTAAAGACATCCATCTATTTAGAAAAAATTATTCTGTTTAATTTGGAGAAATTGGCCCTCAATTAAACCTTGTGTCCTTGATAAGAAGGTTCAACATAACGGTCCAAATGGAAGAACGGAGAACTGTATCAAAAATACACTTTGGAAACTTGACATGGAAAATGGAATAGCAAGTTTTAGTTAGAATGAAAGGATTGGAGGTCATGGCAGTTGCCATATTCCACTGATATCTCATGTTCACTGAGCCTAGAAAAGCCACATTGCTTAAGTGCAAAATTTGTATTGCCCGTGTCCTTGTTCTTTTCTTCTCTTACGATGTGACTCATGGATGGTGTTTTACATAGTAATGGCTTACACTTTGCTTTGATCTTATGCTTTGCTATTGCTTTATATGCAAAGAACCCTACCTGCTATATTGTTTCGATTTGAAATGGGGGCTTGCATTCATTTAGCATATTGCTCAATCACAAGGTCTAGGTTGGCTATACATGAATAAGCACTCAGCTGCACCTACTACTAAAGCTTTTTGGTTGGGTTTCTCTTAAAATAGACACTGAGCATTATGGTGCAAAAACGCCAAAGCTTGATGCTAAAGCTTACGATGGTTGCGCTCACTTTTTGCTGTTTTTGGTATATTAATCATAATTAGTTTAGCAATATTTGGCAGCTAAAGGACATTTTAGGTTCTTCTTAAAACAAGGTCAACTTGAATTATTTACATCTTCGTGTAGCTCGAATTTCCAGAATTTGGAGTTAATATTGCACTGTTCTTTTTCATATTTTCCCTTGGACGTCTGAAAGAATTATTGTCATGGTTCTGTTCTATCTTTGTTATGCAGGCTAAGACTGAGATGACTTCCTGTGGAGGATGTCACATTGTCATCTCACTGGATCATCTACAGGACACTGATCTCCTACCACTAATTGATGTTTTCATGGAAAGCCATTCTTTTGATGTTGACACAGTTGATATTGTTCATAACTCACCTCATCTCTTGAACTCGGAAAATCTTATTGATTTGATGCATGCAATTGGTGATAAGCTACATGCTGTTAATCTCCAGGATTCATCCCCTGGGGAGGAATTCCTAAGGTTAGTAATAATATCACTTTGAGCTTATTTCGTGCTTTGCCAGGAAATTCAGTTTATCACACCCTCCCTCTAACAAAAGAAGATAAAATGTTTCAACACTTTCTGTTTTTTTGGGTCTGTTGAAACTTGACCTTTCAAATGGTTCTATTAACAAAAGGTCCACTATAGTGCTTAAAATGACAATTAACCTCCCTCTACCACGTTTGCGAGGGTTTTGTGCATTTTAGGTTAGGTTTCTTTACCAAGTTTCCTAAGTGCCAGTTATGCTATGGACTTTTCAATGACAATTAACATTTTAGCTTGTCTTTCGTTCATTTTGTTCATTTTATTCTATTGCTCTCTTTGCAGCAATCTGAGCAAGAGGGAAGTTTCCTGTAAAGTCTTCAGTTTCTGGTCCCTCCAAATTCAGAAGCTCAACATTTTTGGTAGATTTACACAGTTGCATACCCTTAACCTGGATTTCTGTACATCAGTCACTAGCTTCCACAAGGACTGTTTTTCCGGCATGCCAAATCTGATGCGTTTATCAATGTGCGAGACAAGAGTGGCTAATCTCTGGATGACAACTGCTGTGTTGTCTAAGCTTCCTTCTTTAATGGAACTACGATTCCAGAAATGCTTATGTTGCCATGACACTGGACCATGTGCTTCCCTCTACAGTGAAAAGGCAAATCTTCTTGTTGGTGAGGAAACTGGTTCAGTTCTACCGAACTATTCTTCCTACAAAGCTGTACAATCTGTTTCTCATGGCAGCGCCATGCACAAAGTTCTTGATGAAGTTGAGCAAGTAAGCAGCTTACTTCCTCTCATGCATTTGTCTATAGCCAATGAATCCTGTGGCAGAAATAATGGTTCGTTTAATGGTACTGATGATAAATGTCGATCACTTTAGAAGAATGAATCTATTCTAACTATCATCTAGTACATGTTTGCGTACAAATTGAGGGGGAAGGCTGCACAATGGGGTAAGACGGGGGTATGCTTTACATCAATATACCTATAGGATTTTGGGAAGTGATTTATTGTTTCTGTTGTTTGTAGATGATGAAAGTGTTAGATTGTTAACAGGGTTCTTTTGGCGGATTGTAGATCAATGAGAAAGAATCGGTTTTTATGTGTGCTCAAAAGCAGAAGTCATGGAATGGTAGTGCCACATTCAAAAAGTATGTCTCGCATCATTGCGCACCTATATGCTATGAGAAATACTACAGAGAATATATGATTGTTTGTCTGCCTCGTTTGGAAGTATTGGACAACCTTCCTGTCCAGGAGGCCGACAAAGAAGCGGCAAAAATTGTCTTCTCGAGCCACTATGAGAACTTACCCTATGGGCGACAACACAAAGAAAGTGTCGTTGCAGTCCTGCATCAACGTGAAATGGGAAAAGTCAGCTTTTACCACCCAAAATCAATTAAATTAAAGCATTCAGTTTCTTCTAGGACAGGCCAACATTTTTTCTCAAGATCTCTTAGTGCAGCCAAACTTGGATCATCCGCGTGGCCTCTCATACAACCAGTTTCACAAATTAGCCGTCTTTTCAAAGAAGAAGGTATACAACTTCGACCGAGGCAGTTTGAGTACAATCCGTCAGACCCTTCTCTTATGGCTTTTGGAACTTTGGGTGGCGAAATAATTATTACCAACCATGAAGGTGGAAAAATTGTTGGTTATGTCCCATCAACAGGAGTGGAAAACAGTATATTGGGTCTCTGTTGGCTCAAGAAATATCCATCCAAGGTATCTATATTACTCGATCTTAAGGAGGAGCACATGATATAGCCTATGTATGAAATTATAAGCATTTGTTCCAACATTTGTACAAGTTAAAAACATCAATCTGTATAAAGAAAAAAAGCAAACATATTTTGGGATGCTAGTTAACTGCTCTCTTTAAGGCTAGCATAGCACAATTCATCTGGGACATTTTCTTGAGGTAAAACATTTGAACTTGAACATGGACTTTTTCTTTACCGGTTTCATGTGCTGTCACTGCCCACTGCTCTAAGCTCTATTTGCTTAGCACTTGGCTTGCATGGACGTGTAGATGTAAAACAACCTTTTGTATTGACAAGGTTGGATATGTCATCTAGCAAGAGGTTTAATATTACTCCACAGCTTCGTAGTTTCATAGTACTCTTTTTCTTAATCATTTGATGAAGTGTGATGACTGATGGTCTTTTGTGTTTTGGACAAGTAGCTTATTGCAGGTTCTGACATTGGGTCGTTGAAGTTGTTTGACATCAATTGTATACCACCGAAAGTTCCGGACTTCTCATTCAGTTATGATGCTGTCACTTTTGCCGATTTTGAGCTGTTGACCTCTGTACATGTCAATTCGATGGACGATAGACTTCTTGTTAGCGGCTACACAAGAAACATTGCTCTTTACGACATTGCCACTGGTCAACGCATGGAGTTGTTCAGGAATTTGCACCGTGAACCTATAAATGTTGCTAAATTTGCAAATCACTCTCCGTTCTTGTTTGCTACTTCATCATTCGACCGTGATGTCAAGATGTGGGATCTGAGAGAGACTCCGGTGCGACCTTGCTATACAGTTTCAAGCTCCAGAGAAAATGTAATGGTTTGCTTCTCCCCTGATGACCACTATCTGCTGGTCTCCGCTGTTGATAATGAGGTATTTCACATAGACATTTGTTCTATCTTTTTTGCAGTTTTTCATTTCTCAGCTGTTGACACCAATAGACATGTGGAATGGACAGAGGAATTTGGTAATGAACAGACCAGAGCCTTCTTCTCCTATCTAATATTTCATGTAGCACACTAGACACTGAAATTCTTGAGGTTAATGCGCTTGTATCATGTAAAGTCATTATTGCATACACTTTGTTGTTATTACCCTTTTGGTTAGGATTGGTCCTAATCCTCAATAGCACATTGAAGTTTTGATATGTTACACATTTGTTTGCATCAATTTGCTTCATGGAGGTGTATGAATTTTATTGAACTTAAAAATGGTACCAGATAAGAGTGTTGATTATTTAAGAAATTGCCGGCTAGCTTAAGTGATAATATATTACTCCCCTTCATATGAGCTGTGCAAACTCGCTTTCTTTGTAAATTTTGTGCTTCCTTTTGTTTTGATCTTTGGCACGTTCAGGAGAATGTAGTGAACATCATGATGTTGGGTAAATTGCTGTCTTTAAAACCTCTTGAAACCCCCCACTAACCCCCCTTTTCCATCCAAGAAAAAAAAATGAAATGATTGAGTAGTTATCCCTGAAGATCATGAAGTTCTGGTGTCCTTTAAATCTATAGGAAAACAGCAGAGGCTAATTGTTGACTGGTACAGGTCAAGCAGCTTTTAGCTGGTGATGGAAGGATCCAAATGAAATTTGAGATAGCTTCAACTGGAAGTGCTCATAATTACACACGTTCATATTATATGAATGGAAGGGACTATGTCATCAGTGGAAGTTGTGATGAGCATGTAGTCCGCATCTGCTGTGCCCAAACTGGAAGGCGACTGAGGGATGTCTTCTTGGAGGTATACATCAATAATTGTTATATGACTATCCCTTGTATGAAAGGTATGCAAGGTATTGGTGCTTGTGTGTGCTAATTTATTCTTTGCAGGATGGGAACATTGGAAATTCTATGTATGTGCAGTCTTTAAGAGGTGATCCCTTTAGGGTAAGTATTCTTGTTGCATAAGCTTTGTAAGAAATCCATTAACTTGCGCACTGTTAACCTGTACTGTATAACCAAAAAATAAAAATTGTAGCCAGAAAATGTTTCCCCATTCCTTTAAATAATAGCAATCAGTTCACCTGTATATGAGTTCTGCCACTAGTTTATGACGTCCATCAATCATGGGAACATGGTTTAGGAAAGATCGAGAAACATTGTAAAAACAGTTTTGCTGACCCTGTGTCCTGTCCTATAATATTTGCTGTAAAACTTATTTGAGAAAGTTTCATGACACGTCTTTCACTTTCAACAATTTTTACTGAACAAAGTCATAAGAGAAAAAGGGGAGGGCATGTTCCAGCCCCTTTTCAAGATGGTTGGACTTCTTTCTGTGTCAATAACTCCAAGAGTAACAGAAAGAGCTAACCCATGCTAATTCCTCTTGTCGAGAGTGTTGTTGATCCACTAGTCAAGATGATTTCTCTATCCAATGAGGAATCGAGTATTTGGATGACAATACTGTTGCCAATGCGGATAGGAGGCGTTTCAACGATTTTCAACGATTACAAGCCCGAATTACTACTTCTAGAAATATTCCTATATTGCTTCCATCGCCTAGTCGGTTATCTATACTAGTTGGATTGCCAAAGGAATTTGTAGGGGTTCAACTTGGAGTACATTTGGTCATTAATTTAACTACGGTGATTTTAGACTTGAAGTTGATTTTCAAGTGCCAAAATTTAGTTTGAAACTACTTGTTTCATTATTTTTATTGATTGGGGATATGGATGTTTTGTCCACTCGTATTGAGTAAATTGTACGTAGGATCATGTGCATTTGTCAGTCCCATACAAAGACAGATCATGGGGTTGACCTCTCTTGTTGAATGAATTGATCTCCTGAGATCCAAGTCCTAGATTGGCTTCTCAAAACAGAAGGGTAACCTTGTACATGAGGCACAGGAAAATTCTGTATTTCTTAGGGGTTTGATTCCCTTGGGGGGGCCGAATTTCTACCTTCGAGGAGGTGCCAAGGAGATTCAATCAAATGCAGGGATGCGTGTCAGATTTCTGTGAATGCAGGTGTCGTCCATGGAATATTCCTGTTTTTGTTTAGGTTTTGGAATGCAGATTCAGTTTGACAGTGAAAAGATAGTTGCTAATTCTTATAGCTTGCTAACTTTATTGAATATGCATTCAAAAACCAAAGTTGAAATGACTATCATTTGACAGGGTTTATCGCAGGCTATGGCCTTTGCTAGACACAGATTTTCTTGTTGTTTTATTATTCAACTGCAGTGAAATTGGTTGCAAAGTAATATTTCCATCTTTACAACATGAACTTTGCACGTGGAGGAAACCAGATGGATCATCTTCTGGACCTGAATTACTATTTAATTTGCTTATATGCTAATCACGTGCTTATTCCATTGCAGGACTTCCACTTCAGTGTTTTGGCAGCTCCGACGCGGTCCAGCTCAAAGTGTGAGATCATGAAGGTAATCAGAGTGCTTGCTCACAGGGCAGCCTTAGGGCTTGCTTTTCTTTAAACCACATCACTGTTGGGAAGAGAAAAAGTACATTTTCTTTTGTAGTTAAAAGTTCAGTCATCTCTTATGCAGGTCAATTTGCTTGCATCCATTGATCAAGTCGAAGATCATCCTTATAACCAAAGTGTTCGTCCTGCGTACAGTCCTGGAGGTTGACATTTAATTGCGCTTATCTGGAACTGATAAAAAGCAACAGGAGTTCCTGATAAGCATGTACAGTGAAGAATGCTTGTTGTATAGTCCTTGCTGTCGCTATGTCATTTTCAGGTGCTATTTTGTCCTGTTGTTTTTTCTCTTAACAGGGTCGACATGCTTTTAAGGTGAACTTGACATATAGTGTACATAAAATTCAGAAAGCAAGGTCCTTTTTATATGATGTGAGATGCCAACGTTACTAGCTTGGCTTGAATTATAGCGTTCCTACAACATTAATTAAGCATGAAATTCTTATACGACTCGTTATCACTATTGCCCCGTCTTTGAACCTTTAGCTAGAGCATGCCTTTGAAACCGCCGGAATTATTCTTAGCTTTTATGATATGTTTAAGGGGATCAGTGCAGAAAATTCAGTGTCAAGTTATCAAACTCTCATTCGATTCGTTTACAAGCTCGCCCAAGACGATCGTTTGAGCGACTTACTAACATCTTCTTCAAGCAAAGTTACCAATTCGTGTGTAGTCACCAATTCTAGTTCGAATTGTTTGCCAACTTTTTTTCTTTCGATACCCACCACCTTCTACAATTGAAGGATAAAGTTTTTCTAAACTTAGCGAGCAATCGCACGCACATTTCCCATTACCTTAGAAAGACTAATGTACATCCTTAATCTAGATGGATTCACTCAAAAAGTCCAGACCCCAACTCCTTTCTCTCCCTCGGTCTCTGTACTGCTACGTCAGTGCACCGCCTTCCACGGCTCGCCTCCTTCATCAAGTTGCGCCTCCACGTTCCCTTGCTCAGCCACCTTCGTCGCTTGCTCAGTTGTCAACCCTCTGCCTCCTTGTCGCCGACTGCCGATTGCCGTCTCTCTCTCTCTCTCTCTCTCAGGTTGCTCAGCCTCAGGTATATTTGGGTAGCTTGAGGCCGGCTTATGATATGCGGTCAAGGTCTCCAATCAGAGGTCGCAACCTGTACCTTGAAAGTAGGGAGGGAAGAGCTTGATAGAGGCTCGAGAGAGGAGAAGAGAGAGATGCCAAGCATAGAATGGTGGTGCTAGCTGTTAGGACTCTTGATCTGGTGTATCCGGTTGGCATGGACTGTGGCCTTGGACGAGTTCCGGTCATGAATCGGTGGCGTTGTGGGAGGATCGGTTGGGCGGGGTGCCGCACAAGTCGAGCAAAGCACGAGTTGCTGCTCTTGGATGATTGAGATGACGAGGGGCCTGGTTCACAATCGGAATGCACGAGCAAGATGTGAGCGCATGACTTGGACAGTGAAGCGTTCACCGTGACCCGGAGTGGCGCAAGCACATGGACAGATGCAAGGATGACTAGAACAGCAGTTGGCCGAAGATAAGGCAGTGAAGAAGCCGAGGATTGTCCAGAAAAAGATTCGGTATCCCTCGGACACTTTTACATGTGCGCATGGCCCTTTGTTACCGTTGTCCTCTGTGTATGTATTGTTAGTCTAGGACAAGTTCAGACCGGTTATTGCCTGTATAGTCAGTATTGTGATAATTCCTGGTGTCTTGTAATCGATTGTGAGGTGTTTTGATGCAGCCTGCATTGAAAACCAACTCTCTCGACCAAGAAGATCAACCTGCATTCAAGCTCAATGAAACCAAGAAGCCATATCGATATCTTGAGTCTATCTCAAAAGTTTGAAAGACACCTTGGAGTCATGAAGACGCTTTTACTAGTTTCTGTGCTATTTACTATATTTTCCTAGTTTCAATGCTCTTCTTTTATTTTCTTTGACGATATAAGCCATCCAATTTCTGGTAGAAGATGAATGACTTTTGATGAATGAAAACTTAGCTTTGAAGCAAGTATCATGAGTTCATACCCTTGAAAAGCTAGAAGAGTATTCACTCCGTTCTTGAAGAGTCGGAGCTTTCGAAATCTGCATCTTTGAAGAGTTGTAGTCATTGATCTAGAAGAATCGGTGCCCCCTCAACTTCCTTGGAGGCCTAGAAGAGCAACCAACAGAGTTTCTATTTTTTCCTGTTCTGTTCGTTATTTCCAACCCAAATTCGACCATCCTACGGTGCTTATTTCAAAAAACCCAAAACAGAGAAATTGTAGATCCAGAGGTCTTTGTTCATTTGGCTTTGAAATCTGGTCGATCTGATCTGTATCGACAAAGATACGATTGTTCTTTTGAGCTCACGCAGTGCTGAAATTTATGTTCGTCCTATTTTCCTGTGTGTGAGTCACTCTCCCAATCCTACTATTTGATAATGTTTGAGTGTGTGCAATTCATCGAGCTCAGGACAAATAGAAATTTCAGCACTACGCGAGTTTAGGAGAACAGTCGTATCTTTGTCGATATAGATCATATCGACTTGATTCCAAAGCCAAATGAATGAAAACTTCTGGATCTACAATTTCTCTGTTTTAGGTTTTTTGAAATAAGCACTGTAGAATGGTCAAATTTGGGTTGGAAATAACGAACATAAAAGGAAAAGATAGAAACTCCATTTGTTGCTTTTTTAGGCCTCCAAGAAAGTTGAGAGGGCACCGATTATTCTGGATCGATGATTGCAACTCTTCAAGGATGCAAATTTCGAAAGCTCTGACTCTTCAAGTATGCGAATTTCGAAAGCTCCGACTCTTCAAGGACGGAGTGAAAACTCTTCTAACTTTTCAAGGGTATGAACTCTAAAAAGTTCACGATACTTGCTTCAAAGCAAAGTTTTCATTTATCAAAAGTCATTCGCCTTCTACCAGAAATTGAATGGCTTATATCGTCAAAGAAAAAAAAAAGTGTTGAAACTAGGAAAATAGTAAATAGCATAGAAATTAGAAACTAGTAAAAGCATCTTCATGGCTCCAAGGTGTCTTTCAAACTTCCGGGATGGACTCAAGATATCGATACGGCTTTTCGGTTTTGTCGAGCTTGAATGCAGGCCGATTTTCTTGGTCGAGAGAGTTGGTCTTCAATGCGGGCTGCATCATGTTTTTTGTGCATTATCATGGATATTAGATCATGGACAACCCCTAGAGAACGACCACCAAGTGCCGTGATGATCTAGTGTTCTTGAACCCAATCATGAGTGCGAATCGGAGTGCCAGCCAGTGTGAGTGGCGCATTGCGGCCCGGTTGGCGTGCAAGCGGCTGTGAACGTGAGCGGCAGGGCAAGTTGGGATTGTGCAAGCATCGTGTGGGATCGGGTCAAGGCGTGGGCGCTTGATGGAGACGTAGGACAAAAACCCTGGTGGAAAATCAACGCTGTGACACTAGCTGCCGCCGTGATGCGATGGGCGGAGAGAAGCGGAGCGACGGAGGCTATTTGCTGTGCTTTGGAAGGTGTGGCCATGGAGACCGTGTGTCGACTTCTCAAGAGAAGGCCTCCTGATTTTAAAGGATCTCAATCCTTATATTAACCTATCAACTTTGAATTTGTGCAGCTTATGAACCTTTAGTCGTGCAACTAATTCATATTTTCAGATTTACCCGTAGACATATGAATTACAAACCTTCAAATGAATTACCAATATCTAAGCCACGACCTTTCAAAGCTACTGTCCATTTCTTTTTTTAAATTACCCACGTTCATTTGGGTGAGTTACGAATATTCGATTTATGATGTGTTTGTTTCATTGAAAATTTTATGATAAAGAAAAATGTTTTCCAAGAAAAATCATTTTCAATTAAAATGCTTAGTTTTTATTTATTAGTAGTTTAGAGAAAGTAATTTCCTTTTAACTATAAGAAAAATTGTTTTCTCGCAATTTTGGCTTGCCATTTTCCATCCATGAAAAACGTTTTCTAAAGATCAATTAGCTTTCCATTATCTAAACATCAAAAACTCAAAAAACAATTTCTCAAAAATAATTTTCCTTTAACTCTCTCTTATTTCAATAGCTTAGGAATTGGATGCACCTATTCAAATCTCATTAGCTATATCCAAAATGTTATTGGTTAAGGCTACCTACACAGGGCAAAGGCTGAACTTAATTTCATGAGCCTTTAAGTAATCAGGCTTTTATGGTTGTGCCTATGGGTTGTAAAATGGAAATGTATTGCAAATTATTTAATAAAGTTGCTACGTCACTCAAATTAAGGCTGGTCTTGATCGAAGAAACAACAGGTAGTAACCAACTCAAATAAAGATTGATAACCAACTCAAGTTAGTTACTTCAATATAAGAGTTGCTAATTTTAAATCACTGTTGAGTTTTTGAGATAACTAACAAGTTATTATAGAAGTTGGTACTTACAAGAAAGCAAATAATATTGATAAGTAACCGAATGCGAGTTGGTACTTGGAACATTTTTACAAAGAAAAGCAATGCTGCAGTGCTTTAGCATCGAAAGTTCATTCAACCATTTTCTCATTCTTTCGCACTATCCTTCACACTCATGAATAAAGAACTACAAATTCATTAATCCAATTGAAATTGGTAAGTTCTTTCAGAGCAAACCAAAGAACTCAAAACTTGCAAATGTGAGCATGCCCGCACGCACATTTCCAACATTAAACTCATGTTATTAGCAAAAGAAAAGAGCTGTGGTTGATTTGAAACATCACACGAGCTTAAATGAAAGCTAAAGAATGAGGGTTGTCATTCACATTGTGACATATAACCAGTTATGTACACCTAATACGGCATATAATCAAAATTCCCTATTTCCAGCATCTGAACACTTTCTTCTGTATGTCAAAAGTAATGGTGGTACAATTGCATCTCTGAGTACAAACCTCTCTCTGTAAAAACAGTAATCTTGAGCCACGATGATGGTATGGTGAACCGATTGACATCTGACATGAGTTTTAGGCGAAAGTCATCCATATACAACGTAAAGACCTCATAGAGGCTGGAGTTCTTGCTCAGGAACAATTGAGTCAACAGGCTTGTAAGCAGTAATAGACTGCTGTCGACGTTTCCAAACGAACCATCCGCCAGAAGCTAAAGATGCAATTACTAAAGCAATGATAGCTGCTGAAATTACAACCACATGATGCTCTTGCCACCACGTCCTGCATTGTTTTACAACAACAAAACCCTATCAGATTGTTATATGGGAGAATTCTGTTAAATAGGGCGGGTGGCAAGTGACAGAAGATATAGAATACATTTTGCTTAGACTACTATAAGAGAACTTCTCACCACATGTACATTCAACTATATTCTGAAGCTTTTATGTAATTATTTGCTTTGCTTGTAATCATGCTTTAGAACAAAATTTTCAAAGACATGCAACCGTCTTCCATAACGTTATAGCAGAATAGTGCAGGATCAAGTTCAGGTTTTATATGCATATCAAGATGACCAAAATGGTGGACCTCAAAACTAAAGCTACTAGGCCTGTGGTCATATTTCTCTCATCCACATTACTATAGGCTAATATTAGAGGTAGACGGATTGTGTGAAAAAGACATGGGAAAATTTTGCATTTTCTAAGTTACTCATGTAACAGTGGAGGACTGTCCTAAGTACAAAAAAAGAAAAAGTCTTAACTCATACAAATTGCGAACATAGTAGCAAAACGCCAACAGGTGTGCATGCACTAAATTTCTCCCTAGCTCGCTGATATTTTATGAATGCTCCTTGGTCCTATTTGTCAGCAATAGGTAGGGCACAAAAGCCACAAGAGTAAAAACTACCAACTTATGCTTTTTGATTTGCAAAAACATCCTAAATTCTATTGAATCTATATCAATATGTTTTAGTGAGTTTTCAACTTCAATATTTTTATGAGTCTCCCTTATCCTCTGTTTTGTTTGCATGTACTTTGACACTTAATATAAAAAACCAGGGCCATATCCAAAAGTATTTTATTATTCTGTTGAAGTTAAAGTAGCATACCGTGCCACAGGAGGTTCAACATGCCATTTAATGAACTGATAACTTCCGAAGTTGTGAGGAAGCTGCACTCGATGTTCAGAAAGTCTGGCAATAATTTCCTACAGGCATTATCAAATCACTTAGTCAGAACTCAATCATTGGACAAAAAACTAGTTAACTTTCGAAATTTTTGCAATCACCATGGCAGTTGTATTGGATATATATGCCCCCCTTCCACCAGGAAGGATGGACCACCTAACAATGGAATCATTTCCTCTGGCCGTAAGACTCACTAAATGGACCTGAAACCATCCAGGCAAAATAAAGTCAATACGAGCATCCAATTACTGAGCCAACCGAAACATAGAATTTGTTGGTCTCTGCACAGTACTTTGCACTTTCAAATACAAATTAGAGGTTCTATGGATTTCCACTGATTATCCCCCCATTTGTATACTGTAATTGTCTAACCTGCGAAACATTTACATCTAACTCATGAGCTATGAATTCAGTGAGCTCCGTAACGTGGGGCTTGAGATCTGAGTAGTTGACGCTCAAGGACATGTCAAATGTAATCTGTCCAATTTGAATTTCTGCAATATGTCAGATCGAGAGAGATCATCAGAAAACATATCGCCTACATATATCCTAAAGCAGAACTCACACATTATTTGAAAGTATCATCTGCAGAAGTGCATAGGCAACAAATATCGATATATCTAGACTTGACATTTGGAGAAATGATGTTCTGAAAACTTGATGGGATGGATTTGGTTTAACTGAGAACCTCTGCCCAGTTCAGATCAACTTACACATATTGGACCTGGTCAAAATAAAGAAAGCAGGCCAAAAGGAGAGACAAGTTCAACTGGATAAAAACACTCTGCACCAGTTTTCTAACTCCTTGTTATGTTCGAGCAAAATGGAAATACAAGCCTAAAAGAACTGAATGAAAATAAGAGACGACAAAAAGTAACAAAGCAATAATTCTGATTAATTTCATTTTATCAGCATAGTCCACATAAATGAGTTCACCTCTTTGGTATATGTCATCATTAAGTTAATGAAATTGATACTTAGACTTAGGGTGAGTTTGATAACATTTTTGTTCTCATAAACAATTTCTGTTAAGAAATATTTTTTTCCACTTATGTTCCAAGGAATAAAAAAGTAGTTTTTTTTTTTACTTGTTTTTGTTCCAAATTATTCCCTCGTCACTTTTCTATTTTGGGGAATAAAAAAATTAGCTAACGTTACTAAACAGATTTTTGTTCCTTTTCTGTTCCGGAGAACAAAAGAACAGAAAAATAGAAAGACGGGATAGTTACCAAACAAAGCCATTGGCACACTTTCTAGGTCTCTTAACTATTTCCCATCTCGTAAGACCTTTAAGTTGGAAACATCATGTAAAACAGACCAATTGAACCCGTTGAAACATCAAACCTCAAAAAAGTCACAAATTTAATACTTCCGCCAACGCAGTATCGAGACTATTTCAAGAAATAGTGCAATGAATATTACTAACTTCTAGATAAAATAGATACAATTGTTCAACTTGAACATCATAGCACTTTAAGCATAGCAGGAGGTCAAAGATAAAGTTATCATAAGCAAGCATCATTAGTAAGAGAAAAGAAAGAAAGAAAGAAAGAAGATAAATCACTTCTCTGTAAATCAATAGAGACAAAACTCAAAAAGTTTAGTGCTTGCATGAGTGGAGTTTTATTAATCTATTGGGCTATTTCCTCAGATTTCTACATTCGACTTCAATAAAGTTTGTGATTATGTTGTTCCTATTGAAAAGACATGTGACTGAAGTTCATTGACTATCAGCAAAACTTTGTTTCTGAATTGTGTGACAACACGATTCACAAATATAAAGCCTAACGCCTCCCGAAGTACGACACACAGGATTTTTACGTTTGATGCCTACTAGAATTTAGGCTTCGCGAGTGAGTTGTCCACCGAACTTTTCCTTTGTAAATTACAATACAAGTTGCTCACTTGCCATCCTAAATCAGTTTTAATATCATAAGGGATCCCAGAAAGCGTTCGATTATTTTTCTTCATACGTGTTGAGAAATGTTCCTCAAGAAAGCATGATCCTAATGAGTAGAAAAGAGGTGACCTGGCATATCAATATTGAAGAAGGTGTATAGAGAATAGAACAAGAAAGAAGCACGTAAAGGTGTTGGCCAAAGCTTTCGCCTTCTTTTGGAACAAAGTGAGTAATCTGGTGTTTTAACAAAGGTGTACGTTGCAGAGGACAAGAAAGAAGCAGACAAAGGTGGTGGTGAAAAATACATAAAGTTCAAGAGATTAAATTTTTGATACTATGACAATCCCAACCGACTAATGCAACAATAGCTACCTACTCTTAATCAGAATAAGGAAAAGGTTTTGGCAACAAGCAAATGGGACATAGCGCGGGTTTTACTATCATACATGTAATTACCTTTTCAACTGCCAAAATCTGTATCCAAAGAGAAGCTCAAACTAGAAATGCAAGCTAGAATACCATCAAGCATGCCGCACACAATACCTGGAATATTCAAATCTGCTGGTGCCCTGGGAGCTAGGTTGGGTGGCGTATGCTCAGATGGGCCCTTTTCATCTGGAGCTGAAGGCACTGGTGGAGGAGCATTAGACTGTTGAAGTCTTTCCCACAGCTCAGAACAATTTGTTTTCCAAAAACCAATCTTTGAATGCTCACGATCATACATCACAAGAGTATTACGCACAATGATACCTAACAAACAACAGAACATTGGGGATAAAAGTTATGGCTCATTTGCAAATAAAATTTTAAAATTACACATGATGAGAGATTTTTAGTCCACATGAACTGGTGAATGGGTCGTATGTTTAGTCAACAAATATTTCAAACAACCCAGTCCACATAACATCATACTTAACCCAAAATCTCTGGATGTGGAACTCAACGCACCAAAATCCTTGTTAAGCATGTCTGCATCCTGAACTGAAAAAAATTGCTAAATAGAAAGCAGACAAAGATATATCCTGATGTATAGATATATCTCATGTTTTTAGGTTTCGGAGGTTAGGCTCAGATTATGGAGTGACTGGAGAATCCAAAAGCTCCAGACGAAAGAATGTTATACCAAAGCAATCCTGCTTCTAGAGTCACCTCTCAGTGGGAAAGGAAGTTTCGATTTAAGTTTTCAAAGAAACGAGAACAAAGCGCAATATCAAGGATGCTTTTTACTCCCAAATCTACAACGTGAGTTCAGCAAGTGATGATGATATTTCACAATACCATATACAATGACAATTTTTACTGAAATATCAAGGTTCCAAACCACACTTGGGCTAGAGATATAGTAACATAAATAAACAAATAAGCTCAGGATGTCACCCACCTCCTAAAAGAGTGGTTGGGTCCTTTCCATTCTGAAAAATGCCCAGGCAGTATGCGCCGCGCACCTTTGAATGCTTTAAATAAAACAGGAAGAACCATCACTCATTGTTTAATAACAAGTGGAGATGAAAACAGCAACTTAGCGTGCCAAAAGAGCTTGTACTAGATGCACTCTTCTGCTTTCAATCATAAATTTGATTTCTTTCCATATCACACATTCCAGGAGAAGAAATACAGCTACTCACCCTGAATAAGTAATTTTCAGGCGATAGTGACAGCTTTTGCCCATTCCCAAAAACCATGTCCACCACTGGAAAAGTCTTCATGAGTTGAGAGATATCGCTACATGGAAAAAACAACAGCAGCCCTTAAGTCTCTGATAGAAGAAGCAGAAGTTTTTCAGAATGAAGCAAGTTTGTCAACTAAGACACAGAAAATACCTTCCTGCACCAGAAAAGCAAATGTCATTGTAATTAGGATCAGGACCATGGATCTGCTTAAGAGACCGGATTTCCTTCATAATCTGCACACAATTTTTCAAAACAAAAATATAATGAAATAAGGTTGCATGCAAAAAGTCAAAATGAAGAGAAAGGCTTTAAAATGGGAAAACGCATTTCATCAATCTAAAAGAAAAAAGAAAAATAACAGCAACTAAAGGAAGGAATAATATAGGTGGTGCTAAAAATGTAGACAGTATGCTAAATCTTTCGATCTTCTTAGAAAATAAAAGCAAGTATAGTCAGTTAACATCACCATCCAAGAATGAATGGGATGTGAACGAGAATGTCAGAGATGCTCGAATAGCCTTCCCAGAGTTACCAATCTCCCTGATAAATGGTTGTAACTATTACGTGAGTGATTACCACACTATGACTATGGTCTTATAAGCAGCAACAACATCATGTAACAGTACATGTACCATCCACAAGTAGCCAAATTATAACCCAATACATTAGGTAAATTTAATTATGTCAAAGAGGAAAAGTCCTGATACTTGTGTAAGATGAAGCTGAATTATACTTGATCACATTCTCCCTTTTTTTTTTCCGTTTCATTTTTCTTTATTCTTTTTTGGTTCAGCTGCTATTCAATACACCAATATTTGACCGGATTCATTAGAATCATAACTCAATCAGTATACCATTGTAACCATGGTAGTGGTAAATCCTCGATAAAATAAACCAAAATATAATACAGGTAGCTACTTGTAAACAAAATAGTAAAATCTTTCCAACATGACACTGAACTCTGAAACCACAGCATCCATCACACTTTGATCTTACAAGCAATGACATTGCAATAAAAATTCTAAATATCTTGCTTGTAAAAGTTGAATGACACACCGACTTATTGTCTGCATATTTAAGCTCTTGGTCACAATACATAACTACAAAGAGAAAAGTCACATGAACTGAATCCATACATATTGAAATGAACGGTGTAGGAATGATAAAAGGTTGATGTGGCCCCTCACATGATTTTCTTATGATCTTTAATTTTTATTTTACTCATACTTCATTCTATTACTATTTCTACTTTTTACCTGACCAAATACCACCATTAGAAAATAAAAATTAAAACTAAGTGGATGTATTTTACGCAAAATATACACAAAATGAATTTTATTAACTAAGAGGTTATCTGTCTTCTCGAATATTTTTTAATGCTTATGGTTCGACTTCAATTCTTTTCTTAACTAATTTGTGTGTTACTTTTTATCAAATTAAAATTACTACCTGAAGTTATATTGTTAAAAAAATTGTATTACAATGAAAAGTAAAGCATTGATTTTTGTATGATGCAGTGTTTTTAGCATTGTGGACTGTGCTCTTTTTTTTTTTTTTTTTTTTTTTTTTTTTTTTTTTTTAATTTGGATGATAGATATTATCCAAATATTGTTATTGCATGAAAGTGAGGCAGTAGTTATCATACGAAAAAAAAAAAAAAAAAAAATCACAAAGTAGACACCAAATTCGAACTTTCTGATAGTAATAAAAAAATGATGATGATGGATAGACAGACAGATAGATAGAATAGAATAGAATAGAATAGAATAGATGATCTACCATAATAAAGTTACAATGACAATTGAAAGTGATAATTTTGGTGATTTGTCATCTTTTTCCAACTTATAATATACTTTTACGATTCTTCTTTTTTATTCTACAGAGACAATAAGATCGTTATACTCTTTTATGTGTTCGATAAATCCGTGCATTGCATGGGATGATCCTAGCGTACTCATAATAAGTAAATGTTTTGTTTTCCTATTTCCTGACTAGCCAAGCAAACAGGTCACCTATAGGAAGAGGGAGAAAATTTCCACAACTTTCTGGAGATAAAAAAGAGAGGGAAGCGAATCTCACAGCTTCTTTAAAAGCTAAAAAAGCTGCTTCTGGCAGGTATGCATATGTCGTACCGCTGTCCAGGACAGTTCCATGTTTTCCATCAAAAATACTGGCTTTCAAAGCCAATTGCTTCCCCGCGACATGTATCTCCTTCAGATCAATATTGTAATAGGGACTGTTAACATCCCGAAACTGGAGTAAATGTGTGAGATGTATCAAAAATAGCTGTTTGGAAATTGAATTACGTACTACAACCATGAGATATTGAGCTTGCAAAACGTACCTACGTCCAGCATCTGAATATGCATATGCCATGTCTGGTGGTGGAAATATTCCACCAAGAACCATCGCACCGCCACCAATTTCCATTCCACCATAACATAAGGAGAATGAATCACTAATTACGCCTTTCTCAACAAGTTGATCAACAATACTGAGATCACCACGGCCAAGCCCCATTATGCCATCAGCATGCTGGCTATAAAGGTCACCTGTTTCAACATTTTCACAACCAAAGACAGCATGTTGTGGTGCAAGTTCACTAAGATTGCCAAAGGATAGTATGTCGTTGCCAAGCACACCACTGCTAGTACTCATTTCAGCATACTGCCTCTCGTAAGTACATTGCGCTCTGTTGTCATCACACGTACAATCGATATTGCATTTGACGGGTTGGTATGTGCTTGACAATTCAGGTTGGAACTTTGGATCCTAGAGAAAATGTCAACATCAGTGCACAAATTCATAGATAAAGGTGTGTGACAAGTCAATTATCCATCATGTGAGCATTTTTCAGCTACAGAGATCTCTAAAGGTTTACGTGCAAAGTTGTCAGCAGAAATAGTCTGTTTAAAAATGTATACAGCTAGTGCATAAATTCAGTCTTTAGAAAAGGTATTCATTCAAGCTGCTACCAGTAGGTCAAAAGAAGATGATCTCTAAAGAGCATGCTCTAAATAGTCAAGACTGCAAATGGTTTCACAGCAGCAAGTTTCAGCCCTACCACCTTTTCATCATAAGGTCAAAAACAGGCAGAAGAGAAAGTGAGTTTGCAGAACATTACATTTTTTCTCGTTCAAATACATTGATTAACTTGACCAAGGATAATCATGTGTCATTCTTGATATGTAAATATCTTTTTCCCCACTTCTTGATACATTAGAATTCTCAATAAGGATTATCACCAACAAATTGACCATGCCATCAATGGATACTAGGTGTCCTTACAAGTAGTAATTAAAAAGAATACAGCGACTGACAGATTTTTCTACCCATCTAGTGCATAAATTCAGTTTTTAGAAAAGGTATTCATTCAAGCTGCTAACCAGTAGGTCAAAAGAAGATGATCTCTAAAGAGCATGCTCTAAATAGTCAAGACTGCAAATGGTTTCACAGCAGCCAGTTTCAGCCCTACCACCTTTTCATCATAAGGTCAAAAACAGGCAGAAGAGAAAGTGAATTTGCAGAACATTACATTTTTTCTCATTCAAATACATTGCTTGACTTGACCAAGGATAATCATGTATCATTCTTGATATGTAAATATCTTTTTCCCCACTTCTTGACACATTAGAATTCTCAATAAGGATTATCACCAACAAATTGACCATGCCATCAATGGATACTAGGTGTTCTTACAAGTAGTAATTAAAAAGAATACAGCGACTGACATATTTTTCTACCCATCTAATTTCTTTCCAATCTGTCTCCTGTCTAGTATGATCCTCGCTTCTTTTACTTCTTTGAAATTATGTAATGCACCCAAAGGGTAGCAAAGCTAGGATATCCTGCATCAATTGGTATAAGAGCACAATTCTTCTGGCATCATAAATTTTTTACATTCCTATTGTTGCTTCCGTCACTTGCAAATCACATTAAAAAGTCTCATGTTACACCAGCTTATTGAAATATATCAGAAGCTCCGTATTTGCTGGTCTAAGAAAATTGCTACCCACGAAATCTGATCTATTCTTTTCCAACTTCAATTCCCGCATTTGGAAAAAACAACCCCAAAAAACAGAACTCAGCAAACAAGAACCGACGAAGAACTAAAAACTACCTGATGGCGACCACACTGGTCGCAGGTAGAGCACGGCACGTAAGTGACGGTACTTCCAGTGTCGACGATCAGCGCGAATTTCTGAGGCGGCGTCCCAATCCAAAGCCTCGTAGTATAGTACCTGTCCAAGCACAAGACATTCGCCCAAAACGGAGAACATCAAACAACAAAGCTCCACGAAGAAAATGAGATCAGCACCCAAAACCCCACGGCAGAACCGACGGAATCCGGCAACGTACCCGTTGAGGAGGAGATCGTCGTGCAGCGACATGCGAGCATTGGGGCGCTCCGATCGCTGGAGGTGTCGGCGCGAGGAGGGGAGGGCCCGGGAAGCGTCGGGAGGGGAGAGGACCAGGGGGAGGACCATGGCGGTGGGGTGGGCGGCGACGTCGTGCGCGGCCGAGACGCCGAACCGGGGGAGGGCGACAGCGACGGCGACGGAGAGGAGCAGCCACAGAGAGGCGGCGGCGGCGGCGGCGGGGGCGGGCGGATCGGCGGCGTCGCCATTGGATGGAATGGAGGAGAGATCTGGCAATTGGGGGAATTGCAGATCTCGGCGAGGGGGAAGAGTAGAGAAGTAGGAAAGAGAAAATCTCTCTCTCTCTCTCTCTAGCTCGCGAGCGCTCGCGTCGGGAAGAGGTGTCAACGGATTTGTGAGGGTCCCGCCTGGTTTGGTCAGAAGTTTTCTTCTCTTTTATTTTTTTAATTCTTTTATTTTTTATTTTTTGGACCGGTTGTTGGCTGGTCAGATTGTTTCTTTGATTCGGATGTCACTTACCTTAAGTTGTCATCATCATCAACCTGCCTTAAAAAATGTGGGGGATTTGCCTAGCTAGATTTTCTAGGGGACGACCAATAGATACTATTAACTAAGGATGCACATGACAAAATTTCTCAATTTTCTATTCTATGTACGAGTTTCTGAGTAAGGAAACATGTTTGATAACGATTCAAAATTTCTATTTTTTAAATAAAAATTAATCTAATAATAGAATAAAATTTTTATTTCTAGGAGTGGTAACTACCGGCCTTCGGTGGCTGGAGTCCAACGTCTAGCGACTGGCATTCGGCGTTCAATCACTGGAGTCCAACATCCGACGGCCGGCGTTTGGTGTTTGGCGACTGGCGGCGGGTGGCCGAAGTCCGGAGTCTTATGTTTGGTGTTCGATGCTAGAGTCCATTGATTGGCGACCGGCAAAGGGCGGCCGAAGTCCGGCGACCGACGACTGGTGTCCAATGTTCGACATTAGGAGTTCGGCAACCTGAGGCCGGCAGCGGGTGGCTAGTGGTCGGAGTCTGGTAGCAAGCGGCCGACATCCAACAACCAATGGCGAGCGATGGACAATTGGCGTGGACATCCGATGGTTGGTGATGAGCGGCCAATGACCCGTGGGCATCCAAAGCATCCGATGACCAATGGTTGGTGACGGGTAGTCGAAGTTCAATGGCCGGTAGTCGACATTCAGTGGTCGGCGGTTGGCAGTTGGTGGTTGGGGCTAGTGGCCGGCGGTGGGTGTCTGACATCCCAAGGGCAGCAAGTGGGCGACGAGTGGTGATGAGAGTGAACGATGAAAAAAAAATTTATTTCTCATTTCTATTCCAAAAATAGAAAAGTTAAAAATTTAACTTCTGATTTTTGCTTCAAATCTATTTTTGGAATAGAAATTCGTTTCAGCAATAGAAAAATGAAATTGCGTTATCAAACAAATTTATATTCCAAACCCGTTCAGGGAAAAGAAAACAAAGAAGTAGAGAAACGAAATGTTGTCATATGTGCCTTAAGTGCTTGTCATATGTATAAATGTTTTTCATAAAGTTGATTTTTCAACAAAATGATAATATTTTTCGATGTTTAGTTGAAACTTAAAAAAAAAAAAAAAAGAATCCAAAGATATTTTTGTCTTTTTTTTTTGCAAAGAAATCAGTTACTACATACACATATGTTATTCGAGTACTAATAACTTACATATGGGCGGCCAGGAAACCAAATATGGGCACTAAAATCCTAGGCGCTTCGATGGACCTTGACTTGGGCAAGGTTGCTTAGGTCGGGAGTAAGAGTGTGACCACCACAACGCCATGTCCATAGAAGTCGAAACCGACAACCTAATGCTTGTGCATGACTTCTTAGTGTTTTGGGCCTCAACCTCGATAGACTCGGGCAATAGCACTGTAGCCTCAATCCTCAACCTCGATGGACTTGGGCTCAGGTGAGTGGAAAATGAGCACATGCATATGCATCCTGGCTAAGACTAACCCTTTTGAACCTAGGCCTGGGCATCGAGGATCTAGCTGTGAGCATCAAATTCTCAACCTTGGTCTTGATGGACTCGAGTCTGTGCGAAGGGAATTTGGACCTGCGGGTGGGGACCCAAGCATGTACACTAGGTCACAGGTCTAGCCTTAATGGACTTAGGCTCGAGTGTCAAGGACCCAGTTGTGGATGTTGAGACTCTGAGAATGATATTAGGGTTCCTATGTCCCAAACATAGAGTTTTGGGTCCAAAGGTTGAATCTACTTATATTTTGGATAATGGTTTCCCCTTTTCTAAAGAGGAAATAATTTTCCTGAATTTAAGTATAAGCTTTTCATTAATTTTTTTCCTAAGCAACTAAACGTCTAAATATAAGGAAAATGTTTTCTCAGAAAAAAATTTCTACAAAAAAACGGAGTCTAAAACAATCTAATTTTCAAAAACATTGATTATACATGACATGAAAGTAGTCAGACCGTTGAAACCTTTAGTGAGTTTCCAAGCTTATATCTAGGCTAGTTAATTCGCCGATGATTTGCACCGGTTTAGTCAAAAGCTTAATTCATTATAATTTTTCGGGTAATATTGTGTGGTTATATTGACATGGAACATTCTTATACTTATAAAAGATTCACCATACCAACATTATGCTATTTCAATGCATTAATTATGTGTCAATGGATATATATATGTTTTTGTGACAAGTGGATCCTTATAAATCTAGGAATAAAGCACCGGAAATTGTAGATGTTATAGATGGAAATGAAAGTCACGTTACTCGCTGGTTGAATGTTATTTGTGACTAGGGGTGATCAAGTTTCAGGATGGGTCCCTATAACTCCCCATTGGTTCTAGCCTAGTTCCCGGTTCTACTTGAGAATTAATCCAATTTTTGTTTTGTTTGAACAAATCAAATTTCCTCAATGAGATAGAAGCACTGCACTGTTTCTCTATAAAAATAAATGTTGGTCAATTGGTTAGATTGTTGTTTCTTCAAGTTGAAGATCATGGTTTGATTACTTATGTAACAGCTTGGTTGTGTGAGGGAGGGGAATGCCGCTTCACCTTGAAGTAATGAATCAAATCCCACGTTAACTAAGGACAATGAAGTAATGTCCTATATAAGGAGTAGCATTAGTCTTAATTAAGGCATAGGATAGGTGACTCCTGCAGCCCAAAGCAAATAATATAGTTAGCAAGTAGGGTTAGATGTCGGCCCTCATAACTTATGTGTGCAAAGGTGTTTTTCAAAGAAACCATTCCAAATTGGTTTAACTCGGGAATTGATAGGTTTAGTCCTAATTTTTGGATTGAACTGGACCCAATGCTCACCCTTATGACTAGACTTGTCAAAATTGTTTGATTATATTATTATCTTTGATTCAATCCAAGTGATAACTTATCATATTTCTTTATTTATTTTTTCCTTTAACAAAAAAAAGAAAAGAAAAGGTAAACCTTACACATTTTCACTTGTTGTAAAGAAAATCTCGTCTTCCCGTTAATATAGTACCTATTTCTAAGGGAACATACATATTTCTTTCTAGATTAATGTGACTTGGAGGGATATGATTAGTTCTCTAACAAAAGTACCTTTGTGGAAAGTCTAAAAGCTTACCGATCAGTCTCAAGATAGATTATATCTATATATCAAGTTAATCTAGATTTACTACATTAGGTCACTCGTTTTACAAACACCACCATAGTATTTTAAAACAACAGAAGTCCTAATCTATATAACGTATAACAGGTTATTTTATCTAAAAATAACTGACAATTTAATAATTAGACACGAGGAATGGCTAAAACTCACTTATACTTGTCCACAATGTTTATGTGCATGTGTGTGCGTGCGTGTAAGATCAGATCGTAGATTTAAGCTTTAGTTGGGTACATTAGTCTAAATATTTTGGTTGGATTTTTGTAAGAGTGTTAACAGTTCGGTTCGATTGCATGCAAAAAAACTCATGTTTAGGGTGGGTCACCGTGTGCCCCTTACTTGACGTTATTAGAAGCGTTGGGGCTAACAACACAACTTAAAATGGATTGAAAAATTGTATGATGATAGTGAAATTTTTTCAAGGAATAACAACAATTGACAATGCAAATTGTCAAAGATATGAACTAGGGTGTGTGAAGATAGTGCACCAAGGATGTAGATAATAAACACTGAAGATAAAATTGCTTAGTGTGTTCATGGTGGTTTGTCTTTATATCTAAACCTAGGTCCACACTCTAGCTAATAGTCCAACGAGCAGTTGGATTCCACTAGTAATTAGCAATGTAAGTTGCAAGTGGCAAATGTTGTTACTTTCATAAGATAGATCATATTATCAAGACATAATCAATGCACTTGCGCTAGTACACTTGATTATTTGCTACCATAAAACCGACCGTTTACAGAGAGACCGATAGAGATTATTTCAAGTGTGAAGCACAACTACAACGAGTTCTCTATCCAACCTCTTATAAGTTTCGCTGATCCATTTTTATAGAAGTCTTCACTTTAATCGTTGGAGACCTTCAAAGATACCTAGCTAGCTATTTGAGAGTTATTGGAGGCCTATGCTAGAATTAGGATTGCTTGCATGGTCGCTTCTCTTGATTTTTGCAAGTTTCCTAAAATGGAGTTTCCTGCACATATCCTATCGCTTGGGAGTAAAAACCTACAAGCTACTTTTAAGATATCTTTCCCAGTTTTTCAGTTTTAGAATTCAATGCTTGTAATGGCTATTTTTTGCACCATCAATGATCATCTTCAAATGTGTATCTCAACATCATCAGTGTTAACTCCTCAACAATACAGTTTGAAGCTCATCATCAGTAGGTGCAGATCATGAGGAGATTGATAGACATTCTTGAGTGACGATACCGATAAAATGATGCGTGATGACAGGATCAATGATCCTTCCACTTTCATAAGTAATCAAAAACCTCCAAAAACCCTACCTTGACACAGGTACCTTCAAGTCACCGTGAGATCCCACTTATGTTGGTGCTTGTTCACCTTAGTTATCATAGCCTAGTTTCTTGTCTTTGCTAATACAAATGATTCATTGACATCTACAAAGCTATGGCAAAATGGGTCAATGACTCATATTTTAAATCACATTTAATGGACTAAATAGAAAATGGGTCAGTTGAAGCTCTAAGATGGGGTTAAAATGGGTTTATTACAATAGAGCCCAATTGGAAAATGGGCTATAAATGGGTTTGGCCTATTAATAACTCAATTTAGACCCAGAAGCTTACATCATGTAAAAAAAAGAGAGAGAGAGAGAGATTTCTACTTTCCTAAACACTGTAGCTACAAATTTCTATCACTACTACTTTGGCTCTCAGTCGATGATATTGCCTCTAGTCTCCTATTCTCCTCTTGCCTGGCTATGGCTCGTCTCGCCATTGTTGAGCTTGAGCTTAGTTGATCAAGCTTGAGAGCCCTAAATCTGTCATCTGTAACACGAAATCATAACAATCCCCATCATCATCTTGTGTCTCGTGAAGCAATAGGGACTCCTCGCAGATGGAAAGAGTTTTATGGAAGGGAAAGAGAGAGTCTCTCTCTATAGTGTTCTTGCCTTTTTTTATTTCCCACATTTCTTTGCTTCTTGGCACAAGATCCAATCTCTCTCTCTCTCTCTCTCTCTCTCTCTCTCTCTCTCTCTCTCTCTCTCTCTCTCTCTCTCTCTCTCTCTCTCTCTCTCTCTCTCTCTCTCTCTCGTCATTGGCTATTTCGCAACCTCTCACATTGCTTGAAAGCATCACCATTCAATAGGATCTATTGATAGCAAAGCAAAGCGACTTGCGTTTCTTCGAGCTCAAGGTTGCGACGACAATTTCGAGTGTCGATATGGTGGCAAGGGAAGAGACCGGCATTGATGCGTTTGTGATGCGTTTCGCAGACTCAGTGAGCTGTGAGATGAGCAAGCCTGATTATAGGGAGCTCGATGTAGGCACGCCTGACTATAGAGTTAGTGAAAGGAAGATAAATCAGAAAATATAAATTAAATAAATCATAAGAATTATATTATATGGAAGTGGGTTAATGTGGGTTACATGGATCAAAATAGATTGGATTGTTGACTTGATCCACCTATTTGATGGCTAGTACTATAGACAATCTTGAAATCATCAAAATTTTATAGTAACATTTTTCGAAAAGCAAGCATCTGTCGATAGGGTCATGAAGGGTTCTAAGGCTACGTTTAGTTTAACTTTGAAGTTAGCTTTTAGCTTTTAACTTGCCTTCAAAATGCTAAAATTATTTTTTCCCTTCCAAAACTATCCTTACTAACTCTTCATATTTTCGATTTTGCCCTTGATTATTTTTTTTAATTGAAAAAAGAGGTAGCCCTTCGCCGAACCGGCGAAGAGCTATATTGCCGGTGAGCTAGATCTGGCGTTGGCGGCCGTCGGTTGAGGTTGCCCGAGGTTGGGCGACCTCCAACAAGGGTCACGCGACCCAACTGAGGGCCGCTGGAGGTCGCCCGACCTCAGGCGACCTTAGTTAACAGCGGTCGGCTGTAGCCATTCGCTGATTCGACGAAGGGTTAGTTCAATTTAATATATATATTATACCCATCAAAGCATGTTACGAATTTTTTTAATTAAATGCACATTAAACTCAAAATTCATTTGTAAATTTTTTTTACCAAACACAGTTTAAGAGGGTGACAAGACTTTAGTGTGATGGAATGACCCATCATGCGACAAATAATCGGAGGAGATGAGGTGGGAAGTCAATGGCGTTCTAGCTAACACGTATATGACGTATCGAAGCCACTTGGAAATCAATGGGGTCCCATCAGCATCATGGCATCATAATGGACACATCTTTCATCATTTTGGACTTATGGATAAAATAGTTAATTTGTGGAAAGTGGGCCTCTATGCCGCAAATATCTCTCCCCTTAAGAATTCCGTAAGTGAACACACCACCTTCCAAGTTGCAGACCCTTATATTAAGCATCGTCAAATGCTAGATGTATTAAGAAATCCTACCAAAACTCAGTACATGATGTGACATGTTTCAATTGTGCATCAAAATAAGTGGGACCATGAGCTGAATCAAAGAAAAAAAGTGGCGTACTTCTGATAATTGTTGACACCCTAATTTACTTCTTTTATTTTTCATCTCAAATACTTGAAACTTCCACGGTATACAAAACTAATTACATATTCTTTCATAATTTTAAAAATTAGATAATATTATAATTTTTGGCTGAAAAAAAATTCTATATCTTGGTCACTGCTACAATGTTTGTTTGTATTCAAACAAAAGCAAAAATATCCTGCCAAATTTTATTTAAGATTTCAGAAAATTATGGTATGTTGTATGTCAATTTCGAATTTTAGAAAAAGCCGAAGTGCGTGAGCTGCAGTATTTAGATTTAGTGAAAAATAAAAGGTAAAAATCAATCTAAACCGGTGGAAAAAATACGTTATGTTTCTTGTTAGATACTAGAAGTACAAAAATTCGCAGGCATTGATGACAAGATTTTAGCAATCACCGAAATAGATTTTATTTAGGGAGAAAGTTGAGCTATTACTTGGATGATTTGAGGCCCTTCATACATCGGAAGCATGTACGCTATTCATCAAGAGCTTGTTTCTCCCATCAGTAAAAATGCTCTGTTGTGTCGGTTCGGATAGCTGATCCAAAAAGTATAGCCATCAAAACTACCATGAAAATCAGTGATATGCTATGTACATGGCCACTCGAAGATAAGTAATTATATATCCTATCGTGAAAATCCCAAATTTGTGTCTGTGTGACATATATACCATTCATCAAGATTTCATCAATGAACACCATTAAAAATCTACATACATCAATGCCATAAAGCATATGATATGTTTAAGTGAAATGAAAGCGATAGTATTTTAGCTAAAAAATCAGTTTACAAAATATTGATGAAGGGTAAATGTGTCATATAGGTATAAATTTAGGGTTTTTTGTTGCATAAAAAGTTTAGATTAAATGTTTAAGAGTGGACATATTATGGGCTTTTTGATGTCACAAAAAAAGTTTAGGGTAAGTATGTTACAATGAGTGTAATTTGAGGTTTTTAGTGACTTTTTTTTTTTCAGAATTGACATAGACAATTCTAATGGGATTGTAACGATAACAATAGTAAGTTGTATTAGGTTTTTAGTAAAAATTATAAAACATAAACATGTACAAGAAAAAAAATGGTTAATATCACGAAAAATCTTAAATCTATATATCTATGACAAATTTACTATAAACTAACTTTTTTACTATCAATAACCTCAAATTGGTACATCCATAACAAATTTATCTCAAGTTAATTTTTTTTACCACTAAAAACTTCAAATTAGTATATTTATAGCAAATTTACTATATTTTAATTTCCATTAAATTTGATTGATACCACAAAAAACTACAAAGTGAGGGTAAAATCTTAGATTGGTACAATCGTCAATTATCACATGTTGTCTAATCTAGTAATTTAACGATAAAATCTAACAAAAATTAACAGATAATAATTTATCATAGATATATCAGTTTCGAATTTTTCATAATATTAAAACATAAATTAACCAAACAAAACATAAACTTATATGAAAAACGAAAAATACATACCCACGGGCGATTGGCCCGCCCCACCCCCACCTAACCAAACCAAACCAAAACCCCGTCTCCTTACCCGTCCTTTGCCCCATTTTCGGCTCTCTTTCAAGGAAAGTTTCTCCCGTTTGCCCGTCATTATCAGTAAGCATATGTCAATACGGTTATTGAGAGTCCCGAGAGAGCGAGAAAAGACTTTATTGGGATGGAATCCGAGGGGGATAGCTTGGGGAGTACATGACATAATTGAAATGAGTTTGAAGTCAATGGGGTCCCCATCAGATCATATGACAACAGACACATCTTTCATCATTTTGATGTTACGGATGGAATGGTTCATTTGCGGAAAATATGCACACAACCTTCCAAGTAGTAGACCCTCATATTAAGCATCGTCAGATGCTAGATGGGTAACCAAATCCGACCGAAACTCAATAGTAAATGAGGTGATAAGTTTCAATCGTGCATCAAAATAAGTGGGACCGAAAAACTGAATCAAAGAATTAAACAAGTTAAGTATTGACGGCTACTGTTGTCTGTTGAGGCCTTAACATACTTTTTCTTTTTCACCTTAAATACTAAAAACTTTATACGTAGATCCACACATGACCGAAGTGTGCGAGCCGCAATGATTAGATTAAGTGAAAAATGAAAGGGAAAAGCCAATCTAGGCTGGCAAAAAAAAAAAAAAAAAAAAATGTTATGTTTCTTGTTAAATACTAAAAGTACTAAAACTTGCGGACGACAAGGTTTTAGTAATCATGGAAAAGAGCTTTTATTTAGGGAGAAAGCTGGGGTAATACTGGGATTAGACCGTCGCAGTTAGCCCAGATCAATGACTACATCGAGGCACTTCATACATCTAAAGCACGAATGCTGTTCATCAAATGCCTATTTCTGCTGAAAATAAGAGCGCTCCGTCGGGTCGATTTGGATAGCTGATCTAGAAAAGCATAGCCGCCGAAACTATCGTGAAAATCAGAGATATGCTATGTACATAAATGGCCACCCGAAGATATGCGATTATAGGTCCTCCATGTTAGCGACGGCTCTTTTCGGCCGTAAAAAATCGCGCAGAGCGGGAAGGTTGATTCCCCTCAGAACAAGGTAAATTATGAACGAAACGTATGCGACCGCAAGAGCACACACCACGGTGCCAAGAATGGCCCCTAGTTGGACGTCGCTGGAGAAGAAGTCCACCAGAAGATAGCCGTTGATCACCATCACCAGTGCAGCCACCAGCCAAGCAATCACCTAGCAGCAGGATGCAATTTGCTTATGAGGTGCGATGTGAAATCCGTAAAGCGAAGCGATCGCGCGCGTGAACGGTTGCTTATCGGGTTCATCTGGGTTCGAACTAAGACGTCGGAAATTCAAAGCGAAATCTCGGCGAATGTACCTGGAGGACAGGGCCGATCCGGAAACTCCCCATCAGCTGTTCCTTGGAGACCAGGCAGAGAAGCGGAATGAGCGCGAAGGGGATCTGCACGGACTGAAGCACGTTCAGCCACTCGTTCATAACATCCAAGCTGTCCTCCGAAGTGTCGAACACGAGGGCGACGACGATCGCCGGCACGATCGCGCAGCTGCGCGTGATCAGCGCCCTCACCCATTTCCTCAGCCTTATATTGAGAAATCCCCCCATTATGAACTGCCCTGCATAAGTCCCGGTTATGGTGCTGCTCTGCCCTGCAGCTAATAGGCCAATCCCCCATATGTACATGATCGGAACGACGCCCCCGCCAAACTTCTCCTGGAGGTACGTCCCGGCGTTTACGAGGCCGATGCTGTCAGCGACGGCGGTCCCGTAGAACCCCTCTGCGAACACGGCCGTGACGAAGAGATTGATGACGAAGGAGACAGCGAGGCAGGCAGAGGACTCTATGGTGTTGTAGTTGAGGGCTTCTTGGACCAGGCCTTTCTTGGTGCGGTCGAAGTCGCGCGACTGCACGAGGGCTGAGTGCAGGAACACGTTGTGGGGCATTATGATGCCGCCCAGAACTGCCACCGCTTGCGTGATCGTCTTGGAGCTGAGTTTCGGAATCAAAACGCCTGCGAAGAAGAGAGAGCAATTGATCATGTCCTAAACTGGGGGCAGAACTCGGGGAAACTCTGCTGACGAAGCATTTGATTGCTACCGTTTGTCGGTCAAATATTTTACCGAGAAGTAGCTCGACAGCGCTCGGCTTCGCTTCGCCAAACATCCATGCGAACGAGAGCGCCATCAACGCTATGAGAACAGCGAAGACCGCTTCCAGTTTCCTTACGCCGTAGTTTTCGAGGAACAGAAAGATAAAGCTATACAGCAAGAGAATGAAGGAAACTTCAGTTAGAAGGCTGGATCTACCAATAAATGAAACCACAATGAGCAACAATTACAGCTGACAGCAGGATCAATTGGACTATTTTCCTTACAGACAGTTCATATTCTTTGAGAAAAACCTTCATTACTCACCAATTCCATATATCTGCAGGCAAAATGCAACAGTGCTACGACATGCTTTTTGCTGTGAAACAACGTAATCGGGATAGGAATTAGCAAGATTTATCCCCATTCATGTGTTTTTCTGGACCAACCAAACGAAAGTAAGATTATAAACTTTCACAAGGCAACTATGTAGCTTCAGAATTCTGGCTCCCCCAAAAAAAAAAAAAACTGCAGCTCCAGAGTGGTCCAAATCCACCAAATTCCTCAAACTTCCTCTCCTAATATTTAAATACTTAAGTCAACTTTGCCCTGGATTAAAAATAAGTTCATAATATTCTTTAAACTTTCTGGGAATTCCCATGCTCTTCCGATCCAGTTCCAAGATAACTGGGTCCAGATGTAACAGCATGTCAAGAGCAAGCGAAAATACGATGTGAATGGATCCAATGGATGAAGAAGAATAGATTGCTCAAGAAAGTGAAAGCAAGAGAAGGCACAAATCTGGAGAAAAGTCCCAGAAATTACCAATCAGCAGCAGTGATGATGACGCCAGACCAGAGCGGCAAGACCCCATTGCTCAGAATGTTGAGGGCGATGGCGCTCCCGATGACCTCCTGTATGTCGGCCCCGACCAGCGCCACCTCGGCCATGAGCCACAGCGCCAGCCGCGCCCAGGTGGGGTACTCCTCCCGGCACAGCTCCGCCAGGTGCTTCCCCGTGGCCACGCCCAGCCGCGCCGCCAGCAGCTGCACCAGCAGCCCCATCGCCGTGGCCCACAGCAGCAGCCACAGCAGCGAGTACCCGGCCACCGCCCCGGCCTGGAGGTCCCCCTCCAGGTTCCCCGGGTCGAGGAACGCGATGCTCATCAGGAGCCCCGGGCCGGAGAAGAGCCACAGCTTCCTCCACGAGAAGGGCGGCGTGGTGCCGGGGTCAGGCCCGCCGGCCTCATCGCCGATGCCGACGACATGGATCTTCTGGGCCGGGTCGTACGCCGCCGCCTCGTCGTCCGCATCGGTGGAGCCAGGGAGGAGCGGCTGCTGCTCGTCGGGTTGCTTAGGTGGCATTGCACGGAGAGATATAGAGAAAGAGGTTTTGCTTTTTGGCTATGGAGATCAGGCTCTGGTACTTCTTTCTGGGTTGGCCGTGAAGTTGACCTTATATCTCGTCCCCAGATTTTAGTTCTGGCTGTTCGTGATTTGATCTTGACGATTTTTCTTCGCTTTTTCCCGTCGTTTTGCTCCCCTTGAGGAGTTGCTTCTTGTATCTTCCGTCTTCTCCAACTACCAAGCGCCGGTCGAAAGAGAAAGTCAGTGCATGGTTTGGTTATGGATGGAGGGATGGAGTGCACGGACTCCTCTGCGCGCATTTTTGAGCCGTTAGATCAGGTGGATCCGACGGCGTGGATGGATTTTAGAGAATATCAATCGATTCATGTGTTTGAGCTTGGTAGATAGGGTGGGGGGTTTGCAGCTACCATTCTCCTGGCTCGTGATGATTGGTGATTTTTCTGTCTTTTGCTTTGGTCTCCATTTATGATAATTTGTGTAGCTTGGCCCCTCTTTTCCTTTGTTTCTATTATGCATTCATTCATTTTTTTTTTAAGCTACTGGGGATTCCAGCACCATAAATTGTATAATGGGAAAATTAAAATCAATTACATAATGCAGTATTAAATCTTGAATTTTATTGAAAAGTAGTTCATTTCGATCTGTCTACTTGCGTCGGCCGTTAATTCCAATAGCTTTTTTTGATAGAAAAAAAAAGAAAAAAGAAAAAGATCTGATCATTACGGGTCGTTTACCAAGTTTGATTACAATACTGGTTATCATCCATCATAATGGTTAACCAAACAATTATTATATTTCGATAGGAATATTATTCACTTGGTTCGAATATCTATTAATGGATACTGATCTAGTCAGAAATTTTTTCAATTTTGTCAATTTGATCTTAAACATTTGCTCAAAATTCTAATGTAATCCTTTTTGACCCATTCTTTCTTGAAATAGCTTTGTGTCATGTAGGATGACTGACAGCGATTGGACCGCAACATTAATGATTTTCAATGAAAATTGATTGGAAAGAATATATTACAATTTCATGCAAAGGATTATAGCTAATTTGACAGAATTAAAAAGTTACGAATTGAATTGATATTCCTAAAATAAGTTTCGAATTGATTGGAATTTCATTTGACAGATATATGGGTGGCACTTAATTTGCGTGAAGTTGTATGCATTATCAAGTTTGCGTTTCTTATTACTAAAAAAAAATGTTCTGATCTAGCGTTGATGTGATTGCAGAACAGACTAAAAAAATAGGAACATCACCATCATAATGATTTAATTGATGCATTGCGAATGAGAAAAGCACGACAAGGAAGGAGGCATGAAGTGAAATAGGAAAATTATCCAAAAGATCCTAAACTTATTATAGTTTTACTAATTCAATCCTAAACATTTCCATTTTTATCAATGGAGTTCTAAACTTTTATATGTTTTGCCAATTGAGTTCATCTGATTAATTTTGATTGGAAATTACTAAAGTGGATGCCAACCATCCTTATATGGCATGGTCAACGATGATTTGGATAATTTTTAATAATATTTTTAAATTTTTTTTTTAAACAAATGGGGAAATACCAGATATTTTATGTAAGAGGCATGAAGCAAGCCACGCATGCGATCTCGTCACTGCCCACTTGCTCCAAATAACAAAATAAAAAGACGAAAGGCACTCGTGGATCTTGTACAATTTTGTGTTTACATAGGAGAAGAATCCTTGGCCGATTGGCGAACTTTTAGGTCATCCCTTTTGGATGATTGATGTCGTCCTGATCTATTCCCTTAACCTTTGTTATTCCCAATCCCGTCCCAATTACATCATGTGTTTGGCATAAACTTCCAAACTCATCTCACTAAAATTATCACTTACTCGTGAGCTCCCAGTGCCTTTTTATTGCACAAACTCCTCATGGTAGACCAAGGAATAAATCATTTCAAATTACAAACATAACACTTTATGAGAAATTCACGTATTAGAACTCCAAAAAGGTTAACTATTATAGAATTCTAAAATTAATAATAAGATAGTCAAGCGAGAAAATGTGACCGTTATTAGTAAATTACCATGAATTTTATTTTGATCTTATGATAAACATTTATATTTCCTCAATAACATAAGGATCGTAAATGAAATAAGGAATTATAGCGATTTACACATATAGAGTTTGGATTTCGGTTTCCTAGTTATAACATACCAAACTCATTTCAAAGTTTTATAAGGTGTCGAGCAATAATTGATCCTAGACCGTTGTTGTTAGCCGACATTCGAAATCCATTTACGTGTCATCAGGGTTTAGGTCGGCAGGGAATTCGACTGTATCTTTTTGCCACCTCCGTTTCCAGTCAGTGGGAGATGTCGGATCGGTCTCCCATCAAATCCATTTCGTTAGATGACAGGCCCCCTGAGGTGGCGTCCCGGAATTGTATTCCTTCCCACAAATTGTCAGAATCGATCGCCAATAATTGCACCAGTCACAGACAAGCACGTGACAGAGGAGGGTGCTGTTCCGTTGCCGGGCAGGGGTCTAGTCACGGGACACTCTTCATCTTGTCTGCAAGATTTCGCTTTTCTTTGAGCTGAAGTTTAAAAAACGAGGTAATTTTTGAATCTCATAAGTGAAGTTTGAATATTTTATATGTGAAAACATATATGATTAGATTTGTTGAATCGCTTGATAACCGAATTGGATTGATCGGACCAATCAGAATTCGGAGTGCGGTCACTTTTTAGTGTAAAAAAGTAGAGCTAATTTTGTTGGACCGGATTGGATCAGATCGGAATTGAAGGTCCAGTCCAGTTCTCGGTCCTAGGACCAAATGGTCCGGTCCACGGTTTCCAATTTTGGGAATCGGTGCTCCCGGTCTGGTTCCCGGTTTGAAGGTGGAACCGGATCAAACCGAGAACCGATCACTCCTATTCGAAATCATCTGTCAAAATTGCTGAACATGAAGGTCAGGTGGAGGCGAGCGAAGGAAATCGACAAATCAAAGTCGAAAGACTATGCTATGGAAGCCATCCTGGAGAAGCTATAGAGGGGCTGATGCAGAGGGAGTTCAGGTCAGTGGACCTATTGGTGAAGGCGGGGGAGATGGTGGTGGAGTTGCTAAGGGAAGGTGGGGAATTGCTTAGTGTTTAGGTTTCCTTTCCTATTGTGTTTCATGTCTGTTCAGGTCTGCAAGAATTCCTTTCTTTTAGCCTATTATTTTGTGTTTGGGTTGGATCAAGTCTTTTAAACACCTCTAGTTTTATAAAAATCGTTAAATAATAATTTATTTTTTATTGTGTTCTCATAATTTTGTATACTCAAAAATTACAGAAGGATTGAAAATGAAGTAAGAAATCTTAGTAATCAATTTGTGTCGGACTCTTATACCGTTTCAAAAACTACAAACTCCTGACTTCATTTTGAATACCATAAAGTTTTGAGCAACTAATTTTAAACCTGTATTGTTAGCCAAAATTCAAAATTTGTTTACATTTTATGAGAGTTTGGGTAGGTAGATACCTGATTATGCATATCATGTTCTCATCTTTATTCCTAGGGTATCTGATATCTCTTTCTTTATGAAAGGCCGGTTGATGACATGCCTGATCGGAGACAAAGATTGAGTGAAGGAGTTTAACTCAAATTTGAGTATAAAGAGGAGACTTTCCTAGTTCAAGTATGTTTCCTATTTTAATGGTTTCTTAGTTACAATAGGTTTCCTATTTTGGATCCCGCACTCATCTATATAAATAAGAAGTGTCTTTGTTGTAAAGAGTATTTGAGAGGCAACTTCTTTGTTAATTAGAGATTCTAGTGTTGAAGTCAATTGAATTTTGTGAGTAAGATTAATAAATTCTTTTGAGATATTGAGAGATTATTTTATGAGAAATTATAATGCTAAACACTATATAAGTTAGCAGGTGTAATTGGAGTCTTAAATATATAGAGTGTTTCAATGACTCAAGTGTGGTTGTAATTTTTATTGTATTGTTTGATCTATAGTGTAATTTTTATTGCTCTTCCTATAGACATAAGTCATCTCGACTAAACAACGTAAATTTGGTGTTCGATTTATTTTTTTGTTATGTATAATTTATTATTTGATCTATTGCTTCTGCAATGGATAAAGATTAATAATTGCATAGATGCGCACATGGGATAGAGGAGGATGCTATTGCTAGTGTCAGCCAAGGGACTCTTCTTATTTGTCTCCTCCTCTAGGGTTTGTCATTAAGAGTTTGTAAATACACTATGTAAATATTTCTCCACTTTAAGGACACTCCAATGGGACCAAAGATTTCTGTGACATTTCCATTTGATTGTCTTTGTATTCCTAATAAATCGTAAAATTGAAAAATGACACTTTGGGTTCAAACAATTATGCAGAAATGGATTAGCAAATGCTAGTATTTGCATGTTTTGAATAGTCCTGTTTATGTTTCAAAGCGCCTACTACTATTCGGTTCAAGTCCCCTCCATAGCTAGTATGGTGGAGGTATTATTAAAGTCGGGTCGGGTTAGGATTGAGGTCAGAAGTTTTTGTTGATTTGGTAGATAAAGAATTCCATTCAACTAAGTCAAGTTACATAAATATTGGATATAGTCTTTCCATTGTAGTTTGATAGGATAATTTGAAGGTAAATTTTCGATTCAAAAAAGACAATTGTCAATCCAGAATTTATTATTTCACCTTACTTGAAATGATCATAAGACTTGCCTTTATATAGATTTGTTACATGACTCTTACTCTTAATAACTTATAAATATATCTAGCATTCCAAAGAGATAGATTCCTAGGAATTTACAGAACATTAAACTAGATATTGAGATACAAACAGATCCCCGAAAATGACGCTACAATAAAAACACTTAAATTTGTGCACTAGTCTTGAGAGCCAAACTGGCGTAGACATTAAATCAACAACCAATTAGTCTATCATTAAAATTAATAACTTGTCCTTTGCACTAATAACCTCTCCGCATCATCGGCCACTTCAACCTATTAAATTATAGCCCAAATTTGATTTATTTACTAATCGAGTCTCCATACATTATATATGCCTAATAAGATCTAGAGTGGAAGCACATGAAAAACCGTCGATCTTGCTCTATCCTGGTTTTTCCAACGCATCCGCACTCCCATTAGCTTCCTTGAGAATGTGCTCAATGCTACAATGCTGCAGCTCCATGAGCAATCTCCTGCATTCATGCAGCAAAGGTTAAAGTTGGTCACAGTAGCTCCCCCATCTGAGCACTTTTCTATCGCCGCAGTCCGTGACTTAGGCAATTCGTTCAACTCCGAGCAACTATCCCTTTTATGGCCAACAATTCATAGTGGAAGCTGTTGGGGTATGGTTTATATTCCCAATCATCAAGAATGGACGGGTATTCCGCTCCCCAATGAGTGGCCAAGGGTTCAGGGATGCCCTGTTGGGGTTACGGGTAGCACCTCCGAGCAGTCAGAGGGATTTTATAATTTGAATTCATATTTTATTGATAATTTGAGCTTGGGTCCATGAATAATTACTAAATATATACCTTTGTAACAGAGAGGTAGAAAATGTTAATTATAGTGGAATCATTTGTTGGATATAACCATAATTGAAGGATGAACCAAGATAAACCTCGTTTCTTGATGTCTCTTTCTCGCCTTTGCTCTCTATTTCTTTAGGTTTGTGCGCTGAATTCCGAAAGAAGCAAAGACTCTCAAGACCTTCATGTAGGAGCTTGAGCCGTCTTCCATCTAATCAACCATATTTTTTCGAAGCGGTTTAGCAAATGAAATTGGAAGGCGAAATCGAGCATCCACTCCTCCCTCGCTGCCTGCTGTTTTAAGATCAAATCCTCGACGGTGCTCCCACAAGATTTGCTACCTTTCTCAAACGCTGGAGGAGTTGATGGCTGAAACTTGGGAACCCATTTTCAAATTGATAGAATTCTACCGTCCACAAACCAAGCTCCAACCTTAAGCATGTCATTCAATCCTCCTGATCCGCGAACAGGACATAGAAAAATCCTTCGCATAGATCTCTGCATTTCGCTTAGAAAGGCAGAGAAAAAAGCTCCAGGAATCCGATGTAGCAGCTCATCCCCGTTGCGGCGTCTCAAACGATCTTCTTCCTCTTTAGATGCGATCGGGTCCCTCTTGTGATCGCGAAGGGAGTTCTCCATAGAGGGCGTTTCCTTCCAAAAAGTTTGCCAAGGTCAGAAGACGTTCCATCTCCAGGGATCAAAATCAGGCGGAGCCTCTGTGCTTTAGCGTCCATCCATCATCATCACGGCCCAGTTAGAACAAAACCCAATCACGTTGAAGAGAGTTCCAGCAGAAGCAGATTGGTTGTGGGCTTTGGGTCTTATGGGTGTCTTGGCTAAAGAGTTGACCCGAGTTTTCATCCTAAATCATGAAAATAGCGCCCTTCCTCACTAATGATTAGGGGTGAGTCTCTACCCGTTGGAACAATTTGAAACCTACTCTGCATACCTTATAACATGGAACACTACAAGATATGTGCTATGTAGTTGATAATCTATGTTACCGAGATGAGAAATTAAGAAAGAATGACTTAAATTTACTGTTTCTTATACAATGTTCAATTAAAGCTTATATATAGATTAATATAAATAAATTAATTTTCAAATTTGGTGTCCACTTTTTGTATAACAAAAACACCCATGTGTCATCACGTTATAGAAAAATGTACGGAGGACAATACATATCATGATCAATAAAAATTTGATATCTCCGAGCAATTATCTAACAATTCTCTTATTTGAATGAGCACAGATCCTCACTTTCGAAATTTATTCATATTCTTTGCTAAAAATAGTTCACTTTTATATTGAATCGGGAACTTTGAACAAAAAAATAAAAGAAATTTGAATCGGGAACAGTTTTTAGTTGAGAAAACTCACGTTCCAATAAAGAATCCTCATATTACGCTTCAGCAAATTTGATTTCTAGACATTTTAAAGAAAATATATTGTCTCAGCACGTGCAATGCCCGTTACAATTTACTAGCCATTTATAAATTTAAGATTGCAAGTTTCATAATTTTGACATATCTAATGACAAAGTATCCCCCGTTTTTTATGGGTATAAAGGAAGTATCCTATTTAATTATTTGATACGCAACACGTCACCAATTAAAGTTCAATTTTCCGAAATTCAGAACTAGTGCGTGTTTGGTTCATGAGAATTCTCAAAATCCTTGATCTCATTTCAAATGAAAATGGGGTGTGCAACTAAAATTTACCTTTTTGTGTCTTGGAAACGTTTCCTGACGAAGACAGGGTTCCAATTTTCTCGAGCTTGGCCAAGAAGTTGAAAACAACTTGAAACTATTCCCCGACATCCTCAATCAACCAATTTTTTTTTTTTTTTTTAATCAAGCCATTTAAATTTTTTTCATATAGCCTCCATTTGTTTCATGAAAATTGTGACATTACTACAAAATGTTTTCCTAGAAAGTTATTTTCTATAAAAATGATAATATTTTTCGGTATTTAGCTAAAATCTGAAAATGAACTAAAAAATATTTTACATTGTTTGGTAAGGAAAATATAATTTGTATTTCATACGTAGACAAATATTATTTGGTTGCTAAGCAACTGGGGAACTAGATATAGGTACTAAGGTCTTGAGTCTGATGTTGATGGACCTCACCTAGGCCTATCGAGCACTAGGGATCGGCATATAGGTCCAGGGTTTGGGTCTCGGCCTCCATGGACCTGAATGTAGGTGTCGTAGAACTGGGCTTGGCACCAAGGTCTTTGGAACCTTGATGGACATGGGCCCAACCCCAATGAACCAAGGTGCAAGCGTTGGGTCTCGAGCTTAGCCTTGATTGACTCAAGTGGGTGCTAGCATCCTGGACCTAACCTTAATGGACTAAGGTCCCAGGCCAGGACTCGGACCAAGGCGCTGAGGACCTAGGCATGGGTGCCTGGGTCTCAAGCTCAGGCACTGAGGATAGGACTTGGGTCGGGAACGTTGTTCTGGCATTGGGTGTCGAGGGCATGGGCATTGAGGCCTCGAGCCCAGCCTCAATGGACATGGGCCTGAGCACTAGTATCAAGGTCATGGTCACCTTGATGGACCTAGTCTTGAGTGCATGTGTTGTGGACCTAAGCCTAGCCTTTGTGGCCTTGAGTTGGGCCATTGAGGAGTTGGGCAACGATACCAAAGTCTTAGGCCTGGCCATGAGTGTTGGTGTCTAGCGCCCAATCACTGTGGACTTGGGTTTGAGCGCTAGGGTTATGGGTCTAGACCCTTTGAACATAGTATTGGCCTTGATGGACCCCGGTGGACTTGGTATTGGCCCGTGGCCTCTATCAAGGGCTCGAGAACAGGCGTTGGGGTTCTCTTGTGCCCAAACACAGAGTTTTCAGTCAAATGATTTTTTTTTTGGTAAAGGAGTTTTCAGTCAAATGATTAATATCTAATCATATTTTAGAAAATGATATCAGATTTTTAAAAGAGAATAATCATTTTCCTGAATTTAAAGATAGGTTTCCAACTTGTGACTCGAGTGCCTTGGTCCTACTTCCCTCTTGGACATGCCTAATTCCGATCTTCGTTGTTTCCAGGCTTCAATCCGAGTTGCTTCTCGGCTAGAATTCGAGACGTATTCAGCACTCCACTTACCAACCACCACCCTGAAACGGAAAGGATGGCCGCTATTACGGCTTCAACGGCGGTTTAAGGCCATGCAAAGCGTTGCTTTGGGCCGTTCGAAATCATGGTTGTGGAAACTTGAACCATGACCAATCTCCTACGCCTTTCCCTTTTATGATGCCGCGACATGAATGCACCATGATGAAGGAGACAACGAAATCGTCCTCGTGATCCAGTGAACTCATTCTTTCCCAAACATTCCATCCGGGATCTTTTTAAATTCTCCAAAAGAAATCGAGTGCTTTGAAGAATCTTCGCTGTTTCGTCCCTGAAGCAACCGGGCTGGTTAACCCTCCTTTTCGCTGGGCCACGTTCAAACCATTCCCCAAGCTAGACGGTCAAACCCATTGCTTTGTTTTCGCGTTTCGATGAATGGAGTCCTTTATCAGGACGTGACCCGATTTGTAGCTCGTTCAGAGATCGCTTTATCGTGAGCTTTGGTTTGCTCTGAGAAACTCTCTAGAGGGCGATAAAAAGATTTCCTTTAAAAGCCAGGAACCGCTTTCGGCTTTTTCCCGGCCCGCGCGGTCTTTTATTGAGATTAGATGCTTGTCATTTCGATTTTTGGTAACTTTTTGGCTGCCGACTATATCTGAGTATTCCCGTGACTAGATTTTGCCACGTTGCTTTCCAAGATGAAGTACAAGATAAGAGTTTGTCGCTTTATATTATTCTTGCAGGTGCAACTTTGCAAGATTTTGCTATTTCACCAAAGCTGTGTTATAGTAACTTTGGGTAAAAGCCAAAAATATTTAAGCCACGTGTGGGACTTGCTTGTGGGTTGGGGGGGATGGGCAGGCATGGCAGATTTAAGTGATTTGGTAATTATTGTGGAGCAACAACCTCTTCCACGCAAATTAGTCTTATGATTATGATGCGTTTGGTATATGGTCAGTTCATAGTTGTAGTGATAGTATCGTATAGGAAAAAGATCAAAATCGAATTGATTGCATTCGCAATCAAGCCTTGCAAGTGACGTAGATTGATTATATATTTGCCCATGCCAAGGGTTTTACACTTAATTTTTCTTGAAAATTCATGTTTATTCAATCTGCTTCTCTACCACATCAATCTTCTTATATGGAAATAGTGTTTCTGCAAATTCATCTTGAACCAATAGCAAATCCCCTTGTTTAACATGTTTTCCAATAAAACTCCTTCATAACTTGCCCAAAATTCTATTAACAGCCTCAGCTTGTCCATTGATTCGAGGATCGCTAGCAAAAACTAAACTATGGGTGAGTCCCCATTTTCACCAAAAAGAACAAAAATGACTCATAAACTTGACATCACTAGTAGAAGGGGGTTGTTTATGGAATACCATCTAGGTGTACAATCCACCAAATATAAAACTCAATAACATGTAAACCATCAAGGCTCCATGACAATCATTTCCAACTTTTTTGCCATATAAAAACCATTATGTAATCCCCTTCCTACTAATAGCAACATTTTCATTCATAATGCGCATGCGCAAGTGGAAGTGTTTATTAGGTTTGCCTCAATTTATAATGTTTAATTGACATTCTTCACTTGTCCTTTGAAAAATCTCACCACCTTTATTTTTATGGACTGATTTGCCGTATATAAAAATTTGTATCACTTTCCAAAATCTCCTATGTCATACTTTACAAGACTTAAGTTTATTAGGATTTATTTCTACACGTTGGTCATTTCTTTTTCCGTTATTACTTTGGTTTAAGTAACTTAAGCTATACTACGGTATTTTACTACATGTCTTAGATGGAATTGAGGTAATTTTACTCTCTATAGTGCATTATGTCTCAAGCATGTTAGTCAATTTTTCTCTACATATTATTCTCCTAAAATAAGAGTAAATTTTTTCAACAAATATATCAAATCACCAATCATGCATAAAGAGTCAATTTTACATGAAAGCATTGGTATAATTACTCTCTCATCCTTGTAGAGTTATTTCTTATTACTTTAGATATTATAAGATAGACATGATATTTATAGCAGTGTTTATACTTGGAGTACTTTTTTATTAACTTTTTTGAAAAAGAAAAATATTTTTTCATTCTTACATATAGGTCAATTTTACTACATATTGGCAAGAAAATTCTCTAAATTTTCACTTTTTCTTGGAGAAACTTTTAAATTTTCGTTTGGAAAAGAAACGATTCCCCTAAAAAAGATCAATGTGTTTAATGTGCAAAAGTCACTTATAGCATGATATATTAGACCCATGTCTTGTGGGCAAGCCATGTCTAGTAGGACTTGTTCGTAAGATGCGGGATGCAAGAGGATATATATGCATCAATTTCGTTAATTCATTTTTGTAAACTATACAAGCCATCATTTTCTAGAAAATTATGCGAAACAAATATAGACTCTTTAATTAGCGATCCATTATCATTAATTGTGCAATTCTTTTTGCGAAAATATGAATGACTAGTCTTTCAAAATTCCCTCGGCCCTTGAATTCAGAGACGAAAAGCTGTATTTCAATATTTCAAGTACCGTGCATCTAGACTTGCTTTGGACTACAACAATGCTGTGTATCAACTACTGACATATAACATGTTTGTTAATTACATGTTTGAACAAGACTAAGTATAGAGTCGTTGACTTCTTGGTTCTAGACAACTAATGAAGGATCGAAGTTTGCATCATTACATTAATTTATTTGGTTAGAAAAAACTTAACGGAACGCTAAAATATAACTATAATTTACTCTTATAAAAAACAATCGTACTTTGAATACGGCACAGAGGTCAAAGGACGAATCCTATACGAAATGGTTAGCAGTTTTGTTTTCATTAATAGGAGCACATGATGACAAACCCTAGATAGGTAGAGACGATATAATTAGGGTTTTGGTCTTTTATGGGATGTGTCAGTACGATTAGACTTTTAATATTTGAAGAAGACTAAAGTTATGAAGGAAGAAAAGAGGCGGAAAAAGATAAGAAGGTGAATGAACGTCACACGATTTTCTCCAAATGAATATTAGGCAATGATGCAGCTTAGAACAACATAATGTGGCCGACATTAGCTATATGCCTAATAACTTATAGAAAATGTCACCCTCTTTATAATGTCTGTTAGGCGAATATATGTAGTAGGGCATTTTCTTGCCCTAGAAATAGTAGGTCAACATATGCATGGATTCTACAAGTTTCAAAAGCAAACAAACTTTCTGTAGTTGAACTTCTCCATCGAGACTAGTCAATTGGAGGAGCAAGTTGAAGGGGTGATTTGGCTATTTTATCCCCTTGTTTGCCTTCACATAGAAAAGGGCATCTACTATGGTAGACATGATCATGTAAATATGAATATAATAAGATCTATGTGTGTGAACCTTGTCTTCTCAATTATTATATCTGTGTTTGCTCATTGAAGGAGTGATTTGGACATTTTATCCCCTTGTTTGCCCATCTACTGTGGTAGATATATCATGTAAATATGAATATAATAAGACCTCTGTGTGTGAACCTTTGTCTTCTCAATTATTATACCTATGTTTGCTCATTAATAACATTTATCAGTTCTTTTGAATGTTAAAAACTATAATGCATCTTAAAGTAAACCACTTGTCTAGCTGCAAACTACCTTTTCATTTGAAAGTGGAATAAGTATTGTCCCCCACACTTAGAAATTGTGAAGCTAATGTACTCAACCCCATTTTTTAGCTTTAATTTATTACAATATTTTAAATTTGATTTTTTTTTTTTATCCTTCATGCTATTTCGTGAGTGTGGGGGCGATCTAGTTCATATTAACTTTTTGCTAACGACTATATTTAGCTCTTGCAGACAAACCCGATTAAAAAGAAGTTTAAATGGCTGCTTGCCGTTTCTTTTTAGCCTGAGTAATAATGGATGCTTGCACTAAACAAAGGATCAAATTTCAATGTCTGCTGTCAACAAAAGTAATACTGGAGCCCAAAAGTAATACTGAAGCATATGAAAAGTTAAAAAGGAGAAAGAAAAGGGCTTTGAGCCCGTCAAAAAGTTTGAGGTATATACCGAAATCACATGCCCATCCACCCACTAAAACCTAATGATAAGCTTCCAAAAGCATTAGCCGACTGAAGAAAACTATCTTTAGCCATCACGTTAACCCCACCAGCAACAACGAAACCCTAGTTCGCAGAGGAATATCTAGCACGTGAACAAAATTCCATGCATAAGATGCCTACACGATCCTGACCGAAACCACAACATTGCCACTAGATGTTTCCACAAATTTAGAAAAAATTGCCATTGCCATCACCTCCACGACAAGCCCCATTTTTACAAGTCTCTGTGTTCAACTTTTGGGAAAGAAGAAAGGCGAAGGCAGAGCGACACAAAACGGAACAAACATTGAGGCCTACAGCACATTGACAATTACATCATTCGCCCAGATTATCTGAACTTCTTATTCCGCATCAACACATGGAACGCGAGGAATTCAAAAGAAGAGCTAAAGAGACAATTTTGAAAAGTTAAGAAAATGTCCAGCACGAGAGAGATATGATACGGCAGAGACAGGACCAAAAGCTTGTTCCCTTTTTTCCAGTCGATCTGACTAGATCTGATTGCGATCCGCATCACTGACGTCGTTCGGGGGTCCAGTGCGGCGCACTGGGGCTGAAATGCGCCGAGACCACCCTTGAATTGAGAAGCTCCAACATAGGCGTGTAAGTCACACATCTTGGTGCCTTGTATTGATTGATCGAAGCACCCCTAGAGATTGCGTAGTCCATGAGCTCCTCAAATGTACCATTTTTCACCACCCTTATCTCTAGAGGCCCGATGGAATTATCTGCCACCCGGCATTGCCGGTACACGGTGTTGAGACATTCTTCCATGGCGAGGCAACACCGGTTGAGCACCTCATTAGGTGGTGCTTTGTTTGGCTCCTTCGCAAGCAGTTCCCAATAGATGACGTAGTGCCCTGGGATGGTCTTCGTGTCGGCGTAGCTTGTGTACTCGACCACACTAGTGTTAAACTCACGGAGGAGCGCCGACGCACTCTCTACACCCTTCTGGAGCTCCGACTCATCCGTCTTGTCCGAGTCGATGCTCAAGAGCACATTCTTCCGCCGCACGAAGCGGAACTGCGGGGCAGAGTTGTGGAAGCCCGTGACTTGGAGGATATCACCGACCCGGTACCGGCAGAGGCCTGGATAGGTTGTGATGACAAGCTCGTACTCCTTCCCAACCTCGACATCTGCCAGGTCGATGAGTCGGGGAGGGGAGTCCCGTGACAGGGGAGGGGCCGACGGGTCATGGGGGAGGAACTCAAAATATCCCATGTTCGGCATGATCGTGTACGAAACCTCTGAGGGCTTGCACATGGGTTTTAGGTTTAGCCCAAAGTAGCATTCGGATGATGCATACATAGTGCATGCCATGGGCAAGCCACCACTATAATATTCCAGGGTTGGTATGTATTGAGCCATAGCCCCAGTCACGATCACATCCAAGTACTTAGTGTTGGGCCAAATCCTAGTTATGATCCGATCCCAATTTTCGCCAGAACATTCCTTTCGAATGAACTCGGCAAGGTCCGGTTTAGGACTCACGATCTTGGACATGCACTCCCGGATGGTGGGGTCAGTGACCTTAGGGTTTAGGGAGCCGGTGGCGATGTCGTGGGCTAGCTGCTCCCAGTTGAGCTGGAGGAACTTGATGGCACGGAGAAGGCCGGAGGCGAACACGGCACCAACGCGGAGGACCTCCTCACGCATGAGGAGGCCGCAGAGCATCTGGGTGTACATGCTCTGGAAGGAGTCAGGGCAAAGGATGGCCTCGTTCGGGCTTGTGTAGACATTGTACGGGTCATAGGGACGGGTCTTGAAGTGCTCGCTCTTGTAGTAGCTCGTGAGCACTGGGCGCGCCACTAGGCCTCCCGGCGTCTTTGTCTCCGCCTTGATGAAGAGGAAGTAGAGGCCCTTGCCCTTGTCCAGTCCAGGCACATAACTGCACATCAACAACAACAAAAATCAAAAAAAAAAAAAAAAAAAAACTTCAGATGTCCCTTCCAAAATAACTTGATTAGTTATAAGAGGAATGTTATTTTGATTCATTGTACAAGACAATAAGAACCATAGGGATCTTCTTGGGGAGATACTTGCAAAGAAGTGCAAACTTAAAAAAGTACAGCACCCGCCATCATTTCTTTATTATTAAATTCTCGTTCTGGAAACATTCTGGCCATAGCCGCCATCATTTGTTTTTAGGCGATACTCACAGGTTCATGACCGGCATGAGGAGACTATAGAGTAGTTGGCGACGGTCCAGCTCCTCTTGAATGGTCGGCATCAGCTTTCTCTCTCCAGCCGAAGTACCCGAACTGCGAATATGCGCACTCATTATTATATGCTCAAATCTTTGTTAAGGACATCATCTTCTATAGATAGAAAGGACATAAAATAAATAGATTCCGAGCTTCTTTTCCCCCTTTAAATTACTAGGATCAACATACAGCGGACGCGATATCAAAGGAAAAAAGGGGAAAAAAATAAACTCAGCGGTTCAATGAAATTGCACCTGGTGAGGAACTCGGAGATGGGCTGAGAGCACAGGATGTTGGAACGGTCGCCACTGGCGATGCGCTGGATGTCGGGCTGGAGGTCCTCGTAGGTCACCACGGGGACCTTGGCCTTGAACGAGCCACGGTCCGTGGCCCCGCCGAGCCCGAACCGGTTCAGGTACTCGGTCCCCGAGTTCCGGTTCAGGATCTCCTGAGCACCCTCTCCTGGACCGAGTCCACGTTCTGGGTCATCTCCTCGATGAACCCGAGCGCCTTGGCGTCCTTCTGGCATGCCGGCGCTCCCATCGGAGACGACATCACCGAGTTGGCCATGATGGAAAAGAGAGAGAGAGAGAGAGAGAGAGAGGTTTGTGTGTGTTAGTGAAGAGAAAGAGGAGAGAGGCTCTTGGTGGTGGTGGGGTGAGTGCTGTGAGGAAACCATGCAAGGAGAAGGGCCATATTTATAGATGGCGCGGTGCGTGGAGATGGGCACGTAAGAGCCGAGGGAATAGCGGTTTTTCGGAAGGGAACGGCAGCGAAAGCGGGCCCCTGGCGACATCAAATATTTGTGTCGCAGGAGCTGTTCCCGCCAGGGGGAGAGGTGGGGCCCGCGACAGGTCATCTTGCGACGGGTCGCCCCGACATGCGGGGCCCCGGTGTCGGCCACGTCAGCCGGGGGGTGGTCCTTGTATGTACGCGTAAGCGTTCTCCCCCCCCTCTCTCTCTCTCTCTCTCTCTCTCTCTAGCCACACGGGTCTTTCTTGCAGAGAGCTTGTTGGCCTCGAGACAACATTACCTTAGCGAAAATTAGGGATTCCTTGAGATAATTTCCTAGGTTAGAGCGTGATGTTTGATAATTTTATTGATTCCTCGTATACATAATCAATTAAAGATATATACACAATCTCGAAATATATGAGGAAATCAATAGAATTATTACAATATTTCAATCGTAAAAAGAAAAATTATCTTAAAAAGATTTGGACAATCAAATGAAGATATACGCCTCATTTGAAGATATGAAAAAATCAATAAGAGTCACGAAAATACTTTCTCATGCAGGAAATTATCCTAGGGAATCTTTGATGATCACTAACAACAATGATGGCCGCCGGCTAACAAACGAGAGATCGAGAGAGGGGGACGGGCACGGAAGCAGTGTAAAATCTTTTCTTTGGTCCTGTTTCGTATGAGAGAGAACACTAGGACCGTGCGGGCTTTTCTATGATTTTGCTCTTCAGTTGGTTACATGGGCTCTTTTGTTCTTTTGCAATTATTAAGCGGGTGTCTAATCATATAGACAGGCACATCTTTGTCTTGTGCTGATGAGGATATCTATCTCCGATATCTATGAAATACATACATCTGCCACGTTTGGCCATCGCTTAGCTACATGATGAATCCAAACGTGCCGCACGATATCTTTGTTGGGGTTTTAGACAAGTTAGATCGATCTCATTCGTTAAAGTAATTCACTGAAATTGATTGGTTTGAGAAGGACGTGCCTATGTCTAAATATCTCATCTACTAGTCTTGAATTCCCTGTGGCGAGGTATGATGAGAAGCTCACCCGATGGGCAGTTGGGTCTATCATTGGCATTGAAAACTTTATATTTGGGCAGTAGATAAGATAGATTCCAATCTAGTCCAAACACTTTTTGGCAATACAAAACATCAAAAGTTTTTCAATCTATTCAATGAATGTTGAGAGAATTATGATGTTGAATCAAAACTTTTGGTTCTTGCTCATATCAAAACTTGATTTGGAGCTTAGTATATTAAGTTTAACTATGAAGATTACTATGACTATGTACTCCCGGAGAACTACAACTTGGCGTTTTGACCAAGGATGATAATGAACAAATTCTTTAATAAGGTCCCATTGATGTTTTCTTTGAAGAAACACAAGGAAATATTTAAAGATGATGGTACTATGTAAGACATGGAAATAGTGGCAAGTGGAGAGAGGACGTAACCTTCAGATTAAGCTCTTTCAAATTTTATTATGTATTTCTCTCTCTCTCTCTCTCTCTCTCTTCTGATTTGATTTATCCTTAATGTGAAGCTGTTCTTTTTTCTTCCACCCCTTCTCATCTACGCAGGTTTTTTTTTCTTTTTATTACATTCAATTTCTCTGCACCATTTGTTTACATAGTTTGACCAAGTTTTTCTTAAACGATGTCTTCGTTCATTTCTCCAGCGTATCAATTTCGCATGACGCCCCGACAGCCGCCTAAGAATTATCGACACAATGCTACGCAACGCAATAACGACCATTTCTTTGCGTTGGTTCAATTAATGCACAAATTATTATTTAAAAGAAAAAGAACTCTATTCTGCGAAAGAATAAAGAATAATAAACGGCTGGATTCGATTTTTCTCCGGTACATGAGGGATGGAACTATTAGGGTTTCTCAGGGAAGGTCGTCCATGGGGGTGGCAGTGATCACGTGGACGTGACCTGATTTTTATATCTCGCAGGAAAAGAATCCGTCGCGGGGGATGATCGTTTCCGCTTTGTACTCCTTCTTCATGTCACGGTTCGCCATCCGATTCATATAAGACGGAGAGGAAGCGGGTGGTGGTTGAAGCTTTTGCATTTGCTCCTGCGTCATCTCTGACGATTGCTTTCCAGTCTCTTGCTCTGCTCCTTCACCATCTTTCTGGAAATGACTGGGACGACAATATCTGGTTGCAATATCTTAATGGGGTTTTTTTTTTTTTTTCTTTTCTTCGCTTGTTAAAGTTTATCTTCCCAAGAAAAATAATCGCCCTCGGAAAAAAAAAAAAAAAAAAAAACTAAGATCATATAGACATCCATGGAATCCCGAGGCACATGAGGTAACAACATCTAGGGTTAGCTATTATTTCTCGAGGAGCAAGTTAGAATGTCCTTGTCGACATTGAAAAGATGGGCAGAGGAGAGTAAAATAACAGGAATTTAATTAACATATATACATATTTATTAATATATGTCGCTCTCGCTGCATATGCTCCATGCGTGGGTGGTCCAGCAGGAATTTGGTTTGCTTAACAATAGGATGTGGTGAGAATAATTTGAAATTCACATGGAGGTTGCTATGTTTCTTATGTGTGTGTATATCTTTATATGATGGAATAAGAAAAAATATTCAAAAAGTTTTAAAAATTTTATTCTAATTTAAAATTTTTTTTTACGTTAATATCAGTTCAATTTAGTTTTCGGAAAAATATATTACATGACAAAATGTACATATTTTTAATAATATTTAGTAAATTTTTAAAAAATTGGTTAAATTAAAAGGTCTTAAACTAAATTGGTTAACTTAAAAAATTCAGAGCCCAATTAATCACCATTCAATAAGTTGAGGATTTCTCTTCATCAATTTCTCCCCAAATGAGAATAGGTACATTGAATGTACTGAGAAAGAGAGATTGATTGACGCGCACGTAGAATGTGTGTTCCTTTTTTCGACCTCCAATTACTCGAGCTCTTGTCAAATTGGTTCAACTTTTTCCGGATCATTGCTATAGTACCTAACTCACTGTACGATAATGCAAACGCGAAGTACGTGTAGATTGTCACACACATATCTACTTATGCCTAAGCATATGCGCCCCGCCCGTGCATGTGATGCGACCACTTTCGTGTTCAAATTTGTCAATCGCTGGGCAACGTCTTTCGAGGCGTGGGGTTGAAAAGCTCCTGTCGGTGCCAAACCTTGAGTGCTCGACTTGGCGCGATGCGTCAATCGGTACATTCTCAGCGACATTCTCGCGCTAATAATTACTCGGAATATCGTAGATGTTGCTCCCGTTTCTGGCATGGATGTCCCTCCATTTCGCAGCCAGCGTATTCACACGATAAAATCAGACGAAGGATCTTTTTCTCTTTAGTAGTTTCCGTGACGGAGGATTTGGCTTTTTCCAATCACGCACGGACGTCTGCTCGAAATTTGGGATCGGAAAGCTGGTCCATCGGCAACGCGCACAGTGACAGCAACTAGAGAGCAGGACCACACGAAAAGTTGCCGAGATGTGACAACTACCTGTCAATCTGGGCCGAACGTGAACCAGATCGATTGCGACCGTCATCGCCGGCATGCGTGATCAATTGCCGTGACCAAATCGATCCCAGTTGGATAAATAGCAGTTCATGCGTGCTTCAATTTTAATATGATGGGCTTCGCATTTGTCAGTAAGATCTAAAGTTACTGTTACGTTTCTGTTTGGCATATAATTTCTACTTCCAAGAAAAGAAAAAGACAGGCTTGAAGGACTGAAACTCGGTGTTAAAAAAAAAAAAAAAGGACTGAAACTCTTGTAGCTAGTAGAGTTTATTAAGTCCTTTTTTCCGAACATCCTCAGAAAAGACAATTTCAGTAGTAAATTATCATTTTTATCTCCCGATTTTGTAATCAAAACTAATTAACGATGGGGTGACAACTTCATGCAAAAGTTTACTCTTTGTAATTAATATATTTCACGAACCGAGATTGCATATATATATATACCTACAAAATGTATGTGCATAATAATACTTCTCGTAAGGCTTGACTGTTTCGATACCGCATGCCATCCCTTAGTTAATCGTTCATGGTCTTTCTTTTGTGGAATTCAGAATCATTGTCTGATGAAATTTACACAAAACTAGAAATCGAGATCATGACCACATCAAATGTCTACAACGTCCCTTGTTGGGAACTTCTTTACGTTCACGCTTCGGCCTGTGTTATTGCCCACCCCTCGTGCACATTTGAAACATATGTTACGTAAAATAGGAGGTTTAACAAGAAGAAAGGACTCCGCATCGTCTGTCCATTTGTGACATAAATAATTTTTTAGGCCAAGATCAATGAACAGACATAAATATCGTACATTTATCCAATCGTTGTCCTTGGACGTTGAAAAATTTAGCCATTTGCCGCTAGGAGATCTGATGAGCGCCAATAATTGTGCTCATCTTGGTGATATCGCAATCTTATGCTTAGGAAAAGTAGATAGCGAGGTGTTGCTTGTAAAAAAAATTCAATTTAGAACTATAAACGGATAGGTCAAGAGAGACCATATGATTATAGCAAGAATATAGCACTTTTTGTCAAGTGATGTGGGACTATATTGTAACACTTCCTCTCACGAGCAGCTGAATTAGGAGCGAAAAGTGGAACTTGATTGATGGGGGGTGGATGCACATATTTGAAAGGAATATCAATGATTCTAATATCATGTTCAAAAGTTCAACTCAAAAGCTTAAACTAAGAGAGACCATATGAATATAGATAGTATATTATACCCGTTTTGTTAAATGATGTGAGACACTTTTTTGACATCGCCTCACTTTCTAAGTCTTGTATTGTGATAATACAAAAGGTTAGGTGAACATTAGTTTGCATTAATTGCGTTATGTGATGATCAAAAGTGCACAAGACAGCAGCGAACATGATATATCTAAATAGAACATAATTGTTTTGTGAGTTTTAACCCAAGTGTTGAAGTTTAAGGTGACCCGAATTTACAAGGTACAAAGACCAATTAAATTGTTCGAGGTTCCAAATTAGGGTTTCTTGATGTATCTCTGATGGAGGACGAGATTAGTGGATTGAAGAACTAAAATGCCGAGGGACGTGGATTTGCGATAAGTAAAAAGGACAGGAAATAAAATCACAAAAAGAAATATGAATATCTCTATATCTTGATATATAAAAGTACAATTTTTAGGAAATTAACATCTCTTTATTCTAGGACCTCCTGAATCAACAAGGTCGAGTAGATTTTACAGTTGGCATTATCAGTAACAAAATAGGTTTTAAGTTTGAAAATTTTGGCACCAGTGAGGACACCGTAGGCTTTTCTCGTGGAAAGATACTTGGTACCCTATAAATGTAGTTTGAATAAAAATCTGTTCAACCATTCATGAAATTCTATTTTATGTTCTAAAATTCACGTCTAGATACGTTGAGCCCAAGGCATTGACCCAATTCCATCTCTCTCTCTCTCTCTCTCTCTCTCTCTCTCTCTCTCCCTCTCTCTCTCTCTCATTGTGGTTGCCGCAAACCTGATTCAGTGACCTCGGATATGTGGTCCTCCTCCTCCATAGACAACCTCCGATCTTGTAGAAAGAGAGAGAGAGATAGAGAGAGAGGGATGCAATGGGAAGGCAGTGATCTACAATGTAGATTTGCTCCCTAAAATTAAAAAGATTCACATCCAATCAAAACAAGAGATGCACAAAATGGTTACGAAAAAGTCTTTGTTCTTTCAGATGACCGGCGGTCCAATACATTGTATTAGTCAAATTATCTACACAACGCAGGTGTTTCGAACTGTCAAAACCCTAGGATGGTCTTTGTCTCTCTGTCCCTTAGCAAGGATGGTTCCCATGCATTTTTTTTTCTTCTGACGCCAAATAGGCTAGGGTTTGATGCCTTCTGCAGTATTTTACGAATCCTCTCTCAAGATTCTTTCCAGCGATTCTAAGCTGGTCCCAATAATTGCCGCCGGCCGTTCCGTTTGCTGACATTATCGTCCAACGCTGGATTTATAATAGACATTAGAAGGCGATTTCCAGATCCCCCTCCGCATTAGGAGAGGCGTGTCTTATTTTGCGAATCATTACAATTATTTTGGAGAGTTTATGTCGATTGGGAAAAGGTTTGTCAAACGATGAGATGAGGCGCTTGTTGTTTTTCTGTTATTCTAGTTATATATTCCACAGCATCAATGACGTAGAAGCAATCGGGCTCTCAACAGTCAAAGAAATGACAGACAAGATTGAATTGACCTTGTTTTTTTTTTTTTTTTGTTCGGCTCACGCGAAGGTGGCCATAAAATATATGCTACTCCAAGACCTGATTCCAAACGTTAACCCCTCAACCGGAGCTGATGAGCAACATCAAACTTATGAAAGGATGGAATTTTATTTTTATTTTTAAATTCAAGTTAAACAAAAATAGGGATCAATTATGTTCATTTGAGTAATAGTCATCCACGAATGTATATCTACTGGAGAAGGTATTACTCTAATATTTTATCTTTAATGATTTAACAGTAAGTCTCCTAAAAGATATTTGGAGTAATCATATAAGGTGATGATTATTTGAGAGTCTATTTAAATTATGAGTCACTCAACATAATCTTTCCCATTTGATATAGAATTCGAGACGTCATAGTTCAAGTTTTAATAATGTCAATATATTCATGGTTTTATCAAACAATTTAATTCATATGCCTCTATGGTATTATTGAAGGCCTTTACTTCAATTCGGTTAATGCGCTCCAACAAAATAGAATATTGAGAATGCTTGTTCAAAGATCTACAAACTACTCATCATATTTAAAAACATACTATGCATGGTTTCTCATTTAGAATTTTAGTCCGATCTATATTTTCCTTTTAAAATATGTTTGTTTCGCACAAAATCAATTACTTGGAAAACATTTAAATAGAAATTATTTGTTTGTATCACTTAAGAAATATTAATCAATGAAGAATGCTTTCATAAAATCTATGCCAAAACATTTTCGTGAATGATGTAAATAGTTTTTCTTAGTTCATTTTAATAATCGATACAATCGATCATTTTTTTTAAAAATATATTTTTAAATGAGTGATTTATCATAAAAACAGATGCATCCGGTGTTCTTAATTGACTTGTTAGCTGTTCCATCTAGATAAAACCTAGAAAAAGTCTACAATAAATGTAGGGCTCTATGGGAACAAGGATGCTCCACTTGTCATGTATTGTGGCGACATAAAGCTAACTTGTTTCTTTGGAAAAAAATCACATGTAATTGACTTTTACAAGGGACTTGTCAATAAGTTTGGCTAGGATTAACCTTTTGGATAATTGATATTTTCCCCGAAAATAATGTCACCTGAATCACCATCTAATTCTTGATTAAATGAAGTCTACTTTGGGCCATTCCTTTCTTCCTCTCTTTCCGAATCAACGGGTAGGTGGAAAGGTCAATACCTTCTCGAATAGAACATTGGGTTGCTAGAGACATCCTTGGTTCTTTGAATTTACCCGATTGCATGCCGTAGTAAGACTGAAACTTGGTTGCTTTTTCACCTAATTATCTTGACGTTGGCCTTCTTTGAACCATGAAATGTCAAGGGTAGACATACATGGAAGTCATGTTGTTGGAATTTCCTAGTTTTGCTTTGATTTCAGGGAGCTGTTTTGACAATCTCCGTGCATTCGGCTAAAAAGGAATCGTGCAGTATCAACCTACTAGTTGTCATAAATCAACTGAACCGGGGAGATCAATTGAATCCGGGAGAAACTTTATGCACGCATCAAATAGTAAATCACGGCGACCTAACTTGGAAAATGAGAAGAAAGATAAGACCCTGAAATTGCTTCGCTTCGACATTGCAATTATGACCTCTTTATATGTTCTCAAACCAAATCAGAGAAAATACAGTCTAACGTACCATACCATGAATCTAGACCAAAAAAAGGACCACGTAAAACATACACATAATTTGCTGAGGACGTGAATTATTTGCAGAATATATGATTTGTCGATGATGTCTCCATAATAAATGGAAAATATCTTTAACAACCCAATTGAAGCAATTATATTTGCTTTTGCAAGTTATTGTACATTTTAGATAGGGAAAGAGCCACCAAAAATCCTAAATTTTGCCTAAAGTAATAAATTTACCAGAACTTTTTTTTTATGATTTGAAAAACCCCAAACTTTGCTAGACACATTTACCCCAAACTTTTTTTGTGACACAAAAAAACCTAAACTTTTATCGGTGTGACACATTTACCCTAAATTATATGACATTTTCATCTTTTACTTTTTAAATTTTTTTCCTTCTTCTTCTCTCTTCCCTCCACCATGGCCAACGGAGGGAAGAGAGAAGAAGAAAAAAGGAAAAATGAAAAAAAAAAAAAAAGTAAGATGAAAATGCCTTTAGTGGGGTAAATATATCACAATTAGCAAAGTTTGGAGTTTTTCATGTCATAAAAAAAAAATTGGGGTGAATCTGTCACATTGGGTAAAATTTGGGGTTTTGATGGCTTTATCCCTTTTAGATATCATCGTGAATGTGATCAATTTGGAATAGTTGTTTTCATATAGGGAGAAGGGCATTAAAGTATCAAAAGTTGTTTACAACGTTCACTTTGATGTCTAAATTTTTTTTTTGTCACTTAAATGCCAAATTTTTTAAAAACGATATTTATCAACTCTGATATGTTTGGTTGAAAATCTAACACGGCATTTTTTTATTTATTTATTAATATCAAGCTGACGTGGCATGCCAGAGGTCTAAATCAACATAAAAAGCCTAAATCAACGTCCTTTAATTAGTTTCATTTACCTAAACAACCCAAAACAACATCGTCACCAGTTTTGATAGATCGTCCTTCTCGTCCATCTTCGTTCGCGTCGTTCGTTCTCTTCGAATTGGGTGGGATCAAAGCTTCAAGTTCCGAAATCTGGGCTCGTGGTCACGGGGGCTGGTCCCATGCAATCGGAACACATCGCTGCCTCCCGCGAATTGGATCCGATGGGTAGAATCGGGACTTCCGCTTTGGTGGATTTTCTTCTTCTTTCCCTTGAGATTCTACCAGATCTTTTGTGTGTGAGGCAAAACCGAGGTCTTGTCTTCGACTGTTGTGATCTCAGTGAAACGGATGGTGGTGCCTGGCTATGTAGCATAGACATTTTCCGGAAGCCTTTGTGTGTGTCGTGTCCCAGCACTCCGACACATGTGTCCGACACGCTCCAACACGTCCCAACACGTTCCGACACGCGGTCGATGAGTGTCGAAAAATCGACACACATGGCCAACTCTTTCCGACACGTTTTGACACGCGAGTCTGAACCGACACATCTTTGTACCAACATGCACGGGGTCGAATTTTTTTTTTTTTTTCAGTTTTGTTTTTTTTAGAATTGTTTTATTTTTTTTAAAGTCTTTTACTATGAAAAGAAGTAATAAAAAAAATACTATATAGGATAAATAAATAAATTAAAAAATATATATCATTTCAGCATTTTTCTTTAAACAATGTTTTTTTCCTCTAAGTTTTGTGTATTATTGTAACAAATTAAAATAATAAATGATATTATTTAATATTTTTCGTGTTAATTAATTCTAGTCTATTTTTATTATTATTCTTATTTATTTATGTATTTATATATAAAAATATATTTAATATATAACGTGTTAAAACGGAAATTCTCTATTTTTAATAGATGGTGCCTGGCGTGGTGGGCGGTGGCTCCATGAACTGTTGAATTTAAGGGTAAATTGTGAGCAAATCGTGACAGAATGAGATGGATTCGTGACAAATAGAGATGATTTAATACTCTGCATACTATGTTTAAGCTGAGAAATACATTGAAATCAAGTCCGAAGTTTACGTTTGAAAATATGCCTAGCATGTGTTTGACTATTTGCTTGAAAGAGCTGATAAAGTTGTTTTCATGAAATCAATGTTCAAAATTAGGATTGATTCACGATTTCTTCCTTGATGGCTAAAACTATGTTTGACGTGATTCCCTATGGTCTTATGGCATGACCTTTGATTCCCAGCCTCGACAGCAGATGAGCACCTACGCTGGAGTCCTTGTCCATTATTTGGCAATGCCCATGGTCCAAGGTTGTTATAGTTAGATGCTAAGTAGCATCAATATCGACAAGTGATACAACATGTCAACACATCATTTTTCAAAAAAATAATAAAAAAATCAAATATATTGAATACATTGTATATTAAATGTATATTTTATATATAAATAATAAATTATTATTTTTAATTTGATTCAAATTCACAAATAAATAAATAAATGAATAAATAATCCTATTATAAATTTACACTAAAAAATTAATCCACCATTTACTAATATCATTCAATGTTTCAATTTAACAAATTTAACTCCATTTCAATAAATCCGTAAAACTTGGAAAAAGAAATAAGTATTCACATTCTAGACTGTCGACGTGTCGAAAAAAAAAAAAAAAAAATTGAAGATAAATTGTGTATTGAAAAGTGAAAGTCAAAAGAAAAGAGAATAAAATATTAGGTTTTTCTTCTTTCATAATTTGTTAATTTTATTATTGATTTTCATTTTTTCACATATATACTTTTTTTTTGGTGACCCGGAAACGCCGTGACATGCAGCTAGCGGCGTAAACCAAGGACCCACCTCCCATGGATCGCGGGTGAGTTGCGCAATGGGGGCGAGAAGTTTCAAACCCCTTCCCTGTCGGTTGAGGGGCGAGGCGCGAACCATCTTGTCCACCGCAAGATGGATCACATACATACTATTTTGATTATTCATTTATTGGAAATTTTTAAAATTGACCTCACATGTCGGTTGCTATGTCGGAAACTCGCATGTTGAAATTTCGACTCAAAGAGTGTCGAAAAAATTGAGTAGGTAATAAATTTTTCAATACGTATTGACTGAGTATTGGAGGGTGTCAAAAAGTGTTGGATATGTGTTAAAGTGTTTTAACATGAAACTTCAGAAAGTATTAGTGCTTCTTAAGTTAGATGCCTCCTAGCTAGCAAAAATGGTAACCAATGTGATGGTGGAGTGGTGATTAGCAGCCGAGTTGGTCATAACAAGAAGCGGTGAGGTGCAAAAGGAAAAAAGAAAAGAAAAAATGAAAAAATGAAAAAAAAAATGACATGGACTGAGAGGAGCAGAAATGTACACCAGGAAATGCCACATAGACCTTTTTTTTTTAAATGCTGACTCATATTAAAATTTTAATTAAAAAATCATGTATTTTAATTTCGATTAGAATTTCTTGCCGTTAGCATTTCAAATATTGTTTTTCCTCTGATTTGACAATTAAGTGATTTAGCAAAAAAAATTGATATTAAAGTGAGTGTTGCATATAACTTTTAAAATTTCTAGTTTTCTTCTCTCTTTTTATGTCTATATATCGGGCACCTAATCTAAACCATATAAACTTCACAGAGAAAATATGAAATTTGTTTGGGCGCATATTACAAAATACAAACTAATCATATCAGAGAGGATTAGCTACACATTTTCAGGAACCAAAGTTCAAACGAAACAGATCATTGTATTTGTGGATGACTTTTACTTAGGCTGAACCTCAATTTCTTTCGCTCAATGCGCATTAGATTGAGTTGCCATCAGCGCATTTTCCTTAACTAAACTTCAAATTCCTACGCTCGGTGCGCATTAGATTGAGTTGCAATCAGTGCATCTTCCCTAACTAAACTTCAAACTCCTACGCTCAATGCGCATTAGATTGAGTTGCAATCATCACATTCTCAATAAATCGATTTCACCAATCTAATTGCTTTAATGCGAAAGGCATCTGTCGAAGGAACGAGTCATGCGTCTTGCTTTGGCGATAGAGTCGTAGACTTCTAGCACCTCAGTGGGATTTTGAAATATCGACCGCACAGGCTGCGGACGATCTTCGGTGATGCACTCCCCACAGCCTCGTATTCAGATCATGCGACAAAAAGGTTGCGACGCCTAGTTACCTATTTTCGAAAGAAAAATGGGTAATTTATTAGAACTGCGTAACTAAATATTCAAACAACGTCACAAACACATACAACAAATTAGCGTAACGTGGCTAAGGTTGTCACGGTCCAAGTCCCCAGTAGTAGACCACCACGTAATCACTAGGGATGTTGCCAATTCTAGGTTCATGCAAACGAAATCCGACCATCTTTTTCCTAAGGCTACAAAGTTTATGATTTTCTAGGGTCCCCCCCCATCGAAGACTTTCCCCTTCGCATCTTCCTAGAGCTGGAATTAAAAACAAAACGAGAAGAAAGAATCGAATCGTAGACACTAATTGACGTCTTAATCTGATTAGCCCTGATTTAGGTAGGCTTATCATTGCCCGGATATCGACGAGGGTTTGACGTTGAGGCTGGGAGACCGAGGGGGCCGACCCTAGGTTGTCGTCTGAGGAGGCCTGCCTCTCTAGCTCAGGATCTGCTGGTGGGATGTCTCTTGCATGGTCTAGGGCTATAAGGGGCCGAGTCGATGGACTCATCACATGAGTCTCGTGCCACCAAAAATAAAAAAATACATTAAATCTTTGACAAAACGCCTTCAAAAGTGCAAAGCATATTATATACGCATCAACCTAGTCTATGAATATGCTCATCTTGCAATAATGTCATTTGATCTTGACTAACATTTTGCATCCGAATCCTAAGTGCTGAAAAAGAGGGGTACAGTGCCTAAAAGCACCGATCATCACCTAGTTGAGTTATTGCCTCACCAATTAGCTAATTAAACGTGAGCTCAATTAGGAGCCACTCCCTTGACACACACTAGTGTATTGCCTTCAAAAGTCACAGCAGTCAAACTTAATGAAATCGGAATGATTTGAGTCCGATTGAATTATGCTTATTTTTAGATGATTTTATGGAGAGCTATATGAGATTTTAAGATTCATGAAGTTGTTGAAGAAGTTTTCCTAGAGAACCATACCATACTTCGTTTCTTTCCCTTTTTGTCAATATTTGTTCTATTACTTTCTTTGGAGTTAAAGGGAAAGGCTTGAATTAGTAGAATCAAATCCAATCGATCCTACTTAACTAAGCATTGCACCTATGGCACAATGCTGAACGTGATGCAGGGAGATAAAATTGATGAACTGAAAAAACTCATATAACTCTCACTAGAATGCGATTTATACCTCACCATAATGCAATTTACCCCCTTCATCTATCCCTAAGGGAAGCCCCATATATTATTATGAGGACTCAAGGCCGTTTGGAGGAAATGCAAAGCCATTTCCCCAAATATCTTTGAATGAATAGGCATTTGGTGAAGACAAGAGTGTTTGGATACTTATTTTTTGTGTATATTTTGAAGACAAGAGTGTTTGGATACTTATTTTTTGTGTATATTTTACAAAGCAACTTTTAGGTGAAAGAAAAAAGAACAAAAGAAAAAGAAAAGAGAAAAAGGAAAATGAGATGCGACTACATCGAAGAGGGCAAAATCGTGAGGGTAGGCAGCTCGAGTTGCTGGTGGTGGCAATGCTAGTGGTGGTAGGTAGGCGACTAGTGGTGGTGGTTCTGGTGGCTTGCTTGAGGTCACACAACCTCGGGTTAGGCTTCTCGATATTTGAGCTTCATTGGTTGACTAGCAAATCCAAGAAGAAGACGATAAACGGCATCTTTCGAGGGCAAAAGAGGAAAACACGATTATCAATAAGAGCAATATTGAAAAGAAAAAAAAAGTCATTAAACTCTTGTTTAACATCCAAAAATACTAAAAGCCCAAAACAAATCCATTTGGCCAATAGACCTTAGAATACTGAACCAAACACATAATATTTTTTCCAATGGGTTTTGAGGGCTCAAAGTCCCGTATGAATGTTGAACCAAATGGAGCCTAAAGGCAAATCCCTTCTAACATTCTGCTGATAGATACTTGAGCAATCTGCATTTTAACGTGAGACCACCAACCAAGTCGGAATGACACCTAGCAACTGGTCCTATATTTGAATACCAAGAATAACTGAGCAGCGGTAAGTGCCGTCGAGGAAAAAGACGGTTCAAATGAAGGAGAAACACCAGAAGAGATGCAAAAGATAAGGTTCTCTAGTTTTCCAACGATCCCCACCAGTTTTCAGACCAGTAAACGCGACGCTCACGTCAAGTGAAGACCGACTAGTCGCAGAAGTGCCATTATTACATTGAGGCTTAGAGGAAAGGTGTAAAAGCTCAGGTTTTAGCGCATTTAACAAAGCTAACTCTTCAACCCAAAGAGTGAATAATGCAGCTAAAACCATGCCTTCATGCCATTTTCTGTTGATCCATCGAATTAAACCTATACAATACTCATTATTAGAAAGAAATAAATTTACTGAAATTCCAAGATGCCCAACTAAGGAACTATTTGTTTCTGAAACTCTGACAATTTATAGGCATTAATTAAGGAAGATGGAAAAATGACTAAAGGTTAACTGGTTGAACTTGAACCTACCTAATTCTAAAGCATTCCAAAGTATTTTCTACAATACACTAAAATTGAAACAGAAAAATGCTTGCAGAGAGAGTCACACGATGCATTCTACTTTTGAAAGTAGCCCCCCAGAAAGTATACTTCAGGATCCATATGGCTTAGCACCTCCTGTGCTGATTTAGAGGTGTCTTCAAGTACCTACAAGCAAACACAATGATAATGATCCATAACACCAAGAATCCTTCCAACATAGATCAGCAGTTACAAGAAGAGAAGGGGGTGATTGTTTGAAAGTGTTCAGCTTCTTTCAGAAAGGGAGCGTGACATATGTCTCAGAATTTTCTTGATGTTCTAGTGCAGTCCTGGCCTTAGCTCAGAAACAGAGCAATCTTTTTGAGCAGATGAAGACAGAGGCTCCTAAATAAGACAATTAATACAAATGGTGAAATGCACAGAAATGTTGCTTATCGGTAGCTACATCTTTTGATGCCTAGTACCTCCTTATACCAATCAAGAGCATTGATTAAACTTTAACATACATGACCTGCTCTTGGTGCTTCAGACATTGGTCTTGATAATAAATTAGATAACAGGATGTCACACTACAGCAGTTTCAGCTTCTGGAGACATTTTAGCATGCTCCAACTCTAAACTACACAAAATGGGATACAGAAATTTCTAGGCTGGCTCCAGCAAACAACATGAGAGGTATCTCCTTACACCAATTAAAAGCATTGATTAAACTTGAACATACGTGACCTGCTTTTGGTGCTTCAGACCTTGGTTTCAATAATAAATTAAATAACAGGATGTCATGATAGAGCAGTTTCAGCTTCCAGGGATATTGTAGCATTCTCCAACTCTAAACTAGACACAATGCGATACAAAATTTGTAGGCTGGCTCCAGCAAACAACCGAGAGGTATCTCCTTACACCAATTAAAAACATTGATTAAACTTGAATGTATGTGACCCACTTTTGGTGCTTCAGACATTGTTTTCAATAATAAATTAAATAACAGGATGTCACGGTAGAGCAGTTTCAGCTTCTGGAGACATTGTGGCATGCTCCAACTCTAAACTACATACAATGTGATGCAAAATATCTAGGCTGGCTCTAGCAAGCAATATGAGAGGTATTTCCATGACATTTGCATCTAAAGGAGGGACAATGACCCCAGAGTCTTATGACAACAATGTGCATTGCGCACTAGTCAGCATATTCATGACACCATAGACAATCAAATTAAAATTGTTCATGTTCTACCTCGACAAAAAGAGAAAAATTTCAGTAGATGCACATCTGTATTTCCATCCCTCATGACAGATGCCCTATAGAGATTTCATTGCAGTACCCTCCGATAAACCTCGGAGCAAACATCTAGGGACTTTAAACAAAAGAATTTCTTTGAAGCTCACAACCCCAGGGTGGTCTCATAGATTTTTTAAACCCGTCCATTAGTGAGGAACAACTATGCAATTCAAAAAACAGGAAAATCAAAGCTACAAAATCATTCCTTTAGCTACCAAGCCTAGGTTCCAACTCTCTCTCATGATTTTCCTTCGACCCTTTCCCGGTATAACCATTAACCCTCAAAATCCCCCGAACGTTTTCGCGCAATCCCTCGAATTCCAACCCGACTCGGCTTAACAACGTATTCGGGGCTCGCCCCTTCACACCCGACAAACAAGATCGACGACACCAGACGCAATGCAACGATTCCGATCACCAGAACAGGACAGGGCACGGAGGGGGGGGGGGGGTAAAAGGGTCGGTCGCCATTACCCTGAGACAGCTCGCAGTAGGCGCGCGCTTCGAGCGAGATGTGGGAGGTGAGCCGGGACGAAGCCAGCGTGCTGTGGAGCGGCATCAGCGACTGGACGCATCCCAGCTGCCCCAAATTCCTTACCAAAACAAAACCACGGAGCACGAATTCATCCACTAGAAACCCAAAAACACAAGCTTTCACTGCGCGAGAGAAAAGAGAACCTCGGGTTGGTGAAGAGAGGAGGGCGAGACGGGGGCGGGGGACGCGAGAAGGCCGCACGCGGGGGAGGGACGAGGAGGACGAGCGGAGCGTGGAGGACCTCGCGGCCTGGATCAGCGACCTCGACAGCGATCCGTACCGAGCAGCCATTTCCTTCCCAGGGATGCGGGGGGGTTGGTGCGAGCAGTGGATGTTGGGGGGAGGGAGAGAGGCTTTGGCTAGGGTTTAAGGAAAAGGGAAGGATTAAAGAAAAATTCGAAGGAAAATAAATAAAGGAAAATGGGACAAAATGGGGAAAAAAAAAGGAACATAAAAAACAAAATTGGCCAATTGGCATGTGCCTGCCATTTTTGTTCTTTACCAAAAGCGAAAAAAAAAAATGGAACAAAGAGGCTATATTATGTAGAAGTGAAATGGGTGGATCAAAATTGAATTTGGACGAGTTTAGATCCAATTGACTCGAGTAACCCATTTTGATGCAATCCAAACTTTGCTAAAAAATTCACTTTTTGAAAGTAGAGTCACAACTTTTAGGGTCTATTTTTAAAAAAAAAGAAAAAAAATCCTTGACTCTAGTTCAGATCTCAATTCTATCTCAAATATATATATAGTCTAAAAATTAATCTCCAACTTTTATTCTAATATTAAACCTACCTATTTGTCTAAAAATCACCACTGACTTCTTCAATTATCAACACCAAGGACAATTCATCAACCCTCTTGCCTCATACAAAACAACAGTGATATTTTGATGTTGATAATTTTGAAGGAATTGGTGATGATTATTTGATGTCTACATTGATTTGAGATTAGAATTAAAATTCTCTTTAGATAAAGAAAAAGCTCATGATAGAATTGAAATTCAATTTTAAAAAAAAAATTAGCCTTGTGTTTTAACCTCTATCCCATCACTTCATCATTACCATTATTGGCCCATTTGGTTTGCGTTTGGGAAAATGACTATGGAAAGAATGCAAATATCTTTTTGGTAAATGAGGGTGTGCATGGAAACGTTTCTTAGAAACGTTTCCGGAACACTTCTATACGGAAAGTGTCTAACAAAAAAAAAAAAAACGCGTTTGGTTGCGTTTACTTTTTTTTTTTTTTTGTTTCAGGAACGAAATAAGAACAAAAAAAAAAACAACAATTTGTTGTTTTTCGTCTTAAACTTGAAGAAACATTTCTCTCTTCTTCTTTTCTTCTTCTTTTTTTTTCTTCTTTTTCTTTCGCCGGTCGCCGGCCTCGGCCATGGCCGGCGGCCATTGTCGAGGCTCGGCGTCGCCGCGCGGGCGGCGAGACCGAGCCTCGCCTTGGCCGGGCGAGCTCGAGCTCGGCCTCACCGGATCCGGGCGAGCCCGAGCTCGCCTCGCCGTGGCCGGGCGAGGTTGCCGGCCCCGTCGGCCGGTCGCCGGAGGCCGTGACCGGCCGAAAAAAAAAGAAAAACAAAAAGAAAGGAAAAAACAAAAAACAAAATAAAAATGTTTAAAAAATTAAAAGAAAAAAAAAAAGAATAAAATTTACCAAACCTGTTTCTATTCATTTTTTATTCCCGGACCAAAAGGTTACCAAACGCGTTCTTTTGTTCAAAAATTGTTCCCAGGAATAGAAACACTTTTTTTTTTTTTTTCGTTCCCTGGAACAAAAAAAGAATAATAAACGTTACCATTCGCACCGAGTTTTCCAAAATGTTGCACCATTTGATAAATCGTAACCTCCGAAAGTATTGGAAAATAGTTTTAGCATAAATACAATTTGGTAAAACCAACATTTGTAAAAGCGATTTTCCTTCTTTTTTTTTTCTTTTTTACTTTGAAAATTAATCTAGTGTAGGTTGGCTGTTGGCCAACCACTGGACGGTCAAATATGGCGACCTAAGATCGTGGAGGCCGGATAGCTAGATCTAGTCTCCAGACTGCCAGATCTAGTGGCTTGACGTCGTGAGCTTAGATGTGGCACCCCTCTAAACAGCCCCCAATCCATTAGGTCGCCTTAGTTCGCTTACCTTTCTCTTACTTGACTTGAAGGTCTAACAATCTTGGGGTTTATAATTTTTAAACAGTCCCAGCGTAGCGTATAAATGTATAGCGGAAGCGAAAATCACATCTCTCTATCTCAAAAATTTTGAAATGATGCACACTCACTAGATAGTTTTATAAGTTAAGCCGAACACTTTTATTTACATAGGTCTGATAGATAACATCGGTTGGTACATCAAAACTTGATGTGGTTTTCTATACCCGACTTCATAACAAAAGATAACCCAACCTCCCCCTGCCTTTCCTTTCCATTTAGCCCTATACAAAAGTCTATCAAACAGTGCCGATAGTCCAAAAAAATTCATTTGCTACCCGTCACACATGATCACACCCAGCTCAATCCATCGGCTAGTGGCGGTGGCAACATCCCTAGCATGATCCCATCACGACGAATGTGCACGGACAAAAACTCCTGAACTACGGGGCCATCAGCTAAACCAATGTCATACATGACTAGAACTCGTACTCGGATGAAAACCAATCCTCAAATCCTGACACGAGTGTGCTTTGAACACATGCACTCAATGTTGACTGGGACACCATAAAAAGTACCGTGAGTGACGGGCAGTAGAGCATCTTTTAATCTGAAATGTTAGTCCCCACACGGGGTGAGTACAGCCATTCAGCAGTAAAAGGTTCATCAAACTATATCAAGCATTACCATTCAAATCTAGACTCATGCGGGATAGACAAAAACAAGTAATCACAAGAATAAATATACACCAAATTCGTGAAATTCTTTAATGTAATAGCAAATATATAATTTCAAAAGAATCAAGATGCATCATATTTAGTTACTCAAGTCCCAATCATAGGCCAAACTGTAATGACATGTCCCATTCCATGCCATACAACTTAGTCCTATAACCAAACCATACACACACATAGTAGAATCATTCATTTTATCATTCAAAATGTTTCATCCCCTAGAGGACCAATGTTTGCGTCCCTCCGGGCATTCGCATCCACCCTGGCATCACGAAAGCCTCCAGCATTCAGCCATTAGGGCCATAGGGCATCTGGAGCATATCACGCCTCCAGGCATCTCATACCCCACCTAGTGTCACGAGGAAACCCTCCAAGGCTCACCATGAGAATGGTTACCCCGGCCCTCCGGATTTACATACTGACTAACATACAACCGGGCATCCCGAAGCTCCCGAGGAAAAACCTCTGGCATTCAACCACTTAGGGCCACCGGGCATCCACAAGGCATCGACTCATTCGATCCTTTGGGCATCCCGACTCCTAGAGCATCGTTGACCCAAGGGTCCAACAGCAACAATTAACATCTTAATTTCCAAAAATACTTTCAAATGCAATAACAAGATGTCCCAAGAATCCTTCATCTAATCTCAATATTGCATAACATGCCAATGCCAGTATCATCATCTCACATAACAATTCAAGATATATTCACCTTTGGGACAATTTGTGCAAATTCAAAACAAAACAGCTTGATTATTACAATGCACAGTTCTAGTAAAAATTTCGGAATAATCCTTAAATGAACTCAGAAAATTATGAAAGTTTGACATGTTTTCAATAAGACCTAAAGGAAAAAGTTTCATGAAGAACACCAAGTCAAATTCCTTACGTATCGAGAGTAATAATTTCTGTATTCCTTCCAGCTTTAGCATTTTCATAGAAAAATCGTTTCATCAGTCAAACCTTGTTCATTTATTCTAAATTTTTAATATGTTGTTCCTGAAGATATGCCCTACAACTTTCATTAAGGATTCAAAGTCAAATTTTGGCTAGATAATTACAGAAAAATCATGAAATCACTGAAGGGTCATACTGTCTTCTGCAAAAACAGTCTACTGAGAACTACTCCTACTCTTTGAATCTCAGCATCCAACGTCCACAGCCAAGTGTTTACAAGTGTATTACACCACATTACAGCCTCTTCACTTCCAAAAATCCACCATAGTTAGATCCTTGAGTTCTTATCTCAATTCAAAAACCGAAATCCATCAAAACATGCTTTGTTTCTACTTAGTTTCTTGATCTAATTCCATCTTATTTGTCCAAAATCAACATGCAACTCTCAATTCCTTATTTTCTCACATTTACCAACTCCTCACTAGATAATAACAGCAAGAAAAACATAGATCAATGAACTTCTACTTGCCTCAAGTCTTCCTACTCGGTTGCTAGCCAAAAACAGGGGTTCGGGGATCTCGGCTTGGCTCAATCGGCAATGGGGATCGGCGGTGTGACGGCGGCAGCTCGGACATGGCACAAGCGGAGGGTGGCCTTCCTTCTTTGCACTCACATGCTCAGACCACTCACTGCACACCCTCTCTCTCAAACTCTTGCTTGAACTCTCTCTCTATCTCACTTGCTTGCCCGCTCACTCTCTCGGCCTCACTCTACCTTGCTCAAATCGAAAGCTTTTGCTTTCTTTGGTTAATTAATTTGCTAATTTTTGCATGCAAATGACAGATGGCTTCAAGGAAGGGACAAGTGGAAGAAGGTTGAGGCAACCATGGACAAGTGGTGAGTGGCTTCCCCCCCCCCCTCCCCTCCCCTTTTTCAGTCGACAGCCTTGGAGGCTCCTTGGGCCTACTTGGGCCCGAAAAATTTGAGGCAAAAAGTCCAAACTCAAAGGCCCATGGTCTTTAAAATATAAGCCTATAATTATGAAGCACTTTGTTTTCTAAATGAATAAATTTATATTCCCATAATCCAATTGCTTCATGAACAAATGTATAACCGAAATTCTTGCATGCAGTCCAACTCCTCAAAATTTTATTCTTAAATTTCAGCATGCATGTTCCTCATGCATGATTGAATTCCATCCTTTTGGTTCTAAAATAAAAATATTATTCCATCATAGTCCAAAGATTTTCTCTTGTTGCACGGTTGATTAGTCATTGCTAAAGATATCATATCAATCCAACAAATAAACAAATACGGATTAATGCCTGTAATTGATACCAATGCCATAGTTCGATGATACTTCTATCGATTGGTCATGACCGTCACCTATTTGAGGATTCGTTGAAATTCTTGGATGCCACATTAGATGATGCCCCTTCGGTGGCACAAACCTAGGCGACGCCACGTAGGGGCGTGACCTCAAGTGATGTCGTTGCCTAAGTGGCGAGTTGCACTACCCTAGGTAGTGGTCGCCGGGGAGGCGCGACCCTTTGGCGATGGTGGCAGTTGCCAAAGAAGCCCAACGCTTAAGCGACAAATCGGGGAAGACGAAGATGAATAGGGAGGGAGATGAACATGATGTGGATGAATAGCAAACTTGCATTTCCAAAATGCCTAAAGCTCAAAATAGGTCAGGATCTACATTGGGCTTTCGGTATTTCCAATGTTGACATTTGGCTAATGGAGTTCCAAATATGTTTGCCAAACACCTAATATTTTCTTCAAAGGGTTTTGGGGGCTTAAAGCCCCTTGGAAAAGCTATATCAAATGGGGCCTACGACCATTGTAACTATGAAATAGAATTGTTAGTCGGTTCGTATCATAACATCCTCTATATTTTCTCAGATTAATGAATTATATTTAAGAATTTTTTAAGTGATCAAAATAAATTGTAATTATGTTTGTTTTGTGAAAAATATTTTCCGCATTTTCCCAATTTTGTTTTGCTTAATAAGATAAGTCAATAGAAAACCTAGGCTTACATTTAGAAAATTAATTTTCTCCTTAAAAAATTAGAAATTATTTTCCAAAATATGATTAGATATCATTACTTAATGGGGAAATTTCAAACAAGGGCTTGAAAGTGCCTTCATTTTTTCAAGTAAGGGTTTGAAGTAGATCTTATTTCAAATAAAGGCCTGGAGTGCAATTATTTTCTCAAATAAGGGTTTGAAGTAGATTTTCTTCAAATAAGAGTTTGAAATAACTATTTTTATTTCAAATAATGATTTGACTATCCAACTGGTCATGGATATTTTAGTAATTCATCCTTTTTTGGATTTTTTACTTTTCTCTTTCCCTTGCTGGTGGCCGACCGGCCACCAACGAGGGATGGCTTCGCTTGGGCAAGGTGACCCTTACCCTAAGGGAGGCCACTCTAGTGGCCATCAACGAGGTTAGCCTCGCTAGATTTGGGCGAGGGTTGCCTCATTAGTGATTGGTGAGAGATGGCCTTGCTTGGGCAAGGTGACCGTCACCTTGGGGGAGGTCTCCCTCACCAGCAATCGACGACGATTGTTGAGCCCTCATCGGCCCTAAGCGAGGCCAACCCTCCCAGATTTGGGGAGGGTGGCCTTGCTCACAATTGGCGAGGGTTGGTTGAGCCTTTACCCACCCTTATTAGTGGTCAGTGAGAGTGGCTAAGCCCTATCAGTGGTCGTTGGCCCTTGTCGAGCCAAAAAAAAAAAAAAGAAAAGAAGAAGAAGTGAAAAAGGAAAAAAAAGGAATAAAAAAAAATTAAAATTAAATTTGTAATTTGACAAAAATGTCCTTGACCAGTTGGAATATTTAGCTTGCCGGTGACTAGCGAGGTGAGACCCTTATTTGAAACAACCATGGTACTTTAGGCCCTTATTTAACATAAGGTCTAATTCCATATCTTATTTGAGAAAATAATGACACTTCATACGGGGTAAGTACACTATCAATGCCAAAACTTGTGTACGGCATTCACTTTGGTGCTAAACTTTATTTTAGATCCAATTTGCACATTTATTTGAGAAAATAATGGCATTTCAAGTCTTTATTTGGAATTTTCCCTTACTTAATTTAAAACTCTACACTTGGACATGAAAGCCTTGATTAGATCTTTGATGCTTAGGCTCGAATCCATTGAGGTTGAGTTGGTTACCTTAGTTTTGGTTCTCAAATCTTCAAGCATCTACATTCGGATCCATCAACAATGAGTTTCGAGACCCATTGCTTTTACTTGGGCCCTTAGTGCCTAGGTTTTCAAGGTTGGGCTTGAAACCTCAGTGCCCTTATTTGTGCCCAATGGCTTGGTACTTGATCCCAGGTCTATAAGGGCTGAGGGCAGGATCCCCATACCTAAGCTTGGACTACCTATATTAAGGCTTGAGTCCACAGTAGTTGTGCTTTGGTCCATTGAGGCTAGACCCAAAACCCTGGTGCTCATGCTCGGGTCCATCGAGGCTAGGATCGAGACCCAAGCGACCATGTCCCAATCCACAGTCCATCAAGGCCGAACCCATGACTCTAGTAGCCCTACCTAATTCCCTAACTACTCATGGGCAAGTAATTATTGCCTAAATAGTAGTGGTGTCATAATTGGACCGAATTGAAATTTTGTACATTTTCGGGTTGGTTTGATTTTTAGTTCAGATAATGGTATAAACCACATTTCTTTTTAACGGTTTAGATTTTATCGTATGTTTTGATTAACTGAAACTGAACCGAACCAATAAAATATAAAATCACACTTATAGATATAGTCACTGGAAGACCAATGAGTACTCTCTCTCTCTCTCTCTCTCTCTCTCTCTCTCTCTCTCTCTCTCTCTCTCTCTCTCTCTCTCTCTTATCTCTTTGTTTTGAGGAATTTATATACCTACATATAAACTCTTGTTTGTGGAGTTTTGGTTAATCTCTTTTAGTGGACGGATAAATTTTTGTTTGTTTGATTTCTTTTTTTTTTCTTTTGGCAAAAAAAGTGGAACAAAACAAAAAGTAAAAGTGAAGACCAAAAATCCGAACTGAACTAAACTAGGGTTTCGGGTCGGTTCGTATTTGGTTTGGATTGCATCTAATTTAATTCAGTTGTTTACCATAATAAGTCGGTTTGATTTGATTTTCCTGGAAAATCGAACCGAACCAAACCAAACTATTGACAACCCTACTAAATAGTGCATGTCTATTTAGAAGAATTAAATTAGATTTTTAATATCAAATGACAAAAGATATTTTCTAGTTTATTTTCTAGAATTAGCCAAACATCTGAAAATGTCATGGAAGATGACTTACTAAAAAATATCTTCCAAAAATATCACATTTTTCATTTAATAAAGAGAGCTACAAAATATAAATGATAGTCTAAACATGCATTTCTAAAAGTTCTTAGTGTCTAGTAGACTAGTTAAATAGATGACTCAAGTTGAAAGTAGTCTGTCCCAAATACATTAATTTAACATGTCATGACCCATTTTTTACGTAATATAAATCTAGTGACTTATATCCAGCCCATACCCAACCTAACTTATATTGTTAAAAAACCTTTTTATTTAACTCAATTTACAAAATTTTAAACTCAAATTGAGATGAGAGTGTGAAGTGAGCGGACGTGAGATTGAATGAGAGCAAGAAAGAATGAAAAGAGAGTTATAGAAATGGATTGGATCTAAATAAGTTGTAAATCCGTTTATGACCCATTTAACACTCACATTATGTTTAAACTCATTTACTTAATATAACCAATTCATTTATGACTCATTTAATACATATATGTTTTAAAAAATGGGTTAATGACCTATTTTGATAGGTCTAGCCTGCAGTGAGTCAGATGGTGATGCATCAACTTTAGAACCAGACACGATAGTTGAAAATGGCAATTCATCTTGCCAATTCATGTGCTAGAGTAGTCCAATTCGGTACAAATATGGTCCAATTTGCCAATCCAATGATTGAACCATTGGTCGAACCGGTTTGTTTCGGGTTTTGACCAACCCAAGTGGCAATGAATGACTGGATTGGACTGAGGGCCGGTTCCTGGTTCAACCAGATGAACCGGCCGGTGGGTCGGGGCTTAAACACCTTATTGATGGGGTCTGCGGATTGGCTTAAACACCGCCATCTCCTCCTTTAAGGGTATGGCACCCGAGCGGCGGTGCGCGGGGAGGAGGGATGGCGGTGCGTCCGCGCCTCCGGTTGGAACTCTTGTCCCACATCGCTTAGGGAGGGGTCATGGGTGACCCACCATCTCCGTTTTCCTTTAAGGGTATGCTCAAGTGGGACCCGGGATGTTACACTCTCGATAGCTGCTTTCCTCAATTTCGACGAATAAAGCTCCCATTTTTCTTAGCTATCTACTGTGAAATTGACGAAAACTCTCCTTTCCCTTTCGATTCTGATTTTGTGGCACGAATAGGAATTGCTTTGCTCTCGACTTTTTGGGGCGAGAAATCGTTGGAATTTTGAGGTCTGAGTCGACGACATATGTCAAGGTTCTAGTTTTTGGGGGCATTGATCAATGCCCATCTCCTAGAAGTTCAAGGTGGGTGGTATGGTGAATTGGGTTTTCTTTTTCTGTTATATTTTCCCCACTTACATGTCAAGCTTGGTGTGCTCTTTCATGGGTTCATGTGAATCGGAGTTCAAATCTATTTGCAGTACCCCTTGCTTTGTAAATTTTAGAGGGGTATCTTCATGTAGGGGGCTCGGTTTAGCAGATTTGAATCATGGTTTCGGTCACTTCTATCAGGGTTTAGATCAAGACAATGTCTATATCTTGTGCATGATGAGTGGGCTGCCTTCTATCAGAAATTTGAGTGAAAGAATTGGAGGATAAGTGTATTGTATATTGCTTTTCACTGATTAATGATGTACAATCCGGTTCCTATTTGTAATACATAGGAGCAAAACTATCTTAGGAAGAAAAATATACATAATGTGGAAAAGAAGGAAAATAAATTTTCCTAATACACAATATTCTAATTTTCTAACAATAGACTAATCGGTATCAATTAAAATCAATGTCAATATGGCAATGGTATCTTCAACACTCCCCCTCAAGCTTGCTCAATAGATACGAATGTTGCCTCTGACATAAAGGTTTAGTGAAGATGTTTGCGGGCTGCTCTGTAGTTCTTATCCCTCTTGTCTTGATCAATCCGTCTTGAATTTTGTCTCTGACGAAATGGCAATCGACTTCTATATGCTTTGTCCTCTCATGGAAAACTGGATTTGCTGCAAGTTTAAGCGCGGCATCATTATCACAAAATAGAACAGTTGGTTCCTTTATCCAAACCCCAAGATCTTGGAGTAATCCTCTTATCCAGACTATCTCACAACTGGTCTTTGCCATTGCTCGATATTCCACCTCAGCAGATGATAACGAAACAGTTGATTGTTTCTTTGTCTTCCAAGAAAGTAATGAGTTGCCCAATTTGATGCAGAATCCTGTGACTGACTTCCTACTCATCGGGCAAGTGGCATAATCCGTATCACTGTATGCTGTCATCTCCATGTTGTTGTCACGAGATAGTAATATTCCCAAACCTGGACACCCTTTTAGGTATTTTACGACCTTCAGTGTGGCATTCATATGTGATTGTTTTGGATTATGCATAAACTGGCTAAGGATTTGCACTACATAGCATATGTCAGGTTTGGTCATGGTTAAGTAGATAAGTTTCTCAACAAGTCTCTGATAAATGAAAGGATCTTTGAGTAAAGGATCCTCATTCAAGGGTGATAAACCCTTGTCATACTCAACTGTCATCAACTTGACATTCTGCTTAATTGGGATAACCACTGGTTTGGATCTCGAAAGTCCCGTTTATGATATGATCTCTAGGACAAACTTGCACTGGCTGAGACAAATACCCTTATCCGATCGTGCAATCTCTATCCCGAGAAAATATTTGGGAGGCCCCAAATCCTTAATGTGAAAGCTCGAATGCAAAAACCGCTTAAACTTCTTGATGGCAGTCTCGTCATTTCCCATAATGAGTATGTCATTAATATATATATAAATAAGTAAATCGATGACGTACCTTGTCTCCATGTGAATAAGGTATAATCATGTTTGGACTGCTGGAATTTTGCAACCGTGAGTGCATTGGTAAATTTCGCATACCATTGACGAGAAGCCTGTTTAAGTCCATATAGGGATTTACGGAGATGACACACTCAGTTCTCCTAGTTTGCGTAAACCAGGCGGAAGGTCCATGTAGATTTCCTCTTCAAGATCACCATGCAGGAATGCATTATGAACATCCATATGATGAAGAGGCCAATCACGGATAGCAGCAATAGAGAAAAATGAACGTACAGTGACTTCCTTTGCTACTGGAGAAAAGGTTTTAGTGTAATCAAAACCTTCTCGTTGAGTAAACCCCTTAGCCACTAGTCTTGCTTTATAATGCTCGATCGAACCATCCGCCTTGTATTTGATCTTGTATACCCACTTGCACCCAATTGACTTTCGATGAGTGGGTAAAGGAACCATGTCCCAAGTTTTATTCCCTGTTAGAGCTTGCAATTCATCCGCCATTGCTTGCTGCCAATGAGGGTCTTGTACGGCTTCTTCATATGAAGATGGCTCTTGTCCTTCAGATATTTTACTAATGCAACACATGTGCTCCGGTGAAAGATTAGCAAAACTAACATATGAGGAGATGGGATAGTGTGTACCAGATGACTTCATTATAGGAAAAATGTAGTCTACTGTCCAAGTGGGCGGTCGAGTAATGCGACTTGAACGACGAGGGGCAGCTGGTGTGATTGATGGAGCACGCTCATGTGATCTAGAAGAGATATCATCCAGAGATGTTGGTGATGAAGGAACTACAGGAGATGCTAATATCACTTCTTGTGGAAAATCTGGAGTTGTGCCATGTATATCTGATGGTGAGCCTGCATCGTATTCCGGAGCTGAAGATTCAATGGGAGGTACATGAGGAATCATCATCTGAGTAGGAGTTGAGATATCGTCATCAACCAGAAATTGGTGACTCTCAATAGTTGGATCGCTTGGTTGAGAAGATAATTCCTCTTGAAAAGGAAAAACATCCTCATGGAATATAACATCTCTACTAACGAAGAAGCGCTTGGTGGAAAGATCATATACTGAATATCCCTTATGAAGATTAGGATACCCCATGAAAACGCATTTGATGGCATGAGGTCCTAATTTGTCACGGGTGCCCATGGTAGATGCATAGCATAAACAACCAAATACACGAAGATGCTGAATGTTTGGGTATTTCCCAAAAAGCAATTCAAATGGACTTTTGCCATTGAGGACCTCGGATGGCATTCTATTGATCAAGTATGCTGCCGTGACCACACAGTCTCCCCAAAACTTTTTAGGAATAAAAGCTTGATATTTGAGGGCATGAGCAACTTCTAGGAGATGACGATGTTTTCTTTCGACAACACAGTTCTGCTGAGGGATATAGGTGTAGGAACTTTCGTGAAGAATGCCATTTGTAGTGAACAAGGCAAAACATTCATGATTAAAAAATTCTCGAGCATTGTCCGTGCGAATTCGCTGTACATATTTATGAAACTGAGTTTTGATGAGGGTGAAAAAATCTCTTAGGTAAGAGGGAACTTGGGCTTTGGACTGCATCAGAAAAACCCAAGTTGCTCGTGTATGATCGTCCACAATTGTGAGAAAGAAGCGGGATTCATCACGATGTGGAATGTGATATGGTCCCCAGATATCCATGTGCAAAAGAGAGAAAGCTGTTTTGGCACGAGAAGTGCTTTTTGGAAAAGGTAATCACGATTGTTTAGCCAAAGGACAAACAGGACACTTCGGAAGAGGAAAAGAGGCATTATGACCTAATCGTTGATGGAATAAAATGCTTTTATTGATGTTGGCATTACATAGAGTGCTATGTAAAATGAATTAAATCGAGCTTAGATCATGATTCCTCAGAGAATAAAAAGTGATTTCACAGAGAATTGAGCCGATGTAATCAAGTAATTTCATTAAAAATTAGGGGTAAAAACAGAGCTCAGAGAGAGAGACTTAGACCCCCTTTTGCCAGCCAAAGGCGAGGGCTATGGCCTTCAGCAATGAAGTGGAAGGAGGTGAAGACACAACAACCATTAAATTACGAGGGTCTCATTTGGGGCCCACACTTTTCAATTATTGAAATCAAGTGAACTCACATATCTCAAATGCGCACTTAAATGTTCATAACAGGGCTATTGCATCGTGCCATCAATAGAAACATTGTCATGCACGCCCTTAGCCGGTGGGGAAATATAAGATTTTTACAGGAATTTAAATTAGTTTGAAATATTTTAATTGTGGAGTTTCAGTCAATTTTTCAATATGGCAATTTAGCCGAGCTAAGTAAACTCATTCCATGTTCTTTGTAGTCCTACACCTTCAAGGGAAAATGCAATTAATTTTTCAAGTTGAAGTCTAGCCCGAAATTTTCAATGTGGCAATTAAGTCAACCTATACGTCATGATCTGCAATGCGACGTGGCAAAATGCCATCTTCTTCCTTTGACTTTTCTTTCTTTTTTAATTTTCTTTTAATTTTCTTTGTTCTTTCCATTTCTTCTATTTTCATCGAGAGAGGTCCTTTTACTGTTGATCATCTTTAGCCTCTCAATTGCTCACCTAAAGCTCCTCAGGCACTCGTCCATCGTGCCTACTACCGACAGAGCACGGAATGAGCTTACTTAACTTCGGGAAAAAGTTAGGGCTTACTTCACGAAGGCACCCACGATGGGCGACGGTGGTTCTAGGCAGAGCTCCCCCAATTCCAATGAGCCAAGCCTCGCCAACTTTGGGGGAGGCTCCACCTCACTAGATCTGGCAAGGTCGAGCTCGCCTCGATACCGATGATGCTTAGTCTTGCTAACATTGAGGCTAGCAAAGCTCGCCTTAGGCCGGTGAGGCATCGGCCTTGCTCAATCGACGAGCTTTGGGCTCCCTAGTGCAATTGGGTGAGGGCTACAAACCTAGCCTTCTCGGCAAGGGTCGGGCGAGGGACTTCGTAAGGAAAAAGGGTAAAAGAAAGAAAAATCAAAAATCAAAATTTAAATGAAAAATCAAGAATTTAAAATATAAAAATGATAAAAACTGTTCAAAGAGAAAGATATATTTTAATGGGTTGACTCAACTAATAACCTTTATAAGTTTAATGGGTTGTAAATGGGTTTAAAGACAACCCATTTATTGAGCACATCCATAGAATCTTCTTCATGGATTCATTTGAGTCAATGATGTTCTTTTTGCACTCGGTAACCCACAAAACTAAAAACACTCACCTTCTCCTTTGTTTCAGCGAGAGGATTTTAGCCACTATTGAAAGTCTTGCTTTCCATTTCCAATTTTCAACAGTGAAAAATTTGGGGTAAATCAAAACTAGGGTTCGAGATTAAGGTTTGAGCGCTTCGATGGGAATTTTGGCCAATTTAGGATTTTAGGCTTAGCATTCTTTCTTTAGTTCCAGTCAAAGGTACTCTCATATTGGACATCTAGCATGCAGTTGATCTTCCTTACCAGATGTAGTATGCACTCTAGCATCATCCTTCACCATCTTTTTATTTTGCTTTGACAGGCTCTTGATTCGTTTTGTTTAGATTAAATAGCTAACTATTGCCGGCCTCCCTCCCATCTAGAGCGAGCCACCATATTTTAAGGTCCTAGGACGCAAACGCCTCACACCCCTTGTTAACTGGCCTACATTTTTCTTGCAGTCAACCAGGGAATATAGAAGACAGCACAGGGAGCCCCCCGCGCCCCCTCCCTCTCCCCCCAGAGTTTTTCCCATGTTTCTTCTTTGAGCCTTTTAAGCACCCATTGAGGTCCAACCTTCCCATCATATGTAGTATGCACAATATCATCATAAAATCGGTGCCCTTCACCTTCTTTTTATTTTTGTTTTGACTAGCTCCTTATTATTTTTGTTTTAGATTGCATAACTAACTCTATACTCAAAGCCTAAATTTAAGATAAATGAAAGAAAAACGAAAAATGATCTAAAATGTTAAAAATTTATTGTGTAAATTGCAATTCAATTTTGAACTTTTTAATTTGGTCAATACGGTCCTAATTTTTTTAATTTTTTTTACAATTTTTCAATGTAATCAATCATTTTAATTTAAATTTGAAATCACTAACGTGATAGAGCAATCAACGGCATCTATCATATACAGTACTATCGGTGGCTGGCAGTTAAATGTACAACTCCACTCGAAACAACATCGTTATGAGAAATTTGTAATTTTTTATTTTCTCCTTTCTTTTATTTTCTTTTCTTTCCATTTTTTTTTTTTTTTTTGGTTAACTACAAATGGTCTCCTTCTCCACGCTTCCCTTGTAGAACTCGCCTAGCAACCGCTCCACGATCAGCGATCTCACCCCATAGGCCCTATTGTTGAAGAGGTGGACCCTAAACTCCTCTTGGAAGGCATCAAGGAGCTTATAAATCCAGGTGATGGAGAGCGTGTCGTCAGTGGTGATGGTGGAGAGGTCAAGGAAGCGACCCACGATTTGCCTTTAGAAGGCCTCGAGCTTAAGCTCCTGGGTGGTGGCCTCACGATGGTGGGGCTCCATGGAGTGGGCAGCAACAGCCTAGTCATTGTGGAGACTGAAAATGGAATGGCCAATGTGGGAACCCTGGTAATATAATGCGCACATCCTCTCACAAAGTTTTGCAAACTACATTAGATCAAAACGTATTAAATCAAGCTTACATCATGATTCCTCAGAGAATAAAAAGCGATTTCGCAGAGAATTGAGCCGATGTAATCAAGTAATTTCATCCAAAAACAGAGCTGAGAGAGAGACCTAGACCCCCTTCGCCAGCCAAAGGCAAGGGCTATGGCCTTTGAAAATGAAGTGGAAGGAGGCGATGACACAACAACCATTAAATTACAAGAGTCTCACGTAAGGCCCACACTTTTCAATTAATGAAATACAGTGAACTCACATATCCCAAATGCGCACTTAAATGTTCATAACAGGGCAATGAAGTGGAAGGAAGCGATGACACAACAACCATTAAATTACGAGGGTCTCACGTAAGGCCCACACTCAATAATTAGAGTGAACTCATGTATCCCAAGTGCGCACTTAAATATTCATAACAGAGCTAGGCATCGCACCATCAATACAGCAATGGCAGCGGTGGAGTGACAAGGGACAATAGTCGCGTTCGAGTGGCAGAGCCAGTGGTAATGGCCGCCTTGCAACTTATCAGATGCGAGACAGACTTGAACGATGCAATTGAGTTGTGTAGGTTGAGATTGCTCAGGTCATCCATGTATTTGCAAGACAAATAGGCCCCGATGCCCCCGCGCATTGACTAAATCCCCACCGCACCAATTCCCAAAATGAATCTGCGACTTGCCTCAAATGCCCCCGCCGGTTTCGAAAATGCACAATGGAAGTCAGAAGTCGGGCTCAGATTCGGCTATTCAAGTAAACAGAGCCCCAAAATTACATATTTCCTCCCTAAAATGAGCATGGCATGTCACAAGTAGTCTCACATTACAAGCCATTCTGCCTACTCAGCTGTGATTGCAAAAAATCGCAGCAAGCTGAGATGATCAAATACAAAGAGGGAAAATGAATACGAGAGAGAAGAAGGTAGACCAATCCAAAGTCAGGAGGATGATATACAACTAACGGCAAGAGACGCAAAAGAATGGCTAAAATGAATATTACAAGTGAGGTGATCATCTTTCCTCTCACTCCAGCACTTCAAGTATCATGTTGGCAAGACTAGGACTCTCATAAGAAGAGATCTTTAAGTAGGGAAACAGAAGTGCATCGACAGCTTATCCGATATCATGGAAGCCGGACAAGCTTGTTGACAGCAGAATCTAAAGCATCAACATTCCTCCTTAGAATTTTTCTGAAGCAATGTCAAGGAAAACACAAATGATAGCACAGACCTTTAATTCAACTGGGAAATAAAATAAAAAAGAAAAAGAAACTGTGTATGTTTTACTTTCCAACGAATGGGTGTTGCTCGTTTGTAAGAAGTAAAATGATGCTTTTTGATAAATTTCTAAGTTCACAGGACAAAAATGTGTTCAGGACAAACACTGCAACAACGATAAAGACTTTTTCCACCTAGTCAAGGATACAATTGTGTCGCTAGACTTTCCATGCCCTTCATTTCTTCATTTAATCTGCAATAACAAGAATCCAAGCCAAAAAACTTACTGACACTAGCAAACACTGATTACTAAAGAGCAAAATGTGACTAAATTCCAAATAGCAACAGAGGTTCAACAAGATGTAATGTTTGTCATGACTGATCATTCAAAGGATTTCTTAAGGTGCATATACGAGAGTTTGAGTTTCCATCAAATGAGGAAAGAAGGGAATATCCACCAACTTAGTATATAATGAACAGTCTAAAGCTGGAATGGTGTTAGCAACAGGTTCTTCAGCTGAAGTAATACACATCCTTTGCTCTTGATTCAAGAAGCTAATAATCTAATGTTCTAGTCACACCAGGAAATCACTCGCATTCTCTCATTGACAATAAGAATTTTTATGCGAAAAGAAGATGCAAAAACCTCACCATTAGTTTCCACAGAAAATTTTTTCTTGAGTCAAGTTAAGCACATCACATGTAAAACATAGAAGAACAGCATTCTTGCATGTAACATGAAAGATAAGGAATGATATTCAGACTAGCAATTTCCATAAGTGTAGACAAACACAACATGAAGTTCCAAAAGGCAAAGTTAGGCATCAAAGCCTGACTACCTTAGACAGGAATTTATGTACCGATTTCCTTTTGTTGCTGCATCAAGCACTACAAAAAAGAGAAGGAACAACAAGGTTCAGATTAAAATACACATAAAGAAGCATCCATTAACATATAAAATATCATGGAATAATTTTAATGAGACTATCCTCAACAAATTACTGCCTCTAACCCAACTTAATCAGCACGAAGATTACAAAGATCTCATGAGCTTCATATCAACAGCATGCACTGAAATGCCAAATGTTGTGAAAATCCCATTAATTATCTTCTTTTAGCCACACTTTTAAATAATTCGAAATTACATTTTGTGTTTAAATAGCATTTTAGAAAACCAGCAAACAGCCTTGAATTATCTAGCATGCAAAAACCGTAAGAATGTGCGAATGCATACACATGTATCCATTCCAACATATATGAAGACAACAGTCCGCCAGCCGTGCGTCCAGCCGTTAGATGTCAATACTAGTGAGCAGGTTCCGCACACAACCATCATCACTTGATGTTGGGAGAAAATACACATAACATGCTTGCTGACCAGAACAGGTTGGTAGGTTTAGCTCAGCAAATGAACTTATCTCACGGGGCAAATTTCAGATTACAAGTCCATTAGCAGTCATTCATTGTCAGGAAAAGAAACAGATTTTTACTTTATTTTGAGGAACTTACCAGATTCTTGAAGACGTCCAGCAGCATCATTGAAGCACTGCATATGATCTGTTGAGCAAGAAGTTACCTGCAATTTTACAATATCTAGCCAGATAAACACAGAGTTTGTAATATCAGGAATAGCCACCAAAGAGTGATAGTTGTAATTTCTCTTTTAACAGAATATGGAGCTATTCCAACAGCACAAGATTCTGATTTTGAAAGGTATCACACCTAAATAAAAATTTAAGACACTTCTTGAAATGTAAATTTTAATAGGAAAGCACCTTAAAACTTCACACATTTAAGACATCTTAAGAGCACAGTAATATGCTATATTTGGCTCATAATTTTTTACTTCGATGTGAGTATCATCAGAGAAGCCTCATAAAAATCAACAAATCTTCCATATTTCAAGGTAATGAACTCCGGACTGCAAATAATTCCTAAAACATACCAAAGAAACTCATGAATTAAATGCAAAAGCACATGGGAAACCAACCTCAGATAGAGCCAAGCGAAGTGAAGCAAATAGAGATGTGAAACTCTCGGCGATAGCAACAGAGTCTCTCTCAACCACTTCAAGAGCTTTAACAATGTCGGTCTGGTTTGGCATAGGCCTCTCTCCAGTGTTATCCTGCCCACTGCGGTCCGTCAGCATTGGCAGAGATGCAGACGACGAATCCTTATCTTGTTCTTCTATCAATTTGTCCTGGTCCTGAGAGTGGCATTTCTGATCTTCATGATCCATTTCCACTAATTTGCCTATGCTTGTGATGCTTTCTCCAGAGTCAGCTACTGGAGGCGGCGATCCAACAAAAAGCCACTACCTCAATTTATACTGCATTTCAAGAGGTGATGAAGGTGTTGAAGATACCATTGTTGACATTGATTTTCTTCTTTTCCACATTATGTATATTTTTCTTCCTAAGATAGTTTTGCTCCTATGTATTACAAATAGGAACCGGATTGTACATCATTAATCAGTGAAAAGCAATATACAATACACTTATCCTCCAATTCTTTCACTCAAATTTCTGACATGGTATCAGAGCGAGTCTTCTAGCTTCTGCTCCTTTTTCAAGTTATTTTTTCTCCACCTTTCACCTTCGATTTTGCAAAACTTCCGTCCCCATCCTGCAAATTTTTTTTGAGCTAGATAAGCAAAAGGAACAGTATGCCGAGAAACCCAACAACCAAATCTGGAGTCGTTCAAGATCCAGAAGCTTCCTCCAACGTCCAAGAGGTGGATGATTCACCTTCGAACCAACATTCAGATCCTGTAATAGAAAACCAGACACAAGAACAGGATCAATCGCAACTCAATGAAGTGCTGCAACGTCCCGTTCAGCCCAATCCGGGGCAATTTTTTCAAGGTTCACATATACAATGGATTCCTGTTCAAATTCAACCAGCCCAGAGCACAACGGGGTCTACAGAAAGCGTCGGACCAGGAGGAGGCTCAACAGCAGGATACGGATCTACTTGGTCCTATCCGAACTCGAATCTCTCGGGTCCGATGGGTCTCCCTTACCCGGGATTCGGACCTAGCTTTTTTCCTTTAGCAGGCACCTTCCGCGGCCGGCCAGAACCAGGAGATGCCCTGTACACAGCCGCTACCGATGGACCCCAGCTCCGCCTGATTTCGCAGCAACTTTCGGGACCGGAGAACTACTCCGTTTGGTCCCGGGAGCTTCGGCGGGCACTTATAACAAAGGACAAAGATGGCTTTATAGATGGATCCATACCCATTCCAGCCGATGAACGACTGGCCCGGCACTGGAAGAAATGCAACCAGTTAGTCCGGACTTGGATCGGTAATTGCCTTATGCCGGAGGTCGCCGCCGGACTCCCTCCGACTGAGGACGCTCACCAGTTCTGGAAAAGCATAAAAGAAATGTACGGCAAGCTCGATAGGGCTAGAATTTTCTCAATAACCCAAGCCCTATCAGAGCTAAAACAAGGAAATCTATCTATTTCGGCCATTTTCAATAAACTCTCGGCGTTGTGGAACGAATTAGAAGAAGCAGAAGAGAAGCTTCAAGGGCCAGAAGAAACTCTAGCTCAATACCGAGCAATTAGAGAAAGAGAAAAAGTGACACGTTTTTTGTTGATCCTAAATGAAACGTACCTGCCGTTTCGCAGCCAAATCCTTGCCATGGAGCCGGTTCCTCCGCTTGGCCGGATCTACCAGCTTGCTGTACGGGTGGAATCACAACGGGTGGCTTCGACGGAGTACCTCAAGGTTGGAGATCGGGTTGTTCTCGCGGCCAAAGCAACGCCAGACCAGCATCTACTCGCGGCAAGGTCCGGCCATGGAGTCTTCAGGGGGTCGAGCAACGTAGCAGCTGCGCGAGGATTGGGGCTTCTGGAGGAAGAAGATGGAAACCCATCCTCATTTCGGATGGACGGCCAGGATTGGATTCGGCAATCCAACGGCCCAGGACGGGTGCGTTACCCATTAAGCACGAACGGTCCAGATCTGATCGCGCAAATGGACGGCACCCATTATTTCGCTCGATCGGACGGTGGGCTCAACAATCCCGCCCGATCAGACGGCTCCGGTTTTATCCTTGCAGCTCCAAGATCGAACGGCCCAGATCGAGCCACATCGGCACCAGCTTGGAAAGGATCAAATGGCCAAAATTTTTCATCATCTTCCAACAAATTATATGCCCAAAATTCTAAAGGAAAAGGTAAAGTTTGTGATTATTGCAAATGCCCCTATCACACTCGAGAAAATTGTTGGAAGTTGCATGGAAAATCAGGAGAAAAGGAAAAGAAAGGACGAGAAATCTCTATTGCAACACATGCAAAGGCTCATCAACCCATCAACAAGGATCAGCTGCAGCATATTATGAGCACTTTAAGTCAACTGGGAACAGAGGAAAAGATGAGCAGCTATGCAGGTACTTCTCACTGCTTGAGTTCTATTTTCAGTAAAGCATGGATTATTGATTTAAGTGTTAGTGATCACATAATCTGCGATGAACGATTTTTTTCTAAAACGTATAAAGCATCTTCTCATACATTCGTACGACTTCCAAATGGGGAAGACACCTCTGTCACTATGTCACTAAGATTGGGGACGTTTAGCTTAGTCCTTCCATTACTCTCAAAAATGTCTTACTCATTCCCAAATTCCAATTTAACCTAATCTCCGTGTCGAAACTTTGTGAAGATAACTTTTGTCGAGTTCTTTTCAACTTTGATGTTTGTTTCTTTCAGGCCCTTTCGATTAGGAAATTGATGGGCTTGGGTAGCAATCATGAGGAGCTTTATTTTTGGGTTACTCTTCCAAAAAATACTTTACATTTTCCCTTGAATAAGTGTAGTTTGCGAAAACTTCATGTGAGAGGATGTGCGCATTATATTACTAGGCTCCCACATTGGCCATTCCATTTTCAGCCTCCGCAACGACTAGCTATTGCTGCCCCACTCCATGGAGCCCCACCATCGTGAGGCCACCACCCAGGAGCTTGAGCTCGAGGCCTTCTAAAGGCAAATCGCGGGTCGCTTCCTTGACCTCTCAACCATCATCGCTGACGACACGCTCTCCATCACCTGGATTTATAAGCTCCTTGACGCCTTCCAAGAGGAGTTTAGGGTCCACCTCTTCAACAACAGGGCCTATGTGGTGAGATCGTTGATCGTGGAGCAGTTACTAGTCGAGTTCTACAAGAGAAGCGTGGAGAAGGAGACCATTTGTAGTTAACCAAAAAAAAAAAAAAAAAAAAAAAAGAAAAGAAAGGAGAAAATAAAAAATTACAAATTTCTTATAACGATATTGTTCCGAGTGGAGTTGTACATTTAACTGCTAGCTACCGATAGTGTTGTACATGATAGATGCCATTGATTGCTCTACTGCGTTAGTGATTTCAAATTTAAATTAAAAGGATTGATTACATTGAAAATTCATCAAAAAGTTTGGGGCTGTATTGACTAAATTAAAAACTTCAAAATTGAATTGCAATTTGCACAATAGATTTTTAACATTTTAGATAATTTTTCTTTCTTTTGTTTCATTTGTCTTAAATTTAGGCTTAGAGTATAGAGTTAGCTATGCAATCTAAAACAAAAATAACAAGGAGCTAGTCAAAACAAAAATAAAAAGAAGGTGAAGGGCACCGATTTTATGATGCTATTGTGCGTACTACATATGATAGGAAGGTTGACTTGAATGGGTGCTTAAAAAGGCTCAAAGAAGAAACAGGGGAAAAACTCTCGGGGGGGTGGGGCTTCCTGCTGTCTTCTATATTCCCTGTTTGACCGCAAGAAAAATGTAGGCCAGTCGACAAGGGGTGTGAGGCGTTTGCGTCCTAGGACCTTAAAATAAGGTGGCTCGCTCTAGATAGGAGGGAGGCCGGCAAGTTCACCATTGATTTTCTAAGCAGATCTAGAGTACAAAGTGAGCTATTTAATCTAAACAAAAAGAATCAAGAGCTTTTCAAGGCAAAATAAAAAGATGGCGAAGGATGACGCTAGTGTGCATACTACATCTGGTAGGAAGGTGAACTGCACGCTAGATGTCCAGTATGAGAGTACCTTTGACTGGAACTAAAGAAAGAATGCAAAATGTCTCCTCTTCGTGGTTGATGACGATTCATGACCTTTCTCTGCCCACGTTTGATGACCTTTGGATCACCAGGAAGGACTATGTAACCATTTTCTATATAAGTAGCGTGGACTCCGTAGCCTTTCGCCAATACTAAGTTTGTCCCAACCATGGAGACTTCATCGCTCTACACTGCCCTTCCTCTGGCTTTCCTTGTACTCCTCACTCTCAAGCTCTTCTCTTCATGGTTCAAGCAACTGAAAAACCTTCCGCCCAGCCCGCCTTCCATCCCCATCCTGGGCCACCTCCACCTCCTGAAACACCCCCTCCACCGAACCCTCCACTCCCTCTCTCAATCTTACGGTCCCGTCCTCTCTCTCCGCTTCGGCTACCGCCAAGTGGTTGTCGTCTCGTCGGCTGAGGCAGCTGAAGAATGCCGTACTAAGAACGACATCACGCTTGCCAACCGCCCCTCTACTGTCGCCGGCAGGCACATTGCGTATGACAACACGATGGTCCTCTTTGCCTCGTACGGCGAACAATGGCGTAGTCTCCGCCGTGTTTGTACTGTTGAGATGTTTTCCTCGGCCCGTCTAAACTCCTTTCTGCCCGATCGGAGGGACGAAATCAAGCGACTCCTGCTTAATCTAAACAAAAGAGCCTCATCATCTGGGGACGACTTCACTAAGGTGGAACTAAAACCGATCTTCTGGGAGATGACATTCAACATCATTATGAGGATGTTGACTAGGAAGAGGTATTATGGGGAAGATGTGACCGATGCCGAGGAGGCGAAGGTGTTTAGCGAGATCATGTCTGAAATTTTGGAATATACTGTTAGTGCGTATCCAGGGGATTACTTGAGTATCTTGAGGTTGTTCTTTAGGAATTATGAGAAGAGGGTGTCTTGGTTGAGCAAAAGATCGGACGCGTTGTTACAGAATCTGATTGAAGAACGGAAAAATAGTCGCAGAAAAAGATGTGGTGGAGAGATTAGGGAGACCGTTCTGGATCATTTGCTTTTGTTGCAAGAGAAGCAGCCCGAGTTTTACACTGATGAGATCATCAAAGGGCTACTATTGGTACGTAGAATTTGACGATCTTTCGCATCTCATCCTCATCATGTAATACTGCATACATATAAACTGGATCATCCATTGTCTTACAAAAAAAAAAAAAAAAAAAAATTATGGTCCTATGGTAAATCAAGCGGAAAATTATCCAAAATAATCCTATATCTATTGCATCACATCCTCATTATGGAAACCGTTGACATTGACGATTTTATTTGGCTACTCCATTTGATTGCAACATTTTAATATTACCAACCCTTAGAGAGCAAAACAAATATGTAAAAACGTATTTGATTGTGGATCATAGTAGCATGTCTTAACATTGAACACCTTAGAAACTCGTGAGTACATTCATCGACAGTGATAGTTTTCTTGAGAATGAATATTGCAAGTTGATTGCGACATTGAACATCAGTTTAAAAAGATGTAAATTCTTGTTGAGATCAATTAACTTGTTCTTTACGTAATTATCATTGAAGAGATATCAATGGACGAATGTTTTTGGTTTTGCAAAAGTGTAGGTTTCCCTGCTCTCAAATTAGAAAAAGGAGCAAAGAGCGTGCGTAAAAACCAACACATAACATTGTCTAGATATATCTATAGATCCAAATATTGCAACCTCTAATAGTTAAAAGTAGGAAAACAAGGTTTCCTAAATTTGAAAGATTTCATAGATCTCTTATGTTGTCAATCGTCTTTTTCATGAAGTTCAGCATATAATTATATTCGTCTAAAGTAATTGATAGGTTTAACTGAATTTTTTCCAGGAAAAGATTGAGATTTAAATCATGGATATATTTGTTTTCTGTTAACTATTCAGAATAACAATATAAAAAGTCTCTCTATCTAATGCCTCACTCAAAATGAAAGTTAGTATATTTATGAAATTAGAGGAAAATGGTTATGAGCTAAAAGTTCTGGCCTATTACTCACACATTTATGCGGATATACATATTAAATTGTAAACAATTGTTAATTTTGAAGTCATTTATAATACCTGATCTAATAACTTATGGATTGCAGTAAAATTTCTCTGATATTAATGTTTAAATTATTACTTTTACATTTCTTCCATTTCAACAATGTAATGACAATTTGTTTTTGCTCTATATTCTTCTATAGGTCATGCTTATAGCAGGCACCGATACTTCTGCTTCGACAATGGCAAGGGCAATGTCCTTTTTACTTAGTCATCCGCATTCCTTAAAAAGAGCTATTGAGGAGTTGGATAATGTGATTGGCCAAGAACGCCTGATAGAGGAGACAGACATTGCAAAACTTCCTTTTCTCCAAAACATTGTATCAGAAACTTTACGTTTGAAACCACTGGCACCACTTCTAGTTCCACACATGTCATCAGATGATTGCATCATAGGCGGTTGTGATGTACCTAGTCAAACCATAGTATTCATCAATATATGGAGCATTCAGAGGGATCCGAAATTGTGGGATGATCCGAAAAGTTTCAGACCTGAAAGATTTGAAAATGAAGATAATGGACAATGCAAGCTATTGTCATTTGGAGTTGGGAGGCGAGCCTGTCCTGGTGCAAACATGGCCCAACGGGTGATCAATGTGGCTTTGGGATCGTTGATCCAGTGTTTTGAATGGAAAGGAAGAAGTGAAGAAGGAATGAATATGCCTAAGGCGTTGCCATTGGAAGCCATGTACAAAGCCCATGAAATCATGGCGAGGATTGCTGAGCATTGAGCGGAAGCCAAGATATTGCTATTAGTCCTTGTCTTATGTGTTTGTACCAAATATAAATAATCCCTTGCTAAGGACGTCTTAGATTCATAAATTGTATTATGGCGTACAAACTTGTATGAAATGGTTAAAGTCATCTAGATAAGTTTTGTTGTCTACCTTATTGGTCTCTTTCTTGTTTCTGACAATTTATTTTTGCCATTCAATGCTTTCGCCAAACCTTGCGTTATTAATATGGCACCTCTTGATGCACCACAACCAAAAGTTATTCCTCCCACTAAACTTCTCAATATCACTCCAAATAATCTCATTGGAAACAACCCACAAATAATTTTTCTAACATCATAATCGTATCAACTACTTCCCAATTTATATTTTTTTTGGGTTTTTATGCAAATATTTACAACTTTAAGTCTCCAAGCCAACCTTTGGTCCTAACTCTCGCATGGAATGACACCAATTTTCACTCGAAAGATAATTTTGGCCCAAATTTGCAAGTAACACATAGAAAGGCACCGACTTTTACCCAAGCGGTATTTGCCCCATCCCTATAATTTTCTGTCAAAATGTGCACATTTATATATTTGCTTCATTCATCAAGTTGGCGCCTTTCTTTTCTCCAAAAAATCTCAATTTTTTTAGTAAACGAAGTGGGTTCTTGAAAATATAATAACGCGCATTATCTTCCAATACAATATTATTCTTTTTTGGCCTTTATACAATGTTGGTCTTGTAATTTGAAGAACAGAAGAACCGTTTCGATAAAGTGAAATGGGCATTTCGTCGACGTGTTTACGGCCCTTTTTCTTCGAGCCGATCACTCACGAGTTAACTAACCTATTGAGTGAAGCCGTTAAGGGACGTATCTGCGGTAAAATCCCTAAAAGCTACTCAATTTGTTGGATTGGACTAAAATCACGTCGATTGATTTTTAACCACGAAATTGAACTCGATTTCTAATCGAATTTTAAGTGTGTCATAATCCTTTTTTGGACATGCCTCATTCGTCAATTTATTGACGAGTCCGAAATTTCAAGAAAAGAAATTATCGGAGGAAAATCGAAGACCAAAAGAAAATAGAAAGGAAAAGAAAAAAAGAAAGAAAAAAAAATAAGACCATGTGGTGTTATATTATTTTATTTCTTTTCTCTCTCTCTCTCTCTCTCTCTCTCTCTTCTTTTCTCTCTCTCTTTTCTCTCTCCATCCCTCTTTTCTCTCGTGCGAATCCCCCTCCCCACCGCCAATGCCCCTTGCCAAGTTCAATTTTGCTTTCTCTTCTCTCTCCTCTTTGACTAGTCAAAACTTTTCTCTCTTATCTCTTCTTCTCTCTCCTCTCTCTTCTCCCTCATCCCACGTGACCTTCTTCTTCTTCTTCTTCTTCGTTCTTCTTTGTGCGAACGAGACCAAAAACCAGCAAAGAAGAAAATCAGCTCACCGAAGCTCGTCGCCGTCGCACCGGAGCCGGACCACCACCCGCACAACGCTCGCCCGCGCACACCGCGTGCTCGGCCACCGCCCCTTCGCGCTCGCCGTCCTCGCCGTGCACCGTCCAGCCCCTATTCACCTCTGCTCAGCCCTCGTTCCGCCCCATTCGTTTGACCTCGCCGGACCTCCACCGGCCTTCCCCGCGCCTTGCCGCCCTTGCTGTGGTTGTAGGTTGCTGTTTTGTGTGCCCCATTCCAGGCCGAGTGGGTATCCAGCTGGTTTGAGCGGCCGCCGGGCCCCGAACCCGAGCCGTTGAAGAATCGTTCCTCGCGTCGGCAGTCCTCCACCGGCCTTTGACCCCGCGTCAATTGTGATGTGATTTAAATAAATTTGCCGCCCTTGCTGTGGTTGTAGGTTGCTGTTTTGTGTATTTTCCAGCCATTCCAGCCACCCCGCCGAGACCTTATTTTGGGAATTTTTTAATATTAAATAATAATTTTCGAAATTAATTAATTATTTATTTATTTTTCGGAAATTAAGTTTGAGAGCTGGTTTGAGCTCGTTTCATTGCTTTGATTTGATGTCGTGAATTGATTTCTTGATTAGAAATGACCGTGAGTGGGCCGTCGATGCTAAGGCACGTCTTCGACCTATGCGTGTTTAGGCGGCCTTTAGTATAATGGTTTACTAATTGGGCTTAGTGGGGTAGAATTCGGCGAGACGTAGTCTCATCCCGGTTTGGGGGCGAGAAGGAGAACTCGGAGGTGAAACTTGAGTAGAAGGATTTTGGAAGAAGAAGATAATACCAGAGAGAGATTTTGAGTATGACTCGAAGGGATTGAGATTCCATCTTCTTTTGTGAACTCCAATTGATGTGAATAGTTATGAAGTTATCTAGTTGATGTCATGTACAAAAAGTTTGGTTATAAATTTCAATATGAAAAATAACCGGCGATACATTGTCCGGGATATCGCGAGTGAGACGGATGTGTCGAGGATCGGGCGTGACATCCTGTTTAAGTGGTATCAGAGCAAAGTTGAAGATTGGAGTTGTGAATGGGAATCGTTCCGTGTCGCGAATGCTAGAATTGTTTGTTGTGTGTGAATCGCCGGTGTGGGTTTGGAAGACAGTATCGGATTAAGAGGATGACCGATTTGCGCGCGATTTGAGTGGGTAATCTCACATCAAATGATCTAAGTTCGATGGATTAGTAGTGTTCCTTAGGAATTGAATGAAGGCTCGGGATACGCTTTAACCTGTTGAGATCTTGAGATTTAGTTTTAAGGTATAGAATTCGAGGCAGAAATGAAAATTTCGAGGTTGGTTTTTGGGACAACGTAAAGAGTGTGTGTTGTCATTTGGCAAGGGAGATAAAAGACTCATCGATAAGTGTCGAATTGTAGAAGGAAGCATGGATGAATCCGGTGAGATGTGACTAGAACTTTGTTGTGATGATGTGGCCATGTGAAAGTGGAAGTCTAAGGTGACATAGACATCGTTCGCGCCGAGGGAAGGAATGGGAGTAGAATGGACCTTGCACCGATTAGAGAAAGAATGTGTTGGAAGTGATTTTATCAAAGCAGCGCAGTAGAGCTTTGTGCTGAATTGGTAGATATTAAATTGTTGATGTAAAAGTGAAAGAGAGGGAAATCACTAGTAATAGTTATGCTTGATTAGTTGCTGAGGTGTGAATTTGATGCCACATGAATAGTGTGGGCTCAAGGAGCATCTAGTGATAATGAATCACGATCTTGGAGTAAGCCAGTTTAGTCCATTAACATGTGAAATTGTCGAGGTTATTGGGAGTTGAAAAGAATCTTCGATTTCATTAATCTCGTTGGCTGGAGGCAACTTGTTTGTTAGATGGAGGTTGCCAAGGTTGCTTGGAAATTGTCTTGGGTAGGACTGATTGAAGGACTAGAGATGGAGGACATCTCAGTGGTCAAAGAAGTTCTAGATATGTTGTCACAAGAACTATCAAACCATCATCAGAAAAAGAAATAGAAAGTGCAATCGAGCTAGCACTAGGATAGAGCTACTCTCGAAGGCTTCTTACCAGTTGTTATTGTTTGAATTGGTAGAATTGAAGATGCAGATGTGAAGATTGATGAATGAGGAATTCGTGCATATCATTGCATCACTTTGGGGAAACATCAGTTGTGTTTGTGAGAAGAAGAAAGATGGTTTGTTGCGAGTGTGCATCAACTGTCGTCAACTTAATTAGGTAAAGATCAAGGACCAGTGTTCTTTGCCAAAGATCGATGAATGGTGTGACTAGTTATAAAGAGTATCGATGTTTTAAAGGTCGACTTGAGATTATGAAGTCGTCAATTACGAGCTAGGAAGGAGGTTGTACGAAAGGCAGTTGTTCATACTTGATATGATCTTTAAGAGAGTATTGTAAGATCGTTTGGCCTGGTGAACACTCCAGCTACCGCCATGGATTTGACAAATCGAGTGTGCAAGGAATATCTAGGTCAGTTGTGATCGGGTCGTGTAATGATATTCCAGTGTATTTAAGGAATGCTAAAGAGCACAAGAGATGTCTGAGAATGGTGAAGGGATTTCCATGAACCTGGTCAAGACTGAATCAGTTATCAGTGGACCAAGACCGATAGCAGTATCAAAGATCAGAAGTTTTCTGGGTTTAGCAAGGTATTATAGAAGGTTTATGGAAGGGTTCTCAGTGTTAGCAACTCGACTCTTGAAAGAGGAAGAAAAATTCGTGTGGACAGATTAGTGCAAGTGTAAATTCCAAGAGCTAAAGGAAAAGCTGACTACCACACTTGTGCTGACGATTCTGTCTGGTCCCGGAGGATTCGAGATCTATAGTGATGTGTCATTTAGGAGATTGGATTGCGTGCTGATGCAACATGGCAGAGTTGTTGCATACGCTTCCCGGCAGTTGAGACCTCATGAATTGAATTATCCGACGCACGACTTAGAACTCGCAGCCATCATATATGCATTGAAGATTTTGGAGGCACTACTTGTGTGGGGAAAAGTTTCAGATCTTCACAGACCATCAGAATCTCAAGTATTTGTTCTCTCAAAAGGAGTTGAACATGAGACAGCGCCGATGGATGGAATTACTAAAGGATGACAACTGTGATATTCTATATCACTCGAGAAAGGCGAACAAGGTTGCCGATGCATTAAGTCAAAAGTCTTCAGTGGCATGAATCTTGGTTAAGGAGTGGAACTTAATCGAGAGAGCTCGAGATTCGGAATTCAAATTTGAGGTAGGCCACCTCTCAAGTCTTATGGCCATCCTCAGAATTGAATCGGATGTTCAAGTCAGAATCAAGCAACTTCAACCGACAAATCCAGATGTACAGAGAATTCTTCAAAATGATACTGATAAAAAAAAGGCTGATTTTCAAGTTTCGGATGATGGGATACTAAGGCTTCGTGGACATTTGGTTGTACCTGACGATGTAGAGCTTAGAAAAGAAATTTTATCAGAAGCACATCGTAGTAGCTTCAGTATTCATCCTGGAAGTACCAAGATGTATCAGAACCTGCGTCAACACTACTGGTGGTTAGGTATGAAGGCGGACATTACCAAGCATGTGGCCAAGTGTTTGATTTGTTAGCAGGTAAAAAGCTCAGCTTGCAAGCTGGGAGGATTCCTGCAACCTCTCGCGATCCCAGAGTGGAAATGGGAGCATATCACGATGGACTTCGTAACTGGACTACCAAGAAGTCAAAGGGAAAATGATTCGATTTGGGTAGTAGTTGACAGGCTGAGAAAGTCGGCTCACTTCATTGCAGTTCGAAAGGACTTGAGTCTGAATAGACACGCAGACCTGTATGTGCGTCAGGTGGTTCGTATGCATGGAGTGCCAGTTACGATAACATCCGATAGAGACCCGAGATTTACTGCTACTTTTTGGAAGAGCTTACAGAGTGCTTTGGGTACAAAGCTTCGGTACAGTACGGCATATCATCCTCAAACGGATGGCCAGTTGGAAAGGACGATTCAGACTCTTGAAGACATGCTGAGAGCATGTGTAATAGACTTTAAAGGAAGCTGGGAAGATCAACTTCATCTGGTGGAATTCGCCTACAACAACAGTTACCAGCAAAGTATCAAGATGGCTCCTTCTGAAGCATTATATAGCAGAGCGTGCATAACTCCAGTATGTTGGGATGAAGTCGGGGAAAGGGAAATCGCAAGCACAGAGTTGGTTCAACAGTCAGTAGATGCCGTGGCACTGATCAGAGACAGATTGAAGACCACGCAAAGCAGGCATAAGAGTTATGCAGATAAACGCCGAAGGTCTTTGGAATTCTAAGCTGGTGATCACGTTTTTTTGAAAGTGTCACCAATGAGGGGAACTTCGTGCTTTGGTAAGAAAGGCAAGTTGAGTCCGAGGTACGTAGGTCCATTTGAGATTCTTGAAAAAATCGGAAACCTAGCGTATTGTCTTGCGTTGCCGCCAAGATTGGTGCAAGTGCATGACGTCTTTCACGTGTCGATGTTAAGGAAGTATGAGCCTGACTCGACCTATGTGCTCAATTTCGAGGAATTGGACATGGATGACCGTGTGTCATATGTGGAAAGCCCGGTTTAGATTGTCAATTGTAAAGAGCAAGTTCTGTGTACAAAGACTATTCCGTTAGTCAAAGTGGTGTGCAGCAACACCACGGTAATGAAGGAGCGACTTGGGAGAGGCGAAGAATCGATGAGATAGTTGTACCCCGCCTTTTTGATCAAAGTGTGAAATGGCTTAAATTTCGAGGACGAAATTTTTATAAGGGAAGAGTTGTGACATCCCGAAATTCGACCTCGTTTCGATAAAGTGAAATGGGCATTTCGTCGACGTGTTTACGGTCCTTTTTCTCGAGGCTGATCACTCACGAGTTAACTAACCTATTGAGTGAAGCCGTTAAGGGACGTATCGCGAGTAAAATCCCTAAAAGCTACTCAATTTGTTGGATTGGACTAAAATCACGTCCGATCGATTGATTTTTAACCACGAAATTGAACTCGATTTCGGGAATCGAATTTTAAGTGTGTCATAATCCTTTTTTTTTTAGGACATTGTCTCATCGTCGTCAATTTATTGACGAGTCCGAAATTTCAAGAAAGAAATTATCGGAGGAAAATCAAAGACCAAAAGAAAATAGAAAGGGAAAGAGAAAGAAAAGAAAAAAAAAAAAAAATAAGACCATGTGGTGTTATATTATTTTATTTCTTTCTCTCTCTCTCTCTCTCTCTTCTTTTCTCTCTCTCTTTTCTCTCTCCATCCCTCTTTTCTCTCGTGCGAATCCCCCTCCCCACCGCTAATGCCCCTTGCCAAGTTCAATTTTGCTTTCTCTTCTCTCTCCTCTTTGACTAGTCAAAACTTTTCTCTCTTATCTCTTCTTCTCTCTCCTCTCTCTTCTCCCTCATCCCACGTGACCTTCTTCTTCTTCTTCTTCTTCTTCGTTCTTCTTTGTGCGAACGAGACCAAAAACCAGCAAAGAAGAAAATCAGCTCACCGAAGCTCGTTGCCGTCGCACCGGAGCCGGACCACCACCCGCACAACGCTCGCCCGCGCACACCGCGTGCTCGGCCACCGCCCCTTCGCGCTCGCCGTCCTCGCCGTGCACCGTCCAGCCCCTATTCAACCTCTGCTCAGCCCTCGTTCCGCCCCATCCGGCCACCGCCGGCCGCCGTTTGACCTCGCCGGACCTCCACCGGCCTTCCCCCGCGCCTTGCCGCCCTTGCTGTGGTTGTAGGTTGCTGTTTTGTGTGTTTTTCCAGCCATTCCAGCCACCCCGCCGAGTGGGTATCCAGCTGGTTTGAGCTCGTTTTGGGCCGTTTCCGGGCCCCGAACCCGAGCCGTGCTTTGTGAAGAATCGTTCCTCGCGTCGCCGCAGTCGGATTGATCCGATTTGCGCGCGATTTGGTGGGTAATCTCACTAATCCTGGATTAGTTGACTAATTACGCTTTAAAGTTGGTTTAGTTTTAATTAATTATGTTTAGGTTGTTAGATTAGAATTAATTAGCAATTATTAGTCAATTGTGATGTGATTTAAATAAATTGATTGTGCAATTAGCAAGTAGACGTGGTCTACTATTTATTGGAAGCATCTCGGGAATTTTCCGACCCCTAATTGGACTTCAATTCGGCAATTCGGGCCTAAGTGAGATTTTGGGCATTTAAATATTAATTTTCGGAATTAAATTAAATAATTATTTATTTTCCGAAAATTCAAGGGAGATGGCCCGTGACCGGAAAATTATGCTGATGATCGTGGTGAAGTCTGTTTATTTAATCGGGCTTTATTTTGAGCTAAATTGAATTTTTAATATTAATTATTTAATTTTCGAAATTAATTAATTATTTATTTATTTCTTGAAAATTCAACTGGGATGGCTCGTGACCGGAAAATTATGTTGATGACCGTGGTGAAGTCCGTTTATTTAATTGGACCTTATTTTGAGCTAAACGGAATTTTTAATATTAAATAATAATTTTCGAAATTAATTAATTATTTATTTATTTTTCGGAAATTAAGTTTGAGATGGCCGACGACCGAAATCTCGTGCTGATCGTCGTGGCGCAGTCCGTTTATTTATTTGAGCTTTGAATTGTGCCAAATTGAATTGAATGTGGAATTTAGGATATATTCCTAAATCATTGTGGTTAATTATTTCATTGAGAAATTATTGAGTATCGAAAGTGGTCGAGTGGGACCGTAAAGCCATTGAATTTCGAAAGTGGTCGAGTGGGACCGTAAAGCCATTGAATATCGAAAGTGGTCGAGTGGGACCGTAAAGCCATTGAATTTCGAAAGTGGTCGAGTAAGACCGTAAAGCCATTGAATTTCGAAAGTGGTCGAGTGGGACCGTAAAGCCATTGAATATCGAAAGTGGTCGAGTGGGACCGTAAAGCCATTGAATATCGAAAGTGGTCGAGTGGGACCGTAAAGCCATTGAATATCGAAAGTGGTCGAGTGGGACCGTAAAGCCATTGAATTTCGAAAGTGGTCGAGTGGGACCGTAAAGCCATTGAATATCGAAATTGGTCGAGTGGGATCGTAAAGCCATTGAGTATTGAATGTTGTCGAGTGGGATTACGAATAGCAATAGCTTGAATGACAAGGGAAATGGTCGGGCGACATGTAATCGACTAGGTCGATTGATCATTGCTAAACGAAGTGGGTTCTTGAAAATATACCGAGAGAATTTTAATGCGCATTATCTTCCAATACAGTATTATTCTTTTTTGGCCTTTATACAGTGTTGGTCTTGTAATTTGGACAGAAGAATCAGGAGCCCGTCAAAACAGAAAAAAGGAAAGAAAGAATGTGAAAGGGCACCAATTTCATGACGCTATAGAGTATAATATAGGTGTTAGGAAGTTCAACCACTCAATAGGGCCTTTAATAGGAGAGATGTCCATTCTCATAGTACGCTTAATGGAATTCAAGAGAGAATGCAAAAATTTTTTTTTTTTTTTTTTTTTTTTGTGCATTTTAGTGCTTAATGGAATTTAAGAGAGGATTTTTTTTTTTTTTTTTTTTTTTACAACTATGGACTTGCTTTCTTCTTATCATAATCTATCGCTTATCTTATATAAAACAGGGACACGAAACGTAGATGTGTGGTTACCCAAATACACTTGGAATTATCATAGTTTACCAATAGAGCATGCCCTCCTGGTGCACGAAACATGACAATTTCATAAAGATTAGTTTCTTTGAAACAAATTGAACCAAACCAAACTATTGACACCCTTACTAAATAGTGTATGTCTATTTAGAAAAATTAAATTACATTTTTAATATCAAATGACAAAAGATATTTTCTAGTTTATTTTCTAGAATCAGCCAAACATCTGAAAATGTTGTGGAAGATGACTTACGAAAAAATATCTTCCAAAAATATCACATTTTTCATTGAATAAACAGAGCTACAAAATAGAAATGACAATCTAAACATACATTTCTAAAAGTTCTTAGTGTCTAGTAGACCAGTCAAATAGACGAGTCAAGTTGAAAGTAGTTGACCCAAATACATTAATTTAACTTGGCATGACCCATTTTTTACGTAATATAAATCTAGTGACTCATACCCTGCCCGTACCCAACTTGACTCATATTATTAAAAAACTTTCATATTTAACTGAATTTACAAAATTTTAAACTCAAATTGAGATTAGAGTGTGAAGTGAGCGGACGTGAGATTGAATGAGGGCAAGAAGGAATGAATAGAGTTATAGAAATGGGTTGGGTCTAAATAAGTTGTAAATTCATTTATGACCCATTTAACACTCACATTATGTTTAAACTCATTTACTTAATATAAACAATTCATTTATGACTCATTTAATACATGTATGTTTTAAAAAATTGGTTAATGACCCATTTTGATAGGTCTAACCTGTAGTGAGTTAGACGTTGATGAACCAACTTTAGAACCCGACACGATAGTCGAAAATGACATCTTGCCAATTCATGCGCTAGACCGGTCCAATTCGGTACAAATAATGGTCTAGTTTGCCAATCCAATAATTGAACCGTTGGCTGAACCGGTTTGTTCCAGGTTTTGACCAACCCAAGTGGCAATGAATGACCGGACCGAACTGAGGGCCGGTTCCCGGTTCAACCAGATGAACCGGCCGACGCGGTCGGGGCTTAAACACCTTGTTGATGGCTGATCGCCTGACTGCGGATTGGAACCTCGTAGCTTGGACTGGGCGACCCGCCATCTCCTCCTTTAAGGGTATGCTCTCGACATCCGCTTTCCTCAATTTCGACGAATAAAGCTCCCATTTTTCTCAGCTATCTACTGTGAAATTGACGAAACCTCTCCCTTTCCCTTTCGATTATGATTTTGCGGCACAAATAGGAATTGCTTTGCTCTCGACTTTTTGGGGGCGAGAAATCGTTGGAATTCGGGGTCTGAGTCGACGCCATATGTCAAGGTTCTAGTTTTTGGGGGCATTGATCAATGCCCATCTCCTAGAAGTTCAAGGTGGGTGGTCTGGTGGGTTGGATTTTCTTTTTCTATTCTTTTTTCCCCACTTACATGTCAAGCTTGGTGTGCTCTTTCGTGGGTTCATGTGAATTGGAGTTCAAATCTATTTGCAGTACCCCTTGTTTTGTAAATTTTAGAGGGCTATCTTCATGTAGGGGGCTTGGTTTAGCAGATTTGAGTAATGGTTTTGGTCACTTCTATCAGGGTTTAGATCAAGACAATGTCTATATCTTGTGCATGATGAGTGGGCTGCCTTCATCACCTCTTGAAATGCAGTATAAATTGAGGTAGGGGCTTTTTGTTGGATCGCCACCTCCAGTAGCTGACTCTGGAGAAAGCATCGCAAGCATAGGCAAATTAGTGGAAATGGCTCATGAAGATCAGAAATGCCATTCTCAGGACCAGGACAAATTGATAGAAGAACAAGATAAGGATTCGTCGTCTGCATCTCTGCCAATGATGACGGACCGCAGTGGGCAGGATAACACTGGAGAGAGGCCTATGCCAAACCAGACCGACATTGTTAAAGCTCTTGAAGTGGTTGAGAGAGACTCTGTTGCTATCGCCGAGAGTTTCACATCTCTATTTGCTTCACTTCGCTTGGCTCTATCTGAGGTTGGTTTGATCAAATTGTGGCCATGACTCATCCCTTTTGTCTAGCGTTCCCAGTTTGCCTAAGTTGGTTCAATGCCATATATTTGTAGAGGAGATTCATGCATCCTAAATATGACACTGAATGATTTGACATCCCTGTTGGCTTTTCATGGTTCAGTGTGAGTGCTGCAGCATTAATAAAATTATCAGATATGTCAGTCCTGTCATCTTCATGGAAAGTAAATCATAAGAAGAGATTTCGATAAAATTATAATTTGAAGATTGATGAAGCTAAAAGAAATAAGAGATTGAAGATTGATGATTTATGTAGGTTCTTTGGTAACTTTTTGACGGCAAACCATGAGAGGAACTTTGAGAATTCTTTGATGCTATGTAAAGGTTTACTTTTGTCACACGTTAGACTCGTCAAGATAAATTTTAGAGAGATTGAATTGTTAGCATTAATAAAGTGTCAATGAAGACACATTTCCCATGTGCTTTTGCATTTAATTCATGAGTTTCTTTGGTATGTTTTAGGAATTATTTGCAGTCCGGAGTTCATTACCTTGAAATATGGAAGATTTGTTAATTTTTATGAGGCTTCTCTGATGATACTCACATTGAAGGAAAAAATTATGAGCCAAATATAGCATATTACTGTGCTCTTGAGATGTCTTAAATGTGTGAAGTTTTAAGGTGCTTTCCTATTAAAATTTACATTTTGAGAAGTGTCTTAAATTTTTATTTAGGTGTGATACCTTTCAAAATCAGAATCTTGTGCTATTGGAATAGCTCCATATTCTGTTAAAAGAGAAATTACAACTATCACTCTTTGGTGGCTATTCCTGATATTACAAGCTCTGTGTTTATCTGGCTAGATATTGTAAAATTGCAGGTAACTTCTTGCTCAACAGATCATATGCAGTGCTTCAATGATGCTGCTGGACGCCTTCAAGAATCTGGTAAGTTCCTCAAAATAAAGTAAAAATCTGTTTCTTTTCCTGACAATGAATGACTGCTAATGGACTTGTAATCTGAAATTTGCCCCGTGAGATAAGTTCATTTGCTGAGCTAAACCCACCAACCTGTTCTGGTCAGCAAGCATGTTATGTGTATTTTCTCCCAACATCAACTGATGATGGTCATGTGCAGAACCTGCTCACTAGTATTGACATCTAAGGGTTGGATGCACGGCTGGCGGACTGTTGTCTTCATATATGTTGGAGATTGATGGATACATGTGTATGCATTCGCACATGCTTACAGTTTTTGCATGCTAGATAATTCAAGGCTGTTTGCTGGTTTTCTAAAATGCTATTTAAACACAAAATGTAATTTCGAATGATTTGAAAGTGTAACTAAAAGAAGATAATTGATGGGATTTTCACAACATTTGGCAATTCAGTGCATGCTGTTGATATGAAGCTCGTGAGATCTTTGTAATCTTCGTGCTGATTAAGTTGGGTTAGAGGCAGTAATTGGTTGAGGATAGTCTCATTAAAATTATTCCATGATATTTTATATGTTAATGGATGCTTCTTTATGTGTATTTTAATCTGAACCTTATTGTTCCTTCCCTTTTTTGTAGTGCTTGATGCAGCAACAAAAGGAAATCGGTACATAAATTCCTGTCTAAGGTAGTCAGGCTTTGATGCCTAACTTTGCCTTTTGGAACTTCATGTTGTGTTTGTCTACACTTATGAAAACTGCTAATCTGAATATCATTCCTTATCTTTCATGTTACATGCAAGAATGCTGTTCTTCTATGTTTTACATGTGATGTGCTTAACTTGACTCAAGAAATTTTTTTCTGTGGAAACTAATGGTGAGGTTTTTGCATTTTCTTTTCACATAAAAATTCTTATTGTCAATGAGAGAATGCGAGTGATTTCCTGGTGTGACTGGAACATTAGATTATTAGCTTCTTGAATCAAGAGCAAAGGATGTGCATTACTTCAGCTGAAGAACCCGTTGCTAACACCATTCCAGCTTTTAGACTGTTCATTATATACTAAGTTGGTGGATATTCCCTTCTTTCCTCATTTGATGGAAACTCAAACGCTCGTATATGCACCTTAAGAAATCCTTTGAATGATCAGTCATGACAAACATTACATCTTGTTGAACCTCTGTTGCTATTTGGAATTTAGTCACATTTTGCTCTTTAGTAATCGGTGTTTGCTAGTGTCAGTAAGTTTTTTGGCTTTGATTCTTGTTATTGCAGATTAAATGAAGAAATGAAGGGCATGGAAAGTCTAGCGACACAATTGTATCCTTGACTAGGTGGTAAAAGTCTTTATCGTTGTTGCAGTGTTTGTCCTGAACACATTTTTGTCCTGTGAACTTAGAAATTTATCGAAAAGCATCATTTTACTTCTTACAAACGAGCGACGCCCATTCTTTGGAAAGTAAAAGGTACACAGTTTCTTTTTGTTTTTTTCCCAGTTGAATTAAAGGTTTGTGCTATCATTTGTGTTTTCCTTGACATTGCTTCAGAAAAATTCTGAGGAGGAATGTTGATGCTTTAGATTCTGCTGTCAACAAGCTTGTCCGGCTTCCATGATATCGGATAAGCTGTCGATGCACTTCTGTTTCCCTACTTAAAGATCTCTTCTTATGAGAGTCCTAGTCTTGCCAACATGATACTTGAAGTGCTGGAGAGAGAGGAAAGATGATCACCTCACTTGTAAGATTCATTTTAGCCATTGTTTTGCATCTCTTGCCGTTAGTTGTATATTATCCTCCTGACTTTGGATTGGTCTACCTTCTTCTCTCTCGTATTCATTTTCCCCCTTTGTATTTGATCGTCTCAGCTTGCTGCGATTTTTTGCAATCACAGCTGAGTAGGCAGAATGGCTTGTAATGTGAGACTACTTGTGACATGCCATGCTCATTTTAGGGAGAAATATTTAATTTTTGGGGCTCTGTTTACTTGAATAGCCGAATCTGAGCCCGACTTCTGACTTCCATTGTGCATTTTCGAAACCGGCGGGGGCATTGAGGCAAGTCGCAGATTTATTTTGGGAATTGGTGCGGTGGGGATTGAGTCGATGCGCGGGGGCATCGGGGCCTATTTGTCTTGCAAATACATGGATGACCTGAGCAATCTCAACCAACACAACTCAATTGCATCGTTCGAGTCTGTCTCGCAAGCACGCCCGGGAGCATGCCACACTATATTCGTCCTTTCAAATCAAATATCGTGCACCTCCATGGCGACCGACTCGAGTGAAGAAGAATATTTGTACTACTAGAATTTTACATCTAAAATTAATTTTGTAAAATTAATGACGGATTAAAGGAGGGTAATTGGTGGCATAAGCAAAAAGGGAGCTGACGAGAGGTCAAACCACTGCATCATCCAACAAAACAAATTCTGGTTTATTACATCGCCATCGATGCCCAGGCGGACCGTACAAAGAAAAACAAGTCCTGAGACCTATGCTTTTCTACCACCGAAAACCAGACCGGAACCAGCCGCCCTAGAACCGCCCGATCTGATCCTGGCTCTAAATTTTGGAGGTCGGTTTCCTGGTTTCAGGTTGGGAACCTATAGCCTCGACCGTAAACAGCACAACTCCTAGCAATGATTTCTGAATAGATTAAGAAAGATTTATTCTGTGGAGAGGAGGTTGTGGACGAAATCCTTGACCTTGAGGATCAACTGGGTGGACTGGGCCACCTCCGGGAATATGTAGAAGGCGTGGAACATGGTCGGGAACTCCACCAGCTCCGCCGCCTTGCCGGACCTCCTCAGCCACTCGCAGTACCTCTTCTGCCAGTCCCTCAGCGGGTCGAACCCCCCGACGAACACCAACGTCGCCGGGAACCCCTCCAGCCCTGCCACGTCCGCCGCGTTCGGCCCGCTCACGTTCACCGCCCCGTGGTCCCGGTCCGCCCCCTCCGGCAAGAACGCCCTCCAGCACCAGTCCGTCCGGGGCACCGACACCAGCGGCGCTCCCGTCAGCCGGATCTCCGATTCCGTCCGCTCGGCGCCCCCGAAGAAGGGCTGGATCGCCACCAGCCCCACCACTCGGACCCTCGCGAGCTTCCGCTCCGGCAGGGAGGCCCTCACCGCCACGTGGTGCGCGATATTGGCCCCGGCGCTGTCCCCGGCGAGGAAGCACTTGGAGACGTCGGCGACGGGGGGCAGGGCGGAGGGGGTCTCGTCGAGGAAGCGGAGGACGTCGAAGCCGTCGTCGTACTGGGAGGGGAAGCGGTGCTCGGGGGAGAGGCGGTAGTCGACGGAGACGACGACGGCGGGGAGCTTGCTGGCGAAGCGGCGGCAGACGGCGTCGTAGGCCGAGGAGGCGGCGCTGAGGTAGCAGAAGCCGCCGCCGTGGAAGAAGACGAGGACGGGGAGGGAAGCAGCGGGCGAGGCCGGGTCGGAGGGGGTGAAGACGCGGAACCAGAGGGGGCGGGAGGGGTCGACGGCGACGTCGGAGGAGGAGACGCCGCGGACGGGGGCGGGGTTGGGAGGGGACTTGAAGTCGAGGAAGCCCATGAGGCGTCGGTTGACGGTGCCGTCGGAGCGGCCGCAGAAGTCGGTGACGCGGGTGAGGACGGCGATGGCGACGCGGGTCTTCCAGGGCATCTCCGGCGAGGATGGGGCCGGTTTCTTCGCCGAAGTCGCCATTGCCGAGATTCAGGGCACGATGATGGTGGGGCTCTCTCTCCTCGGTTTATGGCAGACGACGACGTGCGCGGGCGCAAGGGAAGCGTGGGCGTGGGGGTGGGGGTTGGGTACGTTGGCCATCCTGCCACGTGTAACGCGGTTTAATGGGTCCAAGTCTGCAGGTGGGCGTCCCGTTGCGGTTGCGGATTGGTTGGTTTAGGAGGGCGGAACAGGTGATAGTGGGGCCCATCAATAATCAAAGAGGGAACACTTGTCTCTTCTGCTTGTCTGAACCCATGCATTGTCATGATGTCAAGCTCGTTCGTTGACTGGTCGGCCCACGTCACTTTACGGATCCCGAACCAATATTTATACTACTATTGATGATCGCCGACGGTTTAAAAAGAAAAGAAAAAGCAAATATATGCGACCCGACTCTTAAAATTCACCGACGTGCATTTACGAATGGTTACCGAGCAAACCCGCATCTCGACCGTCGTCGCCTCTCCACTCTTCCACCGTCCAGCAACGACGACGGTTTGCTTCTGCGGCTCCTGGCTCCACTTCCCGATGGTTACGACAGCCTATCCTTCATATTCAATGGCCTCCATCATCTACGGCTCTATTGCAACATGATCTCCGGAGGACATTGGCCCGTTTGGTTCCAACTTTTGGGAAATGTCTTTACAAAAATACAAATACCTTTGGTGAATGGAGTTTTCTGAAATACAAATAGCATTTGGTAAATTGTAATTCTATCGTGTATTGAGAAATAACTTTGGCCAAAAATCTTTTGTTTGGTAAAATTTACATTTATAAATAACTTTTATTAAATTAAAATAAACATTTATAATTTTTTTTTGAAGTCTGGCCATCGACTGGCCAGATTTGGCTGCTGAACCACCGGATCTGGCCGTCAAATGTTGTCGCTTGAGATCGCTCGACCCAAGGCTATCGTCACGTGACCCCAGGCGACGGCCGCTGGGTCGAGCGACCCCAGGTGACAACCGCTTGGGTTGGGTGACCCTAGGCGATGGTTGCCTTGGGTCGTGCAACCTTAGGTGGCCGTCACCTAGGGTAGACCTCAGCAACTATTGCTTGAGGTCGCACGACCTCAGGTGGCCGCCTGGTTCGCGCGATTTAGGCCATTAGTCGCTTGGGTCACGCATCCTAGGCATCACCGAAGGTCTAGCGACCCTCAAGCGGTGGTTGCCGGCACGCGTGACCCCTTGGCCAGCGGTCGTCGGCCTCTGATCGGCTTTTCCATGCGATGGTTTTGGAGAAGATAAACAGTAATCGACTTGCATTCCGAAAATGCAAGTTCCCAAAGTACCTCTACACCCCTACTTTGGACTAAGGGCCTTTAGAGTCATTTGAAGATACAATTGTATTTTTCCCAAGTTGAGCAAAAACATGAACCAAACACGTTTGTATTTGGCCAATATTTGGCCAATGGACTTTAGAGTCCTAAAACCTATTAAAAATGCTGAACCAAATGGGGCCATTATCACCTTACCTAAGCGAATTGCACCCGAGATCATCAAACCAATTTCTTAGGCCCTATTGTTGATCAAATCGAGCTTTATTCATCGATCCTTGTGTCTTGGAACTCAATAATTTCTCTTTGTTCTAGTCGCCGGTGGCTGTTTAGTCATCTTGTCGAACTCTCTATCATTGCCGACTAAGAGCTCCCAACAACTAGCAAATTTTTACTTTCGCCTGTGTCTTCCTTGGCCTCTCCTAATCCTAGTCGACGGATGGGAACTCAAAAATCATAGAGAATTCATGAGTCGAGCACCAACGATTTGCTCGTGCAAAATTGTTCCTTCTCGAGAACATATGCACCTTGAGAATTCAACTTGACTATAGCTTCTTCACCCTTTGGCCTTTTTCTTGGTATATTAGCAAAGATAAGTTGTGGAGGAATGCTTGGTGGGGGACCTCGAGGCTCATAACTTTTTTTTTTCTAAGAAAAAAACATAGGTTCGATGGAGAGAGATCACTTTCTATCTTTTGCTGGAAAGGCAGGGAGAATTTGATGACATTGTTGGTGCATTAAATTGATCTAGAAACGACTCCATATTGAGAAAGGTATGTGGGAGGCCATCTACATTTACTTTTTAGAGGTGAGTCGCAGGTGGACCGGGGTTGGATCTAATGGAATTTTGCGACATGCATAATTGGGTTTGATTGGACTTGAGATCAGGACTTGCCATGACATTTACATTTAAAGGGTCCACGTAAAATGTCAGAATTGAGCTTGTCTAGTCAAGCCTGGTTGGAGCTTTAATGAAAAACCATTTTTGAAATTTGCCCAAATCTTATCCACTCGAATTCTCTCGCCTATGTTAGAGTTTCCTCTCGCGATATGCTCGAGCTCTTCCTCCTCTGTATTTTCTTCTTTCCTTTTGTACTCAATCTGCACTTCTTGTTCGGGTTGATTCCTTCCTTCTAATCTCCATCGCTCTCCAGCTGTCACCTCCTTTTCCTTCCAGTAATCTTTCCTATCCCTTGGCTTGGCTTGCATGTGAAGTTTTTTGGGTCAAGTGAATCATCGAGGCCTATTTTCTCCCTGTCCCGAGTTTTTCCCATCTCCTTATGGCTTTAGTTCATCTTGCTTGGGTTGAATTTGACTGTATAGCGATGTGGGTCTTTGATCATGGACATGCAACACTTGGGTTTTAATTCTGCAAAGGGTTTTGAGCATTTGTAAGTTCAAGGCAACAGAAGAGATCGACAGCTCCTCCCGCATTGCTGTGCTGTGTTAAAGACTGGGACGAGTATGCTCAGAACAAGAATTGAAAGTTTGGGATGATGTACCTTCCACGGACAAGCTGAAAGAGTGTCGCCTCATCCTAGTAGGTAATATTTTTACCAATCCTGCCGTCAATCTTCCTGCTTTCCAAATTGCTATGAAGAAAGCATGGCGTTTAGACCAGGTTGATATTTCCCTTTGTGATGGTGGCTTGTATATAGTCAAATTTCGGTCAGAAATCGAAAAACAAAGAGTACTTGTTGGGAGTTCGTGGCTGTTCTCAGGACATTTGGTTCATTTCCAACCATGGCAACCTAATACGCCATTACACTGCTATGATTTCTCCCATTGTGCATTTTGGATGCATGTCATTGGATTACCTTTGGAGTGGAACACTGAACACCTCTTGCGTAAAGTAGTTAAGTAGGTAGGTTGTGTAACTAAAGTGAAACCAGATACTTCTGGGAGGGTCCCGATAGAACTTGATTTGAAAGAACCTTTAAAGACGAGGAAGCTAATTCGTATCGAAGGGAAGACATTCTGGTTAGATTTTCGCTATGAATGTGACAATCTAATTTTCCACTTCTGTTTTCAATTAAATAAATCGGGCTTTTCGTCGACGTGCTTATAGCACTATTCTCTGAGCTGATCACTCATGAGATAACTTGACTAATCGGGAAAGTTATTAAAGGATTTTGATGCAACAGACTTGAGAATTCGACCAGGAATCGACTGCTCGATCGTGTTAGTCTACAAGGATTAGTTTGGCATAGTAGAAAATCTATCAGAAATTGGAAATATGTCGATTCAATAGAGATAAAATTAGGCTTGGGTGATTCCAACTAATTACAAACTTCTCGTCGATAGGCACTAAACCGAATTTTCTGTTGTTTTGGTACCCTGTGCTCGTAATTGAAATCTCCAGATTTTTCACGACAATCGAGAGTCGTCAATGCGTCGAAGATGTACATTGTGGCTTGGGAATAATTGACCACGGGTCAGTTGCACCGAAAATTCCTAAAAAAAAACTAACCGATAATTTAGGTTGCGCTAAAATCACATTTGACTGAAATTAACCGAGGAAATGATGTCGATTACAGAAATTAAGAATTGTCACGTGTCACAATTCATCCCAAGGACATTGTTGCATCTTCTCAAAATTTATTGATGATGGGAATTGTTCAAGAAATGTGCAAGATAAGTAAATTAAAAGAGCAAGGGAATTGCCACATTTTAAGTAGGATTTTAAGGTCTCTAATGTGAAGCAATTTAAGAGGTATTATAAGTTGTTACTAAGTGACTTGACCCTATTGAATTAGATGTTAGATTGGTAATTAAAGAAAGAAGAGAAGTCTCATCAAAAGGAAATTCGTAGGAATCCCTCTCTCCTACAATTTCACCTCAATTTCCTTGGTATTTAATGGAGATGGATTTGGAAAAGAGAGTGGGACCTAAGGTAGTAATGGAGAGCCAATTTTCCATGGAATTTGGGCCAAAAGCATAAGGTAAATGCTGAGTAACTTCTAGGCATTTACTCCCCACCTTCCTCCTCTCTCCTCCCATTTAGAAGAGACAACGTTGGAAAGTGCAGCAGCAAATGGGCTGCTTTCCTTTTTACTTTTTCCTTTTTCTTTCCTTTCTTTTCTCTCAGCCGAAGGGTCTTAGTCTTCTACTTTACCCTCTTTTCTTTTTCTTCCGCACTTATTTCTTCTCCCCTGTAAGTTTGTCTGCTGCATTGTCTCTCTCTTTCCCTTATCCAGCCTTACAACAATTTCCTTTCCCTTTCACAGCCATAAAAAGTCTTTTTTTTTTCTTCTTATTTAAGTTAGTTTATTCGGCCATTCTTGCTCCCCCTTGGACGACAAAGCAGCGACCGAACAGTAAGGTCTCGAGCGTTCCTCCCTCCTCAAGAAAATCGGGACATTGTGTGCTGCTGTGGTGGTCGCTCAACGACACCTCCAGCCGTTGTGCCGGGTCCAAATCATTGTCAAAAACCTCCAGGGCTGTCCTTGTGTTGCCGTCCGGCCACAAGTGAGGATCGCCATTAGTTTCGGTGGTGAGTTGTCTTCTAAATCTGGACTAGGGGTTGAGTACCTCTATTAGGAATTCATACAAGTTAGAAAGATGTAGATGACGTTATATGTGGATGGATGTTGGTGAGGGATGTTATGATGGCCATAGAAAAGCTTAGATAGTGTTTAGAAAGTGAGACAAACGTTGTGGAGGAAGATTCGGACTAGAACAGTAATTGATTTATGAAACAATTTCCAAGACGTGTGTGTTTTGCTAATTTCGTAGACAACTGTGTGTTGCGATTTTGAGGAAATTTTATTCTGAAGAAATGTTTTAGACATCCTAAATAATAACATATATTTTTCTCAGAATTTTTAAAATTTAAAAAGATGACGATTTTCATGACGTCATCCTTGAAGTAGTAATTCGGATAGTTCTGTAAATCGTGACCTGTTATGATTCCGAGGGCTATTAATGACCTTTAGAGGTCGAATTTCCAATCAGTTTCTTAATGAAAGTTGTTCATTATAACTTTTAGTTTAACATAATTGAATTTCAAATCAAATGGACTAAGATTTTGACCCAAAAACGAACTAATTTCGATGAGTTAGGCTCTCTGGAATGGGACCCGATTTTTGAGCTGGATAGAAAGAATTTCTGGGCCGAATCCAAAGGGATCTGGATCTCGGTGTCTTCAGGAAAAATGTTTTTTTTTTTTTTTTTTTTGTGTTTTCAAGCACGTGTCCAAATTTGAGAATTTTTCGAGCTCATACGAATGGGTTTCTGACTTCGAATTTGGGAGAGCATAATTGGACTGTTTTCTGTGAATTTGGGTTAGTAAGAGTGTATGTTTGTTTCGAAGTATTCTTGCTATGAAATTGCTTAATTGAGCTGTGGAATGCTGTATATGCTGATTATTGAAGTGTGACATTGATCATATGCATTCATGGCATGAGATTCCGCCACGAGCCTTTGGGGCCGGGCGATGCTCCTTTGGGAATGCCCCACGTCAACGAATGCCGGTCGTAGTGGAGGCTGGACCGATGCTCCTATATGGAATGCTGTCTAGATGTAGACGATGCTGCGCTCGACGGTGCGAGGCGATGCCCGGTTATGCCGGAAGACTGTTATCTGAGCATTGAAATCATTTGTGACACATGAAGTGCTCGGTTATGCATTGAAATCGGACAAGACTGGTTATGTTATCGAGCATTGAAATCATTTGTGACACATGAAGATGCCCGATTATGCCGGAAAACTGTTATCTGAGCATTAAAATCATTTGTGACGCATGAATGAGTGAAAGTGAGGGACATAATTAAAAGACGGAACTATGTGGTGCGGTATGTGACGTGCCATAACGATTTAGTCTGGTAATTTGGGGCTCAGGTAAACATGTGTCATTTATGCCCTTACATATGTATGTGTTAAAAGTATTCTGATGACATATGATCTCGATATCTTATGCATGATTTAATTGATACTAATATGCCGAAAAGTACTGGTATTAAGAAAGTGTGAGAAAGGATTAGATTGCATGTTGAGTATACCCTTCTCCTAATCTGGATTTAGGGGATTTACTCATTGAGATGTGATCTCACCCTTTAGTGGGCTAACATTTTTCAGGTCCCTAAATGGAGGAAGGCTAGGTTATGTATAGTCAGTCGCAGTAAAGGAGGAATATGACTCTCATTATCTCCTTCCAAGTGATGACAGGTTTTCCATCAAGATTGGATGTAGGGTGACGGCTCACCCCCGAGAGGTCGAGAAGTATGATAGTAGTAAACCCCGGTCTTGTTGGTAGAAGCTTAGTTAGTGGGTAACCGAACAGCTTCACTTTTTGTATTAGACATTGGGGTATTAAACTGGTCTATAAATAATGTGATGTTGTAGGTGTGGCTTGTGAAAAATAATATCCTACTTTTCTATCCCACTGTTTTGTTGTATGGAGATTGTTTTACGTTTCCGCATGTGCAAAAATAATGAGTGGGTCAGCAATAGTTCCTGGGATGTTGCAAATTTTAAATCGACCATTGAGGGATGTGCATGTGCCCGAGGTTCGGGTCATGACATCCCCGTTTAAATGATATTAGAGCAAGGTTAGTGTTTGGAGTGATAAGATGCGATGGGTTTTGGGATAGTTAGTAGGAAAGGCTTTTTCCTTATGCAAACGCCTATGATTGGCTAGCTGATTGGTAGTTGTTTGTGTGGGTCATTCAATTTTCCCTAATTCGATGTGGAATTAGGAGGCAGGTTCTGTAGAGATCTTGTAAGATGAGTGATCCGGATCAGAGGACTCCTAAGAGGAGGTCTGTCATGTCTGTCACTCGGGATAGAACGTCGACTAAGGTCGGTACCCGAGGAAGAGCGCAGGCTTAGGCCAGCGCGAGTGAGAGAGTATTGCCTCAGGCTAGTACTGGTGTAGCAGTACTTGACGATCCTAGATTAGATAGGATCATGCAAGCACTTGAGACTTTGGGAATTTTGATGGGACAGTAAGCTTAGAATCAAGCTGCCACTGCCGCTACTACAACCGCACCTGCTAAAGTCCAACCTGTGATTGTGATCGGTAGTAGACTGATGCACAAGCTGGTAGAATAGTTCCTAAGACTTAAGTCACTGAGGTTTAGTGATGTAAGCAACCCTGAGATTGCGACCCTTTGGTTAAGGGATGTTGAGAAGACCTTCATTGTGTTGAGGTGTTCAGAGGAAGATTGAGTACTTCTGGCGGCTTATCAGCTTCAAGGTAACGCCAGTATGTGGTGGGAAGTCACTCAAGGAAGAGTGTTCCCGGAAGGCATAGCTCAGACTTGGGGTGCCTTTTGTGAGGCTTTCAATGGAAAGTCATTCTTAGACAGTATGGAGAGTTCAAGATGACAGAGTTCCAACGGCTTCACCAGAATGAGATGTCCATAGATCAGTACAAGACAAAATTTGTAGAGTTGTCTAAGTATGCACCGAGACTAATTGATAACCCAGTAGGTGGGACAAAGAGGTTTTTTAGATGATTTAAAAACTGAATATTGAAAGTCAGTTGATGCCTCTGAACCTGAAGGAAAAGCAAGCTTAGGATAGTGCACTACTAGGATGGGTGACCTCCTGGGATAGTGCCTAACCATGCGCCAAAGGGTAAAACCGTGAGGCTCGGTATGGGACGGGCCAAAGCGGATAATGCCTCTGTGAGTTAGTCCCTATAGAAACGGGACCCCTTCGATAGATGTGTAGCTCGGGGATGAACCAGACAAAGGCTGGTAGGCCTGTAACGAATCGGTCCGACGAGGGCGGGGAGTGATCGCCGAGGCTAAAGAGCCTGGACAAGGAGCAGCTCCTGGCAGGCTTCTAGGATGGCGAAGGGGGCAAGAATGAACCAGACTATGCACTGAACAGGAGGGGCATTGTTTCTGGGATAATTTATCAGAGTGGCACAACGAAAGTATCGTTAAGCTTGTAGAACTTCGGTTTAGTGGAATGAGGTTGGAGGAAGGAGGAGCATCTCACTATAATGGATTGTTATTGTAAAGCAATTCAGTTTAACCTAGTGGCGAGAGGTAGTTTTGAATTCCTTGAAAATCAAGGAGGACTCTTGATTACTTTGATTTCATTTGTTGAGGCAACTTGGTGACTAGATGGGAGTTGCCAAGGTTAGTTGGAAATCGTGGTTGACACGACAGTTGAAGAGTTGAAGATCAAAGATATTGTTGTGGACCCAAGCAAGATGGAAGAAGTAAGTAATTGGCTGAGACTGACTACAGTGATAGAGATTAGAAGTTTTCTTGGTTTAGCTGGGTATTACAGACAGTTTGTAGAAGGGTTTTCTATGTTAGCGTCACCATTGACTTGACTTCCAAAGAAGGAATAAAATTTTGTATGGACAAGTGAATGCAAGTATAGTTTTCAAAAGCTTAAGGAAAAGCTGACTATTGTACCTGTGCTGACCATACTATATAATCCTAGAGAATACGAGATCTACAGTGATATGTCATTTAGAGGACTGAGTTGCGTGTTAATGCAGCATGATAAAGTTGTTGCCTACGCATCCCGTCAGTTGAAACCTTACGAATTAAACTATTCGACGCACGACTTAGAACTCGCAGCAATCACTTTGCTATGAAGATTTGGAGACATTATTTGTATGGAGAAAGATTTAGATTTTCACAGACCATTAGAGTCTCAAGTATTTATTTTCTCAGAAGAAATTGAATATGAGACGTCGCTTGATGGAATTTCTGAAAGACTATGATTGTGATATTTTGTATCACCCAGGAAAAATGAATAAAGTCGACGATACGCTGAGTCGGAAGTCTTCAATTGCCCAAATGGTACTCAAAAATGGACTTTGATCGAGAAGGTTAGAGATTCGGATTACAAGTTTGAGGTAGGCCACCTTTCAAATCTTATGGCCACCCTCAGAATTGAACCAAAATTACAAATGAGGATTAAGATACTTCAGTGAACCGACCCAAAGATCCAGAAAATTGTATAGGAAGAGGTAGAAAAGAGAAATCAGATTTTCACATTTTAAAAGACGGAACGTTGAGATTCAAAGGACGATTGTGTGTACCTCATGATGCAGAACTTAAGGAAGAGATCTTATCAGAAGCACATCGTAGCAGTTACAACATACATTCTGTTAGTAAGAAGATGTATTAGAATTTGTGTCAACGCTATTGGTGGTCCGTATGAAAGCAAACATAGCCAAGCATGTCACCAACTGTTTGATGTGTCAGCAAGTAAAGGCTCAGCACTATAAACCGAGAGGATTTTTACAACCTCTCGAAATTCTTGAGTGGAAATGTGAGCATATTACAATGGATTTTGTGACAGGCTTACCGAGAAGTCAGAGGGGTAACGATTCTATTTGGGTAGTGATCGACAGACTGACGAAGACAGCTCACTTCATCGCAGTACGAAAAGACTTGGACTTGGATAGGCATGCAGAGATGTATGTACGTCAAATTGTTCGTCTGCATGTAGTGTCAGTGATGATTACATTAAACCGAGACTCGAGGTTTACAGCTGCTTTTGGAAAAATTTGCGGAATACCTTAGGAACGAAGCTGCAGTACATTACGGCCTATCATCCTCAGATAGATGACTAGTCTGAGAGGACGATTCAAACCCTCGAAGACATGCTGTGGGCTTGCGTGTTAGATCTCAAAGGAAGTTGGGAGGAACAACTTCATCTCATCGAGTTTTCTTACAACAACAGCTACCAGTAGAGCATTCAGATGGCTCATTTTGAAGCGTTGTATTGCAGAGTGTGTAGAACGCTGGTATGTTGGGATGAAGTCGGGGAACGAAAGGTCACGGGCCCAGAGTTAGTCTAGCAACTAATGGATGACGTCACAGTTATCGAAGCAAATTAAAGACTAGTCAAAACTGTCAGAAAAGCTACGCCGATAAGCGCCGGAGACCATTGGAATTTCAAGTTAGTGAATACGTGTTTTTGAAAGTGTCACAAATGAGGGGTACTTCACACTTCGGCAAGAAAGGGAAATTAAGTCTAAGGTACGTAGGTCCCTTTGAAATCTTGAAATTCGAGTCCTCTGAGGGATGAATGAATGTGAATTCCGTCAATGCATTGTTGGTTGATCTCACTCGGAATTAATCACTACTGAGATACTGACCATAAAAGGAAAAGCTAATGAGGACAAAACTCGTACGACTAAAGAACTTGACCTGGGAAAACGACTTGACCGTGAGACTTGCGTGAGGATGATCCTGTAGATAGGTAGGCCGATTTCAAGGACGACTAAAAGTCGATTCGCAGACAGAACATAATGGAACAACGGGTGATTCCGTTTACTGTTATTGAATCCACGAACCACCTAGGTCGACCCTTAGTAATCGTGTACTTTGAAATAAGAATCTATCCTCTGCAATTCCATGTAGTTAAGGACGTCCATGAGTCGAGATGTCTTGAACGTGGTTTGACACGAGTCGGTCACGCGTGAATCCTCAAAACCGCCTGTCAGTCTGAGTTGTACCCAAAATGGCATTAGGGCGAAATTCACATGGCATGAAAACTAAAGATTGGACTTTGAACTATCAAGAACGCCTAGGACAGAATAAGCTACTTCGAGAAGCGAAGAATCGATGAGACGGCAATACCCCCGCCATTTGGAAGGAGAATTTTAACGGTTTAAATTTCGAGGATGAAATTTTTATAAGAGGGGAAGAATTGTGACAGTCTGATTTTCCGCTTCTGTTTTCAATTAAATAAATCGGACTTTTCATCGACGTGCTTATAGCGCTATTCTCTGAGCTGATCACTCATGAGATAACTTGAGTAATCGGGAAAGTTATTAAAGGATTTTGATGCAACAGACTTGAGAATTCGACCAGGAATCGACTGCTCGACCGTGTTAATCTACAAGGATCATTTCCGCACAGTCGAAAATCTATCAGAAATCGGAAATAGGTCGATTCGATAGAGATAAAATTAGGCTTGGGTGATTCCAACTAATTACAAATTTCTCGTCGATCGGCACTAAACCGAATTTTCTGTTGTTTTGGTACCCTGTGCTCGTAATTGAAATCTCGAGATTTTTCACGACAATCGAGAGTCATCAATGCGTCGAAGATGTACATTGTGGCTCGGGAATAATCGACCACGGGTCAATTGCACCGAAAATTCCTAAAAAAAAAAAAAAAAAAATTAACCGATAATTTAGGTTATGCTAAAATCACATTTGACTGAAATTAACCGAGGAAATGATGTGGATTACAGAAATTAAGAATTGTCACGTGTCACAATTCATCCCAAGGACATTGTTGCATCTTCTCAAAATTTATTGATGATGGGAATTGTTCAAGAAATGTGCAAGATCAGCAAATTAAAAGAGCAAGGGAATTGCCACATTTTAAGTAGGATTTTAAGGCCTCTAATGTGAAGCAATTTAAGAGGTATTATAAGTTGTTACTAAGGGACTTGACCCTATTGAATTAGATGTTAGATTGGTAATTAAATAAAGAAGAGAAGTCTCCTCAAAAGGAAATTTGTAGGAATCCCTCTCTCCTACAATTTCACCTCAATTTCCTTGGTATTTAATGGAGATGGATTTGGAAAAGAGAGTGGGACCTAAGGTAGTAATGGAGAGCCAATTTTCCATGGAATTTTGGGCCAAAAGCAGAAGGTAAATGCTGAGTAACTTCCAGGCATTTACTCCCCACCTTCCTCCTCTCATTTAGAAGAGAAACGTTGGAAAGTGGGGCCAGGGCAAATGGGCTGCTTTCCATGGAAAATTTTACTTTTTCCTTTTTCTTTCTTGTTCTTTATTTTTCTTCCCCTTTCTTTTTCTCTCATGAAAGGTCTTAGTCTTCTGCTTTAAGTTTTCTGCTTTTCTTCCGGCACTTATTTCTTCTCCCATCTTTCCCTTTCTTCCTCTTTATTTTCCAGCCTTACAAAATTTCCTTTCCCTTTCAGCCATAAAAAGTTTTTTTTTTTCTTATTTAAGTTAGTTTAGTCGACCATTTTTGCTCCCCCTTGGACGACAAAGCAGCGACCGAACAGCAAGGTCTCGAGCGTTCCTCCCTCCTCAAGAAAATCGGGGACTTTGTGTGCTGCTGTGGTGGTCGCTCAACGACACCTCCAGCCATTGTGCTGGGTCCAAATCATCGTCAAAAACTTCCAGGGCTGTCCTTGTGTTGCCGTCCGGCCACAAGTGAAGATCGCCATTAGTTTCGGTGAGTTGTCTTCTAAATCTGGACTAGGGATTGAGTACCTCTATTAGGAATTAGTACAAGTTAAAAATATGTAGATGACGTTATATATGGATAGATGTTGGTTTGGGATGTTAGGATAGACATAGAAAAGCTTAGATAGGGTTTAGAGAGCAAAGACAAAGGTCGTGGAGGAAGATTCGGACTAGAACAGTAGCTGGTTTCTGAAACAGTTTCCAGGACGTGTGTATTTTGCTAATTTGTAGACAACTATGTGTTGCGATTTTAAAGGAATTTTATTCTGAAGAAATGTTTTAGACATCTTAAATAATAACATATATTTTTCTCTTAATTTTTAGAAATTTAAAAAGATGACGATTTTAATGACGTCATCCTTGAACAGTAATTCGGACAGTTTGTAACCGTGACCTGTTATGATTCCGAGGGCTATTACTGACCTTTAGAGGTCGAATTTCCAATCAGTTTCTTCATGAAAGTTGTTCGTTATAACTTCTAGTTTAACATAATTGAATTTTAAATCAAATGGACTAGATTTCGACCCAAAAACGAACTGATTTCAATGAGTTAGGCTCTCTGGAATGTGACCCGATTTTTGTGCTGGATAGAAATAATTTCTGGCCCAAATCCAGAGGGATTTGGATCTCGATGTCTTCAATTTTTTTTTTTTGTGTTTTCAAGCACGTGTCCAAATTTGAGAATTTTTGAGCTCATATGGAGTGGGTTTCTGACTTCGAATTTGGGAGAGCGTATTGGACTGTTTTCTGTGAATTTGGGTTAATAAGAGTGTATGTTTGTTTTGAAGATATTCTTGCTATGAAATTGCTTAATTGAGCTGTGAATGCTATGTGTAATTGATTATTGAGTGTGACATTGATCATATGCATTCATGGCATGAGATTCCGCCACGAGCCTTTGGGGCCGGGCGATGCTCTTCGGGAATGCCCCACGTCAACGGATGCCGGTCGTAGTGGAGGCTGGACCGATGCTCCTATATGGAATGCCATCTAGATGTAGACGATGCCGCGCTCGACGGTGCGAGGTGATGCCCTAGTTATGCCAGAAGACTGTTATATGAGGTCAACGGATGCCGATCAGTGGAGGCTGGACCAATGCTCCTATATGGAATGCCGTCTTGATGTAGAAGATACCACGCTCAACGGTACGAGGCGATGCTTGGTTATGCTAGAAGACTGTTATCTGAGCATTAAAATCATTTGTGACACGTGAAGTGCCTGGTTATGCTAGAAGACTGTTATTTGAGCATTGAAATCATTTGTGACATATGAAATGCCCGGTTATGCCTGGAAGACTGTTATTTGAGCATTGAAATCATTTGTGACACATGAAGTGCCCGGTTATGCCGGAAGACTATTATCTGAGCATTGAAATCATTTGTGACACATGAAATGCCCGGTTATGCCAGAAAGATTGTTATTTGAGCATTAAAATCATTTATGACGCATGAATGGGTGAAAGTGAGGGACCTAATTAAAGGACGGAACTGCGTTGTGCGGTATGGGACGTGCCATAACGGTTTAGTCTAGTAATTGGGGGCTCGGGTAAGCATGTGTCATTTATGTCCTTACATATGTATGTGTTAAAAGTATTCTAACGACATATGATCTCGATATCTTATGCATGATTTAATTGACACTAACATGCAGAAAATACCTGGTATTAAGAAAGTGTGAGAAAGGCGATTAGATTGCATGTTGAGTATACCCTTCTCCTAATATGGATTTAGGGGATTTACTTGCTAAGATGTGATCTCACCCTTTAGTGGGCTAACATTTTTCAGGTCCCTAAATGGAGGAAGGCCAGGTCGTGTACAGTTAGTCGCAGTAAAGGAGAAATAGGACTCTCGCTATCTCCTTCCAAGTGATGATGGGTTTTCCGTCAAGACTAGATGTAGGGTGACGGCTTACCCCAAAGAGATCGAGAAGTATGGTAGTAGTAAACCCCAGTCTTGTTGGTAGAAGCTTAGTTAGTGGGTAATCGAATAGCCTCACATTTTGTATTAGACATTGAGGTGTTAAACTGGTCTATAAGTAATGTGATGTTGTAGGTGTGGCTTGTGAAAAATAATATCCTACGTTTCTATCCCATTGTTTTGTTGTATGGAGATTGTTTTACGTTTCCGCATGTACAAAAATAATGAATGGGTCGGCAATAGTTCCTGGGATGTTGCAAATTTTAAATCGACCATTGAGGGATGTGCATGTGCCCAAGGTTCGGGTCATGACAATGAGCGATTCTCACATTTTTGCTATTCGTGTGGGAAGCTAGGACACTATTTGACAACTCGTAAAGAATATCCTTATGAGGAAAATCAACACGATGGTTTATCGAAAATGGCCTATGGTCACTGGTTGTGAGCGGAGGTTCGACAACATATCTTGTATTGGGACATGTTCTATAATCCACAAGAACCTATGGAGCAGATGGATGGAGCTGTATCTGAAACTCCCCCTGCCATGCAATTGCCAATCCTAGCCTTACCTCCCATTGTTCCTGATTCAGCAGCTCTAGCTACGACCCCTGTCATCCCCTCAAGATCCTCCTCTATGATGGAAATAGTCAAGCCAACTCCAAGGACTACTGACTTGGCACCTACAAGGGAAAAATTGAAGAGTGTTCAGACTCTTTCCTTGGAGATTCCTAAGCAAAATAAGCCAAAAATTCGAGAACAATCATTGCTATGGGATCAGGCAAGAAACAAAAGAGATATTCCCGTATGAGACTAGAGTTAGCTACTCATTAGATTTGGATGAGACTCAACTCATGGACACCCTGTTTATGCTGCAAATGTGACAGAACATTGTGCATTGGCAGCTAGCCCCAAACAGCCACTGCATCTCAAATGAAACTCCTCAGTTGGAATTGTTAAGGGTTGGGCAACCCCCTGATAGTTCAAGCCCTAAAGGCCGTTTTGGCCAAAGAAAAGCCCGAAATAGTTTTCTCAATGGAAACTAAGAACGCAGAGTCAGTTTTAAATAGATTACAGTGTCGGTTTCATTTTCCTCACTCCTTGATAAGGGACTTAGTGGGCCTAGCTAGTGGTCTTGCTGTGCTTTGGACTGAACTTTATGATTTAACAATCTTGAAGTCGGAGGAGAATTATTTTGATCTACTTTGCTATGATATATCTATAGCTACTTCTACGCACATCACTTGTTTGCATGCTCCTTCTACTTACCAGGCTAGACAAGAGCTTTGGGATAGCATTAGGGATATCAGTGCTGTAAATACCTTTCCTTGGTTGTGTGTGGGGGACTTTAATGAGATCCTCTACCCTTGGGAAAAAGTGGGCAAGAGACCAGCTATATACTCTCGCCTAGCATCCTTTCGAGCAGTGATTAGTGCTTGCTCTTTACTAGAATTGGAAAGCAAAGGGTGCGAATTTACCTGGTCTAATAATAGAACAGGGGATGACCTGGTAAAGGAGAGATTGGATCGAGTCTTTTGCTCTTTGGAATGGCGATTGTTGTATCCTACTGCAGAAGTGCTAGCCCTTTTTGCTTTAGGTTTAGATCACTGTCCTATTTTGCTAAACACATCTTCAAGGCCTTTCAAGTGAAAGAAGACTTTTACTTATGGAGCTTTCTAGAATCAAGATCAACAGTGCAAAAAGTAATTCAAAATTCGTGGAATATATCCAGTGCAGACAAAGCCACTCTTGTATCAAAATTGCAGGCAGTTTCTCACGAATTAGCAAGCTGGAGTAAATCAAAGTTCAGTAATGGCCATCTTCGTATACTTCATTTACAACACTAACTACAAACTATCATGAACAGAAAATACTATCAGAGTAATGATAAAGAGCTGGCCCATTCAATCTGAGAAGAAATTCAAAAAATCTGCCATCAAGAGGAGCAGTTTTGGGTTATGTTCTCGCATCAACTGGCTGAGGTGGGGGGATAAAAATTCCAAATTTTTCCATGCCAGTACTGTACAAAGAAGACAAAGAAACAGAATATCTATGTTAAAAGATGAACTCCAAAATTGGATAAGGGAGCCAGAACAACTAAAGGAGTTGACGTTGGGTTTCTTTTCCAATTTATATTAGTTAGTGGAATATCGTGACTTTGGCCCCTTTTTACAACAATGCCCGAAGTTGTAACTACAACCATAAATGATCATTTGCTGAGAACAGTAACGGAAGAGGAGGTATACTAGGCTACTTTCTAGCTGGGTGCTTCCAAGGCTCTAGGGCCATATGGTTTTAATGGCCTCTTCTTTCAGCATCACTGGGAAATATCAAAACAGATGTCATCGAAATAGTTCAAGACTTCTTCACTTCAGGTATAATGCCTCGTTGTCTGAACAGAATGATAATTGCATTGGTTCCTAAGGTTCATCATCCAAAAAGTATTGATCAGTACAGACTAATAAGTCTTTGTAATTTCGCTTATAAAATCATTTCCAAAGTTATGGCCAACAAACTTAAACCTTGGCTTCCTAACTTGATATCCAAAGAATAGGCAGCATTTGTTAGGGACAGGTAGATACAAGATAACATAATGGTGGTCCAAGAAGTGCTTCACCAGTTTAAAGTGCAAAAGAGCAAGAAAAAGTTCAATCTTCTTTTAAAAATGATATGCAAAAACATATGACAGAGTCGAATGGGATTTCCTCCAAGCCTACATGCTGCAGCTGGGTTTCAATGACAGATGGGTAAAGTTGGTAATGGTTTGCATTACAACGACCTCATTAAGTGTTCGTTTCAATGGGGAATAGCTTGCTTATTTCCAACCATCTTGAGGACTTAGACAAGGTGACCCCCTATCCCCATATATTTTTATTTTACTAGCAAATGTGCTCTCAATTCTCATTATTCAAGCTGTGGATATAGGTCATTTACAAGGAATTAAGTTCAATAAAGCTTGCCCCGCTTTGTCCCATCTATTCTTCGCTGATGACTCTATTTTCCTAAAAGCAACAGTCTTTGAATGCCAAAATCTTGCAAATATTCTAAACCAGTATTGTTTAGCTACGGGGCAACTTATAAAAATGAATAAGTCTGGTTTGTATTTAAGCAAAAACTGCCCGTTGTCTCTACAACAAAATTTAGCAAGTGAATTCAGAATACCTGTGATGAATTGTTATGGGAAATATTTGGGAATCCCCTCAAATTGGGGGCGATTGAAATGGGAGATGTTTTCTTGGATTTTGGCCAAAGTAAATGCCAAATTAGATGGTTGGAAGGAACGATTGTTATCGAAGAGTGGAAAGGAAATCCTTTTGAAATAAGTTATACAGGCATTACCTTAGTATGCCATGTCAATCTTCAAGCTCCCCCTATCATTATGCAGATTAATAGAGAAGAAGATATCTGTGTTTTGGTGGAGCAATAATAATGGCAATGCAGGCATCCATTGGCGAAATTGGACAGATTTAAAACTCTCAAAAGACTCTGGAGGAATGGGATTCAGAGACCTTGTCAGTTTCAACAAAGCAATGCTTGGTAAGCTAGCATGGCGTCTGTTTCAACAACCTAACGCTCTATGGAGTCAGCTTTTCAAGGGCTTGTATTTCAGGAATTCATCCTTTCAGTGTGCGCAAGCAGGAAATCGTCCTTCATGGGGTTGGCAGAGTATTTTAAATGGAAGAGAAGCCATTCTTCCAAGACTTCACTGGTTAGTTGGGGATGGCTCCTAGATTAATATAAGAGAAGACAATTGGCTACCTATGGGTAAATTAGGAGGAACAGTTGCTCATGGCGAACCGGTTTTAGTGGCTAATCTCATTGATCACTCTCATAATGCGTGGAATTCAACTCTTGTCTCCAATCTATTTGATTCTCAGGTCAATGAAGAGATTTTAAAAATTCCTATTAACCCTTTACTTCTTACTGACCAACTGGTATGGACTGCTAATTCTTCTGGTGTTTATTCAATGAAAAGTAGTTACCATCCTCTGTCTTCAAACCTAAATACCCAACTCAGTGTGGCTTCAACTTCTTATCAGAACCCCATTAAGTTATGGCGTAAGATTTGGCATATGAAAACCACTCCTAAAATTCAAGTGTTTATGTGGTTAGCTTGTCAGAATGCCCTTGCTACTAAAGTGAACCTTTTTCACAGACATATCTCACCCATTCCTGTCTGTAGCCTATGCACTCAAAACATGCCAAAGACTGTAGAACATCTATTTTTCTTTTGCACGTGGACTAGAGAGATATGGACTCATCCTCAGATCAGGGTTCAGATCTTACCTACCTTAGTGCATCGTTTTGATGCTTGGGTAGTAGCCAGAGCCACTAATTCGAAGGCCTTCCCTGAATTTGAGGTGCTCGCCAATTTGTTGTGGCAAATCTGGCGACAGCAAAACAACTTCATCTTCAGAAACTAGAGTCCAGACCCCATCCAAGCAGTGGAGGATGCCCTTACATGGAGCCGGATCTATATGGTTGTCGACCTAACTCCTCATTGCTCTCCAATCTTAGCCCTCAGCTAAGATCAATGATGGAAACCTCCTAAAAAAGGTAGTTTAAAATGCAATATCGATGGTGCTTTTTAGTCAGAGGGTTTGGAAGGATCAATGGCTTGTATTTGCAGAAATCACAAAGGAATTCTCACTGATGTTTTTGCCTGAAGCTTTTCAGCTCAATCGGCTTTCTAGGCGGAGATTTATGCTCTCATTTTGTCGATTCAACATTTGATCTAGTAGGGGCTTCACCAGGAACAACTAATAGTGGAATCGGACTGCCTACAGTTGGTTGAGATTGTCACGGATAAGAAGACGCCGCCATGGACGGAATGAAACCTTTTTGCTGAAGTTGAAGAGCTGCTATCCCGGTGCCCTAATCTCTCTCTCAAGCACTGTCGTAGACAAGCTAATGCAGCTGCAGATTGGGCCGCAAAAGCCCACCAAAATCAAGGCCCGGTCCGCAATTGGAACATTTACCCTCCTTTTATGTTGCAAGATATAGTGTATGGTGATGCTTTAGCATCTGGATGTTTATCTTCTCTAATATAATATTTCAGCAGTTTGAACCAAAAAAAAAAAAAAAAAAAAAAAAGAATTGAGTCCAATGAGCAAAAATCTCTGCCCAAGCTTGCTGAACGACGGTGGGCATATCTCTGGCAACATCACCGAGCAACCAAAAAAGGGCTGGAGTTTTGAAGTGAAGATAAGTATGAAATTTTTTCAGCAAAAAAAAAAAAAAAAAAAAGAGAACGAAAGACTAGAAAAAATGACATGAGTAAGGGAAGCTGTCTCATTCTAGGTTTGCTTGTATCTCTTAGAGAATCCTTGGTAAGGAGCTGTGAAAAGGGCCTGCCGACAATGACAAATTCACGATCGATTTTGTTTTCAAACTCAATCAAACAAGAAAGAGACTTTAAAGACAATGACATTAATTGTTCATTGAACAATTGTTTGGCTTTGTAGCACGATTGGTCCACCCCTTATTCTTTAGGCAAATAAATTCCTTTTTTTTTAATCTAAGGAAAAGTAGAACTTTATTCATTCAACTACAGTACCTATTGGATTTTCTATAATCTTGTTTTTTTTTATTCATTACTTCTCTTTCTCATAGATAATATAAAAATCAAGCCCATATCTATTGTTATAAACAAACAAACAAAAATCCAATTGATTAAGGACGCTCAAGATAAGGCTTCCATAATTAATGATTGAGACAATACTAATTACGTAGATTATAAACAGTAGCTTTGCCCAACCGTGCCTTGGGCAGCAAACTCAAATGAGCGCAAGTCCATTTCTAATTTTCTACGATCCACCGAAGAACGGTTCTTCCGGGAATTCGTCGGATCATTGTGGAATCGCAAATAGATCCGTCTCGAACATCAATCGAAAGCCTTTTTCCTACTTGGGGGGCGACGAATTAAAGCAACAGATTCATTAAAATTTGAATCAATTTCTGAAAATAACTCAAAATATCAATTTTCATTTCTACATTAATAGTTTCCTCTAAGTAAAGGAAGAGCCGGAAGTGATGTCAAAATATCAGCTTAAATGTATGTATTGCCAAGAGGAGTCTATCATATAATGGCACATTTATAACGTTTATATATATTCATTTTTCATTCCCTTGAACAAAAATAGAACATAAATCCCTTTGTATAGGTTTTTGTTTCTGAGAACAAATTTGAAACAGTAATAAGAAAAAAATTTGCATTTTTGTTCTCGGGAACGATTCAAGAAACAAACATTTCTCTTTTCTATTCTTTCTTGTTCTCTTCCTCCTCTTCTCCCCCTAATCGGTTGCCAGCCTTGGTGATGGTTGACCACTGGCTAGGTGAGGTTGCGTCGCCCAGCCATGGCGAGGCTCGTGGGGATCTTGTTGACAAGAAGAAGAAGAATAAAAAGAAAAAAGAAAAGAGAAAAATGCTTAAAATTATTAATAAATTAAAAGAAATTTCAAGTCACAAAAATATTTAGGGTTGTACTAAACATATTTCTGTTTTGGGAATAAATTTTTTTGTAGTTATCAAACAATTTCAAATGTTCAAAAACACATCCAAGGAACAAAAATAGAAAAAAAAAATTGTTTTTGAACAAAAATTATTCACAAAAACAGAAATGCCACCATATGCACTGTAAACAATCTGCGCAAAGTTGTTTTCGGCGACAATGTAATATTTTATAAGGTTCACGTTATTTTTGCCTCTTAAATTTGCTTCGTTTTCAAGTTGGTATAAGCAAGGAAGATTATAAATAGCCCATGCGATATTTTATAAGGCATAGATTCTTTTTGCCTCTAAATTTGCCTCATTTTTGGGTAGGTATAAGCAAGACAGATTGAAAATAGCATATGCGATATTTTATAAGGCTCACGTTATTTTCTTCTCTTAAATTTCCTTTGATTTTAGGTTGGTATAGGCAAGAAAGACCAGAAATAGACGATGTGATATTTTATAAGACTCACGTTATTTTCGCCTCTTAAATTTGCCTCATTTTTTAGGTGGGTATGAGCAAGAAAGAGGAAATAGCATATGCAATATTTTATAAGGCTCACGTTATTTTCACCTCTTAAATTTCCTTCGTTTTCAGGTGGGCATAAGGAAAAAAGATCGGAGATAGCCGATGCAATATATTAGAAGACTCACAGTTATTTTCGCCTCTTAAATTTGCCTCATTTGTAGGTGGGTATGAGCGAGAAAGACCGGAAATAGCGCAACAAGTCGTGCAAGGTTGAATGGATTTGATTGGCAATTTGGGACCTCTAGGCTAAAGCAACGATATTTGAAGAAAAAGCCTATATTTTGTGGCATTAATTAATTTGGAAACGACTCCAAATGGACTTGACCATTCGGGGTGCGTTTGGAAAGCGCTTTGCCAAGGGGCTCTAGGCAATCTTTTAGGCAAATACAAATATCACCTGTTATTTTTTTTTTTTGGGAAAATTCCAAATAAGGACCCGGAGTTGACCAAATTTCTCAAAGAAGGACAAAAAATGAACTTTGTGTCAAATAAAGACCTAAAGTTAACACATTGTCTCAAATAAGGACCCGGAGTAGTTGAATCAATTCCCAATAAGAATCTAAGCTTGCTGGTTAGCCAAATATTCGCCGGCTATCAAGCATGTGACATTTTCAACGACCGGAGTTTGGGCAATTTTGTCCAAAAAAAGAAGAAGGGAAAATTAACAAATCCTAAAACAAAAAGAAAAAAGAAAACCCTAGGTTTTCTACCGTCTCCCCATTCCTTATACCCATCCTCTACAAAGTCAAAAGACCGAAGTTCTCCCAATTTCTTGTACCCATCCTCCGCAAAATTGAAAACCCAAATTCTTTGCTGGTCAAGCAAGGCGAGGAGGGACGAGAATCGAGTTGCGATGATGACTAGGCAGTGATTTGGTCGAGGAGCAGTGGGGGAGAAGAAAGAAGAAAACGTAAACATCTAAATGGATAACCTAAATTTAATTAATTTAGAATTTTCCCTTTTTTTTTCCAATCACAAATTTCTGACAAAATTACCCCGATTTTAATCGCCAAACTAAAGTCCTCAATAGAGATTAACTTGATCACTTTGGGTCCTTATTTGATACAAAATTTACTATGGATCATTATTTGAAACAATGGGTCCACTTCGGATCCTTATTTGACACAAAGTTCACTTTAGGTCATTATTTAAGAAAATAAATTCACTTTGTGTCCTTATTTGGAATTTTCCCTTTTTTTTTAAGAGTTAAGGGAGATACAATTGCATTTTCTAAAGTTCTTTGGTGTAAGGCAAGTTTGGAATTGCTTTGAACTTTAAATATATTTGGCATGCAAAATTTTTTTTTCTTTTTCAGCCTATGTTGTTTTGCTAAATTTTTATAATTTCAGAATTGTCTCCACCTTACGCAAGTTATTGATGAGGATTCAGGCCACCGATAGATAGTTGGCAAGACTTTGGCGAGGCCAAATGTAGATGTTGGCAAGACTCACACGGTGTCACGCAATCTAGGCTGCATCACCTAGGTGAGCACAATTGAGACGGTTGTCTTGGGTCCGCTTGACCCAAGCGACGACCACATGGGTTTGTGCAACTCGGGCCGCATTGCCTGAGGTCGCCGGAGCTGAGATGAGGCCACTGGCGTTAGATATGGCTCATCCATAACTAGATTTGGCCTAATCGAAGTCTCGCCAACTATTGAGTCCTTTATTGGATTCGAATTTTTTTAAAGTAGAAGTGCTTTACAAAATATGAATTTTCCCAATGCCATTTAAATCAAAATTATATCTCAATGTTTTTTAACTTACAATTTATAAAATTTTACTTGCATTTCGCAAAATCATTTTGACCTAAGGATGTTTGTATTTTCTTTTGAAAATATTCTTCAAAAGTCAAATCAAAGGCATCCCATCTATCACATACCTTTCGTAGTCATAGGTGAATAATAGATTAACTTCAGCCTTCGATTGAATACGTTTTCAACTGCTGGCTTTTAATGTTACTTTTCATTTTCGAAAGCCACCAAAGATTGACTTGGAATTTCGACCGTGAAGAATTGAAGGAGGTTGGTGTTGGGTCATCTACAACACCTACGTGATCGGGTTCGGTTGGACCCGAGGTGGGGCCTTAGGCCTTAACACATTAAAACGACCCACCAAACGACAGGGTAACATCTCTTGGAACCAACCATCTCATCGGCCCATGACAATAAAGACAAGGAAAATTGCCGACAAAGTTCTTTACCTATTAAACTTTTGTTAATTCAATCATAAACCTTTTAACTTTACTCATTAAGTCATAAACCTTTTCATAATTTGTCAATTGAGCTTGTCCGATCAATTTTAATCGGACATCGTGAATATGGATGTCAACCATCTTATATATTACATGCACTATTGACGTAAATAATTATAATTTTATTGAATTTTTTATTAATCAATTAATATTTCTCTTCCTCCTTTTTCTTTTCTTCCTTTTTTTTTTTTTTGCTTTTTTGGTTCAAAGGGCCAATGGAGCCGCCAACGACCTTCGCCAACCACTGACTAAGGGCCAACAAGGGCATCACGAGCCCTTGCTAGCCACGACAAGGGCAAAATTTTTGCTCAACCCAATTGGCCAAAAAATGAAAGGGTGGAGCCCAAACTCCTTTTTCAATACTTTTTCAAGAAAAAAAGAAATTGTTAAGTTATTAATGTAAAAAAATAAAAAAAAATGACATGAGGTCCCTTTGTTCCGTGGAATATAAATGGTATTGAAATATTTTTCTAAAAATAATCATTTTTGTCACATATAAATGAATAAACAAAAAATATTTTCATTGTTTAAGAAAATGTAAATATAAACTAGTGTTGATAATTTAAATATTTTTTATCGACTAATCATTTCAGATCATATCAGTGATTATTTTTAGGAAATGTTATTCCCATTTATATCGATATGGGAGAGGGGCCCATTCAAATCATGAATTTTTCATGAAAGAAATGGAGTTGAAATTAAAAAGAAAAAGAAAAAGAAAAAAAAGTTGTCGTTACTTTGATTGAGCATCGTGACATTTGATCCGGTTCGGAATGCTTTCCCATGGGCCGAACATCAAAAGCGCATGGGCCATTTTCAGCCTCGAAAAGCCACTCTTTCTTTGGCACATTTGGGGCACTCCTTTCAAATTTCACGCCACCTGTTTTCCTCATAATCGATAAGAATTCAATATCTATAATATTTAGGAACGAAAAATGTATCATGTTTATTTTAGCAAAATTATAAAACTGCAGAAAATTTTGGGGTCGAGCCATCTGATGCTTCATCAGAGCGATGGCCTTTTCACTTACTACCATCAGATCACTTGAAATTTTGGCTTAGTAACTTAAATATAAAATCCGCTTGAAGGCTAAATGACCACTTTAAGTTGCTTTTCCATATTTTCCGGGTTGATTTTTCATTTGCACCCCTACCTCTGATATGTTTCTTAATTTAAGTCCTTAAACTTCTTGTAAATTAGCTTAAAGATATCATCAATTTACACATGTGTGTGTATATATATATTATACATATTTAATTGGGCTTGGCTCTTGTCCATCTCACCCCCACAAGATTTGGCCATGCCTAGTTGGCTGCCCGCCTTGTCAGTCAGGTTTATCGGTTAGGAATAAGCGGTTTTGAGGGTCAACATAAGAATATGAGCTAAATAGAAAAGGTTAAAGCATAGATAGGTACCCCATCTACCATCAATTGTCAACACTTTCGGCTGCAAAAATTAATGACTACTTGCAACCTTTTACAATGTTTGTTCATGTTAATGGCCATAGCTGGGATAGCTAGACTTGATATATGACCTATTGCAACCGAGTTGTAATAACTATTATCAAAATACTCTAGTCCTCTTTTCCTTTAAGCTTCTATTAATTATTTTAATGTGTATTACTTGTCAGAATCGCATTAGTTGAATCAAAAACTAAAAACAGCCATCGTGCATTTATCAAGTCACAATCTAATAATTCATACATTATAGACTTGTTATATTATTGCGATTAAATGGATTGTCAATCTCTTTACTAATGAACTAAGTGCATGAATATTGAGGGAAAAAAAGAAAAGAAATAGCCCTCGATGTTTAGTGTTTAAAGATTGAAAATTTTCTGTAACTAATAAGTCTTTATTTTTATTTTTTTGCCTCTTTAATTAGTGAAAATACTACTTGATGAGAATAGCATCGACCATGGGATCCGAGCCAGTTCTCGATTCCTAAAATTTGGCATTAGTGATAATTGATTTGGTTCTCTATTTGAAGTGTGGACCATATCATCCGAATCACCCTAATAATTTTTGTTTTTGGTATTGCCAAAAGGCCAAAGAACAGAGCAGAAACAACATTCATAGCCACACATGCACTCTGCAAGAGTGTTCTATCCTACGAGAGTTCAAAAACAACATTCTTTCCAATCCCTTATCTAGCTCTAGTGTTCAATTTTCTATTAGGAAATAGGGGAAAAAAAAGAAGAAGTTGCACTGATTCCTAAATACAGCTATGAATTAGGTTATGTTTCAAGGTTGGGTTTTGTTCAACTTTTCAAATGGGCTTTGCTTGTAATACAAAAGTCCTTTGGGAAATGTGAATTGTATTTAATAAAAACTCATTGCAATTGAACTTTGAGTTCAACTAATATTTGACCAAAAAAAAACTTTTGTAATGGGTTTTGGCTTTATTATATATATTTTAATTAAAAAAGAACTCAAACCTTTTGTTGAATTTGGCAAAGGGCTACAACTGCTAGTGAACTAAATCTGGCTCTAGTGGCTATAGGTTGAGGTCACTTGACCCAGATGGCACGCGACCTAGGCAAGGGTCACTTAAGGTCGCGCAACCTCAAATGACTCTCACCTGAGGTCACAAGACCCAAGTGACCTAGGTGATAGTCATTCGAGGTTGCATGACCCTCACCGAGCCCTCACTAGCCACTTGTCGTCCCTTGATCGGCTGACCTTGTGATGTCCCAATGGCATCATGCACTAAACACAATCAAAAGCTAATTCTTAGTGTATTCATAGGACCTATCTTAACTGGTAATTATGCTAATGTATTCCAACCTAAATAATTAGCATGCATAACATGAATATTACAAGGTCTTGGAATCTTCTATGGCACAATCATCTCATCCCTTCGATTTTTGCCAACAATTCATCTATAAACATACATGGTTCATTATAGATGGAGTGGCACCATTTCATTTCTCTTAGCGATTATCACCTCTTCTTACTTATATAAACATGGGAACTTACATGTATCGTGCAAACATAGAGAAATATTTACATGATTTTAATCATAAGTGTATGCATCAACCCTGAGAAGTGGTCAAAAGGAGCTTAACTTCACTACCCCTTAAGCTAACCCATGTCGCTCAAAAAAACAAAACATCCAAAACTTCCATTGGATCTAGGTGCTCCAAGCACTGCCCGCTCTAGCTCCAGGTGTTGGGATTTTACGGAACATATATTAGCTAAATAAACATAAATGCAGCAGAAGTAAAGATAAAGTTCTACTATGCATGTATCTCCAAGGGCATTGTTTGTGCGTTTTAATAAAAAACATAAAATCGAAGGGGGGTTATATGGATTACTTCTTGAAGCGTGCTTTAAACAACTTGATTAAAATGTTCTTTAGTTTGAGCCTCACAAACATCGGGCCTCTAGTTCAAACACACCACCAACTCACCTTGAATGAAAAATAGCTCGTAGGTAATCACCATTGTAATTGTACTAGCAATCTTGTGGAGACAATCCTCCATATGTGGTTAGCAACCGTTTGCTAACCATGTAGTTCTCTCTCTCTTTCTCTCTTTTTCTTTACTTAACCCACTCAACTCTCTCTGCTCTATTTATAATGTCCCGGTGAAGTCAACATTTAACTTCCTCTAGAAGCTAGTCTTTAACCTCTCAAAGAAGTTATTGACTACTTTTTCCAAAAGCTACTTCTTCCAGGTCTTTAACTTCTCAAATAAGTTATTGACCACTTAGTCTATAACTTCTCAAATAAATTATTGACTACTTCCATAAGCTGGGTGAGCAAGAGAATAGCTCTTGTGAGTGGGCTATGTTTGATTGAGTGAATTTATTATGGTGTGTGACATCCCTAGGTTTATCATTGAGCTGACAATAAGACTTATAATAACACATTAGTATTCTCAAGAGAATGGATTGTTCCGATCAATCTCTAGGTCCTACAAGCCATGATTGACATCTAGCAATATGTCATGGCTACCCAGATAGTATGCATGTTTTAAGAACATAATGAACCTGTCAACTCGAGGTACAATGTAATTCAATCCTTTTGTCTTATTGTCTCGATTGAACAAAGACCATGAAATATTTATTAAGTTACCAATTCGACCATATGCACAAACCTAATTGACCTGTATTTTATATGAGACATAAACAATTCATTCTCGATTATAACCCCAACCGGTGATTTCAATGCAGTGTCACAATTAGATCGCATATGACATCATTATTGTACCTTGCATGTAACAATGAGACAAGTCCATATTGCGCACACGTGTAACTTCGTATGTGGATGAGTTATGACCATCAAGTATAGAGACAGATTAATGAGCCGCCAATATGCATACCCATGAATCATAGCCATCCAACACACAAGTTAACACTGAGCCTCAGGTTTACGGATTATTTACACAAGACTAGAGCATGAATGATTAGTCATTGATCCCATTAAAAGCTTCCATGTTGCTAATCGTTCTATGTGTGTCACGTTTAGTGAACTTGTCTACTACAAGCACCTATATTATAACTCGGGCATCATAATACCCAATGACCCATGACTCGTCATTACTTTAAGTATCCAATACTTAATGGTGAAGTTAAGAACACACCGATCTCAACAGGATTATTAATATCTACTCAATAATCCATTGACCGAGAATGGTTTAAAGATTCAGTCTAATTGTGAACTCGTCATGCATATTCTTAATGTCTCAATGATAAGTCCAGTCACAACTGATCTTATGAAATCATTCATTTGATTTCATATAGATAATTGGACAAATGAATGAATACGTCTTTGTCATTAATTTAACAACCAACTAAAATCCCTAACATGTAACTATTACATGGTTACTTTAGGGCATATAACTAACACTAGGCCTATCATCGTCGAACTGAATAGGTCCAAATAGCTCTCTCTCATGATTAATAAACCATGTCTCAAACGACATGGGGATCCAGTTGACGCGCCCATCATCCATCCATAGAATGGCTTCATATTGGGTGTAGATCAAGTCAATGTTGGGGTTGAGAACATGGTGGAAGTACACGTCGATATGGGCAATGACCCCGTACTATGCCACAGGAGGAACATCCATTCTAACAATCTGAAAAAGATGAAGGAATAAATAATGTCCAATAAAGAAATAATAGGACCCTAAACTAGGTGATTCATTAGTCGCTAAGAGAAATGTAAGATTCAACAATAAGCAACATACATAAACTAGAACATACTATCACATAATCTACTTTATTGTCACACTTATGCACCGCAAGTAAAGCCACAACAATATCAGCACACCATTTATATACAACTGACCAAGCCAAGGTATGATGCAAACCCCACACAAACACACATAGAGTGTATTTAATTCATCATATGTTTCATTATCCACCTTCGAGTTGGATTTTTGTTGGATCACTAGCTGGTCCGATCAAATCACTTCTAGATCTCTCATTCGTACTTTCATGGAATCCCAACCATGGCATTTCATTCCGAGATATTTTAATATCACATAGTCGAGGCATCCTAGTCACACAGTAGGGGTATCTTATTCTAAGGCATCTTGGTATCATAAAGCCGAAGCATCCATAATCACCTAGCATGGGCATCCCACTCTCCAGGGCATTTCTAGTACCACAAAACTGATGGAAATATTTTATATTCAATTTATTCTACATATTTCATGTATCACACCTTAAAATGATCACACCACAGTAGCATGCTCATCAATTTAATGCATTAAATCACTCTACAATTCAATCCTCAAATGGACACATACGAGGTCTCATAGAACATCCCATCCATTGCATAAAACTCTTAACTATTCATAATTCAATGTCACCTCATCACATGTAAGAGGGAGATATATTGAATGATAATGTATAAAAGACCATAGAAATCCCAGGGTTGCCAAAAAGTTCAAACAAGTTGTCTACAAGAGTTTGTAAAAAATTTGATTAGAACATAAAGTAGGCAGTTTTGAGCAGTTTGGAATATCGGGGTCAAAGCTATAGTAAACCACTTCAAAAAATTGTGAACTTTTAATATGTTTTAGAAAGGACATTGAAAAATATTTTTCGTGAGGAATCTAGACCTATTTTTCATTGTACAGAGAGCAGTAAGTCATTGAATTAACCCCTAAAGCTTGTAAAATTTTCTAGACTCTACATCACAATAAGAAAAAGCATTTCAGTACTCAAAACTTAACCAATCACCACTAAATTTTAGTATGTTATACACAAGGACCAACCCTACAACTTTCATGAAGAGAGTAAGACCTTGATTCTATCCCAAAATGACAGAAAAATCAAATAACAAATCGATATCCCTGTTTTTACTTATCTGCAGATTACCATCATAGAAAGCAATCACATTTTCAATTCTTGTGCTACCTCCAAAAAATCTAAGGAAAAGATATGACAAATTATACACAATTCACTACAAATTCTATGAAGAACATAAGTCTAATTCATGACAGATTCTTTGATATGAAATTTACAAAACTTCAAGACCAGAAAAGCTCGATTTTGGACATATCATCTTTATCATCGAAATCCCTTCAACTTGGCCTTTATTTCTCTACACCTCCCTATACTAGCATTTTTCAAACCTCAAGCACACACATATGCAGCAACTAAACCCCACACCGTACACCAAAAGTCCTCCCCAAACCAGAATGGAGCTTGCAACCCACGAGCAAGCTACTCGCCTATCTAGATCGACATGCACAACCCTCATTACAGCACACCCGGCCATCTACCGCACCAACAACAAAACCATAGCTTCTCTTCTATGCATATACTTCTTAAACATGCCGTGAAACCCACATGCAAGCCACAGAAAGACAATCTAACCTCACCACCACCGAGCTAGACCCCAAAACAAAACCATCAAAGATCGTTTTTCCCTCAAACTCGCTCATCTCACACCTCACTCAACAACCATAGATTATCCCAACTTAGTATCCTAGCGCTTCCTTACCCAGTTGATCCTTGCCTTCCTCACTTGGTGGCTCTTCAAGATTTCAGATCTCTAGAGCTTGAAATCATAGAAAAATCATAGAGGAAGGAGAAGTTTCCCCGAGCCAACAGAGAAGAAGAAGAGAGAAGAAACAAGAAGGGGGGAGTGAGAGAGGAGAAAATATTCAGTGGTATGTGCACGCCACGTTATTCACTAATGTGGTGCACACATACCACTCATATATCGATACTTGTCATGTGGGACCCGCTGGAAAATGAAAGGACTTGCTTAGCTCGGCTCAGCTTGTTGGTAGAAGAAAAGATAGGTCATGCACGCTCTCACCCAAAAGACCATTCTCTCTCCTCAATTGAATTTTCTGCAAATTTTTTTTTCTCTCTCTCTCTCTCTCTCTCATTTTCTCTCTCCTCACGGGAGAAAAAACAGAGTGATTGAGACCTGCATTTCCTTCTCCGCTTTTGCTTTCACCTTTGGCTCTAGCTTCACCTCCTTAAAAGCCTCATCGGTCATTTTTCTCTGGCATGTTGAAGCCTCACCAATTATAGTTGCTCCACCTCTGATTGTTCCCATGGAGATTGGGTACAAGGTTTTGTCTGCCTCCGGCTCCGGCTCCACCTTCCTCCCCTAAAAGCCTCGTGAGTCATTTGATTCTGGCACGTTGAAGCCTTACTAGTCATAGTCGGGTCTCGACCCCCTCCACCTATGATTGCTCCCTCAGAGATCAAGTAGAAGGTTTGTGTCTGCCTCTAGCTCCGGCTTTGTTTCCCTCCCCTAAAAGCCTCATCTGCCTCTGGCATCCTCCATTTGTAGCATTTGCTTGTCCTCCCCGTCTCGTCGGCCCCCGCCGTGAAGCCATCGGCCTTCAGTAGGAGGGAGGCGGCCTCGGTCTCGTTCCTGAGCGGCACTAGGCTCCTCACCGCTGAACTGGCGCTGTCCCTAATGCTGGCCCGCTCGGTCGCAAGGGAGATCTCGGATGGTGTGGAGAAGAAGGAGAGGCGCTGGTTGGAGAAGGATTCCTACTAGCCTCCGTCGTGAAGCCATCGGCCTTTGGCAAGAGGGAGGCGGCCTCAATCTCATTCCGAGCGGCACTAGGTTCCCGCCGCTAATCGGGCTTTGTCCTTGACGTTGGGTTGCTTAGTCGCAAGGGAGATCTCGGCGGACCTAGGCGAGGTTGACGACATGGAGAAGAAGGAGAGGTGCGGGCTGGAGAAGGATTCCCGTCTGCTGTGGATCGGATGAGCAAGAATCATATTTCCATTGCCTCTCTCTTTGAATTTTAGTTGCACTTCATTGACTCTCTCTCTGACTTGACACTCTCATTCTACTCGCGTCTGTGCGTTTCTCTCTCGACCGGTGAGTTTCCTTCTTCCTCCCCTCTCATGGGCTGGTTTCGGAATGTGTAGTTGAAATCTCAAATGGGTTGTTTCTGCATCTTATTGGGTTGTTTAGTTGCCAGCGAATGCACAAGTAGCGAGGAAGTACGAAAGTGGATTCATTCGATCATCATCTGCTGCCATGCCTTGTGTTTCTTTTGTTTTTTTTTTTTTTTGGTTTGGTTTAATGGAACCTTACAACTTGCCTCGTCGAAAGAACCGATCTTTTTGCTTTGACATGAATATACTTTGTGCTTAGGCGAGCGCGAAGAAGTACCCTTTAAGCATGAGGTGAAAGATCACTTCACTCTGTGCTCGGCAGGTGGCTGTGTGTCAATATGAGTTCAATTTTGGTATGCATGGGAAGAGAAGTTATCAAATGGGGTTGATGTTGGTTCTATTTGTTGGCCAAAACTCTACTGGACTATGCATTAGAGAACTTACTTGTTTTGGGAAAATCTCAACTAGGAAGTTGGTTAAGTGAGACTTGGTTGATTCATTTGTGGTGATTGGTTGAGTGAAGTTGTAGCCTCTTTCCTACTTTTTTGTGCTATGAGAGGAATCTCATGTCTATCTCAACTTATGGTGACGGGCTTGTGCATCCCGTGGTCCGATTGTAACATAATAAATAATACTTGCTTATTGTTAGTTAGACATGAAGTATGATGAATGGATGTCGTCAATATTGGTTGTAGGATCCACTGATTTTTGCAATGAGAGTTGTTTAATGCCACAGGAGATGTTGGGGTTCTGAGTTTTCTCATTCCTCATTATTAGTTGAGGTTGAGAACTGCCACTCTTTTTTATTGGTACTAATTTGACAATAGTTTTGGATTGCATATTGGATTTTACGATATTCTAATGTATTTTCTTTTCTTTGCTTCCATTTGCACTAAAAAATTCATAACCTTGTTTGCCGTGGATGTTTCTCAGGCTGTCCCTCACATGGTGGCGCACTTAGGGATGTACATCGCAACTGAAGAAGACTAAGCTTCCCAGTCTCAATTACTTAAAGAGTTCACTGACATTTGCAACATTGACAAGGCATGGATATTTAAGTTCCGAAAATGGTTTCAGTGCTTATCTCATCTACTATCCTTATGCTTACTCTTCCATAGATATACACTATAATAAAAGTAGTTATTGGTCGGTTATAGGTAAAGGCTCAAAGTCCGTTGAAATAAGAAAGGAAGAGATTCTTGTGAATGTCTCATCTCCTCTTGATCGTGAAGATCAATGTGCACTTAACTTTGCACATATGTCATAGAAGAGGCCAATGCCTTGTTTTACTCAATTATGTTGTTTATAAGTGCCTATGCTTTAGTCTAGGCAACGATTGTCTTACAAGATGTTCTTTGAACAATTATTGAATGTTGTTAAGCACTTTTGGAATATGAATATGATAGCTTGCCCCTCCTAGTTTGTCTTGGTTGATTTGCAATTGGTGTTATTTTGTCCATGTAATGCATTCCCTACTTATTATTGGTCTTCCAAGCATTGTAAGGTACAATTTTGAATCAAACATGCCCAACACCTTATATATAGAATATTTTTTCTAGTTGATATAGGCTATTCTGATGCATTTTGAATCAATGGATCTCATTTTACTTTGGTTGCCTTTATAGGAGCTTCCATGTAATCAAACAACTTTTATTACAAATGGTTCTATGTAATTTCTTGTAGTTGCTTTGAAGAGACAAGATTAAGAATACTGCGTTGGCATCAGGAATTTTTTCATGCTCATTTCTTTAGTACTCCATTTTAGGATAAAGGCAAAAGCCTCGATTCTTTATGATTGCAGTTGTTATTTTTGTTGATGCATAAGTTTCAGATGAGAAAATATTGAGGCTTTTGTGTTTACCTTTGTTCTTGGAGTGCACCCAACCTTTTCAACAATCTAATTCCTATGTTACCCTGTTCTTGGTAAGGTTGAATAGTGCTCCTACCATTAGTAATCTAGACTAATAATTGTTGCTTTTATTTTTATTTTACTTTCAATTTTATTTATTTGTTGCTAATAGATAATTGTTGTTTATGTTACCAGAATATGTTGGCCAAAATGTTTTTGCAAGTGATTATGAGGTTGTAACTATGAAGAACCCAGTGTTGGTGGACACCAAAACTCGTGTTTGACATTCACTTCCAGTAAAAGTCAAACTATTCTTTGGCGAAATGGGTATGGCTTCATTTTTTTAGAATTAAATTTGTATTTACTTCATTTTTCTTCTTTAAATGATTAGATATTTTTCTCAAATTGTAAATGCTTTAAAGGATAATATCATTGCACACAATGTTAATGAATAATTTGAATTCAGAATTGGTATGGTGTTTGCTAATGAGAATGAAGCCTATAATATATATAATGCATATGCAATTTGCAAGGGATTTGGAGTCCGAAAAGGACAAAAAACAAAACATTATTAAAGGAGTACTGCAAAGATGCACATTTGTATGTAATTATGAAGGACACTTTTCACCAATCCCACCTCATGAACAAATAAATATTTATAGGACAGTGAAGAGAATAGGATGTCAAGCTTGCATTAAATTTAAAATCGAAAATGGAGTCTGGGAAGTTACCAAATTTGAAGATGTTCATAATCATCCTTTCATTGAGGATAAGCAAAAACACTTTATACGTTCATATTGACACATTAGAGACACTAGCAAATGTATTTTGACTTCTATGATTTAGGCCGATATAAGGATTATAAAAGCATATTCTTATCTTTGTGATGAAGCAGATGGACCAAATAACATTGACTTTACATTACGTGATTGTCAAAATTTCTTACAATAAAAAATAAGGAATTTGATTGATGTAGGTGATTGTCAATGGCTTATCAACCATTTTAATTGCTTACAATCAAATGGAAGCAAATTTTCTTACATATTTCAATTGGATGAGGATCAGAGATTGACCAATGTTTTTTGGTTTGATGGTATATCCAAGTTGGATTATGATAGTTTTGGAGATGTAATAGTATTTGATACTACTTATCGTACAAATAAATACAATATGATATGTGTGCCATTTTGTTGGCTTGAATCATCACTAGAAAAATGTTATGTTTGGTTGTGCATTTCTGATGGATGAAACTATTGCTTCTTTTGTTTGGGCATTTCAATCCTTTTTGGAGGCAATGGGTAATAAAACACCAAAATCATTTTCACTGATCAAGATCATGCTATGGCAAATGTTATCAGAACTGTTTTCCCGAATTCTGATTATTGTTTATGTATATGGCATATTGGGAAAAATGCTATGCATCATATTGCATATCTTCTTGGACAGTTAGGTTTTCATGATAAATATTGGCACAAGCTTCTATATCATTGTGAATCTGAAATTGAAAATGGAGACCACTTGGAAAGCTATGTGTTAGGAGTGCAATTTAGGTGAGAATAAGTGGTTGGATAATCTGTACCGCCGAGTCATAAATGGTGTCCTACATTTGGCCATAATTTTTTTTTTCTGTAGAAATTAGATCTACATAAAGAAGTGAGAGCACAAATAATGTATTTCAAGATATGGCGTGTTTAAGATGATGACTTTATCTAAATTTGTTAGTCATTATGAGAAGCAAGTTGAAAAAATGCACAACACTGAAATTGTTGATGATTTTGAGTGTGCTCGAGGAAAGCCACATATTGTGGTAGTGGAATTTTGCAACATGCTGCACAAGTATATACTCATGTCATTTACAAGAATTTTCAGGCTAAGTTCTTGCATGTTTTATTTAAACATGTTCTTCGATCAGAAATTGATGGGTCTTTACATACTTATATCGTGGGAATCGGAAGTAGTGAATGAAAGCATATTGTGCATTTTAGTCCAAGTGATTCTACCATTTCTTGTAATTGTAAGTTATTTGAAATGCAAGGATGGTTATGAGGCATGCTTTATGCATCTTGACAAATGTTGCAAATGTTACAAGCATTCCATCGCAATATATTTTGAAGAGGTGGACAAAAGTTGTAAAATAGGGGACTTATTGTGAAAATGTTGCACAAAGCTATCATAATGCGGTTAAATCAAAGACACTACGTTTGAAGAGGTTGATGCGGTTAGCTTTCAGTGTTATGAATGATAGTGTTAATCATGATATAATAGAGGATTTTGCAACTACAGCCTTGTTGCATCTTCGTTCTCAAATCACAACCAAAACACAATCTCTAATAGGTAAAAATCATGTTGATTTCTTTGGGGAAGGTGATGAATTTGAATATGTAGAAAATCATGGAATTTGAGTATTTGATCCCTTAAAAAGGCCAAAATGTGTATCAAATACTCGGATCAAGGGCGCTGCGGAGAAGATAAAGAGAAAAGTGTCTTCATGCGTAGGCGGCACCTTGCATGAGGTATGACATGTGTTTAATGTGACCAAATGATTTCATCAATTATCTTATCTTGTTTTTGCATGAAGTAATTCTAATGCTCTCATTATGTTTGTTTGTAGAATTGACCTTAATGATGAAACATGGGTAAGATAAAGCATGGCTTTTTGACTTCGAAATGATGAAACAAATTCTCTTGAAAGTGTAGATAGTTAACTAATGTCAATTTGTAAAAAAATAAATAAATAAATAAATAAATAAAAATAAAAAAAAAAAACTAATGTCAATCAGTGTAGCTTTTGGATTTCTTTTTGGCTATGAGCATGCACTTCTACATATGGTGGAATCGATGTGCAGCTCTTTGACTATTTTACTATGAGCATGCACTTTTCCATAAGATATGATCAATGTGTAGCTCCTACATCTTTCTACTATGAGCATGCACTTCTTCATAGGATAGGATTAATGTGCAGCTCCTACGTCTTTTTGCTATGAGCATGCACTTCTATATAGGATAGGATCAATGTGCAACTCTTGGATCGGTGAGGAGGTGGGTTGCGCGGCGACTCAAATCTGAGCCGTTGTGGCCCAGATATGGGCCTCCGTGGCTCGCCGGGGGTCGGGCGACCCGAGTCACGATGGCCACTTGCCATGGTTTTGAGTCTTTGTGACTCACGAAGGGTCATGCAACACCGTGACTCGCGGAGGTCGCTCGACTCTCCGACAACGATTGTCTAAGTTGTCGAGACCACGCTGGCATTTCTCTAGCAGTCATTGGCCCCTCGCAGTTAGGTAGAACCAAACTAGCTTGGAGAAGATGAATAGTGTCTCATACAAGGGCAAAAAATGGAAAAAAAAAAATTCATGAGGACAATTTCCGAAAAAAAGAAAAGAATGAACAGTATTGCGTGGGCATGCTGAGAAAGCTAAAAGCCTAAGGCAAGTGAGGACTTGCCTTGGGCTTTCAACCTTACAAATGCCAGTTTTGCCATTAAGGGACTTCCAAAGTTTTTCCCAAATACTCTTATTTTGGCCCGAGGGACTTTTTTTTTTGGTAAAGTTGGCCCAAGGACTTTTGATGCCCGAAAGCTTCTCCCAAACTCACCCAATACTCTCCAAACAGATATTAGAGGCCGGAAGCACCTCCAGAAAGCAAAACTAAACGTGCCCTCAGCATCTCAGATGGGCCCGCAAACCGATCTTACCGGTGGGAGAGAGAGAGAGAGAGCCTTCTTGGGCCAGCCTCTGCTTCGGCGAATCGAACTCCGCATCAACAACAAGGCCATCGCTGCCCCCACCCCCACCCCCACCCCACACCCCCCGGAAGAGAAAAGACTCAGGTCGCCTCGAGTGTCGCCAGTCCACTCCCTTCCTCCAGCACGAACAAACATCAACAGATCTATCCCCACCCAAATCTCCCTCTTCGACCGCCTCGCAATCGAAGAAGAAGAAGGAGAAGAGATGATAGGATAGCGAAGGGGGAGGAGTCGTACGAGCTTCTGAAGCTGCTGAAGCAGGACTCCTGCCCCCTCCACGACCTCCTCGCCGACTTCCTCTCCTCCTTCCCTCCCTCCTCGCTCTTGAAGTTGCAAGGCGGCCATTACCACTGGCTCTGCCACTCGAACACGACTATTGTCCCCTTGTCACTCCACCGCTGCCATTGCTGTATTGATGGCGCAATGTGCTAGTTCTGTTATGAACATTTAAGTGCGCATTTGGGATACGTGAGTTCACTCTATTTCAATCGTAATTTAATGGTTGTTGCTTCCTTCCACTTCAAAACATTTAAGTGCGCATTTGGTGTGGCCTCTATTTCAATAATTGAAAAGTGTGGGCCTTACATGAGACCCTCGTAATTTAATGGTTGTTGTGTCATCGCCTCCTCCCACTTCATTTTCAAAGGCCATAGCCCTCACCTTTGGCCGGCGAAGGGGGTCTAGGTCTCTCTCTTCAGCTCTGTTTTTAGCCCTAATTTTTGATGAAATTAGTTGATTACATCGGCTCAATTCTCTGCGAAATCGCTTTTTATTCTCCGAGGAATCATGGTGTAAGCTCGATTTAATTCGTTTTGATTTAATGTAGTTTGCGAAAACTTCATGTGAGAGGATCTGCGCATTATATTACCAGGGCTCCCACATTGGCCATTCCATTTTCAGTCTCCGCAATGACTAGGCTGTTGCTGCCCACTCCATGGAGCCCCACCATCGTGAGGCCACCACCCAGGAGCTTAAGCTCCAGGCCTTCTAAAGGCAAATCGTGGGTTGCTTCCTTGACCTCTCCACCATCACCACTGACGACACGCTCTCCATCACCTGGATTTAAAAGCTCCTTGACGCCTTCCAAGAGGAGTTTAGGGTCCACCTCTTCAACAATAGGGCCTATGTGGTGAGATCGCTGATTATGGAGCGGTTGCTAGTCGAGTTCTACAAGAGAAGCGAGGAGTAGGAGACCATTTGTAGTTAACCAAAAAAAAAAAAATGAAAAGAAAAGAAAAGAAAAGAAAGGAGAAAATAAAAAATTACAAATTTCTTGTAATGATGTTGTTTCGAGTGGAGTTGTACATTTAACCGCCAGCTACCAATAGTACTGTATATGATAGATGCCGTTGATTAATCTACCACGTTAGTGATTTCAAATTTAAATTAAAAGGATTGATTACATTGAAAAATTGTCAAAAAATTTAGTATTGTATTGACCAAATTAAAATGTTCAAAATTGAATTGCAATTTACACAATAGCTTTTTAACATTTTAGATAATTTTTCTTTTTTTTTTCTTTCATTTGTCTTAAATTCAGGCTCAGAGTATAGAGTTAGTTATGCAATCTAAAACAAAAATAACAAGGAGCTAGTCAAAACAAAAATAAAAAGATGGTGAAGGGCACCGATTTTATGATGCTATTGTGCATACTGCATATAGTAGGAAGGTTGGACTTGAATAGACGCTTCAAAGGCTCAAAAAAGAAATAGGGGAAGAACTCTCGAGGGGTGGGCTCCCTGCTGTCTTCTATATTCCCTGATTGACTGGCCAGAAAAACGTAGGCCAGTCAACAAGGGGTGCGAGGTGTTTGCGTCCTAGGACCTTAAAATAAGGTGGCTCGCCACCATAGAAGGGAGGGAGGCCGGCAAGTTCACCATTGATTTTCTAAGCAGACCTAGAGTACAGAGTTAGCTATTTAATCTAAACAAAAAGAATCAAGAGCTTGTCAAAGCAAAATAAAAAGATGGCGAAGGATGACGCTAGTGTGCATACGACATCTAGTACTAAAGAAAGAATGCCAAGCCTCTCCTTTTTGGTCTTCTTTTTTAACTTTGCGTTCTTATTGTCATAACTTATTTTTATATTTATAATATAGGGACACCTGATGACGCAGAGGCGTGCCAATGGAATAATCATGGGTTGTTAATAGAGCAGGTCCCATCCCATGCACGGGAACATGAAAAATTCCGTATAGATCGATGGTAGCTTCAACTAACTATTATTTTCATGAATTTTTTTTTCACTTTCCCCCCTATTTCCGTGTTGGTGCACGTTAAACCACGAAATTTTCAAAAGTTGAAATTTTGGATACCTGTGCAAGGGGTGTTCATGCATTGAGGCTAGGGTCATGAAATCATGCCGCACGCCCGCGATTATCAATGTGGCGACCGGTCTATACTTTTGTGTAAATAGTAGCGTACGCAGCATTGGTCAGCAAAACGAACCCTAGCTTTGCTTGGAATCACCGTCGTTCATTGGGTATGCTCCAGTGAAGTAAGCCGTGACTTTTTCCCGAAGCTAAGCTCATTTCGTGCTTTGGCGGTAGCGGGTAGCGATGGACGAGAATCAGAGGAGCTTTGGCCAAACTGTTGAGAGGCTAAAAATGATGAATAGTAAGAGAACCTCTCCCGATGAAAAAGGAAGGAAAGAAAAGAACAAAGAAATAAAATAGAAAATTCAATAAAAAGGAGAAAAATCAAAGGAAGAAGACAACATTTTGTCATATTATATGGCTAATCGTAACATATGAGATGATTGGAGATAACTGAATTATCGCATTGAAAATATCAGGTTTGACTTGATTTGAAAAAATCATTTGTATTTTCACTTGAAGGTTTAGTACTACAAGGAACATATAATGAGCTTGACTATCCAGCTAAACTATTTAGTACTACAAGAAGCATATAATGAGCTTATCTATCCGTCTAAACTATCGCGTTGAAAAATTGACTGAACTACCACAACTAAAACATTCCATACTAAATTTAACCAACTACACGATTTGTCCTCTTGCTAAAGAATTTGAGCAATTTGGGTCAAAAATTGACAAATGTGTAGTGCATGTGCCAAAACATAGCATGGAGGGACACCTAAGTGTTAAAAGTTACAAAAAGTACATTTAAGTGCCACATTTAAAAAAAAAAAAAAAAAAAAGGGACACTTGAGTGTCAAGTTTGGCAAGCATTGCCGGAAATCCAACATGACAATTGTTTAATAATATTACTCACCTATGTGGCTCGTCGGAGAGCTAATTTAGCTATAACTCACCCAAAACGACATCGTTTTCATAATTGGCCAAATTAAAAACCCTAAATCAGCCAAAATAGTACCCTCTCCCCAATTACCCCAAACCTAAAATCCTAAATCGACCAAAATTTTCATTGAAGCGATGAAACCCTAATCTCGAACCCTAGTTTTGATTTACCCCAAATTTCACCGTCGAAAAATGGAAATGGAAGGTAGGACTTTTATTAGTGGCTAAAATCCTCTCACTGAAACAAAGGAGAAGGTGAGCATTTTTATTTTTGTGGGTTATCGAATAAAAAAAAAATATCATGGACTCAAATGAATAAGTGGAGAAGATTCTATGGATGTGCTCGATAAATGTCTTTAAACCCATTTACAACCCATTTAACTTATAAAGGTTATTAGTTGAGTCAACTCAATAAGGATATATCATTCTCTTTGAACAATTTTTTTTAATTTTTTAATTTTTTAATTTTTTTCTTTCTTTTACCGTTTTTCCTCATGAAGTCCCATGCTCGACCCTTGCCGAGAAGGCTTGGTTTGCAGCCCTCACCAAATTGCACTACGGAGCTCGTCAATCAAGGAAGGCCGATGCCTCACCGGGCTAAGGCGAGCTTTGCTAGCCTCAACATTAGCAAGACTAAGCATCATTAGTGTTGAGGTGAGCTCAACCTTGCCAAATCTAGTGAGGTGGAGCCTTCCCCAAAGTCAACGAGGCTTGGCTCGTCGAAATTGGGTGAGCTCTGCCTAGAACCACCATCGCCCATCGTGGGTGCCTTGGTGAAGTAAGCCCTAACTTTTTCCCGAAGTTAAGTAAGCTCATTCCGTGTTGTGGTGTTAGTGGGAATGATGGACGAGTGCCTGAGGAGCTTTAGGTGAGCAATTGAGAGGCTAAAGATGATCAATAGTAAAAGGACCTCTCTTGATGAAAAAGGAAGGAAAGGAAAGAGCAAAGAAAAGAAAAGAAAAGTCAAAGGAAGAAGATGGCATTTTGCCACATCACGTTGCGGATCATGACGTATAGGTTGACTTAATTGCCACATTGAAAATTTCGGGCTAGACTTCAACTTGAAAAATATGGCAAAAGATTGCTTCAAGTGCCAAAAGTTGGCACAAAGGGACAATTAAGTGTCAAAAGTTACGAAAAGTGACACTTAAGTGCCACATTTTAAGAAAAATGGGACACCTAAGTGCCACCTCTGGCAAAGCCAATCGGAAATCATGCGTGGCAATTAAATATTAATATTTCTCACCAAGGTGACTTGCCAGAGAGCTGACTCAGCTTAATTCAGCTACTTCCTAATCTAATGCAGTGATTGTGACATCATCTATGTCATCATCACTTTGGTGAATTGCATCTATGCTCCTCTCCTCTCCATCATGTCTATCCTGCCCTCCTTTGACCTTAACGTTAGTACTACCTTGAATACCATATCTTTTTGTCCTACTAGGGTGCTCTCTCCATCATCATTTTCGTCCTCACTTTCACTATTGTACTCTACATATATTTTTACCTCTTCACCATGAAAATAATGGTATAGAACATCCTTAAAACCATTATCATCTTCTAAGTTTCTCAAACTATCTCTTAAGTCTTTCCTAGGAATACAATATAGCAATTTCTGAACTTTACAAGACAAATAAGTCACTATATCCCTAACAAATCTTATATAAGATACATTCTTTATCTTGACAAAGATGATGCCCTCATTTCCACCCTCATACTCCCACTCATCCTCCCCAAGTACAAATTTTTCACCGTAGCAAACTATGACAGCGACATAATCTTTGTCATAAACCATTTCTGCACCAAGAACAAGAAAAAGAATAATTAGTTTTTGGGACCACATCCACAAAGAACAATAGACAATTGCACATGGGAGTCCCCCCACTCTCATGGACTTTATTAAACAGAAGTCGCCACACTGACAATATGCCCCTACATGACAACCAAAAAAGAGGTCGACACTTTAATTATTTACCTTCCATTCCCTTAAAATATTAACAAAAAACAGAGGTCTCTACACTAACAATATGCCCCTACATGACAGCCAAATAAGAGGTTGCCACTTTAATTATTTGCCTTCCTTTCCATTCCCTTAAAATATTAACCAAAAACAGAGATTCCCACAACAAGCACAGCCCAAGCAATTTTGTCTACTATCTTTTGCTGAACTAAATCTGCGATGTGATAATGTACATCAACTTAATCAAATTTATTTTTCCTGTGAAAACACATAAAAAAAATTAAGGCAAGCTCAATGTAAAAATATAGGGTGAAAATTCTGTATCTCATCCAACTAGAAGAAATCATACCCTACTCTATGATGTCTAGCCATTAATATATTGTGTCAAGAGGTCATTACACAAACCAAGAGAAATTTAGAGGAAAATCCAAGCCCTGGATTTATCCATTGCACAGTAGACTGATACTACATGTGAAAAGAGCTAATAGTTTATAAATTTTAAAAGGAGGTACTTAGATGTGGTTTCAAATTGGTCCCTTGTAGGTAAACGAACAAACTTATGTAAAGTATCAAAACAAATTTTGCACTCCTCAATGTTCCCTACATATATGTTGACTATTTGATTAGAAACAACAATCATGAAAGAAGAGTAAAAGAACCAAAAGATCATAATCAAGGGAACAAAAGCAGATTGATAGCAAAGTTGCGTGCTCTTTGCAAACCACTTGAGGGCCATTATTTCACACCTTCCACCTTAATCTATCTATCATATCCCACCTGATTCAATATTTCATTTCACTCAAACACACTAGTTCCTATTAACACTCGATTCAATATTTCGTTTCATTCAAGCATCAATTGTAGAAATCATCGATTGAGGCGAGCATCTCCACACAAGGGGGTAGCGAAACAAAGCACGCGCATTTCAACAGAATTTACGCAAGCCAACACGCATAGCTTGAGCACAACACACCCACCTCATTGCCCAAAGGTTGGATTAGCACCTTTCCCCACCGAGCCCCAAATTTTCCATCGGAGCCCTAATAAAAGAATCGAGACCTAATTTCATCACGGGGAGGGGGAGAAGGGGCCGAACTTGGAGGAGCAACGAGCGGCGACAACGACCAACAACCGCGACTAACGACGACCAACAACCGTGACTGACGACGGCGATCGATGACCACCTTTGGGCGTGAACGGCGATGGAGAGAAAGGACTGAGATCTAGTGTGAATGCAGACATGGAGGAACATCGATGGCCAAGTCTGCTTAAGCCAAATTAACTTAAACGACGTCGTTTAACACCAAGGAAAAATGACGTTATTTAGGTAAGCTAAGTCAGTGTGGATGGACGAGGTTGTTTTTGTCGTTCGCGTGTGCTTTTTTTTTTTTTTTTAAAAAAATGTTCACCACCTTAGTAAAAGAAGTCGCCGGAAAATGCCACATATGCAATTTGGCCGGATTTTCTCGCCGATGGCTCTTAAGTGATCCATTTTGTTCTAATTTTGGCACTTAAGTGTCACTTTCGTAACTTTTGGCACTTAGGTGTCCCTTTATGCCAACTTATGGCACTTTAGGGGTTCGCGCGTCAAAATTAATTTGCATTTTCACTTGAATGTCTAGGACTACAAAGAGCATGGAATGAGTTTACCTAGCTCAGCCTGAACTGCCACAATGAAAAATTGACAAAAACACCACAATTAAAATATTTCAAACTAATTTAAATTCCTGTAATAATCTTATATTTCCCCGCCGGCTAAGGGCGTGAATGACAACGTTTCTATTGATGGCACAAAGCAATAGCTCTGTTATGAACATTTAAGTGCGCATTTGGGATATGTGAGTTCACTTGATTTCAATAATTGAAAAGTGTGGGCCCTAAGTGAGACCCTCGTAATTTAATGGTTGTTGTGTTTCGCCTCCTTCCACTTCATTGCTGAAGGCCATAGCCCTCGCCTTTGGCCGGCAAAAGGGGGTTTGGGTCTCTCTCTGAGCTCTGTTTTTAGCCCTAATTTTGGATGAAATTACCTGATTACATCGGCTCAATTCTCTATGAAATTGCTTTTTATTCTCCGAGGAATCATGATCTAAGCTCGGTTTAATTCATTTTGATTTAATGTAGTTTGCGAAAACTTCATGTGAGAGGATGTGCGCATTATATTACGAGGGCTCCCACATTGGCCATTCCATTTTCAGCCTCCGCAATGACTAGCTGTTGCTGCCCACTCCATGGCGCCCCAACATGGTGAGGCCACCACCCAGGAGCTTGAGCTTGAGGCCGTCTAAAGGCAAATCGCGGGTCGCTTCCTTGACCTCTCCACCATCACTGCTGACGACACGCTTTCCATCACCTGGATTTATAAGCTCCTTGACGCCTTCCAAGTGGAGTTTAGGGTCCACCTCTTCAACAACCGGGCTTATGTGGTGAGATCGCTGGTCGTAGAGCGGTTGCTAGTCGAGTTCTACAAGAGAAGCGTGGAGAACGAGACCATTTGTAGTTAACCAAAAAAAAAAATAATAATAAAAGAAAAGAAAAGAAGGGAGAAAAAATACCACCACCTACGGTGGCCGCGTTGGTTAGAGCCCTGCTCCCTCATCGAGAGGGGAGGGGTTGAAACCCCGCATCCCTATTGCGCGACTCACACGCGGCTGGATCTATGGTGGTGGCTCAGTCGCCCTAGGTTTACACCGTCGGCTGCCGGCTATATGACGGTTTCAAGTCATACAAAAAAGGAGAAAATAAAAAATTACAAATTTCTCATAACGAAGTTTCAAGTGGAGTTGTACATTTAACTGCCAACTACCGATAGTGCTGTATATGATAGAAGTTGTTGATTGCTCTACCTCATTAGTGATTTCAAATTTAAATTAAAAGGATTGGTTACATTGAAAATCGTCAAAAATTTAGGACTGTATTGACCAAATTAAAAAGTTCAAAATTGAATTGCAATTTGCACATTAGATTTTTAACATTTTAGATCATTTTTCTTTTTTTCTTTCATTTGTGTTAAACTTAGGCTTACGGTATACAGTTAGCTATGCAATCTAAAACAAAAATAACAAGGAGATAGTCAAAACAAAAATAAAAAGATGGTGATGGGCACCGATTTTATGATGCTATTGTGCGTACTACATATGATAGGAATGTTGGACGTGAATGAGTGCTTAAAAGGCTCAAAGAAGAAACAGGGAAAAAAACTCTTGGGGGTGGGGCTTCCTGCTGTCTTCTATATTCCCTGGTTGACCGCAAGAAAAATGTAGGCCATTCAACAAGGGGTGTGAGGCGTTTGCGTCCTAGGACCTTAAAATAAGGTGGCTCGCTCTAGATGGGAGGGTGGCCGGCAAGTTCACCATTGATTCTCTAAGCAGACCTAGAGTACAGAGTTAGCTATTTAATCTAAACAAAAAGAATCAAGACCTTGTCAAAGCAAAATAAAAAGATGGCGAAGGATTACGCTAGAGTGCATACTACATCTGATAAGGAAGGTGAACTGCACGCTACATGTCCAGTATGAGAGTACCTTTGACTGGAACTAAAGAAAGAATGCCAAGCCTCTCCTTTTTTGTCTTCTTTTTTAACTTTGCGTTCTTATTGTCATAATTTATTTTTATATTTATAATATAGGGACACCTGACGCAGAGGCGTGCCAATGGAATAATCATGGGTCGTTAATAGAGCAGGTCCCATCCCATGCACGGGAACATGAAAAATTCCGTAAGGATATATCATTCTCTTTGAACGGTTTATTTTTTTTAATATCATTTTTAGTTTGTTAATTTTGATTTTTTAAATAATTATTTTGATTTTTCTTTCGTTTACCCTTTTCCTTACAAAGTCCCGCACCCGACCCTTGCCGAGAAGGCTAGGATTGCAGCCCTCACCCACTTGCACTGGGGAGGCCAGAGTTCGTCGATCGAGCAAGGCAGATGCCTCACCAGCCTAAGGCGAGCTTTGCTAGCCTCAATGTTAGCAAGACTAAGCATCATTGGTGTTGAGGCGAGCTCGACCTTACCAGATCTAGTGAGGTGGAGCCTCCCCCAAAGTTGACGAGGCTTAGCTCGTAAGAATTGGGCGAGCTCTGCCTAGAACCACCGTCGCCCATCGTGGGTGCCCTGGTGAAGTAAGTCTTGACTTTTTCCCGAAGTTAAGTAAGCTCATTCCGTGCTTTGGCGGTAGCGGGCACAATGGACGAGTGCCTAAGGAGCTTTAGGCGAGCAATTGAGAGGCTAAAGATGCTCTTCGTGGTTGATGACGATTGATGAGCTTTCTCTTTCCACGTTTGAGATTACATATATATTTGATTTACCAGCAAGGAACATGTAACTATTTTCTATATAAGAAGTGAGGACACCGTAGCCTTTCACCAATACCAAGTTTGTCCCAACCATGGAGACTTCATTGCTCTACACTACCCTTCCTCTAGCTTTCCTCCTACTCCTCACTCTCAAGTTCTTCTCTTCATGGTTCAAGCAACCGAAAAACCTTCCGCCCAGCCCGCCTTCCATCCCCATCCTGGGCCACCTCCACCTCCTGAAACACCCCCTCCACCGAACCCTCCACTCCCTCTCCCAATCTTACGGCCCCGTCTTCTCTCTCCGCTTTGGCTACCGCCGAGTAGTTGTCGTCTCGTCAGCCGAGGCAGCCGAAGAATGCTATACTAAGAATGACATCACGCTTGCCAACCGCCCCTCTACTGTCGCTGGCAGGCACATTGGGTATGACAACACGATTGTCGTCGTTGCCTCGTACGGCGAACAATGGCGTAGTCTCCGCCGTGTTTGTACTCTTGAGATCTTTTCCTCGGCCCGTCTCAACTCGTTTCTGCCCATTCGGAGGGATGAAATCAAGCGACTCCTGCTTAATCTAAACAAAAGAGCCTCATCATCTGGGGACGACTTCACTAAGGTGGAACTAAAACCGATCTTCTGGGAGATGACATTCAACATCGTTATGAGGATGTTGACTGGGAAGAGGTATTATGGGGAAGATGTGACCGATGCTGAGGAGGCGAAGGTGTTTCGCGAGATCATGTCTGAAATTGTGGAATACGGTGTCAGTGCGTATCCAGGGGATTACTTGAGTATCTTGAGGTTGTTCTTCAGGAATTATGAGAAGAGGGTGTCTTGGTTGAGCAAAAGATCGGACGAGTTGTTACAGAATCTGATTGAAGAACAGAGAAATAGTCGCAGAAAAAGATGTGGTGGAGAGAGTAGGGAGGCCGTGCTGGATCATTTGCTTTTGTTGCAAGAGAAGCAGCCCGAGTTTTACACTGATGAGATCATCAAAGGGCTAGTATTGGTACGTACAAATTGGACGATCTTTCGCATCTCATCCTCATCATGGAATACTGCATACATATAAACTGGATCATCCATTGTCTTACAAAATACGAAATTAATTATGGTCCTATGGTAAATCAAGCGGAGAATTATCCAAAAAAATCCTATATCTATTGCATCACATCCTCATGGACGATTTTGCAAGGCTACTCCATTTAATATGCAACATTTTAATATTACCAACCCTTAGAGAGCAAAACAAATATGTAAAAAAGTATTTGATTGTGCATCATAGTAGTTTGACAATTTAGTATCTAGATTGCTGAATCTGTTCTCTCTTAGACAGCATGTCCTAACATTGAACACCTTAGAAACTCATGAGTACATTCATCAACAGTGATAGTTTTCTTGAGAATGAATATTGCAAGTTGATTCCAACATTAAACATCTGTTTAAAAAGATGTAAATTCTTGTTGTGATCAATTAACTCGTTCTTTACGTAATTATCATTGAAGAGATATCAATGGAGAATGTTTTAGGTTTTGCGCAAGTGTAGGTTTCCTTGCTCTCAAATTAGAAAAAGGAGCAAAGAGCGTGTGTAAAAACCAACACATAACATTGTCTAGATATATCAATAGATCCATATATTGCAATCTCAAATAGTTAAAAGTAGGAAAACAAGTTTTCGTAAATTTGAAAGATTTCATAGATCTCTTATGTTGTCAATCATCTTTTTCATTAAGTTCAGCATATAATTATAATTCGTCTTAAGTAATTGATAGGTTTAACTGAAATTTTTCCTGGAAAAGATTGAGATTGAAATCATAGATATATTTGTTTTCTGTTAACTATTCAGAATAGCAATATAAAAAGTCTCTCTATCAATTGACTCACTCAAAATGAAAGTTAGTATATTTATGAAATTAGAGGAAAATGGGTATGAGCTAATGAGTAAAATTGAATTCTCTCAAGTTCCTTGGACGCAATAATCTCATCGTACAGGAAACTGGATTTTCTTCTTGAAGTAAACAAAAGTTCTGGCCTATTACTCACACATTTAGCGGATATACATATTAAATTGTAAACAATTGTTAATTTTGAAGTCATTTATAATACCTGATCTAATAACTTATGGATTGCAGTAAGATTTCTCTGCTATTAATGTTTAAATTATTGCTCTTTTATCATTTCTTCCATTTCAACAATGTAATGACAATTTGTTTTTGTTCTATATCCTTCTATAGGTCATGCTTATAGCAGGCATTGATACTTCTGCTTCGACAATGGCAAGGGCAATGTCCCTTTTACATAGTCATTCGCATTCCTTAAAAAGAGCTATTGAGGAGTTGGATAATGTGATTGGTCAAGAACGCTTGATAGATGAGACAGACATTGCAAAACTTCCTTTTCTCCAAAACATCGTATTAGAAACTCTACGTTTGAAACCACCAGCACCACTTCTAGTTCCACACATGTCATCAGAGGATTGTGTCATAGGCGGTTATGATGTACCTAGTCAAACCATAGTATTCATCAATATATGGAGCATTCACAGGGATCCGAAGTTGTGGGATGATCCGAAAAGTTTCAGACCTGAAAGATTTGTAAATGAAGATAATGGACAATGCAAGCTATTGTCATTTGGAGTTGGGAGGCGAGCCTGTCCTGGTGCAAACCTGGCCCAACGGATGATCAATGTGGCTGTGGGATCGTTGATCCAGTGTTTTGAATGGAAAGGAGTAAGTGAAGAAGGAATGAATATGCCTAAGGCGTTGCCATTGGAAGCCATGTACAAACCCCATGAAATCATGGCGAGAATTGCTGAGCATTGAGCGGGAGCCAAGATATTGCTATTAGTCCTTGTCTTATGTGTTTGCACCAAAAATAAATAATCCATTGCTAAGGACGTCTTAGATTCATAAATTGTATTTTGGTGTACAAACTTGTACGAAATGGTTAAAGTCATCTGGATAAGTTTCGTTATCTACCTTATCGGTCTTTTTCTTGTTTCTGACAAATTATTTTTGACATTCAATGCTTTCGCCAAACCCTGCGTTATTAATATGGCACCTCTTAATGCACCACAACCAAAAGTTATTCCTCCCACTAAACTTCTCAATATCAATTCTTGCTCCAAATAATTTCATTGGAAACAACCCACAAATAATTTTTCTAACATCATAATCGTATCAACTACGCTTAATGGAATTTAAGAGAGAATGCAAAAACATAAAAAAAGGAAAGAAAGAATGTGAAAGGGCACCAATTTCATGATGCTATAGAGTATAATGTAGGTGTTTGGAAGCTCAACCACTCAGTATGGCCTTTAATAGGAGAGATGTCCATTCTCATAGTACGCTTAACGGAATTTAAGAGAGAATGCAAAAACTTCCTTTTCTAAAAGTTCTTTGTGTCTAGTAGACTAGTGAAATAGATGAGTCAAGTTGAAAGTAGTCTGACCCAAATACATTAATTTAACTCGTCATGACCCACTTTTTACATAATATGAATCTAGTGACTCATACCCGGCCCGTACCCAACCTAACACATATTATTAAAAAAACTTTCATATTTAACTCAATCTACAAAATTTTAAACTCAAATTGAGATGAGAATGTGAAGTGAGTGGACGTGAGATTGAATGAAGGCAAGAAAGAATGAATAGAGAGTTATAGAAATGGGTTGGGTCTAAATAAGTTGTAAACATTATGTTTCAACTCATTTAGTTAATATAACCAATTCATTTATGACTCATTTAATACCCGTATGTTTTTAAAAAACGGGTTAATGGCCCATTATGATAGGTCTAGCCTGCAGTGAGTCAGACGGTGATGGACCAACTTTAGAACTTGACATGATAGTCGAACATGGCAATTCATCTTGCCAATTCATGTGCTAGATTGGTCCAATTCTGTACAAATCATGGTCCGGTTTGCTAATCCAATGACACAACCGTTGGCCGAACCGGTTTGTTCCGGGTTTTGACCAACCCAAGTCTTAATGAATGACCGAATCGAACTGAGGACCGGTTCCTAGTTTAACTAGATGAACCGGCCGGTGTAGTCAAGGCTTAAACACCTTTTTTTTTTTTTTGGGTCAAAATATCGTAATTTCAGTACTATCCCACTAAAGGGGCATCCTTAGTTGGAAAATCTAAACATAAGATTAAAGTTAAAGGCTGAGGAGGATGTGAAAACCAATTACTAGGAAGATAATTTGCTCAGTGGGCTAAGGGTGCGCATGACAAAATTTCTGGAATAGAAATTGATTTCTGGCCAGAAATTGTTCTCAATTTCTATTTCAGAAATTGAGAAGTTAAAAATTTTAGCTTGTGAATTCTTCTTCAAATCTATTTCTGGAATAGAAATCTATTCTAGAAATAGAAAAATCAAATTGCGTTATCAAACGAATTTCTGTTCCAAACCTGTTCTGGGGAACAAAAAAACAAATAAATAGAGAAGTAGAAACTTTATCATGCGCGCCCTTAGCGACCCAATCCGCGACCTTATTTGTTTCTCGAGGCTCATAGATGATTGAAGTTCCATTTAGCTGGGCTAGTAAACTTTTGCAATCAGTCTGATAAGTAGCGCATGAGGGGTAAGTGATATGAAGATAAGGTCACTTGTAGATTAGTTCTGGTCGTGACTTCCTGCTGGAGATTACTTTGCGTGTTTTTGTTTTGTTTGACCCATAATAGAGCTTCTCTCATAGCTAGGGTTTCGACTACCCAAATGGATAGCGCGTGAATCCTCTTGGTGAAGCCCGTGATGAGAAGATTGGCAATGTTCCTACACATGCCAGCCATCGATCCCATCGTCGTTGAGGTGCATCGGGAGCTGTCAGCGTTCAGCTTCAGCTCACTTGTACTAGCTGGGTTCCATCTCAGCGTGTTATTGAGGCTTTGTGTTGATCCTCTGCTGTCGTTCATCCCCCTTATGCACCATTTCTTGTACATAGTAGTAGCAATTTGGGCTTCTTCTTGAGTGGTTGTTGGATTAGGCAAAGATCCTTGGAAAACTACTAAGTTGCGGATCTTCCAAATCTACCACAGTAGGCCTGCGAAGAGGGCTTTCAGTTCAAGTCTTGCTCTTGAGGTAAGATTCTCAAAGATCCATTTTTTGATTCGAGAAATACTTGCTGGAGACATGTCGGCTTGAAAATCAGGGGTTGACCATAGGGTTTTTGTCCAGTCACATAGGAGGAAGAGATGGTTTGCTATCTTTGGTGCATCACCACAAATTTGACAAGTTGGATCGGGTATCATGTGTCTTTTGTATATGTTTTCTTTTGTTGGAAGAGCATTGCTGCATATATTCCATAGTAGGAATAGAATTTTGGGGAAGGTAGGGAGTTTCCATATCTCATGCCATAGGGATTTTGGAACTTGGTAGGAGGAAGATGGGTTAGGTTTGGTGAAGAGTGCTACTTTGTTATGTATTTGGTTGTAGCCGCTTTAATAGTATAGGACCTCGAGCTATTGGCTGTCCACACCAACTGATCAGAATGGGATTTAGGCTAAGTGGGTTAGCTAGGATCTCTTGGGCCACTCTTTCCTCAAAAACTTCATTAACTCTTCTAATATCCCATTCCTTGGCTTCGTTGTCAATTAATTCAGCTACCATTCTTGGCTCATTTCGATTTGCTGGGCCAATAAGTCTTTTGGAAGGAAGCCATACATCTTCTCTAATGCAGATTCTTTGTCCATCTCCAACCTTCCATCTAGTGGTATGTTCGATTGCATCTCTCACCACCAATAAACTTTGCCATCCCCACAAAGGCCAGGATCCTTTTTGCTACCCATAAGTAACCTTGAGAAAAATAAATACTTTTAAGAACTTGACACCATAAGGCATCCGGTTGTTGAACAATTCTCCAAGCCTGCTTCCCCAACATTGCTATGTTGAAATCCACTAAATCCTTAAAACCTAGGCCTCCACAATCCTTCCTAGTTTTTAGATCTTCCCATTTTTTTCCAATAAATACCTATTCTAACAACATTCTGTTTCCACCAAAAGGAGGCTATTCGCTTCTCAATGCGGCAAATGGAAGTTGGAATTTTAAAGATGGACATAGCATATTGGGGTAGGGCTTGGATAATTGTCTTAATGATAACTTCTTTTCCTGCCTTCGATATCAGCCTCTCTTTCCATCCTTCAAGTTTCCTCTCAACTTTAGCTAGAATCCATGCAAACATTTGCTTTTTTGTGCGACCCCACTCTAATGGGATTCCAAGATATATCCCTATGTTTTCTAAGATAGGAACTCTCAACTTAGCTGCTACATTCTGTTTAAATTTTGTGGGCAATCTCTCCCAAAGAAAAGGCCTAATTTATTGAGGTTGATAGCTTGTCTCGACACATAACAATAGTGGTTCAATACATTGGCTAAATTATGAGCTTCTCTTATTATTCCATCTAAGAAAAAGATGGCATCATCACAAAGAGGAGATGCAAGAGCATAAGGCATGTTGGGTTTAGGCGAATCCCCTTTATACTCCCATCTTGGACAGCTTTACTCATAAGGGTTGAGAGGGCATTGGCTATGACAATAAATAGGTAAGGGGATAGAGGGTTCCCTTGCCGAGTACCTCTAGTAGGCTTAAAGACAGTTGAAGGCTCACCATTAACAAGGATGCTAAAAGATACCAATGAAATGCATTGCTTTATCCAATTGACCTATTTTTCATGGAATCCCATCCTCAGCATATAATCACATAGAAAATGGTTGGAAATTTACGCTTCCTCCTTCTCACCCTTAGTTGGTGAACCAACTCTTGAACTACAAAGATGTTATCTTAGATTTGGCGATCACTGATAAAAACAGTTTGCTTCAAAGAAATTATTTTGGCAGCCAAGATTTCAGCCTATTAGCCAGTACTTTTGCAATGATCTTATAACTGAAATTGCAAAGGCCTATAGGTCTGAATTGGGTAATGTTTTTTTGGATTTGTTACTTTAAGGATGAGAGTAATATGCGTTCTATTGAGCTTTGGTTCAAACGTGTCACGCCCCGATCCTCGAGCACATGTCCATCCCTCTATGGTCGATAAATATTTTGCGACTTCCCAGGACGAGTCGCCAACCCTTTTATTTTATTGCACATGCGGAAGCAAATAATAAATCCCCTGACAGTAACTATCTCGGGATAGAAAAGCAAGACATCACATTCACAAACAAACCACACTTTATAAACATACTGAGTCTTTTACACAAGTCTATAACCAAAATACTAGTTCTCAAAAAGAGGCTGTCCTATCTGACCTACTCTTTAGGTCACCTCAGCTCAACTCCAAGTCCTCCCTCTACGGTCCTGAAAATTTTAAGCCCATGACAAGGTGAGATATAAATCTCAGTGAGTTCACGGTCTAAGCCCTGATTATGAGGAAAATACACCTGGAAGTGTCCAAACCACACAACCACTAAATTGGCACATAGGACTTACCTCGACTCAGTTTCCTTTCCTGCATGTCAGTATAGTTCATATCTCAATGCATATAATCAATGCACATAACAATTGGAACACCTCATCAATTCAATTAATCACCGGGGTCCTGATTATAAGGCCAAACCGTTATGACACAGTCCCATTCCATGTCACACAGTTTTGGTCTCATAATCGGGTGCATCAAACTCAATAATCATGTGTTCCAATTATTAATTACACCCCTCAAGGGTATGGCCAACTCCAATATTGGCGGTCTTCTGGCATTGCCAGGCGTCGTCTCACCTCCTTTGAGCATGGCTACGTCTCTCAATTAGACGGCTTCCCCGACGGGGCGTAGGTCAAGAATCTATTGCGACCCGAGTCCCAATGAATGGGTAACACCCGGCTTAACAGCCTAGGACGGTTTCTCTTAACCAACATACGACCAATCAATCTTAGCCCTGGACACTGTGCATTGCACTCAAATGTCTCAATTAAAATAGTGAACCTAGCCTATTTTCTTCGTATTAAAAATACACGATAAAATAGTCGTGTGTGGGTACACGATCAATTCACACTAGAAAAATTGATATCCTCCAATTTAAAATCCCATTGGTTTATATAATACATAAAACCATTTTCGGTGTTGAAACCCGACACTCGGGATTTTCTGAATAAATAATGAATTTCACAATTTTTGGAATTAAATACTTGAAATTCCAATCAGCACTCAATTTGCATAAATTAACACTCAATTGCAGAAATTGAACACACCATTGCAATCGGCACGAAATTTTGGTCACCTGCTATCTCAACCTAATTTCCGAAAAATAATTAATAATTAAATAAATTACCGGAAATTAAATAAATTACAAAATAAATAAATTTAAAGCATTTAATTGAATTAACCTAAATTAACTAAACTAAATAATCTAACTAACAATTAAATCTAACCATCCTATTTAATTTAATCTAAGTACACTAACTAAATAAACTAACTAATTCCTAACTAATCCACCTAACTAAACTAATTACACTAACTAAATACTAACTATATACTTAATCTAACTAAGCCATCCTAAACCTAATCAATAAAATTAATCCACAAATTAGCTAACTAATACACCTCTAAGTATCATTAGCCCACTAATAAAGGATTAGAACGCAATTCACCGATTAGCACAAAAATCGGCTCACGGCGACGGCAGCGCAACAGTGGCCAAGATCCGAGCTCATGGTGAGGCCGATGAGAGCTCAGACCGGCTGAAATCAGCCAACAAGCTCGCTGCTCGAGCTAAAAACTTAAGGGCTCGAGGACGCAGCAACAAAGCTTGGCTTCGAGGAGACCCACGGGCGAGCTGGCGGTCAACAAAACTGCAGAGTGAGGCTTCAATTCGGTGAGCTTTGGAGATGGCAGCTTGAGAAATTTCGCTGGTCTTCAATAGCAGAGAAGCTGTAGGTGAGATCGTTGACGGGCTGTGGGCCGCACAAATGAGGGCCAACGAAAAGAAGCAGAATGAAGAAATGAAGCTGCTTTGGTCTTCGGTGGAAATGAAGTTCACGAATGGCAAGAGCGTGGGCTTGCAGGCATTGGATTTCGTGGCAGAGAAGCAGCGGTAGTCAACATTAATGGAGGAGAATTTCGTTGGTTGACCGAAGGGGAAGCGTGGCCTGCAAAGGAGAATCATGAGTGGAGGTGGGCGTATGTGAGTGGAGCAAGGGATGAGGGAAAAACGTGGGAATGCTTCGGTGATGGGTGTCTTCGAAGGGAGAAGTGAACAAAGGAGCTGAAGCCATGAAAAGCGAGAGAGAGACCAAGGAGAAAGAGAGAATTAGATGAGGGAGAGAGGCGGTGGACAGGCGTGTGAAGGAAGCTGCAACTAAGGAAGAAAAAGTCAAAGAAAATATCTTGATCCTTTAATGCTTGGTCCCCCCTTTGGTCTTCATGCATATCACATGTCCCCTTATTCTTTCTAACAAATATAATCCAAAAATTAACCCAATTGATGCTAAAACAGTCCCCAAACCATAACTCCAAATTTCACTGATTTTAGAATTCAATTTCATCCTCAAATTCTCAATTTTGAAGTCCAATTTCGTCGAAGAAAAATCCCATGCAGTTCCACAATTTCCCATCACCTAGTAGCTCGGCTTAGAAGTCAAAATTCCCTTCAAATAAGTCCACTAAATTTCCGTTCAATTTCCGAATCGATTTTCCGTAAAAATCTTGGAATCTCCGAAAAAATTTCGGAAAGTGAGTCGACGTTCCTAAAATGAATCGTGACACGGTAGAACTTTCAATTTCTGAAATCAAGCTCAATTTCAGTTAATTTCAATTCGACGTGATTTTAGCGCATCCCAATCTACTAGGTAACTTTTAGGAATTTTTAATGCAATTGACTCATGGTCGATTATTTTCGAGCCACAATGCACATTTTCGACACATTGGTGACTCTCGATTGTCGTGAAAATCTCGAGGTTTCAAATACGGACACAAGGTACAAAAATGACAGAAAAATTGGTCTAGTACCGTTCGATAGAAATTTTGCAATTAGGTGGAATCACCCACGCACTAATCACATATCTCTATCGAATCGACCTATTTCTGGTCTCTGATCCATTTTGATGGTGCCGTAATGACCCTTACAAATTAGCACGGTCGAGCAGTCAATTCTTGGTGGAATTATCATGTCTATTGTATTTAGATTCCTCAATGGCTTTACCTAATAAGCTAGTTAACTCGTGAGTGGCCAACTCAGAGAAAAAGGCTATAAACACGTCGATGAAAAGCCCAACTCGTCTCATTGAAATCAAACTCGAAAATCAGGATGTCACAAAACGTACCTTAGTTGAAAAAAGATTGCACCATGCTGAAGATATCATCATTAATGATAGGCCAATGATTTTGATAAAATAAATCATTTAGCCCGTCTAGTCCCGGTGCCTTTGTAGCCCCTAGCTGAAAAACAACAGCTTTAAATTCCTCTTTTGTCATTGGTTAAATCAGGTCTTCATTCATCTCCTCATTGACCACTACTTCACATTGATTCAATATAGGTTGGTAGTTCCTATCACTCACTAAAGTAAAAAAAAGACTAGTAGAAGCTTCGAATATGGTGTTTGAGGGTTAGGGGTCCCTACACCAAGTTTGATCATCAATTTGCAGCATGGATATTTTATTTCGTTGTCTCTGTTGGACTGTTGTTGCATGCAAATACTTGGTGTTTTGGTCCCCCTATTTCAACCAGCTGATTCTTGACCTCATGCACCAATACATTTCCTCTTGCTTCCACAAATCTGCAATTTGCCTGACAATATTGCTGATCTCCTCTCTGTTTTGCTCCCTATTCGTTCTGTTATTCAGCTCCATAAGCCTGCATTTGAGGGAGAAGATAAGTTTTTGAGCACTTTTATATTTTCTCCTACTCCATTTGTTTAATTCAGCAGAAACCAGCTTTATTTTATGTACAAGACTGATTTTTGTCGTTCTATCCTCTTGCCAAGCTCGCTTGATCACCGCCTCGCACTCAGGGTCTTCTAGCCAAAACAATTCAAATCTGAACATTTTCTTGCTTTTCTTTTCCCTTTGATCTAGAGATAATATAATTGGGCTATGAACTGAACCTATCGTCGGTAGTGCAAAAGCCATCACATTTGGGAATAGTACTCTTCATTCCAAGTTACAAGGCGCCTGTCTAATCTCTTCTTTACTAATGCGCTGCATTATCTCTTATTTGACCAGGTATAAGCACAGCCCTTAGGGGCTGTTTGTTTGTGTTCTTTCTTTCTAGTCATGAACACAATTTCTTTTTTTTTTAATTTTGTTTTTTTGTTCCGGGGAACAAAGAAAGAATAGAAACGCATTTGTTTACATTTTTGTTCCAAATCTATTTTTTTTGTTCTCTTGAACAAATTTGGAACATAAACAAGAAAAAAAAAAAAACTTGTTTCTTGTTCTCAGAACACTTTCGAAAAACAATTTTTCTCTCTCCTATTTTTTTCCTCTTTTTTTTTCTTCTTCTTTTTTCTTTGACCGATCACCAGCCTCGGCCATTGCCGGTGATTGGCTGTCGAGGGTTGGCGACGCCGGTGACCGGCCATCGAGGGCTGGCGACCCTCGCCGTGGTTGGGCGAGGCCACCAGCCCTCGTTGGCCAGTCGCCGGCCATGGCCGAGGCCGACAACCGGCCAAAAAGAAGAAAAAAGAAAAAAAGGAAAAATAAAGTAAAAATATTAAAAATTAAAAGAAACAAAAAAATTATATAAGTTTATCAAATGTGTTTCTGTTTTTTTTTTATTATTATTCTAAGAACATAAATTTTTTGCAATTACCAAACGCGTTCTTTTGTTAAAAATTGTTCCCCGAAACAGAAATAGTTTTTTCTATTTCTGTTCCCTTGAACAATTTTTGAATAGAAACATTACCAAACGCACCCATTCTTTCGATGTCCATCAAGAAACAATCATGTAAAAACCCTCGAAAGGCTGCAATTCGATAACGGTCCATCTCTCTACACCCGACCTTTTCCCAATGGTAAAATATTTCATTAAAGTCCCTTATGCATAACCATGGGAGTGGATTGTTGTGTTGCTGTCTTTCATAGCTTGCCATAGTCTCATTCTCTCTTGAAAATTTGTTGGTGCATGTAGAAAGGATATTCGTATCAGGTCACCTTGAATAAGATCCTTGCATCGATTATTGATTAGTTCCTCGGAGCTTCCCTCCATTTTCACTTTTACCTTTTCATGCCACATAAGCGCTAAGCCTCCAGCTATACCAACTGGTTTGATAATAAAAGAAAATTTGAAATTAGTCATTTTCCTCACTCTCTCTACAATGGTGTTTTTGTTTTTTGTTTTCATGAGAAAAACTAGATTGGGCCGTTCTTGAGCCACTAAGGCTTTGAGATGCTGGACTGTCAAGGGAGTGCCTAGCCCTTGACAATTCCAGCTCAATAGTTTCATCTACTCTTTGGTGGCTTATTAGGGCTAGCCACCAAAGCTTATGCGCTAGCCCATTTCCAAGTTTGAATTGGGACATCCAAGAGTTGTTTTTCATCCACCAAGAGATCTTATGAGATTTTCTTTTCATAGGGACTAACTCGCTTATGTTTTTTTGCCACAAGAGCTTTATACATCGCCTTTCCTTTTTTAGAGGTTAGTGAAAGGATCTCATTACCTGCCAAAGAAGGAAGCATCATTGTGTTTTGCTCTGTGCATTGCCCACTAAGTATAGTAAGTTGCTCTGTCTTTCCTGACTCTTCCATAACCTCTTGTGCATTATGCTAGATAGTAACAATTACTAGTTCATTTGGTTCATCTGCTTCCAATCTTTGGGGTATTTCGGTAACCATTGTTGGAGTTTCCATCACAACTTCCTCCGTGCAGAAAGTTCAATGTTGCCATAAAAAGTCTTTCAATAGGGGCTAACCTCTTGGACTTCAGCCTTTAGCCATGATTCATACCGCCCTAGTTGATCATGGGCAAGTTTAGTTTCTTTATAGGGAATTTCAGTGCAAAAGCTTGCATAATGCCCAATTTGACCACAAGAATAGCAAAAGTGAGAAAGCATTTCATACTCGAAGTCTATCCACCATTTTTTTCCCCAAAATTAATCATAGTTCATGTTTTGAGTGGGCTAGACATATTTAGCAGCACTCTGGCTTTTCCATTTTTCCGTGCATTGTTATTTCTGGCTTCAATTTTCACCACCTCAACTTGGCCCAAGCGAGAAGCTAGCAAGCGTATGGCATTTTCAATGATTCTAGCACTAGGAAGGCCTATAAAATGCACCCAAAAAGCATAATACATAAACTCATAATAGTGTTCAGGTATGTTTGGATCTTCTTCCCTCAGGACTAAGAGGTTACTTGCAAAGGACCATGGTCCCCATTAGGGGTGAGTAGCGGTCTAGGGTTAACCCTGGACCGACCTTGGACCGGCCTAACCTTGCCAATCTTGGTCCGGTTCCTAAGGGGACTAGGTTGGTCCTTGGTCCTGAAATTTCAAGACCAACACTGTGCGGGTTGGTCTTCAGTCCTAAGAGTTTTGGGTCGGTCCAACCCTAGACCAACCCTGTTTATTATATTATCTTATATTATATTATATATAATTATTTTATATATTCAAATCTAAGTAAAATGTATGTTATATTATATTATATTGAGATGTTCTATCAATAGCACTAATAGTAATTTCAATTTAAAACTTTTGTTGAGTATTAATTATGTGTCGTTTGTTTTGTTTTCAGGTGTTTAGAAGTTCAAGTGAATTAACAAGATGTGAAGTTATATATTCATGGTTTATATTAAATATTTTGAATTTTTTATAATTTAATTGCATTTTACTAATGAATTTCAGCTACACTTTGTTTTTCAATTTGTGTCAAATGAAATAAGTTTTTGAAGAGTAGAATAGTACTGCAGTTGCTATTGTTACGGTGATTTGCTAGTCAAGTGGTGTGATGCTCATTTTTTGGTTGAGTGGACTCTACATGATCAAATGCCGGAAAACACTTTTGCATATGGTGTTATGAATATTAAAGATAGATGATTACAAGAACTTTCCATCTTGTCCCATATCTTGATGAGTGGTTAGCGGGTATGAAATTTTTATTATTGTGTCATCTTAAATTTGCTAAATATGTATTGGTATTTATAGTTTAATTGCATAATGCCGCATTGTCGATAGATGTGTCATTTGAATTTGTAGGTTTGCTTTTTTATGGAGTATAAAAAATAAGACGAAAAAAATTATCAATCGGTCCCGGATTGACCTTGGAACCGGACCCAACCCATTGGGTCGGTCCAGTCCTTGGTCCAAGGCTTAATAGGGTCGGTCCTCGGTCCTAAAAATTGAGGACCGACATTGTACGGGTTGGTCCTAGGGTTAGGGGGTGGCTCGGACCAAGTCGAACCATGCTCACCCCTGGACATATTTAGCAGCACTCTGACTTTTCCATTTTTCCGTGCATTGTTATTTCTAGCTTCAATTTTAACCACCTCAACTTGGCCCAAGCGAGAAGCTAGCAAGCGTATGGCATTTTTAGTGATTCTAGCACTAGGAAGGCCTATAAAATGCACCCAAAAAGCATAATACATAAACTCATAATAGTGTTCAAGTATGTTTGGATCTTCTTCCCTCAAGACTAAGAGGTTACTTGCAAAGGACCATGGTCCCCATTCTAACACCCTCCTTTTTTCTTCACTTAATTGAAATAAAAATGAGAAAAAACCTGGTTCAATTAACTCACATTTTACTGAATCTATTTTCCATGCTTTTTTCATGGTATTGATAAAAGCCTGTAAATTAACATTTGGTTTCAAAAATAGCTTGCCACATAGAGTTAAGTCACATTCTTGCTTTTCCTCCTCTGGGATTTCAACCCTAGGTCAGTGATATCCTCGTTGGATCACAAGTCTTCCATTTTTTGACACAGAGCTGCCAAATGAAGATGGTTATTCTCTCTACCTTCCATTTCCTATCACCTATGCCAAATATGCTGAGAAGCTATGGATGGTCTATATGGAATGAAGGGATCTCTGTGGCTGATGGCTGTTCAACATGGGGTTTTATTGAGGAGCAGCAACGGGGATACTTTCTTTGAGCAAAAAAGGTTAACATATGGATGTGCAAAAACCCAAAGATTCAATATCCTCCTTCCACTTTAGACAAAATGGCCAGAAAAGGCAATGAGGTGCAATAATTTCCATGGGTCGCCTGGACGAAGACAAGTCTAGAGGATCTACGTAAGAACCCAGAGGAAATGCAAACATATATCGATCACTTGGAAGAAGGATAATCTGGAGGACAAGCGAAGAACTCCAGTGAAGAATGCCAACACTCTGCCGTAGGAAACATCATCAAAATGAAAGATCTGGAAGTTGCTGGCTTAATCGGGAGGGATATGCTTGGATTCTGCCATGGGTAGACAGGATTAGGGTTTGAGATTTGGGAATTTGATAAGAGAGGGTTAGCTATCACCTAGTGGGATAGAGAGGAACTCCAAGGCTGGAGAGAGACTAGCAACGGTACACATAGAACATTTTACCAACTTGACCAATTCAAGTGGGGGCTTAAACACCTTGCTGATGGCAGATCACCTGACTGTGGATTGGAACCTCGTATCTTGGACTGGGCGACCCACCATCTCCTCCTTTAAGGGTATGCTCTCAACAACCGCTTTCCTCAATTTCGACAAATAAAGCTACCATTTTTCTCAGCTATCTACTGTGAAATTGACGAAACCTCTCCCTTTCGATTCTGATTTTGCAGCACAAATAGGAATTGCTTTGCTCTCGACTTTTTGGGGCGAGAAATCGTTGGAATTCGGGGTCCGAGTCGACGACATATGTCAAGGTTCTAGTTTTTGGGGGCATTGATCGATGCCCATCTCCTAGAAGTTCAAGGTGGGTGGTCTGGTGAGTTGGATTTTATTTTTCTGTTCTTTTTCCCCCACTTACATGTCAAGCTTGGTGTGCTCTTTCATGGGTTCATGTGAATTGGAGTTCAAATCTATTTGCAGTACCCCTTGCTTTGTAAATTTTAGAGGGCTATCTTCATGTAGGGGGCTTGGTTTAGCAGATTTGAGTCATGGTTTCGGTCACTTCTATCAGGGTTTAGATCATGACAATGTCTATATCTTGTGCATGATGAGTAGGCTGGCTTCATCACCTCTTGAAATGCAGTATAAATTGAGGTAGTGGCTTTTTGTTGGATCGCCGCCTCCAGTAGCTGACTCTGGAGAAAGCATCACAAGCATAGGCAAATTAGTGGAAATGGCATGAAGATCAGAAATGCCACTCTCGGGACCAAGAGAAATTGATAGAAGAACAAGATAAGGATTCGTCGTCTGCATCTCTGACAATGCTGACGGACCGCAGTGGGCAGGATAACACTGGAGAGAGGCCTCTGCCAAACCAGACCGACATTGTTAAAGCTCTTGAAGCGGTTGAGAGAGACTCTGTTGCTATTGCCGAGAGTTTCACATCTCTGTTTGCTTCACTTCGCTCGGCTCTATCTGAGGTTGGTTTGATCAAATTGTGGCCATGACTTATCCCTTTTGTCTAGCATTCCCAGCTTGCCTAAGTTGGTTCAATGCCATATATTTGTACAGGAGATTCATGCATCCTAAAGATGACACTGAATGATTTGACATCCCTCTTGGCTTTTCATGGTTCAGTGTGACTGCTGCAGCATTAATAATTATCAGATATGTCAGTGCTGTCATCTTAATGGAAAGTAAATCATAAGAAGAGATTTCGATAAAATTATAATTTGAAGATTGATGATGCTAAAAGAAATAAGAGATTGAAAATTGATGATTTACGTAGGTTCTTTGGTAACTTTTTGACAGCAAACCATGAGAGGAACTTTGAGAATTCTTTGATGCTATGTAAAGGTTTACTTTTGTCACATGTCAGACTCGTCAAGATAAATTTTAGAGAGATTGAATTGTTAGCATTAATAAAGTGTCAATGAAGACACATTTCCCATGTGCTTTTGCATTTAATTCATGAGCTTCTTTGGTATGTTTTAGGAATTATTTGCAGTCCGGAGTTCATTTACCTTGAAATATGGAAGATTTATTAATTTTTATGAGGCTTCTCTGATGATACTCACATTGAAGGAAAAAATTATGAGCCAAATATAGCATATTAGTGTGCTCTTGAGATGTCTTAAATGCATGAAGTTTTAAGGTGCTTTCCTATTAAAATTTACATTTCGAGAAGTGTCTTAAATTTTTATTTAGGCGTGATACCTTTCAAAATCAGAATCTTGTGCTGTTGGAATAGCTCCATATTCTGTTAAAAGAGAAATTACAACTATCACTCTTTGGTGGCTATTCCCGATATTACATGCTCTGTGTTTATCTGGCTAGATATTGTAAAATTGCAGGTAACTTCTTGCTCAACAGATCATATGCAGTGCTTCAGTGATGCTGCTGGACGCCTTCAAGATTCTGGTAAGTTCCTCAAAATAAAGTAAAAATCTGTTTCTTTTCCTGACAATGAATGACTGCTAATGGACTTGTAATCTGAAATTTGCCCCGTGAGGTAAGTTCATTTGGTGAGCTAAACCCACCAACCTGTTCTGGTTAGCAAGCATGTTATGTGTATTTTCTCCCAACATCAACTGATGATGGTCATGTGGGGAACCTGCTCACTAGTATTGACATCTAAGGGTTGGACGCACAGCTGGCGGACTGTTGTCTTCATATGTGTTGGAGATTGATGGATACATGTGTATGCATTCGCACATGCTTACGGTTTTCCCTGGATCAATTTTTGAACAGAAACGTTACCAAAGGATGTACAAAGGATGTGCATTAATTCAGCTGAAGAACCCATTGCTAACACCATTCCAGCTTTTAGACTGTTCATTATATACTAAGTTGGTGGATATTCCCTTCTTTCCTCATTTGATGGAAACTCAAACTCTCATATATGCACCTTAAGAAATCTTTTGAATGATCAGTCATGACAAACATTACATCTTGTTGAACCTCTGTTGCTATTTGGAATTTAGTCACATTTTGCTCTTTAGTAATCGGTGTTTGCTAGTGTTGGTAAGTTTTTTGGCTTGGATTCTTGTTATTGCAGATTAAATGAGGAAATGAAGGGCATGGAAAGTCTAGCAACACAATTGTATCCTTGACTCGATGGAAAAAGTCTTTATCGTTGTTGCAGTGTTTGTCCTGAACACATTTTTGTCCTGTGAACTTAGAAATTTATCGAAAAGCATCATTTTACTTCCTACAAACGAGTGACGCCCATTCGTTGGAAAGTAAAAGTCACACAGTTTCCTTTTTTTTTTTCCCAGTTTAATTAAAGGTTTGTGCTATCATTTGTGTTTTCCTTGACATTGCTTCAGAAAAATTCTGAGGAGGAATGTTGATGCTTTAGATTCTGCTGTCAACAGGCTTGTCCGGCTTCCATGACATTGGATAAACTGTTGATGCACTTCTGTTTCCCTGCTTAAAGATCTCTTCTTATGAGAGTCCTAGTCTTGCCAACATGATACTTGAAGTGCTGGAGTGAGAGGAAAGATGATCACCTCACTTGTAAGATTCATTTTTGCCATTCTTTTGCATCTCTTGCCGTTAGTTGTATATTATCCTCTTGACTTTGGATCGGTCTACCTTCTCTCTCGTATTCATCTTCCCCCTTTCTATTTGATCGTCTCAGCTTGCTGCGATTTTTTGCAATCACAGCTGAGGAGTAGGCAGAATGGCTTGTAATGTGAGACTACATGTGACATGCCGTGCTCATTTTAGGGAGGAAATATGTAATTTTTGGGGTTCTGTTTACTTGAATAGCCGAATCTGAGCCCGACTTCTGACTTCCATTGTGCATTTTTGAAACCGGCGGGGGCATTTGAGGCAAGTCGCAGATTCATTTGGGGAATTGGTGCGGTGGGGATTGAGTTGATGCGCGGGGGCGTCGGGGCCTATTTGTCTTGCAAATACATGGATGACCTGAGCAATCTCAACCTACACAACTCAATTGCATCGTTCAAGTCTGTCTCGCATCTGATAAGTTGCCATGGCGGTCATTTCCACTGGCTCTGCCACTCGAACGAGACTATTGTCCCCTTGTCACTCCACCGCTGCCATTGCTGTATTGATGGCACGGCACACTAGTTGTTGTTATGAACATTTAAGTGCGTATTTGGGATACGTGAGTTCATTCTATTTTAATAATTTAATAGTGTGAGCCCTACATGAGACCCTCGTAAGTTAATGGCTGTTGTGTCTTCGCTTCCTTCCACTTCATTGCCGAAGGCCATAGCCCTTGCCTTTGGCTGCCGAAAGGGGTCTAGGTCTCTCTTTGAGCTCTGTTTTTAACCCTAATTTTGGATGAAAACACCTGATTATATTGGCTCGATTCTCTGTGAACCCGCTGTTTCTTCTCTGAGGAATTATGATCCAAGCTCGATTCAATTCGTTTTGATTTAATGTAGTTTGCAAAATCTTCCCCGTGAGAGGATGTGCGCATTATGTTACCGGGGCTCCCACATTGGCTATTCCATTTTCAGCCTCCACAACGACTAGGCTGTTGCTGCCCACTCCATGGAGCCCCACCATCGTGAGGCCACCACCCAGGAGCTTGAGCTCGAGGCCTTCTGAAGGCAAATCGCGGTCGATTCCTTGACCTGTCCACCGTCACCGCCAACGGCACGCTCTCCATCACCTGGATTTAGAAGCTCCTCGACGCCTTCCTCTGTTGCTAAGAGGAGTTTAGGGTCCACCTCTTCAACCACAGGGCCTATGTGGTGAGATCGCTGACCGTGGAGCGGTTGCTAGCCGAATTCTACGAGAGAAGCGTGAAGAAGGAGACCATTTGTAGTTAACCAAAAAAAAAAAAAAAAAAAAAAAAAAAAATTACAAATTACAAATTTCTCATAATGATGTCATTTCGAGTGGAGTTGTACATTAAGCTGCCAGCTATCGATAGTGCTGTATAGTATAGACACCATTGATTGCTCCGCCTCTTTAGCGATTTCAAATTTAAATTAGCAGGATTGATTACATTGAAAAATCGTCAAAAAATTTAGGATTGTATTGACCAAATTAAAAAGTTCAAGATTGAATTGTAATTCGCATAATAGGTTTAAAACTTTTTAGATAATTTTTCCTTTTTTTCTTTCATTTGTCTTAAATTCAGGCTCAGAGTATAGAGTTATCTATGCAATCTAAAGCAAAAATGAGAAGGAGCTAGTCAAAACAAAAATAAAAAGATGGTGAAGGGCACTGATTTTATGATGCTATTGTGCATACTTCATATGGTAGGAAGGTTGGACTGGAATAGATGCTTAAAAGGCTTAAAGAAAGAATTAGGGGGAAGAACCCTCGAGGGGTGGGGCTCCCTGCTATCTTTTATATTCCCCGGTTGACTGGCGAGAAAAACGTAGGCCAGTCAACAGGGGGTGCGAGGCGTTTGCATCCTAGGACCTTAAAATAAGGTGGCTCGCCACCGTAGAAGGGAGGGAGGCCGGCAAGTTCAGCAATGATTTTATAAGAAGACGAAGAGTACAAAGTTAGCTATGTAATCTAAACAAAAAGAATCAAGAGCTTGTCAAAGCAAAATGAAAAGATGGCGAAGGATGACGCTAGAGTGCATACCACATCTGGTAGGAAGGTCAATTGCAAGTTAGATGTCCATTATGAGAGTACCTTTGACTGGAACTAAAGAAAGAATGCCAACCGTCTCCTCTTCGTTGTTGATGACGATTGATCACCAGCAAGGAGGATGTAACCATTTTCTATATAAGAAGCGTGGACTCCGTAGCCTTTCGCCAATACCAAGTTTGTCCCAACCATGGAGACTTCGTCGCTCTACACTGCCCTTCCTCTGGCATTCCTCCTACTCCTCACTCTCAAGCTCCTCTTCATGGTTCAAGCAACCGAAAAACCTTCCGCCCAGCCCGCCTTCCATCCCCATCCTGGGCCACCTCCACCTCCTGAAACACCCCCTTCACCAAACCCTCCACTCCCTCTCCATTTGGCTTTAAGATAAATTCTGAGTGCCAAAACTTGACACAAGTTCCAAAAGGTACACTCGCTCATGCCAAGTTTTGACATTTGGGGAGTGTACTTCTTTCAAAGATCCATGATAATAAACCACCCGCCTTGAACGTTTTTCAACGGTTTAGGATGCGCATGATAATTATTTTTTTTTTTATCATTTTTCTATTTTTCAGCTCCTAGAAACAAATTTGGAATAGAATTCCGTTTAGTATTTTTTCTATTTTTGAAACAAATTTTTATCTCAAAAATAAGTTTGAAACAGAAATGAGAAATATAATTTTTTTTAAAAAATTTTGTACCTTTCTTTTTTGAAATAGAAACAAAAATAAAAACACTTTTTATTGCTTGTCCTCGCATCCACTGCTTACTGTTGGCCATTGCCCGTCAATGTAGAAATCAACTTTTTCAATTCAATTGATTGAGGATAATTTATCTAATGAAAGATTGAATCACAATGAATGGAAAATAGCATGATAGGGAGATATATAAGAAGGCTAATCAAACAAATTTCTATTTCGAAAAAAAAAAAAAATTGTGTTGTCATTAGATTTTTATATTTGCTCAGAAACTCATTCAAAAAATAAACATATAATATTTTTAATTTCTAATTAGTAATTGTTTCTAAGAACAAAATGATTATCATTAGCGTTCTTAGTGACAAGAGGATTGCACAATAAGCTATAAATTAATTATACAAATATAAATTTTGTTCTAAATTTATTAATTGAACCAATATAGTTATGCTTCTTTAAGTAAAAATGTAATCAAGTTGTCCCGATTAAGCCTTTTCCCTTTTATATAACATCTGACGCCGGGAAGAATCGACAAATGTTATAATAACGCTTTAAGAGTAGATTCATTTTGACTCTTTCTCATGTTGGGAAGAAAACAAAAACCATGGTTTGTCCGTAGGGCCAAGAAGTCATGATCATCCATCATCACAATGAAAAGGACACAGTAAAAATTAAATTGCCGGCGGGGATAAGCAAAATGTTAATGCAATTATCGAGAAAAAAAGCCAACTCATTGTCATCTATCATCATTACGAAGAGGACACATAATTGATATTAGATAAATTTCTCGCCAGTGACGATTCATGCTAATCAACCCCTTGACTTGAATGATTCTCGATGGCTTAGTGGCTATACAAAAAAGGCCATTTGTAGAGTTATTAGTCAACCTCTCCTTTTCAGTTTGAAATGATATCAATATTGATAAGATAAATTTATCTATTATGTCATTCGGAATGTTAAAATTTGGGCTACATATGGATGCACAACTAATGCATAACATATTTGTAACAAATTATTGCAATTAAGTGAACCTTTTTATCCCTTTAGCTAACTCAAAGCAATTTTTCAAAATATATTCTAATGTTGTATGAGCATCAGAGGGGAGTCATGGGGAGGGTCATTGAAAACGAATTATTGGGCGGCTGGTTGTGCAAGGACTAGCAGCTGCTGCGAGAGGTGGGCAATGCCGCGGTGGTAGTGGCAGTGAAATGAGCTCTGCAATTTCAGGAAATTTCTAATTTTAATTTTTCTCTTAAATTTTTCCCATTAAAGTATATGATTTAGTAGTGATAATGAGCTTAATCAGACAATTAACAGCCATTTCAAATGGATAAGAAATCCTGTCATTTTGTCCGTGTGAATATAGGAAAGCAGTTTTTTTTTTTTTTAAACTAGCAGCAAATTGTTCTTTCATATCTATTTATTTATCATTTTAAATATCTCATAATATGTTCTAATTAAATATGTTAATTCAGTACCTTTGTTTGTTAAAGAGTCAATTATTCCCTTTTTATTATTTGTTTGAAATGAGGGAAAGCGTGCATTCCATAAGAATTTACATAAACCTTTTAAAGTTGAGGGTTTAACATGCATCGACACCAAAATTGCAGGGGTCAGGTGAAATTTTCCCTTGCAAATAGAATTAACTTTAAGGTACCATTAATCTATATGGAATTGTCATGTTCCACGCAGGGCATGGGACATGCTCTATTAATAAGCTATGATAATTCAATGGGCATTTTGTGTAATCACGCCATACGTTTCACGTTCCTGTTTTGTATGAGATAAATGATAGATTAGGATAAGAAGAAATCAAGTTTATACTTAAGAAAGAGAATAATAGGAAAGATTTAGCATTCTCTTTTACTATTGAGTGGTTGACCTCTCAACCAGATATTCATGCTCTCTAGCACAATCAAATTGGTTCTCTTTACCATTTTTTTCCTTTTCTCACAGACTGGTGATTCGTCTGTTTAAATTACAAGATCAACACTGTATTGAGGCCAAAAAAGAAAAACAATGTTTAGGAAGACAATGCATATGAGCGCCTCCAATCAATCATCGAGTTTGATACTACTATAATATTGACATAACCCATGAGCATCAGGTTTAGCCAATATAGTGCGCCAAGATTTAATAATGATGTGGGCGGGTCTTGAGACTCACTTTTTGGTAATGCGATTGCTTATTTCAATTCCGCATTCAAACTTATTTTCATGACATTCCTAGTTTAGTGATAACAAATTGACATACTTCCATATTTATGACGTATGATTTAGTGTCAAAAGTTCCTTCAGAATTTTCGATTGAAATCATAACAACTTGGTAGGACAAAATATAGAGTACCTCCTATCATGCGTCTAAATTCACATTTTTGTGATTGTTATTTTTTAGATTATCTCAATCTTTTATTTAAAATCCCTGTGGATTGCGCATGCGGATTACGTGAGATTTTATTTTAAATTTAGATAATTGTAGGGTTTTTAAAATCGCAAAAGGATTGCATATCATGTATGTTGGTATTGATTTTCTAGATAAGATTGCATAATAGGATTAGATAGGATACTTTCCTAGTTGAATTAAATACATGATTAGACAATATCTAGGTATGATGATATTTTTCAAATTGAATTGCATGAGATAGGCATCCAAATTAAGATAGGATTTAGGTTCGTCTATTTCCTAGCTTATTTTAAATAATATATAGATTTTTGTTTTTGTAATTTTTAGTTACCAATTTTAATTAAAAACCTAAAAAATATCATATGCATGTCATATAGACTAATTGCATTACATTCATGTCCTATAGTTTACGTCAAGTCATTATTGCACGTCATATTAGAATTAGGTCATGTAAACATAATTTAGGATTAAATTCGCATGTCATGCATTGCATACAATTTATTTTTTTATATATGGAAAACCCAAAAAAAAAAAAATCATGCTAGATTAGCCACTGCCTGCATTTTCTTAATAAAAAAATCATGCTAGATTTCTTCGTAGAAATGTAATGAAACTTGATAGATGTAAATTTTAATTAATTAAGGTTGCGTATTGAGACTAATGTATAAAATTAATCTTCGGAGTGATGGGGCAAGTTGTTCAATTATTTAACAAAGCTCATTTGTTTATATGTTCTCTTACGGTTTATTTTAATCACTTAGTATACCGATTTTGTGGACCAACTTCAATTATAGAATATCACTCATTTTAGTTACGTTGATCACTAACTTATCATCATATGATAAATATGTGGGTGTAATAAAATATACAAATCCCACAAATTGCCGAGGTTAATTACTCCACACTTTGTCACCAATCAAGTCTTTAAAAAATTGCTGCTGGCCGGAACTCTCTTTTTTCCTCTCTTTCTCTCTCTCTCTCTCTCCCTCCCTCCCTCCCTCCCTGCTAAAGAGGAACATCAAGGAACCCCACAACTTTTGTTCAGTGGCGATTGTTCAATTACATCGCAATCTTTGTGCTTACAATCAGACAACTTTAGCGGAGACTTAAGCCGAGAAAGAAATGATAGCTTGGGCTATGGGTTGTATAACAGCCAAGCTTGACGGCACCAGGTTGTTCGGGCACATTATACATCTTTCTAGGATGAGTCCCCTGCATCGGAATTATTAGCATTAAAAGGAATAACTTTTTACCTTCTTGAGTTAGGTTCCTTGTTCTCAAGCTCAATCCCATACCCCATCAAAGTACCGATAAGCCTCGGCCATTGAGAGAGGTTGAATCCCGATAGTTTTCTGAACGAAGGTTTTCACATGACTCCACTCCATGGAAAGTGCTCAAAGTAGCTTTTTTACGTCTTTTGTGTTTGCGTAGGTCTACCCTTGGCTAGCAAGACCATTTAGGATGTCTGTGTAGTGCGTATACATCTTAATAATGTTCCTAATGCGGCCCCATCTTGAACATTTCATGGTTGTCCGGTACATTGTTCATTTTCATCTCCCTAACTATGTCTGTGCCTTCGTAAGCTGGCTTGTCTGTCCTTCTGGGGATATGATTCCAGGAGCCTGCAGGTAAGGAGTCGCCGTTGTTTTTGCACCACAAGCTAGCACTACCCGCTTTCATTGGTTTTTAAGCACCATCTAATTCTACTAAATAGTTGTGACCATCCACCAGAATGAGCCGGTCCAGTACCTTAATTAGTAATCAATTCACACAATGTTGGTCTTCAATTTTTGGGATGGGATACCAACCTTGTTGAACTTGAGACCAAGTTCTATTCTAGGGTTAACCGGTGATTAATCGATTTTTTTTTTTTTGGCTTTATTTTTGTTTTCCATGAAAAAATAACGTACTCTTTAAAATTACATATGCGTTGAGAATGTGATATTGAACGTCCAAACTATCAACACCAATACAAACCAAATAGGAATCTAAGATAAGGAAACAATAGAAATCTCAACTTACCAAAAATAAAACCCTTGGAAGACCAACATGCAAAATAAAATTAAACAATAAACTATCAATTATACATAGATATATATTAATATACACACACGAAGTTGGTTTGGGTTAGACTAACTATAAAGCTTTAAGTTATGTACTGGAGTGTGGAAAATTTATACTAGGGCGACGAAAAAAGAGGCAGCGCCAAGCACTTTAAGTTAGATACCAAGGTTTGGAATATATATATATATATATATATGTATGTATGTATGTATGTATGTATGTATAGCCAATCCTAAAGTATTAAGACCATAGACCAACCAACACAATACAGGTTTCAGTCACTCTGGGACTAGAGACCGGCTCAATTCCTTTAGAAACCAGATCAAAATTGGCTAGATTGGGCTGATCCAAGGTCAAACTTGGACCAATGCTCAACCTGCCACTAAAACAAGAGAATGCTGGAACACGTGTTCAAGCATGCGATTTCCAAGCAAAACTTTGGGTGGGTGAATAACAAGGCCCCCCTCTTTCACCAAATCAACATCTTACATTACCCATCGGTCCATAATAATGATAGATAAGCCAATGATTGGTTGTGACTAGTGATGTGAAATATTGATAAAGTTTCTAATCAATGAATTGCAATGATTGTCAACTGCTATAACCATTCTCACATTAGTATTGTCAGTTCATCTCATAATTTTGCTTCTTTGCTGGTCATTCACGCTGGTCATCATAGCATTTTCTTCTTTCCTTGTTAATGCCCAACATAATTTGATATTTCGGCTTTATTTTTTTCACGAAAAATAAATAATTTTAAAAAATATTTTTTTGAATGATTGCTTTTATTACTTGAACAAATTAGTTGATGATTTTTTTTTTTTTTTTTTGGTATCAACAATATATTATATCTAAACATTGTTTGTAAATAATGATTTTTTTTCCTTCAATCCATTTTGGAAGCGATACAAGCTATCCAATTTTGGAAAATGTTTTCTAAATCATTAATTTTTCGCGAAATAAACACACTTCCAGTAAATACTCTCAATTCACATTAATCTCCTTTGATTTTTTCTTTTGGTGGAAAGAAAATTATATTCTTTGCTCAAAATGATATATTAGAAGTATGTAATCTTCATAACTAAGCAAATCAAAATAGAGCAAGAAACTAAAAAGCAAAGCCAAATATATAAAATAGAGAGGATTAACGGGGCATTAGCAAAATTAAGCAAATACTCATTCCACAAAAATGGATCAATCAAGCAAAAAAAATTGGCGACTAGCACTAGTTCATGTGCCTTTATCAATGATGAGCACACTCTGAAAATTCCTTATCTCATAACTATGATGGTGCCAGTTGATGGTGTGCGATTAGGTTTGGCTTTCTCTACACCATTGCCATACGAAGACAACCTAAATAGGTTAAATAAAAATAGATCTAACATGTGGATGAACAAATCTTTGTGATTCAATGAGATGCCAAAACGCTTGCAATCATCATTAAAATTGAAGGTGGAGAGCCTATACATGAATAGAGTAGAGGAGCATTGAATCCCCAAAAGCATATTTATTAAACTTCCAAATTTAGAGCAGGGAGATTACCCAGATCTAGAACTAGATCAGAAAAGTTTAAGAGAATAGAGCTTTTAGAACTAAATCAAGAGAGAGAGAGAAAAAAAAAAACAAGAAAAGAATGATAAAATGCAAACAAAATCAACAAAAGAGGAAGGGAATGGTGAGACTACCTCAAACACTCACCATGGCCGAAGGTTGAAGAAGACGATGGAGAGAAAAGAGAGAGGGAGAGAGGAAAGACTTTTAAGCTCCTGTCAAGAAAATCTACTTTGTTAATGGCTTGTTTTATCATGTCAATGTGATTCCAAAACCAAGTTTTTTTTTTCTTTTTTTGTCATATTGGACTCGAAACTTCCTTATAAACTTATGTTCGAGATGATGCATGTCATTGGCATAAATTGCTTATTAAAGATGCCGACACTTTCCTTGTATCTTTCATTTTCTTGATTAATCAGCATCGACCACTTTGCAAGAACCCACTACTACTAAGAAAATTGAGAGTTACAATGATCATCGACAACGAGGATTCCTTCGAATTTTATGTGAATCCCATCATATCTATAAAGTCGAGATAATGAAAACTCATTTTGAGCAATACTTTTTTGTGCCTGCTCATAAAAGCATTGCTTCCTGATGTCTTACATCAAACATTTTTGGGTATCTCAATTAATGATTGTGATGACACTTAAATTTTGGTGACTAATTTAATTATTCTCTAATTGCATGGGAAAATAAGGATTAATTATAACCCCTAAGCATAAATGATTTTTGCTAAATTGGATTGCATATAGACATTATGTATATTTGCATTACTAATATTAATTATAATTTAAAAAAATTAAAAAGTTGGGGTCGGGTCATGGCTGGGCCGGCCCAACCTTATTTCATTTCCTCTTCTTCTATTTCCTTCTGCTTGTTCCCAGCCCATCTCTTATTTTCCTTCTCTTGTCTCTTGTGTTGGACATTGGCTCCATGAGAAAGGAGCAAGGACAAAGGACGGCGTACGGTGATGGCAAATGGAATGTCAAGTGTGACGCTCAGTCAGGATGATTGATCGGACAGGTGGCGTCATCCTAGAGAAGAGAGAGTGGGAGAGAGAATGATGAGTTGAGAGAGAGAGAGAGAGAGAGAGAGAGAGAGGTTCCAGAGGAACCGAGCAAGCTTGGGAAAAGGAGTTCTTTTCTCCTTCCGCAAAGTCTGGGAGTGGTGCATGTGATAATGCCACATAAGCGTACCATGCAAACCTCGTTAGCCTCGTCAGCTACCACAAAGGATGTCTACCATCAAAATTGGATGAAATTGTAAAAGGAGGGAAAAATTGGGACAATGGTATCACTTTGAGAGTTTTTACTTGTCCTAAGTTAATTTGTGGTAAAAATGTTTAAGTCATACCAGTTTAAAATTTTCTATGATTTAACTCTAATGATATAGATGTATTATTTCTTTCTTTTTTCTCCCTTTGCAGAGCCTTGAGTTTCATTTCATTTGGCAAGTGAAAATGCCAAGTAATTCCCTTGGAGAACATTGGTTAAGTCAAGTTTGTACTAGGATTGCTTTCATATTATTCATTGGCCAAAACTAAAGTTCACATGCTTTCTCACTTTCCATCCCATTAACAACCTTTCGTTTAAGTATAGGCAGCTGAAGTTGTCGTCAATTTAAAATGCAAAATTCGATGTAGTAAAAATGATATTGCCAATTTGATTTCTTCTTGTATTTTTCAACATTTGGAAGTCTCTCGCATATAGTATACACAAGAAAATCCCATAAACCTTTTGGAAAAAAAAATTACCCTTGTGAGATTGTAATCGATTGGGATATCAATTACATCAATCAGCCATGATATCGATGGGAGCCTGCCACCGCTTTTGGACTAGAAGTGCACATTAGAAGTACATACAATTCTATTTTTCAAATTTCCTCATAGGAATCAAATATACGGACCTGCGGATGAGTGTAGTTTTGGAACCGTATGGCCGTCGGGCATCGATGGTGCGGAACAATACAAGAAGAAATCGAATTGGACCTACTGTGAGGACATGCGCGATAAATTTGATGCAGATGGATTGATTCCATTTTCGAATTCATAGAAGAGCCCAACATTGATTTACCTTATCATGGACACTATTTGCACTGCATTTATGGCTGTGGTGATCTTGACTGGGGGCCAGCTGTCGCACCGACCTGGGTTCGTGCGGATTGGAACAATCATTGACCTTTCAACTCGTCTTTCTTTTGTATCATACATGTACCTGCCGTGGCCGCGGGAGGCACGGAGAGCGCCCACACTCACATGACTCAACCAGGACAAATCATTTCCATTTTGGGTTCGCTCTTCTTCTCAACCCATGCTCGACCATCATGAGTCTCTCCTCCACAGTCGCCAACGACGACCCGAAGCTCCCTTCATACCTCGCTGTTGAGATCTTGAAGCGATTGTCGGCGAGATAAGTTAATATGGAGGAATCTTCAAACCAGTCATGGGAAAGAAGTTGTAGTGTAACACATAGCTTATCATCCACAGACATATGGCCAATTGGAAAGGACGATCCAAACAGTTGAAGCTATGCTACAAGTTTGTGTGATGGACTTTGAAGGAGGTTGGGAAGACTAGTTACTCAAACAAAAAACTTACTTGATTTATGTTTATTTACTTGTTAAAATTTGAGACATATTATAAACACGAATGATTTGTTAATGTGTTCACATTTACTTGACCATTTCAAAATGGGAAAACTATACTTTTTTTTTCATTATCATATCTAGGCTAAAAAGACTTTGAAATTGTGTCTTTTTTTTTGGGAAAAAGCCATAGAAAACCCAAACTTTGCTTAGTATGACAAATTTACTCCAAATTTTTTTATGACCCAAAAACCTAAACTTTGCAAATTTTGACACATTTATCCCAAACTTTTTTTTTGTGGTACAAAAAATCCTAAACTTGCACTTGTGTGACCCATTTACCCCAAACTATAGGGTATCTTCGTCTTTTACTTTTTAAAATTTTTTTTTCTTCTTTCTTCTTCTCTCTTACCTTTGTCGGCCATGGTGAAGGGAAGTTGGATTCATGTGAGGACTATCCTTGCCGACATTGGGTGAGGGTCGCCCTTGCCCGATGCAAGCGAGGGACCCTTGCCTGGGCTGGGGAGGGCAACCCTCGCCTAATGTAGGATCTGTGAAACTATTTTAAGCTAAAGGTTCTTAAAGCCATTAGGAGATGGAATTGTATCTTGCCAAAGTTCTTGAAAAAAATTGACCCAAACACTTTTGCATTTGGTGAAACCCCTTAAACTCCAAAAACCCTTTCCAAATGTTGAATCAAATGGGCTAAGTCCATTTCATTTATGAAATGTCGCCATCAGGGCCATTAGCACTAGCTTTGCCACTTGAACACGACTATTGTCCCTTTGTTACTCCATCACTGCCATTGTTGTATTGATGGCACAACACACTAGCTCTATTTCAAACATTCATGTATGCATTTGGGATATGCTAGCTTACTCTATTTTAATGATCCGATAGTGTGGGCCCTAGGCGAGACCCTCGTAATTTACTGGTTGTTGTGTCCTCGCCTGCTTTCACTTTATTGTTGAAGACCACAACCCTTGCCTATGAACGATGAAGGGAGGGCTGATTGCAGCAATAAACTCCTCAAGAATGGAGGCAATGGAGAAGGCGACGATCAAGGGGAGGGGGGTCTGGGTCTCTCCCTCTCTACTCCATTTTTAGCCTTAATTTTGGATGAACCTCGTGACATCCTAGATTTTCAGTCCAGTTGAATAAATTGGGCCTTTTACCAACATGCATATAGTGCTATTTTCAAAGCTGATCACATGAGATAACTAGACTATCTGAGGAAGTCATTGAGTGATTTTAATGCAATAAACTTGAGGATTTGACTAGGAATCGACTACTTGACCATGTTCATCTATAGAGATCATTTCGGCACAATAAGATGTAGGTGATTCCACTAAATTGCAAAATTCTCGTCGATCGGCATTAGATTGATTTTTCTATCGTTTTGGTACCATGTACCCATATTTGAAACCTAGAGATTTTCACGACCATTGAAAATCGCCAATGTGTCAAAAAAGGTTCATTGTGGCCCGAAAAAAATCAACCACGGGTCATTTACACTAAAAAGTTCTAAAAGCTACCCGGTAGCTTAGATCATGTTAAAATTGCGCCAGATTGAAATTAACCGCGAATTTGAATCCAATTTCAGAAATTGAAAGTTTTATCATGTCACGAGTCATTTTAGGAATGTCGACTCAATTTTCGAAGATTTTTCTGCAAATCAAGTTTTTGGCGGAAAAAGTCGACATATGACCGTTTTCGACTGGAAAAACCGGAGGACTGTTTTTATTGCAAAATTTGGTTGCAAGTGAGATTAATTGGTGAGGAAAAATACCAATTTGATTGAGGACTCGATAATTGAATTTATAGAAGTCAAAATGAAGGAGAAGGAATTGAATCCCAATTGAAGGAAATTCAATCAAAATTTGTAGCCCCTCATTGCCCATGACATTTGGACCATTTCAAGGTCTTTCTAGAAGGAGTGTGTTGGTTTGGAAATATAGCTGTGGAGGCCAGCTAGTGGTGGAGACCAAAGGAGGGGGACAAAGAGATGAGAAGGTGACATTGGTGGCCCCCTCTAACTCAAATCGGTTCCCTCCTTCCTTGTGCCCGTCGACCAGCCTCCATTGAAGATCAAGAAAGCTCAAAACTTGTAGGAAATCCAAAGAAGAGACTCCCCTTGGCCGTCACACATCGTTGGATACCCCTGCCACTACCATTCACCGTTGCACGCATTGCGCTTGCTGCGAACTTGTCGCACATTGCCCCTCCTCCCGGTGCATCGTCTGCCTTGTTCTCGCCATCTTCAGACTACCTTAGGTTGCCGGTCAGCCTGTCAAGGCTTCGCTGCTGTCGTTCCGACCGCCTGGAAGCCCGCCGAAGCTATACCTGCCCACCACCGATCCTTGCTCGCTCAATCAACCATCAATCCAGCTTCTCTCAGCCCAGACCAAAACCAAACCGAGTGAATCTCTAGGCCACTGTTTAGCCTGCTTTGGACCATTTCCCGACCTTGCTTGGCGATCCTGTTTAGGAGTTTCTCATCCCTTGCCGCGTCCCCATTGTTTTGATCCAAGCAGATCATTAAACAAGTAAGTTTAACTCACTAATCATTGCTTAGTAAGTTAATGAAGCTTAAGGGTTGATTAGTTTAAGTTAAGCTTGGATTATGTGGTTAGTTAGAACAGATTAATGAATTAGTTAATCGATATTGTATGTTAGGTGGATAGAGTAATGTAATTAGCAAGTAAATAGGCCATAGTATTTAATTAATGAGTCTCGAAAATTTTCCGAGCCCATTTCAGTGTTTAATTAGGCTTTATGGGCCTAAGTGAGCATTTTTAGTATTTAATAATTAATTTCCGTAATTATTTAATTATTTATTTATTTTTCAAAAATTAGACCTAAATAGCCAGTGACCGGAATCTTATGTTGATTGCAGTGGTGTAGTTGATTTATTTAATTGAATATTTTATGCAAATTGAGTGTGATTTGTGATTTTATGGTATTTATTCCAAAATTGATTATTTTCAGTAATTGAGTGGAAAATAACCAAGCGTCGATTTACAACGTCAAAAATATTTTGTGGACTATTGAAATTAGCGAGATTTTCAAAAAGGGAAAATATTGTATTTTCACTAAGGTCGACCATGTGCCCATGGTTTCACACACCTTGATGAAAGTACCAAGAAAATACTTTCGAGTTCGAGAAAAGGCTTCATGCCTTGGAATCAAGACAACATCTTGGGTATCATTATCTTGAAAGTTCAAAGCCAGAAATAGAAAAGCTCAAGAAGCAAATTCAACTTCTTGAAGAAGGAAGATTCAAACCTTTCGATCCATTGGCACCTTCTGTTAGAACCGGGTATTTACCTCCACCGCCACATACTTCTATTTTTGCCACTATTCCAGAAGATCCCTACAGAAGAGAACCAGATATGGCAGAAATACAAAATCGCCTCAAAGCCCTGCAGAAAGACAAAGGGAAAGAAAAGATGCCTCCCACAAAATCAAGTTCGATTGTTATCAGGGAAAGGCCAGATCAGATGATGTTATCTAATCCATTAGAATCTTTTTAAAAAGATTTTGATACTCAAGAACTTGATCCCGTTACCCAACAACCTGATTCTGCCATTCCAGAAAAAAAAAGTCCTTGTTTCCAATCGAGCAAACTACTCCAGAGACTGAATCAGATTCGGTATCTCTTTCCTCCTCTTCATCTTTCTCAATTCCTACAGTTGATTCTCTCCCCATAGCACCGGTAACTTCATCAATATTCATGGCTGATCCTCCTGATGATGAGATGGAATCAAACTATTCTGACCCAGAAAATGGTCAGACAAGCAATCCTGCACGACATGTGTCCATAGCATCAAAACAATTCTTCACCATTGATGATATTTCTTATCATAAATGTCCAAAAAGACTTGAAGAATTTCATACTTGGTTGAATACCCAGTCCATCACCAACCATGATATGAATGATGTCCTTTACAACTTTGTTACGAGATTCACAAGAAGTCTCAAACTTTGATGGCAATCAATTTCAGAACAAGATCAAATTCATTTTCTGATGTCACCTAATTTCGGCCATGCCATCACTCTCTTGTATCATGTCTTTATGGGAAAACCCACTGATCTCATAGAAATGAAAAGAAGAGAATTTTTCGAAAGAAAATGCTGCTCCCTCAGAAGAAACATCTTGATAAGCATTATCGAGTAATGCTTCACTTTTTATCGATTGGAGCAGATCCAAATCTAAAGCATGTTTTCCTTACCTCTATTCCTAAAGAATTATTCTAAATGGTTGAAAGATCTTTCTTTGGAAAACAAATGAGAGTACAAGATATTCCCCTAGGAGAAATACAACAAGAAGTCCATCTATGCTTAAAAGAATTATGCTTAAAGCGCCAGATGGTCCGTACCTACATCACAGATGACAAGCGCCTTGAATTAGCTTGTTCTCGCCAGAAGTTAAAAATCAAATGCTCCAAGCAAGACTGTGATGGTACTTGTGGCAAGTATTCTCGGAAGAAGAAGCATTACAAGAATTTATGGATAAAGAAATCCAAACATGGCTCCAAGCATTTTCGGAAAAAGAAGAAATGGCGATACCTACACAAAAGAAAGGATCGCACAGGCCACAAGAAATCAAATTGTTGCTACATCTGCAACCAGAAAGGACATTTTGCCAAAAATTGTCCTCAAGCGAGAAAATGTCAGAATCGTCTAATTCATCACATTGAGAATGAAACAGGTATTTCTCTTGAAAATGATGATATTAAATCCCTATTCTCCACTAATGAAGAACCATCTGAACAAACTCTTTGTATCATTCCCTCTTACCAAACTTCCAGTGAGAGTGAGTCAAACTCAAAATCTAAAGATATTTTCCACATATCCCCTACATCTTCAAAACCAAATCTTGACATATTTTCAAGTCACACTCATTGTCCCCATTTCCCTATAAAGATTCTCACTTCAAAGTTTGCCAAACCCATCACTGTGATTGCTCTCATTGACACAGGAGCAAGTTGTTTAATATTGGATACTAAAGTTCTTCCTGAAGAATTCTGGACTACTTACATTCGATATTTTATTCTGCTTCAGGATATACTTTCTCGACGAATGTCAGAACCACTCCAGTAACTGTCCAGTTTTTTCCTCAGTGTTCTATAACCACCAAAATCTTTGGATCCAATCTCCCCAATAAAGATTTGATAATTGGGTGGGATATCATGACTCAAATCTCTCAACTTCGTATCATTCCTGGAAAATGTCTTAAATATAAAGACCAATTCTCTGAGTTTGTAAATATTCAGAGACTCTTTTCCATCCAGATGAGTCTGTTAGATCCAATCATGTAAAAATTGTTAGAATCTTGTTCGGAATCCCATTCAGAATTTGCTCGAAGTGTTCCCATCCTTTATGGGAAAATCCAGAGTTCTTTGTTCGCCTTCCCTTAAAAAAAATAAAGATATAAATCTAACCAATGCAAGTCATATGGGAATGAAGCTAGAACACTTGGCTTTAGCTCAAAGGGAATGCTTAGAACTATTGCAACAAGGCCTTATTGAAATTTCCAATTCTCAATGGGCTTGTGAAGCTTTTTATGTCAATAAGCGTGTTGAGCAAAACAGGGGAAAGATGAGATTGGTAATCAACTATCAACCTCTCAACCTTTTTCTCCAAGATGATAAATTCCCTTTACCATCTAGAGATTCTCTCTTTACTGATTTAACCAAAGCCCACATCTATTCCAAATTTGACCTCAAAGCCGGATTTTGGCAATTGGACATCCATCTTGAAGACAGATCCAAAACAGGATTCTGTATCCCGAACCAGCACTTCCAGTGGAAAGTTATTTCTTTTGGTATAAAGGTAGCACCATCCATTTTCCAAAAGGCCATGTGTCGTATTTTCCAACCCATATTGTCAAGTGCAGCCGTATATATTGACGATGTTCTGCTTTACAATCTTGATGAACAGTCACACTGTCAACTCCTTGAGCAATTTGCATAAATCGTGAAAAAGCATGGTATTATGCTTTCTCAAAGGAAAATGAATATTGCCTAGACAAAAATTGAATTTCTTGGTATGCATCTCAACAAAGGTACATACTATCTAGGGCTACATATCGCTAAAGAATTATTGAAGTTTCCTTAAGATAACTTCACGACAAAACAAGTTCAGCAATTTCTTAGGATAATCAATTATCTCAGGGATTTTGTCCCATATATTGCAAAGCTCCTAATTCCTTTGCAATCTATGCTGAAAAAGAATCCCCCACATTGGGGAAAACCCCAGACTAAAGCAGTCGCTGAGCTTAAAGAGATAATGCAGAATCTCTCGCCATTACAGATACCATCAACAGGGAAAAGAATTCTTCAAACTGACACCAGTGATGAATACTGGGTAGCCATCCTTTTTGAAGAAATTGATGGTAAGAGACACCTCTGTGCTCACAAAAGTGGAAAGTTTTCTCAAGCTGAAATGCATTATCATTCTACTTTCAAAGAAATCCTAGCAGTAAAAAATAGAATAAAAAAATTTGAGTTTCATCTTATCGGCCATCACTTCCTAGTAGAGTTAGACATGGCATATTTCCCTTAGATGATCAAGTTTAAACAGAAGCAGATTCCAAACTCTCAATTGCTTTGATGGGCTGAATGGTTTTCAAAATACTCTTTTGAAACCAAACACATTCTTGGAAAAAAGAATGTGCTTGCTGATTTCCTTTCAAGACCAAAAGCCCCAGCTGAGATCAACATGTACATTAAAATGCCTGCTTCTCATATGCTAAACTATGGAGTGAAATACAAGATCGAAAAAATCAAAGATTTGCCAAGCTGGAAATATCCCCAAGAGATTATTCAGCAAATCCAGAACGACAGTCTAACTGAGAACTTGGAGAACCTCATGTGGCAATACCACACAGACCTATTCGGATTCAATAGAGGTTCGATTCTTTTATCCTTTTGGGTTAAATTTGAATTATCATTTCATTCATCCTCTTATCTGGAAGAAATACGATTTCCCTGACCAACTCAAGACGCTGTTATGGTACTTAACAAATAAGTACTTAATAGCTATTAAAATTCCAACCAGAAGATTCATTGCCAACCTCACAAGGATATTCTTACTTGGAAGAAAAGTGGAAAAAGAAAGCGATAAGAATCTCTTATATTTTTATTATGGAGGATAAAAATGGTGGCATTCTTAGATGGTGAGAACAATATACTATATCAACTTACGAACTCTGATATGTCAACTTAGCGAGAGTAGTATATCGGTATACTATATCAGCCTATGGGTCTCGATACATCAGCTCAGTGAGAGCACTATACCCGAATAGCTTCTAGTGAGCCTTGACAAGTGTATTATATCAACCTACGGGCTTTGATATGTCAGCTTAGCGAGAACAATATATCTTGATAGCTTTTGGAGGGCATTATTAGTGTGTTATATCCACCGAGGGTTCGATATGTTAGCTTAGCAAGAGTAGTACACTAATTTATCAGCTTAGTGCAAGTCATACTATCTATTTTTAGCTTAGAGTGAGCAGTCCTAGATATGATCAGACTTAATAGATAATATTGAATGGCTTGACTAAGAGTTGGTCGTGCTGATATGTAATTGACCGAGTCAATTGATCGATGATTCAATATGTTGTGATGAATTGATTTATGGATGTGATGCAATGAGTTTATGAATTGTGTTAACTTGCAAGAATGGACTGAAGTCAAGGTAAGTCCTCTGACTCGTGTTTGCGCCTAGGTAGCCCTTGAGGTGTATTTTCTTATTAGTCGGGGCTTAGGGAATTGAACTTGCTGAGACATCATCTCACCCCGTTGTGGGATAACATTTTCAGGTCCTTAGATGGCCGCTCCTCTTGAGCATTTTGGATAGCCAAAGAAGGTCACAGAACAAACGTCTTACATTTCTTTGCATGGAAGCCCTAGGGGCTAGACCTATGAGCTAGTAAGGTTCATAGTATGGATCAATGTGGGTCTACCCAAAAATGTACCCCATCGATACCGATCATGGTACCGCTAGGCTCCGGATGGCCAGAGAGAGGGCCTTATACCAAAATCTGAGATGCCTTTGTATGTGCTGGAGGTTGCTTTTGGAAAGTGTATAGCAGATTCTCCTGGAGGTTCGGTGGCAAACACGATAGACTTGGATCTCGAAGATCCAGGAGGTCCGGTGTACTCGGCCGTGGTTTGAAATGTTAGTGACGATGTGGAGCAGGAGGAGGATTTGTGGTTGTTTGTAAACCCCCCTTTTGTTTTGTAGACTTGTCATATATATATTGGTTTGGTGTGTATATGACTTGTTATAATATGTATATATAAAGGTGTTGTCGGTTATGAAAAATTGTGGCCCTACTTTCCTTTCCCATCTTGTTGTTGTATGAGGATTATTTAATTGCTTCTGCGTGCGTATTAAAATGAATGGGTCGGCGATGTGCCTTAGGACGTCACTTTTAATTGACCATGGAGGAATGGGCATGTGCTCGAAGGATCGGGGCATGACAAACCCACCTGATTACATTGGCTCAATTATCTACGAAATCGTTGTTTCTTCTTCAAGGAATCACGACCCAATCTCGATTCAATCTGTTTTGATCTAATGCAGTTTGCGAAATCTTCCATGTGAGAGGATGCACGCATTGTATTACCAAGGCTCCCACGTTGGCCATTCCATTTTCTGCCTCTACCACGACTAGGCTTTTGCCGCCCACTCCATGCAGCCCCACCACCATGAGGGCACGCCTAAGAGCTTAAGCTCGAGGCCTTCTAAAGGCAAATCGCCAGTCGCTCCCTCGACCTTTCCATCGTTGTCACTGACGACTTGCTCTCCGTCGCCTAGATTTAGAAGCTCCTTGTCACCTTCCTCTATTGCCAAGAGGAGTTTATGGTCAACCTCTTCAACAACAGAAGGGCCAATGTCGTGAGATCACCGACTGTGGAGCGCTCACTAGTTGTGTTCTACAAGAGGACCGTGAAGAAGGAGACCATTTGTAGTTAAAAGAAAAAAAAAAGAAAGGGAAAAATACAAATATATATATTTCAAGTGGAGTTGTGCATGTCAGTTAGAATAGCCACTGTTGATTAGATCGCCGGGTTAGTGATTTCCATTTTAAATTGTTTTGGATGGATTACATTAGAAAATCGTCAAAAAGTTTATGGCTATATCAATAAAATTAGAAAGTTTAAACTTGAATTGTGATCCGTATAATAAATTTAAAACCTTTTAGACAGTGTATCTCTTTTTCTTTCTTTTTCCTTAAATTCAGGCCTTGAGTACAGAGTTATCTATGTAATCTAAACATATCACGAACTTGTCAAATCATAAATAATAACATGGTGAAGGGAACCGGTTTGATGATGCTAGAGTGCATACTCTATTTGGTTGGAAGGTCAACCACTCAATAGTGCCAATTATAGGTAGAGGTGTCAAAATGGATTGAAAACCCAATTTGAACCCATATTCAATAAGATATGTCATATATGGGGTAGTTAAGTTTTAATAATTTTATGGGGTAATTAAGTTTTAGTAATTGGGCTATTAATGAGAGTGAGTTGTGTGTAAGTCTAATGATAAAAGGGGCTAATAATTTTATGGGGTAATTAAGTTTAGTTAAGTTTTACAACCCATTTAACTTATAAAGGTTATTAGTTGAATCAATGCATTAAGGATATATCATTCTCTTTGAACAGTTTTTATCATTTTTATTTTTTTAATTTTCTATTTTTTAAATAATTTTTATTTTATTATATTTTTAATTCTTTTTAATTCTTTTACTTTTTTTCCCCTACTAAGTCTGGCACCCGACCCTTCTCGAGGAGGTTAGGTTTGCAACTCTCACCTAATCGCACTAGCGAGCTTGAAGCTTGTCAATCGAGCGAGGCCAATGCCTCACTAGCTTGAGATGAGCTCAAGCTTGCCATATCTAGTGAGATGAGCTTGCTAGCCTTAGTGCTAAAGAGACTAAGCATCATCGACGTCGAGACGAGCTCGATCTCGCCAGATCTAGTGAAGTGGAGCCTCCTCCAAAGTCAGCAAGGTTTGGCTTGTTGGAATTGGGCGAGCTCAAGCCTCATTGGCCTATGGCGAGGTTGGCCATGACAGGTGAAGAAGGAGAAAGAAGAAAAGAAAAGAAAAAAAGAAATAGAAATTATATATATTAAAAAATAAAAACAGAAATACTTAAAATGAGTGCAAGGAAAATCAAATCGGATTTTTCTATTCCAAGCGGAAATTTTTTTAATTTATTTTCAAGTTTTAACCAAACACTGGAAAATATTATTATTTTCAGAAATACCACTTTTTTCATAAGATAAATGAAGCTTCAATTTAAAAAAAATTATAAAATTTATCCATTAATTTTGTAATTCTATGGGAGTGTTTTAACAATATATTTTTTCTTAAAAAATGAAAAGAAACAAATTTTTCTATTTTAGTTAAATATGGAAGTGTTTTAGTAATATGGATCGGGTTAGGTTAGGGATGTGTCAATAAATTTACCTTAGTGACAAATGGGTTAAGAATGAGTTAATAGGTCAATTTAAGTTGGATCATTTATGACGTGACTCAACCCTTGACACATCTAATTACAGGCTAGATGTCCATTATTAGAGTACTTTGACCGGAACTAGAGAAAGAATGCCAAGTCTTACCTTTTTTTTTCCTTTTCTTTTTTTAAACTGTAGACTTTGCATCCTTCTTGTCATAATTTATTTTTATTTTTTATGATACAGGGACATGAACTCATGGATGCGTACCACGGGATAATGATAGGTTGTTAATGGGCACGCTCCATCCGATGACGCACGGAAACATGAAAAATTCCGTAAAAATCGATGATAACTTGAAGTAATCCTTGTTTTGGTGCATGTTAGACCCCGAATTTGTCTAAAAGTTGCATTTTATACGGCCTTCCATGCGTGGGTGCCCTGTGTGAGGGGTGTTTATGCATTGAGGCGAGGGTCGTGAGATCTCGTTGCATGGCTGCGACCATCAATGTGTGACCGCTCTCTACTTTTCTATCAATAGTGGCGTAGGCGGCATCGGCCAGCAAAACGAACCCTAGCTCTGCCTAGAACCACTGTCGCCCATTGTGTGTGCCCCGGCGAAGTGAGCCCTGACTTTTTCCCTAAGTTAAGTAAGCTCATTCCGTGCTCTGGCGGTAGCCGGCGCGATGGACAAGCGCCTGAGGAGCTTTAGGCGAGCAATTGAGAGGCTAAAGATGATCAACAGTAAAAGGACCTCTCTCGATGAAAAAAAAGAAGGAAAGGAAAGAACAAATAAAAGAAAAAAAATAAAAAAGGAAAGAAAAGTCAAAGGAAGAAGATGGCATTTTGCCACGTCACGTTGCGGATCATGACGTATAGGTTGATTTAACAGCCACATTGAAAATTTCGGGCTAGACATCAACTTGAAAAATTAATTGCATTTTCAATTGAAGGTCTAGGACTACAAAGAACATGGAATGAGTTTACCTAGCCTGACTGAACTGCCGCAATGAAAAATTGACAGAAATATCACTATTAAAATATTTCAAACTAAATTTAAATCCCTATAATAATCTTATATTTCCCCGCCGGCTAAACAATTCAGAAATTTTGGGTCAAAATCGTTTGGGATAAATTTTAATTACTAACGACGAATTTGCCTGTAATCTTTGTGGTTGATGACGATTGATGAGCTTTCTCTCCCCATGTTTGAGATGTTTGAGATTATATATATATTTGGCAATTTTGGGTCAAAATCGTTTGGGATACATTCCAATTACTGACGACGAATTTGCCGAATGTCAACCGTCTCTTCTTCAAGGTTCATGACGATTGGTGAGCTTTCTCTCCCCATGTTTGAGATTATATATATATTTGGGTCACCAGCAAGGAACATGCAACTATTTTCTATATAAGAAGTGTGGACACCGTAGCCTTTCGCCAATACCAAGTTTGTCCCAACCATGGAGACTTCATCGCTCTACACTACCCTTCCTCTAGCTTTCCTCCTACTCCTCACTCTCAAGCTCTTCTCTTCATGGTTCAAGCAACCGAAAACCTTCCGCCCAGCCCGCCTTCCATCCCCATCCTGGGCCACCTCCACCTCCTGAAACACCCCCTCCACCGAACCCTCCACTCCCTCTCCCAATCTTACGGCCCCGTCTTCTCTCTCCGCTTCGGCTACCGCCGAGTGGTTGTCGTCTCATCGGCTGAGGCAGCCGAAGAATGCTGTACTAAGAACGACATCACGCTTGCCAACCGCCCCTCTACTGTCGCCGGCAGGCACATTGGGTATGACAACACGATTGTCGTCTTTGCCTCGTACGGAGAACAATGGCGTAGTCTCCGCCGTGTTTGTACTCTTGAGATCTTTTCCTCGGCCCGTCTCAACTCCTTTCTGCCCATTCGGAGGGATGAAATCAAGCGACTCCTGCTTAATCTAAACAAAAGAGCCTCATCATCTGGGGACAAGGTGGAACTAAAACCGATCTTCTGGGAGATGACATTCAACATAGTTATGAGGATGTTGACTGGGAAGAGGTATTATGGGGAAGATGTGACCGATGCCGAGGAGGCGAAGGTGTTTCGCGAGATCATGTCTGAAATTGTGGAATATGCTGTTAGTGCGTATCCTGGGGATTACTTGAGTATCTTGAGGTTGTTCTTTAGGAATTATGAGAAGAGGGTGTCTTGGTTGAGAAAAAGATCGGACGAGTTGTTTCAGAATCTGATTGAAGAACAGAGAAATAGTCGCAGAAAAAGATGTGGTGGAGAGAGTAGGGAGACCGTGCTGGATCATTTGCTTTTGTTGCAAGAGAAGCAGCCCGAGTTTTACACTGATGAGATCATCAAAGGGCTACTATTGGTACGTAGAAATTGGAGGATCTTTCGCATCTCATCCTCATCATGGAATACTGCATACATATAAACCGGATCATCCATTATCTTACAAAATACCAAATTAATTATGGTCCTATGGTAAATCAATCGGAAAATTATCCAAAAAAATCCTATATCTATTGCATCAAATCCTCACTATGGAAATCGTTGACATGGATGATTTTGTTAGGCTACTCCATTTAATATGCAACATTTTAATATTACCAACCCTTAGAGAGCAAAACAAATATGTACAAAAGTATTTGATTGTGCATCATAGTAGTTTGACAATATAGTATCTAGATTGCTGAATCTGTTCTCTCTTAGACAGCATGTCCTAACATTGAACACCTTAGAAACTCGTGAGTACATTCATCGACAGTGATAGTTTTCTTGCGAGTACATTCATCGATAGTGATAGTTTTCTTGAGAATGAATATTGCAAGTTGATTCTGACATTAAACATCTGTTTAAAAAGATGTAAATTCTTGTTGTGATCAATTAATGTGTTCTTTACATAATTATAATAAAAAAGATATCGATGGATGGATGTTTTAGGTTTTGTGAAAGTGTAGGTTTCCCTGTTCTCAAATTAGAAAAAGGAGCAAAGAGCGTGCGTAAAAACCAACACATACCATTGTCTAGATATATCTATAGATCCAAATATTGCAATCTCAAATAGTTAAAAGTAGGAAAACAAGTTTACCTTAATTTGAAAGATTTCATAGATCTCTTATGTTGTCAATCATCTTTTGCATTAAGTTCAGCATATAATTATGATTCGTCTTAAGTAATTGATAGGTTTAACTGAATTTTTTCCGGGAAAAGATTGAGATTGAAATCATGGATATATTTGTTTTCTGTTAACTATTCAGAATAGCAATATAAAAAGTCTCTCTATCTATTGCCTCACTCAAAATGAAAGTTAATATATTTTTGAAATTAGAGGAAAATGGTTATGAGGTAATGAGTAAAATTGAATTCTCTCAAGTTCCTTGGACACAATAATGTCATCGTACAGGAAACTGGATTTCCTTCTTGAAGTAAACAAAAGTTCTGGCCTATTACTCACACATTTATGCGGATATACATATTAAATTGTAAACAATTGTTAATTTTGAATTCATTTATAATACCTGATCTAATAACTTATGGATTGCAGTAAGATTTCTCTGATATGAATGTTTAAATTATTACTCTTTTATCATTTCTTCCATTTCAACAATGTAATGACAATTTGTTTTTGCTCTATATTCTTCTATAGGTCATGCTTATAGCAGGCACCGATACTTCTGCTTCGACAATGGCAAGGGCAATGTCCCTTTTACTTAGTCATCCGCATTCCTTAAAAAGAGCTATTGAGGAGTTGGATAATGTGGTTGGTCAAGAACGCTTGATAGAGGAGACGGACATTGCAAAACTTCCTTTTCTCCAAAACATTGTATTAGAAACTCTACGTTTGAAACCACCGGCACCACTTCTAGTTCCACACATGTCATCAGAGGATTGTGTCATAGGCGGTTATGATGTACCAAGTCAAACCATAGTATTCATCAATATATGGAGCATTCATAGGGATCCGAAGTTGTGGGATGATCCGAAAAGTTTCAGACCCGAAAGATTTGAAAATGAAGATAATGGACAATGCAAGCTATTGTCATTTGGACTTGGGAGGCGAGCCTGTCCTGGTGCAAATATGGCCCAACGGGTGATCAATGTGGCTTTGGGATCGTTGATTCAGTGTTTTGAATGGAAAAGAACAAGTGAAGAAGGAATGAATATGCCTAAGGCGTTGCCATTGGAAGCCATGTACAAAGCCCACGAAATCATGGCGAGGATTGCTGAGCATTGAGCGGAAGCCAAGATATTGCTATTAGTCCTTGTCTTATGTGTTTGTACCAAAAATAAAAATCCATTGCTAAGGACGTCTTAGATTCTTAAATTGTCTTATGGCGGACAAACTTGTACGAAAATGGTTAAAGTCATTTGGATAAGTTTCGTTATCTACCTTATCGGCCTCTTTCATGTTTCTGACAATTTATTTGTCCCATTCAATGCTTAATATGGCACATGTCTTAATGCACCACAGCCAAAAGTTGTTCCTCTCACTAAACTTCTCAATATCAATTCTTGCTCCAAATAATTTCATTGGAAACAACCCACAAATAATTTTTCTAACATCAGAATTGTATTAACTACTTCCAACTTTATATTTTTTTGATTTTTATGCAAAAATTTACCACTTCTAGTCTCCAAGGCAACCTCTGGTCCTAACTTTCGCATGGAACAAAACCAATTTTCACTCGAAAGATAATTTTGGCCCAAATTTGCAAGTATCTCATAAAAAGGCACCGACTTTTACCCAAGCGGTATTTTCCCCATCACTATGATTTTCTGCCAAAATGTGCACATATATTTATGTGCTTCATTCATCAAGTTGGCGCCTTTTTTTTCTCCAAAAAATCTCAATTTTTTTAGTAAACGAAGTGGGTTCTTGAAAATATAAACACAACGCGCGTTATCTTCCAATACAGTATTATTCCTTTTTAGCCTTTATATAGTGTTGGTCTTGTAATTTAGACAGAGGAATCAGGAGCCCGTCAAAACAGAAAAAAAGGAAAGAAAGAATGTGAAAGGGCACCAATTTCATGACGGTATAGAGTATGATATAGGCGTTCGGAAGTTCAACCACTCAATAGGGCCTTTAATAAGAAAGATATCCATTCTCGTAGTCCGCTTAATGGAATTTAAGAGAGAATGCAAAAACTTCCTTTTCTTTTTCTTTTTTCCTTTTTTTTTGTGTTTTGTTTTTTGTTTTACAACTACGGACTTGCTTTCTTCTTATCATAATCTGTTGCTTATGTTATATAAAACAGGGATGCGAATCGTAGATGCGTGGTTACCCAAATACCCTTGATATTATCATAGTTTACCAATAGAGCATGTCCTCGTGGTGCACAAAACATGACACTTTCATATAGATTAGTTTGTTTGAAAGAAAAATGTATCTTAAAGATTGTTTTCAGACTTTTTCATTATTTGAATGATGAAAAACTAATCGATATGCTGAAAACTTTTTCTATGGATTAAAAAACAAAGTTTAGATTCTTACCAAAAAAAAAAAAAAAGTTTAGATTGTCGAATTCAATGACGACGATGAGATGCAAAAAATTGTCAAATTTCTATGTACCATTATAAGGTCTTTGATGATGTCATCCGTGTAAAATTCGGGCTGCTTCTCTTGCAATGAAAGCAAATGATCCAGCACGGTTTCCCTTCTCTCTTCACCACCTGCTTTCTTGGGACTATTTCTGTGTTCTTCAATCAAATTCTATAACAGCTCGTCAGATCTCATGCTCAACTTAGACACTTTCTTCTCAGAATTCCTAAAGACCAACCTCAAAATACTCTACTTACCTGTCACGAGACTAGGTTAAAGGATAAAAGGAAGAATTTTAGAGAGGGAATTGTGCCTCTGTTTTCATTGATTGTAATATGATGTACAATGCTGTATATAAACATAAGATAGAATGATAATAAAAGAAAGTGTACATTCCTGTAATCCCTCTATTCCTAAGATATAAACAATTGCCTCTATTTATGATATACGCAAATATCTTCGAGAATCATATCTTCCAACACTCCCCCTCAAGCTGGTGGCTTGTATATGTTCAAGACACCTAGCTTGCTTAGAAGATATGTGTGTTGTCGTTGACAAAGAGGCTTGGTAAAAATGTCCGCAGGTTGCTCCGTGGTTCTAATTCCTCTTGTCTTGATGACTCCTTCTTGAATCTTCTCTGGAGTGAAGTGACAATCAACTTCTATGTGCTTTGTTCTCTCATGAACTATAGGATTTGCTGCAAGCTTGAGTGCTGAGTCGTTGTCACAGAATAATGCGGTTGAACCTTTAACTTCTGCCCCGAGATCTAGAAGTAGACCCCTTAACCAAACTATTTCACAAACTGTTTTGGCCATGGATCGATATTCGGCTTCTGCTGAGGATAAGGATACAGTGGATTGTTTTTTTGTTTTCCACGAAAGTAGTGAATCCCCGAATTTTATGCAAAAACCAGTAATAGATCTCCTGCTCATTGGACATGTAGCATAATCTGCATCACAATAAGCCATCATTTCCATGTTGCATCTCCGGGAAAGAAGTATCCCTAATCCTGGGCATGTCTTCAAATATCTTACAACTTTCATGGCCGCATTTAAATGTGACTGTTTGGGGCTGTGCATGAATTGACTGAGAATCTGCACAGCATAACAAATGTCTGGCCTAGTCATGGTGAGATATATGAGCTTCCCAACTAGTCTTTGATATCCAGATGGATCCTTTAACAATGGGTCATCAGGAGTAGATATGCCAAAATCATAATCAGCAGAAGTTAGCTTGGCATTATGCTCGATGGGAATAATAGAAGGTTTACAACCTGATAAACCTGCCTCTGAAATAATCTCCATTACGAACTTTCGCGACCGAGTGAAATTCCCCGATTCGAACGAGCTATCTCAATTCCAAGAAAATACTTAGGTGGCCCTAAGTCTTTGATATGAAAAGTGGAATGCAGATATTCTTTCAGCTTCTTCACAGCGGAATCATCATTTCCCATCATCAAGATGTCGTCAACATAAATCATTAGATAAATAGACGACATACCTTTCTTCCAAGTGAATAGTGCATAATCATACTTGGATTGTCTGAAGCCAGCAGCCGTAAGAGCACTTGTGAATTTGGCATACCATTGTCGAGATGCCTGCTTTAATCCATAAAGAGATTTACGGAGACGACATACCTTAGACTCCCCCTGTCTCCGTAATCCGGGTGGAAGATCCATGTATATTTCTTCGTCTAGATCACCATGCAAGAAAGCATTATGGACATCCATCTGATGCAATGACCAATCATGAAAAGCAGCAACTGATAGAAAAGAACGAACGGTAACGTCTTTGGCTACTGGAGAAAAAGTCTCATGGTAGTCAAAACCTTCTCTTTGTGTAAATCCCTTGGCAACTAAACGGGCCTTGTACCTTTCTATAGAGCCATCTACTCTATATTTTATTTTATATACCTATTTGCATCCAATTGGCTTACGATGAGTGGGTAAAGATACAATATCCCAAGTGTTATTATCTACAAGGGCATTTAATTCGGCCTCCATAGCCCGTTGCCAACGTGGGTCATGCATTGCTTCATTATAACTAGAAGGCTCATGCTCCTCAGAAATACGACTCATGCAACATAAATGCTCTGATGACAGCCTATCGTATGAAACGTAGGAAGAGATAGGATAATGAGTACCTGAGGACCCAGAAGATGCACAAACGTAGTCCTTTGTCCAAATTGGTGGACGACTAGCTCGGACAGATCGCCTGGGTTCTTCATGCTGATTAAGATTGTTGTCAATGTCACTTGGTTCTGAAGGAGCTGCTATTGGAGAATCCCTTTTTGTTGATGGTTCTTCAGGTGAAGTTGTCTGAACAACCTCATTGGAATTTATAGTTGGTGCATTGGAAAGTTCCTGAAGTCTTGGAGGAGGAACAACAATATAGGATCCTCTTTGAGAAATATCATCTTCCGATAGAAAAAACTTATTAGTTGTTCTCTCATCTTCAGAAGAATCATTCATTTCTTTGAATGGAAAAACATCTTCATGAAATATCACATCTCTGCTTATAAAGAATTCTCCTGAGGATGGTTCATATACCCTGTATCCTCGCTTCAGGTTTGGATACCCCATAAAGATACACTGGCGAGCACGAGGTCCCATTTTATCTTTGTGTCCTACTGTAGTCATGTAGCATAGACACCCAAGAACTCTGAGATGACTCAGATCTGGCTTCCTTCCATATAGTATTTCAAAAGGAGTTTTTCCTTTCGGGACGGCATGCGATTGATTAGATACGCTGCTGTGACCACGCAATCTCCCCAGAAATTTTCAGGGATAGATCCCTGAAACTTAAGAGCACGTGCTACTTCAAGAAGGTGGCGGTGTTTCCGCTTGACAACTCCATTCTGCTGTGGTGTGTAGGTACAAGTGCTCTCGTGTAAAATCTCATTCAATGTGAATAAAGAATTACATTCACTATTAAAAAATTCTCTACCATTATCAGTGCGAATGCATTTAATGGATTTCCCAAATTGGTTTTTAGATATGGCAAGAAAAGTCCTAATATGAGAGAGAACTTGATTTTTTGACTGCATTAGGAATATCCATGTAGCTCGCGAAAAATCATCTACAATGGTGAGGAAAAATCTGGACCCATCATGATTAAAGGTATGATAAGGTCCCCAAACATCGATATGGAGTAATGAAAAAATCTCATCGACTTGAGAGGTACTGTTATGAAAAGAAGGACGTGTCTGCTTTGCTAATGGACAAATGGGACATTGTGGATAAGGGAATAAAGCAGAGTGACCCAATCTTTGATGATTAAGAAAGATCTTATTATTGATAGCAGAATTACATAAAAATTTACTGGAAAGAAATTTGAGACTCTGCGAAACATCCATCCAGAAATATAGCCCTTGGAATACTCTACCCAAGCCCATTAGTTTCCCAGTCGAAAGGGCCTGAAACAAACATTTATCAGATTGAATAAGATTTGACAGGAATTTTCTTCACGGGCTCGGGATACCGACACGAGATTGAAATGAAAATCAGGAATATATAACACATTTTTAAGCACAATGAGTGGGCTAAGGACTACTGTGCCTATCATTTCAACTTGTGTGGTATTTCCATTTGGGAGCTGCACTGATATGGAAGATGATAATTTTTCAATATTAGAAAGTAGATTCTTATCACAAACAATGTGATCACTAGCACCTGAGTCAATAATCCATGCACTTCTTGAAATTGAATTCATAAAGCAATAAGAAGTACCTGTGAAACCCCCAGTCTTGTTAGAAGTGTCCAGTTTCTTTAGTGTCTCCATCAGTTCTTGATATTGATCATGAGTAATAGTCTTGTCTGATGGTTGTCCTGACACCTGAAAAATGCTAGAAAATTTTCCCTTTTCTTTTTCTCCAGGTTTCCCATGCAGCTTCCAGCAATTTTCTATTGAATGATGTGGACGCTTACAATATTCGCAGTATAATTTACCTTTGCCCTTAGGATAAAAATTTCTTCTAGTTGAAATGGGTTTATTCATGGGTTGCAGAACTTAGGCCAGAGTTGGCCCATAACTATTCTCCATTCCGCCGGCTGTATTTCCAAATAGAAAATCCAGCCCATACGAACTGTTTCCGCGTGGCCCATTCGGCCCATGAAGATTGTGGTGTTGTGAGCCGTTGGATCCATTCGCTCCCAGCGACAAATGGAGACCGTCCGATCGCCCTATAAGAGGTGAACTGCTAGGGTTTCCGTCGAGGAACCCTAGCTCTCCTCCTTGCTGTCCTCTGTTTCCTCCGTTCTTCGGCGGAGGTCGAATCTGCCTCCTTGCAGCCAGAGCGACTTCGTCTCCCCCGGAAACCCTAAGATCCGCGGATCTTTGCTGATTCTCCTCTTGGATGGCAAGTTGGTAGATTTGATTGAGGCTCGGCATGGGTTCCATCGTAAGGATTTGAGAGCGAAACGAGAGGTAAGCCTTGTTGAGTATGAGCAAGAATCTCGTTGTCTTCTCCCTTTCTCGCATGGCTCTGTATTGCTGTAAAATTGGCTCCGGCCACTCGAATTTTTCCTCGGCTGCTTCGAGCTCGTTCCACAGAGCCGAGAGTTTGTTGTATACGGCTGCTATGCTCATATTCCCCTGTTTTAACTCCGAGATCTGCTGTGTTGTTGTAAAAATCTTCACTTGATCAAGTTTTCCAAACATTTCTTTTACATTATCCCACATTTGCTTTGAATCTTCCGTCGGGGGGAGAGCGGCCGCGACTTCGGATGAGATGCAATTTCCTATCCAAGTTCTGGTGAGTTGATTGCATTTTCTCCATAGCTGTGCCATCCTCTCGTCGGTAGGAATTGGGATTGTTCCGTCCAGAAAACCCTCTTTATCTTTTGTTACTAGCGCGCGCCGGAACTCGCGCGCCCAATTCGAGTAATTGTCGGCACCAGTTAGCTCTCTACTGATGAGTTTTAACTCTGGTCCGTTTGCATTTGTCGTGTGGAGTGGGTCGCCGGGCTCCGGTCTACCGCTGGTAGGAAAGATGTGATATAGGAAAAATCCAGGATTGGGGTAAGGACTTCCTCCCATCCCTGAATTGTTCGGTCCTGTACCCTGATTTGATTGCCCCGCATGACCCGTATTGAGATAAGTCGACTGGGTATTTGATCCCACCCCGACTCCTGTTGATCCGCCCGTTTGCACTGGACTGATGGCAGGGTTTGCCCCATCGACGGTTGGCGGACCTCCATTAGTCCCAACACTGCTCTGGTAGCTTCGTGGCTGTGATGAATGGAACCATGGATATGGTATCCACTGGTATGGATGGCCCATGAAGGGCTGCCCCGGATTGAACTGAGCTGGGAACTGTTGCCATTGCACGTTTTGGGTTTGTGCCTGGCTGGATTGCTGTTGAGTAACGGAAGCAACATTGGACGAATCCTGTATGCCTTGTTCTTTTGGCGTGGTCTCTTCAGCAGGTTGGTTATTTGAGGTAGAGGTAGGGTCTTGTGTTTTAGGCATGGTAAAGGTTTCTGTGATAACTCTGTAATAACGATTCCTGTGGTAACTCTATTTTGCAGATGTAGTTCCACGAGCGGCAATTGAGAAAAGAAGAGCGGAAGCGACTATAGAATCAGAATTTCGGCTGCTCTGATACCATGTCACGAGACTAGGTTAAAGGATAAAAGGAAGAATTTTAGAGAGGGAATTGTGCCTCTGTTTTCATTGATTGTAATATGATGTACAATGCTGTATATAAACATAAGATATAATGATAATAAAAGAAAGTGTACATTCCTGTAATCCCTCTATTCCTAAGATATAAACAATTGCCTCTATTTATGATATATGCAAATATCTTCGAGAATCATATCTTCCAACATTACCTAAAAAAAAAAAAAAAAACCTCAAAATACTCAAGTAGTTCCCTGGATACGCACTGACAACATACTCGATATTTTCGGACATGACCTCGCGAAGCACCGTTGCCTCATCGGCATTGATCACATCTTCCCCAAAATACCTCTCAGCATCCTTACAACGATGTTAAATGTCATCTCCAAGAACATTGGTTTTAGCTCCACCTTAGTGAAGTCGTTGCCAGATGATGAGGTTGAGGCTCTTTGTTTGGATTAAGCAGGAGTCGCTTGATTTCATCCCGCCGAATGGGCAGAAAGGAGTTGTGACGAGCTGAGGAAAAGATCTCAAGGGTGCAAAAGCGGCAAAGATTACGCCATTGTTCGCCATAGGAGGCGAAGACAAGGATCGTGTTGTCGTACCCAATGTTCCCACCAGCGACGGTGGAGGGGCTGTTGGCAAGGACGATGTCATTGTTAGTGCAGCATTCTTTGGCCACTTTGGCCGACGAGACGATGACCACTTGGCAGGAGGCGAAGTGGAGAGAGAAGATGGGGCCGTAAGATTGGGAGAGGGAGTAGAGTATTTGGTGGAAGAAGAGTTTCATGAGGTGGAGGTGTCCTAGGATGGGAATGGACGGCGGACTCGGCGGGAGGTTTTTGGGTTGCTTTTGAGGAAGCATTGACAATTTTCAGGAGGTTTTGGGCCGTGTCGGAGTTGGATACTCCGACACGTGTCCAACATTTTTCGATACTCGATTAATGGGAAAATTACTAAAAAAAGTCCTAAACATATTGCAATTATGCCAATTCAGTCATAACCTTATTTTTTTGACCAATTAAGTTCTAAACCTTTTACAATTCTTCCCGATTAGTCCATCCGGCTAAAAATGGCCGGCCGGAGCGACGTGGCAGCCGGCCGGCATCGGCAACATTTTTTCAATAATATTTTATTTTAAAAATATTTTATTAATTTTTTTTTTTTCTTTTTTTTTTTTTTTCCCCTCTCCCTCCTTCCTCCTCCTCTCCTCCTTCTTCCCTTAGCTTCGGCGACCGGCCAAAGGAGAGGGTTGGCCGGTCGCCGGACTCGAGGTGGTTGGCGGGGTGAGCCCTCGCTAGATCCGGCGAGGGGCCCTCGCCGCCTCGCCATCGCCGAGTTTGGTGAGGCGAGCTGGCGAGGGGAGCCCCGCCTGATCTAATGAGGGCTCGCCTCACCAATCGGCGCGCGCCCGCGACGAACGGGCGAGCCCTCGCCGTCAAGGCATGAAGCGAGCCCTTGCCGGAGCGGCGGCCTCGAAGACCTCGCGCGACCCGCTCCGCCTCCTCCTCCTCAATCTGTCACCCTCGCCAGCGTCGCCGCCACCACCTTATTAGGGTTCATCGGTGTCGACACTGCAGCCACCATCGCACATGGTGGAAGCCGGCCCCCGAAATCACATGCGGGGGAGAGAAACTGCGGCTCCTTGCAAATCAGCAAGGGCTTGCCTTGCGGCAACCACGAGGCGAGCCCTCGCCGGATCGGGCGGGGCACACCTCGCCGGACCTGGCAATGGCGAGGCACCCCTCGCGCGGATCCGGCGAGGGCTCGCCCGTCGGCCGCCTCGGTCCGACGATCGGCTAGCCCTCCCCCGGGCGGCCGGTCGCCGGAGCCAAGGGAAGAAGGAGGAGAGGAGGAGGAAGGAGGGAGAGGGAAAAAAAGATTAAAAAAAAGGAATAAAAGATAAAAGAAAAAGTTAATAAAATATTTCAAAAAATAAAATATTATTAAAAAATATCGCCGGTGTCGACCAGCTGCCACGTCGGCGTTGGCTAGCCATTTTTGGCCGGATTGACTGATCGAAAAGAATTGTAAAAGGTTTATGACTCAATTGGTCAAAAAAATAAGTTTAGGATTGAATTGACACAATTGCAATAGGTTTATGACTTTTTGATAATTTTCCCTCGGTTAATGGGTGTCAAAAAATCCGATATCCGATTAACTCTTCCAACACTGTTTAACACACGAGTTTGAAATTCCGACATGCCAGTTCGGAATTTTGATACGCACGAGGCCAATTCTAAAAATTTTCAATAAATTACAAAATATAAATATGTAAAAAAAAAAAAAAATACCAAAAATAATAATTTAGGAAATAAGAAAAATCTAATCTTCTTTTCTCTTATAAGTCTGCCCGTGAGACCAAATTCGGCCCAAAATTTTATTTTTTTTCCTCTTCTTCCGACAGGTTCTAATACGTCAGTTCAGAGTAATAATTGTTTTTTTTTTCCTCCAAGTTTTATGGACTATTGGAATGGAATTGAATTTGTCAATTGAAATAATGAATGATAATAATAACTAGGGGATTAATGTTTTTGATTATTTATTTATTTGTGAATTATATCAAATTAATTTGATTAAAATAATCATAAAAATTATAATTTATCGTGTATTTATAAAAATATATATTTAATATACAATGTGTTCTAATGTATCGGAATTATCCATTTTTTGATAAATGACATGTCGACATGTTGTATCATATTATGTCGCGTGTTGCATGTCAATATCAGTGTTACTTGGATTGCTTTAACCATGAAGAGATGAAATTGAGAGTGAGGAGGAGGAAAGTTAGAGGAAGGAAAGAGTGATAGGATGCTTCTCACCAAGTGGAGTTGAACTTTATGGCTGGGACAAACTTGGCATTGGCGAAGGTTGTGGGGTGCCTAAATAGTATTCTCTCACTCCGATGCTTCTCACCAAGTGGAGTTGACTTGTTGCAACTCTTGCCCAAAGTCTTACCTTTTATCAATTATGACATGTTTTTCTTTTTAGTATCGACCATCTGTTGCATGCGGGGAAAAGAAAAAAGTTAATGAAATTATGGAAAGAGAGTCCACACATGGTCACGAATCATCATCATGAAGTAGACACACATTTGGCATTAGATAAATTCTGAGTGCCAAAACTTGACATGAGCTCCAAAAGGTACACTTACTCGTGCCAAGTTTTGACATTTTGGGGGTGTACTTCTTTCAAAGATTCATGATAATAAACCACCTGTCTTGAATGTTTTTCAACGGTTTAGGATGCACATGATAACTATTTTTTTTTTCATTTTTCTATTTTTTAGCTCCTAGAAACAAGTTTGGAATAGAATTTCGTTTAGTATTTTTTCTATTTTTGAAACAGATTTTTATCTTAAAAATAGGTTTGAAACCGAAATGAGAAATATAAATTTTGTACCTTTCTTTTTTTGAAATAGAAATAGAAATAAAAACAGTTTTCATTACTCATCCTCATGTCCACTGCTTGCTACCGGCCACTGCCCGTCAATGTAGAAATCGACTTTTTCAATTCAATTGATTGAGGATAATTTGTCTCATGAAAGATTGAATCACAATGAATGGAAAATAGCTTGATAGGGAGATATATAAGAAGGCTTACCAAATGATTTTCTATTTCGGAAGTAAAGATTTTGTGTTGTTATTAGATTTTTATATTTATTCAAAAACTCATTCAAAAAAAAAACTAATTTCTGATCCGTAACTGTTTCTAAGAACAAAATGATTATTATTCGCGTCCTTAATGGCAAGAGGATTGCACAATAAGTTATAAATTAATTATACAGATATAGATTTAATTCTAAATTTATTAATTGAACCAATATAGTCATACTTCTTTTAAGTAAAAATACATTTAAGCTGTCCCGATCAAGCTTTTTACCTCTTATATAATATCTGATGGGGGAAGAATCAACAAAATGTTATAATAACACTATAAGAGGAGATTCATTTCGAATCTTTCTCACGCTGAGGAAAAAAACAAAAACCATGTTTTGCCCGTACGGCCAAGGAGTCATGATTATCCATCGTCACAATGAAAAGGACACAGTAAATATTCAATTGCCGGCGGGGATAAGATAAAGGTTAATCCAGTTATCGATTAAAAAAAGAAAAAAAAAAGGCCAACTCATTGTCCTCTATCGTCATTACGAAGAGGACACATAGTTGATATTAGATAAATTTCTCGCCAGTGACGATTCATGCTAGTCAACCCCTTGACTTGAATGATTCTCAATGGCGTGGCTATATAAAAAAGGCCATTTGTGGAGTTATTAGTCAACCTCTACTTTTCAGTTTGAAGTGATATCAATATTGATAAGATAAATTTATCTATTGTGTCATTCGGAATGTTAAAATTTGTGCTACATATGGATAACATATTTGTAACAAATTATTGCAATTGAGTGAACCTTTTTATCCCTTAAGCTAACTGAAAGCAATTTTTCAAAATATATTCTAATGTTGTATGAGCATCAGAGGCGAGTCATGGTGAGGGTCATTGAAAACGAAATCTTGGGCGACTGGTTGTGCAAGGACTAGCAGCTGTTGCGAGAGGTGGGCAATGCCGCGGTGGTAGCGGCAGTGAAATGAGCTCTGCACTTTCGGGTAATTCCTAATTTTGATTTTCCTCTTAAATTTTTCTCATTAAAGTATATGATTTAGACAGTGTATCTCTTTTTCTTTATTTTGCCTTGAATTCAGGCCTTGGGTACAGAGTTAGTTAAGTTATCTAAACATATCACGGGCTTGTCAAAACATAAATAATAACATGGTGAAGGGCATTGGTTTAATGATGCCAGAGTGCATACTCTATTTGGTCGGAAGGTCAACCACTCAATAGTGCCAATTATAGGTAGAGGTGTCAAAATGGGTTGAAAACCCAATTTGAACCCATATTCAATAAGATATGTCATATATGGGGTAGATAATTGGGCTGTTAATGAGTGTGAGTTGTATGTAAGTCTAATGATAAATGGGTTTGTCTTTAAACCCATTCACAACCCATTTAACTTATAAAGGTTATTAGTTGAGTCAACGCATTAAGGATATATCATTCTCTTTGAACGTTTTTTTTTTTTTTTCATTTTTTTTTTTTTAAATTTTTGATTTTATAAATAATTTTTATTTTATTATATTTTTAATTCTTTTTCTTTCGTTTACTTTTTTTTTCACCTGCTAAGTCCAACGCCGGACCCTTGTCGAGAAGGTTAGGTTTGCAGCCCTCACTCAATCACATCGGTGAGCCTGGAGCTCATTGATCCAGCGAGGCCAATGCCTCCTGGCCTAAGGCAAGCTCAAGCTTGCCATATCTAGTGAGCTAAGCTTGCTAGTCTTACTGCTAGCAAGACTAAGCATCATTGGCGTCGAGGCGAGCTCGGCCTCACCAAATCTAGTGATGTGGATCCTCCTCCAAAGTCGGCGAGGCTTGGCTCGTCGGAATTGGGTGAGCTCGAGCCTCATCGGCCTATGGCAAGGTTGGCCATGATAGGTGAAGAAGGAGAAAGAAGAAAAGAAAAAGAAAAAAAGAAATAAAAACTATATTTATACAAAAAATAAAAACAGAAATACTTAAAATAAGTTCACAGAAAATCAAACCAGATTTTCTATAACAAGCAGAAATTTTTTTAATTTATTTTCAAGTTTTAAAGAAACACTAGAAAATATTATTATTTTCAAAAATACCACTTTTTTCATGAAATCAATGAAGCTTCAATTATATATATATAATTCCATTAATTTTTAATTTTATGGGAGTGTTTTAACAATATATATTTTAAAAAATGAAAAGAAATCAATTTTTCTATATTTAGAGTACCTTGACTGGAGCTAGAAAAAGAATGCCAAGTCTTATCTTCTTCTTTTTTTTCCTTTTCTTTTTATTTAACTGTACACTTTGCATCCTTCTTGTCATAATTTATTTTTATATTTTATCATACAGGGACATGAACTCATGGAGGCGTACCACGGGATAATGACAGGTTGTTAGTAAGCACGCTCCATCCGATGACGCACGGGAACATGAAAAATTCCATAAAAATGGATCATAACTTGAAGTAATCCTTGTTTTGGTGCATGTTAGACCCCGAATTTGTCTAAAAGTTGCATTTTATAGGGCCTTCCATGCGTGGGTGCCCTGTGTGAGGGGTGTTTATGCATTGAGGAGAGGGTCGTGAGATCTCGTTGCTTGGCCGCGACCATCAATGTGGTGACGGCTCTCTACTTTTCTATCAATAGTGGCGTAAGCGGCATCGGTCAGCAAAACGAACCCTAGCTCTGCCAAGAACCACCGTCGCCCATCGTGTGTGCCCCGGTGAAGTAAGCCCTGACTTTTTCCCAAAGTTCAGTAAGCTAATTCTGTGCTCTGGCTGGTATTCGGCGCGATGGACGAGCGCCTGAGGAGCTTTAGGCGAGCAATTGAGAGGCTAAAGATGATCAACAGTAAAAGGACCTCTCTCGATGAAAAAAGAAGGAAAGGAAAGAACAAAGAAAAGAAAAGAAAACTAAACAAGAAAGAAAAGTCAAAGGAAGAAGATGGCATTTTGTCACGTCACATTGACATATAGGATCATGACACATTGAAAATTTCGGGCTAGACTTCAACTTGAAAATTTAATTGCATTTTCAATTGAAGGGCTAGGACTACAAAGAGCATGGAATGAGTTTACCTAGCCCGACTGAAGTGCTACAATGAAAAATTGATAGAAATACCACTATTAAAATATTTTGAACTAAATTTAAATCCCTATAATAATCTTATATTTCCCCGCCGGCTAAACAATTGAGAAATTTTGGGTCAAAATTGTTAGGATAAATTCTAATTGCTGATGACGAATTTGCCGAATGTCAACTGCCTCCTCTTCATGGTTGATGACGATTGATGAGCTTTCTCTCATCACATTTGAGATTATATATATGTATATTAGGGTCACCAGCAAGGAACATGTACTATTTTCTATATAAGAAGCGTGGACACCGTAGCCTTTCGCCAATACCAAGTAAGGAACATATACTATTTTCTATATAAGAAGCGTGGACACTGTAGCCTTTCGCCAACACCAAGTATGGAACATGTACTATTTTCTATATAAGAAGCGTGGACACTGTAGCCTTTCGCCAATACCAAGTAAGGAACATATATTATTTTCTATATGAGAAGAGTGGACACTGTAGCCTTTCGCCAACACCAAGTATGGAACATGTACTATTTTCTATATAAGAAGCGTGGACACCGTAGCCTTTCGCCAATACCAAGTAAGGAACATATACTATTTTCACCACCGGCCGCGGTGGCTTCACTGGATAAAACTCTATTAATCCTCAACGAAGAGGTGAAGGGTTCAAAACCCAGGGGAGGCGCTAGGTGTATTAAGTGTGACTCAGGAGTGGTGGGTCCTCCTGCTTAAGTGTCACTTGGGGTTTACGGCGCGGCTGTCGGCTGCAAGCCGGTTCCTCCAATACCAAAAAAAAAAAAAAAAAAACATATACTATTTTCTATATAAGAAACGTGGACACCGTAACCTTTCGCCAATACCAAGTTTGTCCCAACCATGGAGACTTCATCGCTCTACACTACCCTTCCTCTGGCTTTCCTCCTACTCCTCACTCTCAAGCTCTTTTATTTAAAATCCTTGTGGATTGCGCATGCGGATTATGTGAGATTTTATTTTAAATTTAGATAATTGTAGGGCTTTTAAAAATCGCAAAAGGATTGCATATCATGTAGATTGGTATTGATTTTCTAAATAAGATTGCATAATAGGATTAGATAGGATATTTTCCCAGTTGAATTAAATACATGATTAGATAATATCTAGGTATCATAATGATTTTTAAATTGAATTGCAAGAGATAGGCATCCAAATTAAGATAGGATTTAGGTTCTTCTATTTCTTAGCTTATTTTAAATAATATATAGATTTTTTTTTTTGTAATTTTTAGCTACCAATTTTAATGAAAGACCTAAAAAAATATATCATGTGCATGTCCTATAGACTAATTGCATTCCATTCATGTTGTATAGTTTACGTCAAGTCATTATTTCACTGTCATATCAGAATTAGGTCATGTAAACATAATTTAGGATTAAATTCGCATGTCATGCATTGCATACAATTTAGTTTTTTATATGTGGAAAACCCAAAATAAAAATAAAAATTATGCTGGATTTCTTCGTAGAAATGTAATGCCACTTGATAGATGTAAATTTTAATTAATTAAGGTTGCGTATTGAGACTAATGTATAAAATTAATCTTCGGAGTGACAGGGCAAGCTATTCAATTATTTAACAAAGTTCATTTGTTTATATGTTCGCTTACAGTTTGTTATATCAATTAGTATACCGATTATGTGGACCAACTTCAATTGTAGAGTATCACTCATTTTTAGTTACGTGGATCGCTACTTATCATGAAATGATAAATATGTGGGTGTAATAAAATATACAAATCCTACAAATTGTCGAGGTCAATTACTCCACACTTTGTCACCAATCAAGTCATTGACTGTATGGAAGAGTACGAAGAAGCTTTAAGGGCTTGTTCTCAGAAAATTACTGCTGGCCGGAACTTTCCCTCTCTCTCTCTCTCTCTCTCTCTCTCTCTCCCTGCTAAAGAAGAACATCAAAGAACCCCACAACAACTTTGGTTCAGTGGCCATTGTTCAATTACGTCGCAGTCTTTGTGCTTACAATCAGACAACTTTAGTGGAGACTTAAGCCGAGAAAAGAATGATAGCTTGGCCTATGGGTTGTATAACAGCCAAGCTTGACGGCACCAGGTTGTTCGGGCACATTATACATCTTTCTAGGATAAGTCCTCTGCATCGGAATCATTAGCATTAAAAGGAATAACTTTTTACCTTCTGGAGTTATGTTGTTTGTTCTCAAGCTCAATCCCATAAATAATACATAAGCCAATGATTGGTTATGACTAGTGATGTGAAATATTGATAAAGTTTCTAATCAATGAATTGCAATGATCGTCAACTGCCATAACCATTCTCACATTAGTTTGTCACTTCATCTAATAATTTTGCTTCTTTGCTAGTCATACACGCTGGTCATCTTAGCATTTTCTTATTTCCTTGGTAATGCCCAACATGTTTTGATATTTAGGCTTTATTTGTTTTGCGAAAAATAAATAATTTTGAAAAATAATTTTAAAAAAATGTTTGCTTTTATTACTTGAAAAAATTCATTGATGAATTTTTTTTTGTATCAACAACAAATTATATTTAAGCATTGTTTGTAAATGATGAAATTTTTTTCTTTCATTTCGTTTTGGAAGCGATACAAGCTATCAAATTTTGGAAAATGTTTTCTAAATCATTAAATTTTCGCGAAACAAACACACTTCCAGTAAATACTCTCAATTCACATTAATCTCCTTTGATTTTTTCTTTTGGTCAAAAGAAACTTATATTCATTGCTCAAAATGATATATTAGAAGTATGTAATCTTCATAACAAAGCAAATCAAAATAGAGCAAGAAACTGAAAAGCAAAGCCAAATCCAAAAAATTGAGAGGATTAACGGGGCATTAGCAAAATTAAGCGCATACTCATTCTGCAAAAATGGACCTATCAAGCAAAAAAAAAAAAAAAAAAATGGCAACCATCACTAGTTCATGTGCCTTTATCAATGATGAGCACACATCAAAAATTCCTTTTCTTATAACTATGATGTTGCCAGTTGACGGTGTGTGATTAGGTTCAGCTTTCTCTATACCATTGCCAAATGAAGACAACCTAAATAGGTTAAATAAAAATAGATCTAACATGTGGATGAGCAAATCTTTGTGATTCAATGAGACGCCAAAATGCTTGCGGTCATCATTAAATCTGAAGGTAGAGAACCTATACATGAATAGAGCAAAGGAGTATTGAATCCCCAAAAGCATATTTATTAAACTTCCAAATTTAGATCAAGAAAGCACCTAGATCTAGAAATAGATCATAAAAGTTTAAGAAGAGAGCTTTTAAATCTAAATCAAGAGAGAGAGAGAAAAAAAAAACAAAGAAAAGAATGATAAAACGCAAACAAAATCAACAAAAGAGGAAGGAAATGGTGAGACTACCTCAAACACTCACCATGGCTGAAGGTTGAAGAAGACAATGGAGAGAAAAGAGAGAGGGAGAGAGAAAAGACTTTTGGCTTCCATCAAGAAAATCTACTTTGTTAATGGCTTGTTTTATCACGTCAATATGATTCCAAAACCAAGTTTTGTCTTCTTTTTTTGTCTTATTAGACTGGAAACTTCCTTATAAACTTTAGTTCGAGATGATGTGAGTCATTGGCATGAATTGCTTATTAAAGATGCTGACACTTTCCTTGTATCTTTCATTTTCTTGATTAATCAGCATCGACCACTTTGTAAGCACCCACTATTACTAGGAAAATTGAGAGTTACAGTGATCATCGACAACGAGGATTCCTTCTAATTTTTGTGAATCCCATCATATCTATAAAGTCAAGATAATGAAAACTCATTTTGAGCGATACTTTTTTGTGCTTGCTTATAAAAGCATTGCTTCCCAATGTCTTACATCAAACATTTTTAGGTATCTCAATTAAAGATTGTGATGACACCTAAATTTTGGTGACTCATTTAATTATTCTTTAATTGCATGGAAAATTAGGGATTAATTATAACCCCTAAGCAAAAGTGATTTTTGCTAAATTGCATCGCATATAGACATTAGGTATATATGCATTATTAGTATTAATTATAAAGTTTTTTTGAAAAAAAAATTAAAAAAGCGGGGGTCGGGCCAGGGCTAGGCTGGCTTGACCTTCTTTCCTTTCCTCTTCTTCTATTTCCTTCCGCATCGGCCTGGCCGATCTCTTCTTTTCCTTCTCTTGTCTCTCGCGTTGGACGTTGGCTCCATGACAAAGGAGCAAGGACAGAGGACGACGTATGGTGATGGCGAATGGAATGTCAAGTGCGACGCTCAGTCAGGATGATCGGTTGGACAGTTGACGTCATCCTAGAGAGAGAGAGAGAGAGAGAGAGAGAGAGAGAGAGAGAGAGGGTTCCAGAGGAAGCGTGCAAGCTTGGGAAAAGGAAAAGGAGTTCTTTTCTCCTTCGGCGAAGTGGTGCATGTGATAATGTCACATAAGTGTACCATGCAAACCTCGTTAGCCTCCTCGTTAGCTACCACGAAGGATGTCTACCTTCAAAATTTGGATGAAATTGTAAAGGAGGGAAAAATTGGGACAATGGTATCACTTTGAGAGTTTTTACTTGTCCTAAGATAATTTGTGGTAAATATGTTTAAGTCATACTAGTTTAAGATTTTCTATGATTTAACTCTAATGATATAGATGTATTATTTCTTTCTATTTTCTCCTTTTACAGAGTCTTGAGTTCCATTTCATTTGGCAAGTGAAAATGCCAAGTAATTTCCTCGAAGAACATTGGTTAAGTCAAGTTCGTACTAGGATTACATTCATATTATTCATTGACCAGCACTAAAGTTCACACGCTTTCCACTTTCCATCCCATTAGCAACCCTTCGTTTAAGTCTAGGCAGCCCGAAGTTGTCGTCTATTCAAAACTTAAAGTTCAATGCAGTAGAAATGATATTGCTAATTCGATTTCTTATTGTATTGTTCAACATTTAGAAGTCTCTCACATGTTGTATACGCAAGAAAATCCCATAAACCTCTCAGAAAAAACACAAAAATTACCCTTGTGAGATTGTAATAAACTGGGATATCAATTACATTAATCAGTCATGATATCAATGGGAGCCCGCTACCATTTTTGGACTAAAAGTGCACATCAAACTACATACAATTTTACTACCGCCTACGGTGGTTCAGTTGGATAAGTGTTCTCATGATCCTTTGCGAGAGAAGAGGAGTTCGAATCTCGCTAACTACATAGGATCTTTAGTGTGACGTTGAGATAATGGGTCTTCCGCTAGTGTCACCTTAGAGTTTACCCCTGTTATTCTGAGCATGTCGGGTTGTCTATGTTGGTACGGTACGTAGGTTTCCTGAGTCATCAAAAAAAAATTACATTCAATTCTATTTTCCAAATTTCCTCATATCGATCAAATATACGGACATGCGGATGAGTGCAGTTTGGAACCGTATGGCCGTCGGGCGTCGATGGTGCGGAATAATACTAGAAGAAATCGAATTGGACCTGCCGTTAGGACATGCTCGATGAATTTGATGCAGATGGATTGATTCCATTTTTGAATTCATGGCAAGCCTAATGTTGAGTTACCTTATCACGGACACTCATTGCACTGCATTTACTGCTGTGGGGATCTTTAGTGGGGGCCAGCTGTCGCCCCGACCTGGGTTCATACGGATTGGAACAATCATTAACCTTCAGCTCGTCTTTCTTTTGTACTATTCATGTCCCTGCCACAGCCAGCGGAGGCACGGAGAGCACCCGCACTTGCATGACTCGACCTGGACAAATCATTTCCATTTCGGCTTCGCTCTTCTCCTCAACCCATGCCCGACCATCATGAGTCCCTCCTCCTTCACCGCTGTCGACAACGACCCCAAGCTCCCTTCAAACCTCGCCGCTGAGATCCTTAAGCGATTGCCGGCAGGATAAGTTAATATGGAGGAGTCTTCAAACTGTCATGGGAAAGAAGCTTTAGTGTAACACATAACTTATCATTCACAAACAGATGGCCAATTGGAAAGGACGATCCAAACACTTTAAGATATACCACGAGTTTGTGTGATCGACTTTGAAGGAGGTTGGGAGGAATAGTTACTCAAACAAAAAACTTACTTGATTTGAGTTTTATTTACTGGTTCAAATTTGAGACATGTTATCAACATGAATGATTTGTTAATGTGTTCACATTTACTTGACCATTTCAAAACTGGAAAACTATACTTTTTTCATTATCATATCTAGGCTAAGAAGACTTCGAAATTGTGTCTTTTTTTTTTTTTTTTGGAAAAAGCTATAGAAAACCCCAAACTTTTTTTAGTATCACAAATTTACTCCAAACTTTTTTTTTTATGACACAAAAAAAACCTAAACTTTGCAAATTTTGACATGTTTATCCCAAACTTTTTCTTCACGATACAAAAACACTAAACTTGCATGTGTGTGACACACTTATACTAAACTATAGGGCATTTTCATCTTTTACTTTTTTAAAAATTTTTTTCTTCTTTCTTCTTCTCTCTTACCTTTGTCGGCCATGGTGAAGGGAAGCTGGACTCAAGTGAGGACTATCATTGCCAACATCAAGTGAGGGTCGCCCTTGCCTGACACAGGCGAGGGACCCTCGCCTAGGCTGGGAAGGGCAACCCTCGCATGATGTAGGACCTCTAGAACTATTTTGAGCTAAAGCCCTTAGAGTTATTTGAAGATGTAATTGCATTTTGCAAAAGTCCTCCAAAAAAATTAACCCAAACACCTTTACATTTGGCAAAATTCGCTTAAAGCCTAAAACCCCTTCCAAATGCTAAATCAAATGGGCCTAAGTGACATCACGGCCATTGGCATTGACTTTGCCACTTGAATGTGACTATTGTCCCTTTGTCACTCCACCACTACCATTGTTGTATTGATGGCACAACACACTAGCTCTATTTCAAACATTTATGTATGCATTTGGGATATGTGAGCTTACCCTATTTTAATGATTCGATAGTGTGGGCCCTAAGCGAGACCCTGGTAATTTTCCGATTGTTGTGTCCTCACCTGCTTTCACTTTATTGCTGAAGGCCGCAACCCTCGCCTATGGAACGATGAAGGGAGGGCTGATTGCGGCAACAGACTCCTCGAGAATGGAGGCAGTGAAGAAGACGGTGATCTAGGTAGGGGTTTGGGTCTCTCCCTCTCTGCTCTATTTTTAGCACTAATTTTGGATGAACCCACCTGATTACGTTGGCTCAATTCTCTACGAAATCGTTGTTTCTTCTTCAAGGAATCACGACCCAAGCTCGATTCAATCGGTTTTGATTTAATGCAGTTTGCAAAATCTTCCATGTGAGGACGCGCGCATTATATTACCAGGGCTCCCACGTCAGCCGTTCCATTTTCTGCCTCCACCGCGACTAGGCTGTTGCCGCCCACTCCATGCAGCCCCACCACCATGAGGCCACGCCCAAGAGCTTGAGCTCGAGGCCTTCTAAAGGCAAATTGCCGGTCGCTCCCTCGACCTTTCCACCATCACCCCTGGCGACTTGCTCTCTGTCGCCTGGATTTAGAAACTCCTTGACGCCTTCCTCTATTGCCAAGAGGAGTTTAGGGTCAACCTCTTCAACAGGAGGGCCAATGTCGTGAGATCATCGACTGCGGAGCACTCGCTAGTCGAGTTCTACAAGAGGAGCATGAAGAAGGAGACCATTTGTAGTTTAAGAAAAAGGGAAAAATACAGAAAAAAATATTTCGAGTGGAGTTGCGCATGTCAGTTAGAATAGCCACTATTAACTAAACTACCACATTAGTGATTTCCATTTTAAATTGTTTTGGATGGATTACAATAGAAAATTGTCAAAAAGTTTATGGCTATATGTATTAAATTAGAAAGTCCAAACTTGAATTGCGATCCGTATAATAAATTTAAAACCTTTTAGGCAGTGTATCTCTTTTAGCTATGTAATCCAAACATATCACAAACTTGTCAAAACATAAATAAAAACATGGTGAAGGCCACCGGTTTGATGATGCTAGAGTGCATACTCTATTTGGTCGGAAGGTCAACCACTCAATAGTGCCAATTATAGGTAGAGGTGTCAAAATAGGTTGAAAACCCAATTTGAACCCATATTCAATAAGATATGTCATATATGGGGTAGTTAAGTTTTAATGATTGGGTTAATGAGTTTGAGTTGTATGTGTTAGGGAAATCCCTTATGATGTTTTGAAGATGACAAAATAAATCAAAGGCTACTAACATGTTTGATGGTTGAGTAATAGACCATGCAGATGATAAAACATCTAAAGGATTTTATCAAAGTCGAAGATGACCAGAAGACTGAACGTAACATATGTCCAGAGTATATTCTGAAGATTTCCAGACTTTTGTGTCAAAGTCTGAAGACTGCCAGACTCAAGACTCAGATTGTAAAGTCTACAGACTCAGATTGTAAAGTCTCAAGACTCATATCGTAAAGTCTACAGACTCAGACTTTATATCCAGATTCGATGAATCGTAACTCAAGCCCAATCATACAACGGCTAGTGATCTGGTTTGGATTCCACATCAAGATTGATTTAATTGATTCAATCTAATTGATTGACGATTGGATCTTGAAGACAAGAATTTTCTATACAAAGAAGTTTTACTTATGGAAACCAAGATTTCGTTTGTATGGGCGATCGGAATCAATTTGGGATTCTACCTTTGTCACTCAACGGCTACCAAATCTTCTAGATACAGAGCTGTCCAATTAGTATATTGGAAGACGATTCTCCGGGATGCTGTCCAACGGCTAGTTTGGAAGTGGAGGAGTATTTAAGGAGATTATGGACTGATGAGCAAGTAAGAGACGGAGCGTAGAATTTATAATTCCAAAGTCTGAGCGACTTTTGATCATATACTTGTCTCTTGAGAGCTTAAACGTTTGTAATCGTGAGAGAAATACCAAAATAGTGACTTAGTGAGATAGTGTGATCTACTACTAAGTGTTTGCACTCGAAGTTGTAATCTCTTGTTGATTGCATAGTGGAATCCAGCCAAGAAGGCTGTTATCGTGGGAGAGTGGACGTAGGCTTGGATTAAGCCGAACCACTATAAATCTTGTGTTCTTGATCTCTTCCCTAACTCCTTTATTTTGTTCATATTAGCACTCTCAGTATGTGAGTCTAATGATAAATGGGTTTGTCTTTAAACCCATTTACAACCCATTTAACTTATAAAGGTTATTAGTTGAGTCAACACATTAAGGATATATCATTCTCTTTGAACAGTTATTATCATTTTTTTTATTTTCGATTTTTTAAATAATTTTTATCTTATCTTATTTTCAATTATTTTTCTTCCGTTTACTTTTTTTTTTTTTTCCCTACTAAGTCCAGTGCCCGACCCTTCTTGAGAAGGTTAGGTTGTAGCCCTCACCCAATCACACTGGCGAGCCTGGAGCTCATCGATCGAGCAAGGCCAATGCCTCACTAGCCTAAGGCGAGCTCAATCTCACCATATCTAGTGAGCTAATCTTGCTAGCCTCAGTGCTAGTGAGACTAAGCATCATGGCATCGAGGCGAGCTCGACCTTGCTAGATCTAGTGAGGTGGAGCCTCCCCCAAAGCCATCAAGGGCTAAACTCATTGGAATTGGGCGAGCTCGAGCCTCATTGGGCTATGGCAGGTTGGCCATGACAGATGAAGAAGGAGAAAGAAGAAAAAGAAAAAAAAAATTCTATTTAAAAATAAAAATAAAACAAAAGTACTTAAAATTAGTGCACATAAAATCAAATTGGATTTTCTATACCAAGCAGAAATTTTTTTTAATTTATTTTCAAGTTTCAACCAAACATTGGAAAATATTATCATTTTTAAAATACCACATTTTTCGTGAAATAAATGAAGCTTCAATTTAAAAAAATTATAAAATTTATCCATTAATTTTGTAATTTTATGGGAGTGTTTTAACAATATATATATATATATATATATATAGAAAAATGAAAATAAATATATTTTTCTACTTTAGTTAAATATGGAAGTATTTTAGTAATATGGGTCAGGTCGGGTCGGGTTGGGTCGGGTATGTGTTAATAAATTTACCTTAGTGATAAATGAGTCAAGAACGAGTTAATGGATCAATTTAAGTTGGATCATTTATGACGTGACCCGACCCACCTGTTTGACATGTCTAATTATAGGCTAGATGTCCATTACTAGAGTACCTTGACTGGAACTAGAGAAAGAATGCCAAGTCTTATCTTCTTCTTCTTTTTCCTTTTTTTTTTTAATTGTACACTTTGCATCCTTCTTGTCATAATTTATTTTTATCTTTTATGACACAGGGACATGAACTCATGGAGGCGTACCACTGGGATAATGAAGGTTGTTAATGAGCACGCTCCATCCGATGACGCACGGGAACATGAAAAATTCCGTAAAAATTGGTGATAACTTAGGTTTGTTTGTTTCGCGGAAAATTAGCCATTTTCAGAAAATATTTTTCTATAAGTTATTTTCCAGGAAAATGATTATATTTTCTGGTGTTCGGCTAAAACTTGAACTTTTAATGGAAAATATTTTCCACCATTTGTTAGCTAGTTTAATTGTTGGGAAAATTATCAAAAATTTGAATTTTAATATTTTAATTGACCAAAACATTAGTTTTATTTTTTTAAATGAAATTTTAATTATTTGTATTTTTGAAAAAACTGAAATTTTTATTGTTTATTATTTTTTTTTCTTTTTCTTTTCCTTCCTCCTTCCTCCTCCTCCTTCCTCCTTCCTCCGCCGCCGCACTTGCCCGATGATGGCCAGCTGCCCGGTGACCGACCAAGACCTGGTCGCTAGATTCGACGAGCTTAAGACTCAAGCGATCTCGAAGCTCGAGCGATCTCGCCCGAGCTCGCTGGAGGTTTGCCGAGCTTTGGCGAGCCACGAGCTCGCCGAATCTGGTGGTGAAGGTCAGGCTCGCCTGGATCGGGAACCTGAGCTCCACCCCCAGATCCAACGAGCTTGTGGCACGCCATAACTTGGCAAACCTTTGGTGAGCTGGACGAGGCCCGAGCCCCGCGTAGCTTGCCAGATCTGGCTAGGCCAAAGCTCCGCCCTAGGTAGGCGAGGCTCCGCCTCGCTCGATTTGGCAAGGCTCAAGCTCAGCAAGGCCCGAGCTCGGCTTCCCCAAATCGGGCGAGGCGAAGCCTCGCTGGCCTAGGGCGGAGCTCGAGCTAGCTTGTGGTCGCGATCGCCGTCACCGGTCATCAGCTGCCATCGTGGCCGCCGACCAGCCAAGGCTAAGGAAGAAAGATGAAAAAGAAAGAAAGAAAAGAAAAAAAAAGAAAAAAGAAAGCATAAAAATAAAACAAAAATGTGTCGGTGAAAATAAGCAAAAAGGTGGAAGAAGTTATGTAAAAAGTGGAAAACATTTTCCTCATCTTTGAAGGTTGTTTTTTCCATGAATGGAAAACATTTTCCTTGAGTAGTTTATTTTCTGTGAAACGAATACCGGAAAATCTAGAAAACATTTTTCTGGCAATCATTTTCCGTAAAACGAACAGAACCTTGAAGTAATCCTTGTTTCGGTGCATGTTAGACCCTGAATTTGTCTAAAAGTTGCATTTCATATGGCCTTCCAAGCGTGGGTGCCCTATGTGAGGGGTGTTTATGCATTGAGGCGAGGGTCGTGAGATCTCGTTGCATGGCTGCGACCATCAATGTGGTGACCGCTCTCTACTTTTCTATCAATAGTGGCGTAGGCTGCATCGGCCAGCAAAACGAACCCTAGCTCTGCCTAGAACAACTATCGCCCATTGTGTGTGCCCCGGCAAAGTAAGCCCTGACTTTTTCCCTAAGTTAAGTAAGCTCATTCCGTGCTCTGGCGGTAGCCGGCACGATGGACGAGCGCCTGAGGAGCTTTAGGCGAGCAATTGAGAGGCTAAAGATGATAAAAAAAAAAGGACCTCTCTCGATGGAAAAAAAAAAACGGAAAGGAAAGAACAAAGAAAAGAAAAGAAAACTTAAAAAGAAAGAAAAGGAAGAAGATGACATTTTGTCACATCACGTTGCAGATAATGACGTATAGGTTGACTTAATTGCCACATTGAAAATTTTGGGCTAGACTTCAACTTGAAAATTTAATTGCATTTTCACTTTAAGGTCTAGGACTACAAAGAGCATGGAATGAGTTTACCTAGCCCGACTGAACTGCCGCAATGAAAAATTGACAGAAATACCACTATTAAAATATTTCAAACTAAATTAAAATCCCTATATTAATCTTATATTTCCCCGCCGGCTAAACAATTGAGAAATTTTGGGTCAAAATCGTTTGGGATAAATTCTAATTACTAACGATGAATTTGCCGAATGTCAACTGTCTCCTTTTTGTGGTTGATGACGATTGATGAGCTTTCTCTCCCCATGTTTGAGATTATATATATATTTGGGTCACCAGCAAGGAACATGCAACTATTTTCTATATAAGAAGCGTGGACACCGTAGCCTTTCGCCAATACCAAGTTTGTCCCAACCATGGAGACTTCATCGCTCTACACTACCCTTCCTCTAGCTTTCCTCCTACTCCTCACTCTCAAGCTCTTCTCTTCATGGTTCAAGCAACCGAAAAACCTTCCGCCCAGCCCGCCTTCCATCCCCATCCTGGGCCACCTCCACCTCCTGAAACACCCCCTCCACCGAACCCTCCACTCCCTCTCCCAATCTTATGGCCCCGTCTTCTCTCTCCGCTTTGGCTACCGCCGAGTGGTTGTCGTCTCGTCGGCCGAGGCAGCCGAAGAATGCTGTACTAAGAACGACATCACGCTTGCCAACCGCCCCTCTACTGTCGCCGGCAGGCACATTGGGTATGACAACACGATTGTCGTCTTTGCCTCCTACGGAGAACAATGGCGTAGTCTCCGCCGTGTTTGTACTCTTGAAATCTTTTCCTCGGCCCGTCTCAACTCCTTTCTGCCCATTCGGAGGGATGAAACCAAGCGACTCCTGCTTAATCTGAGCAAAAGAGCCTCATCATCTGGGGACGACTTCACTAAGGTGGAACTAAAACCGATCTTCTGGGAGATGACATTCAACATAGTTATGAGGATGTTGACTGGGAAGAGGTATTATGGGGAAGATGTGACCGATGCCGAGGAGGCGAAGGTGTTTCGCGAGATCATGTCTGAAATTGTGGAATATGCTGTTAGTGCGTATCCAGGGGATTACTTGAGTATCTTGAGGTTGTTCTTTAGGAATTATGAGAAGAGGGTGTCTTGGTTGAGAAAAAGATCGGACGAGTTGTTTCAGAATCTGATTGAAGAACAGAGAAATAGTCGCAAAAAAAGATGTGGTGCAGAGAGTAGGGAGACCGTGCTGGATCATTTGCTTTTGTTGCAAGAGAAGCAGCCCGAGTTTTACACTGATGAGATCATCAAAGGGCTACTATTGGTACGTAGAAATTCGACGATCATTCGCATCTCATCCTCATCATAGAATACTGCATACATATAAACTGGATCATCCATTGTCTTACAAAATACCAAATTAATTATGGTCCTATGGTAAATCAAGCTGAAAATTATCCAAAAAAATCTTATATATATATCGCATCACATCCTCGTTATGGAAATCATTGATATGGACGATTTTGTTAGGCTACTCCATTTAATATGCAACATTTTAATATTACCAACCCTTAGAGAGCAAAACAAATATGTAAAAAAGTATTTGATTGTGCATCATAGTAGTTTGACAATTTAGTATCTAGATTGCTGAATCTGTTCTCTCTTAGACAGCATGTCCTAACATTGAACACCTTAGAAACTTGTGAGTACATTCATCAACAGTGATAGTTTTCTTGAGAATGAATATTGCAAGTTGATTCCGACATTAAACATCTGTTTAAAAAGATGTAAATTCTTGTTGTGATCAATTAACTCGTTCTTTATGTAATTATCATTGAAGAGATATCAATGGAGAATGTTTTAGGTTTTGTGAAAGTGTAGGTTTCCTTACTCTCAAATTAGAAAAAGGAGCAAATATTAGGGTTTGCCGTAGTGACCACCCTTTCAACATGCAAGGGGGAAGTGGGGGATTTGAATCCCCACATTCTCAGGGGAGGTTACGGTGGGGACGATTTAGTTTCAAGTGTGGGTTTCAATGCCCACGCTTGGCAAGGAGGTAGGTCAAAAGTCTGATATTGAGAATTAGAGTACTCCTAGAGTAGGACCGACAAAAAAAAAAATTAGAAAAAGGAGTAAAGAGCGTGCCTAAAAACCAACACATAACATTGTCTAGATTTATCTATAGATCCAAATATTGCAATCTCAACTAGTTAAAAGTAAGAAAACAAGTTTTCCTAAATTTGAAAGATTTCATAGATCTCTTATGTTGTCAATCATCTTTTTCATTAAGTTCAGAATATAATTATGATTCGTCTTAAGTAATTGATAGGTTTAACTGAAATTTTTCCAGGAAAAGATTGAGATTGAAATCATGGATATATTTGTTTTCTGTTAACTATTCAGAATAGCAATATAAAAAGTCTCTCTATCTATTGCCGCACTCAAAATGAAAGTTAGTATATTTATGAAATTAGAGGAAAATGGTTATGAGCTAATGAGTAAAATTGAATTCTCTCAAGTTCCTTGGACGCAATAATCTCATCGTACAGGAAACTGGATTTCCTTCTTGAAGTAAACAAAAGTTCTGGCCTATTACACACACATTTATGCGGATATACATATTAAATTGTAAACAATTGTTAATTTTGAATTCATTTATAATACCTGATCTAATAACTTATGGATTGCAGTAAGATTTCTCTGGTATTAATGTTTAAATTATTACTCTTTTATCATTTCTTCCATTTCAACAATGTAATGACAATTTGTTTTTGCTCTATATTCTTCTATAGGTCATGCTTATAGCAGGCACCGATACTTCTGCTTCGACAATGGCAAGGGCAATGTCCCTTTTACTTAGTTATCCGCATTCCTTAAAAAGAGCCATTGAGGAGTTGGATAATGTGGTTGGTCAAGAACGCTTGATAGAGGAGACGGACATTGCAAAACTTCCTTTTCTCCAAAACATTGTATTAGAAACTCTACGTTTGAAACCACCGGCACCACTTCTAGTTCCACACATGTCATCAGAGGATTGCATAATAGGCGGTTATGATGTACCTAGTCAAACCATAGTATTCATCAATATATGGAGCATTCATAGGGATCCGAAGTTGTGGGATGATCCGAAAAGTTTCAGACCCGAAAGATTTGAAAATGAAGATAATGGACAATGCAAGCTATTGTCATTTGGACTTGGGAGGCGAGCCTGTCCTGGTGGAAACATGGCCCAACGGGTGATCAATGTGGCTTTGGGATCGTTGATCCAGTGTTTTGAATGGAAAAGAACAAGTGAAGAAGGAATGAATATGCCTAAGGCGTTGCCATTGGAAGCCATGTACAAAGCCCACGAAATCATGGCGAGGATTGCTGAGCTTTGAGCGGGAGCCAAGATATTGCTATTAGTCCTTGTCTTATGTGTTTGTACCAAAAATAAATAATCCATTGCTAAGGACTTCTTAGATTTATAAATCGTATTATGGCAGACAAACTTGTATGAAAATGGTTAAAGTCATTTGGATAAGTTTCGTTATCTACCTTATGGCCTCTTTCATGTTTCTGACAATTTATTTTTCCCATTCAATGCTTTCGCCAAACCTTGTGTTATTACTATGGCACATGTCTTAATGCACCACAGCCAAAAGTTGTTCTTCTCACTAAACTTCTCAATATCAATTCTTGCTCCATATAATCTCATTGGAAACAACCCACAAATAATTTTTCTAACATCATAATTGTATCAACTACTTCCCAATTTATATATTTTCGATTTTTATGCAAAAATTTGCCACTTTTAGTCTCCAAGCCAACCTCTGGTCCTAACTTTCGCATGGAACGACACCAATTTTCACTCGAAAGATAATTTTGGCCCAAATTTGCAAGTATCGCATAAAAAGGCACCGACTTTTACCCAAGCGGTATTTTCCCATCACTATAATTTTCAGTCAAAATGTATCATAAAAGGCACCGACTTTTACCCAAGCGGTATTTTCCCATCACTATAATTTTCAGTCAAAATGTGCACATTTATTTATGTGCTTGATTCATCAAGTTGGCGCTTTTCTTTTCTCCGAAAAATCTCAATTTTTTTTAGTAAACGAAGTGTGTTCTTGAAAATATAAACACAACGCGCATTCTTCCAATACAGTATTATTCCTTTTTCGCCTTTATACAGTGTTGGTCTTGTAATTTAGACAGAAGAATCAGGAGCCCGTCAAAACAGAAAAAAAGGAAAGAAAGAATGTGAAAGGGCACCAATTTCATGACGCTATACAGTATGATATAGGTGTTCGGAAGTCCGTAGTCCGCTTAATGGAATTTAAGAGAGGATGCAAAAACTTCCCTTTTTTTTTTTTTTTTGTTTTGTTTTTTGTTTTACAACTACGGACTTGATTTCTTCTTATCATAATCTGTCGCTTATCTTATATAAAACAGGGACACGAATCGTAGATGCATGATTACCCAAATACCCTTGATATTATCATAGTTTACCAATAGAGTATGTCCTCGTGGTGCACAAAACATGACACTTTCATATAGATTAGTTTGTTTGAAAGAAAAATGTGTCTGAAAGATTGTTTATGGACTTCTTCATTATTTGAATGATGAAAAACTAATCGATATGCTGAAAACATTTTCTATGGATTAAAAACAACAAGTTTAGATTGTCAAATTCCATGATGACGATGAGTTGCAAAAAGTTGTCGAATTTCTATGTACCATTATAAGGTCTTTGATGATGTCATCCGTGTAAAATTCGGGCAGCTTCTCTTGCAACGAAAGCAAATGATCCAGACGGTTTCCCTTCTCTCTTCACCACCTGCTTTCCTGGGACTATTTCTGTGTTCTTCAATCAAATTCTATAACAGTTCGTCCGATCTCTTGCTCAACTTAGACACTTTCTTCTCATAATTCCTAAAGACCAACCTCAAAATACTCAAGTAGTCCCCTGGATCGCACTGACAACATGCTCGATAATTTCGGACATGACCTCGCGAAGCACCGTTGCCTCCTCGGCATTGGTCACATCTTCCCCAAAATACCTCTTCCCAGTCAGCATCCTTACAACGATGTTAAATGTCATCTCCAAGAACATTGGTTTTAGCTCCACCTTAGTGAAGTCGTCGCCAGATGATGAGGTTGAGGCTTTTGTTTGGATTAAGCAGGAGTCGCTTGATTTCATCCCTCCGAATGGGCAGAAAGGAGTTGAGACAGGCTGAGGAAAAGATCTCAAGGGTGCAAAAGCGGCAGAGATTGCGCCACTGTTCGCCCTAGGAGGCGAAGACAAGGATCATGTTGTCGTACCCAATGTTCCCACCGGCGACGGTGGAGGGGCTGTTGGCAAGGACGATGTCGTTGTTAGTGCAGCATTCTTTGGCCACTTTGGCCGACGAGACGATGACCGCTTGGCAGGAGGCGAAGTGGAGAGAGAAGATGGGGCCGTAAGATTGGGAGAGAGAGTAGAGTATTTGGTGGAGGAAGAATTTCATGTGGTGGAGGTGGCCTAGGATGGGAATGGACGGCAGACACGGCGGGAGGTTTTTGGGTTGCTTTTGAGGAAGCATTGACACTTTTCAGGAGGTTTTGGGTCATGTCAAAGTCAGATACTCCGATATGTGTCCAACATTTTTCGATACTTGGTTAATGGGCGTCAAAAAATCTAACACCTGATTAACTTTCCAAACACTATTTAACACACAAGTTTGGAATTCTGACATGTGAGTTCAGAATTTTATACGCACGAGGCCAATTCTAAAAATTTTCAATAAATTACAAAATATAAATATGTAAAAAAAAAATAAAAATAATAAATTAGGAAATAAGAAATATCTAATCTTCTTTTCTCTTATAAGTCTGCCCGTGAAACCAAATTCGGCCTATAAATTTATTTTTTCCTCTTCTTTCGACACGTTCTAATACCTGAGTTTGGAGTAATAATTTTTTTTTTTTCCTCCAAGTTTTATGGACTATTGGAATGGAATTGAATTTGACAATTGAAATAATGAATGATATTAATAAATAGTGGATTAATGTTTTTGATTATTTATTTATTTTTGAATTTATATCAAATTAATTTGATTAAAATAATCATAAAAATGATAATTTATCATGTATTTATAAAAATATATATTTAATATACAATGTGTTCTAATGCATTGGAATTCTCCATTTTTTGATAAATGACATGTCGACATGTCGTATTGTGTCGTGTTGCGTGTTACATGTCGATATCAGTGCTATTTGGGTTGCTTTAACCATGAAGAGATGAACTTGAGAGTGAGGAGGAGGAAAGTTAGAGGAAGGAAAGAGTGATAGGATGAAGCCTTTATGGCTGCAACAAACTTGGTATTGGCGAAGGTTGTGGGGTGCCTAAATAGTATTCTCTCACTCCGATGCTTCTCACCAAGTGGAGTTGACTTGTTGCAACTCTTGCCCAAAGTCTTACCTATTTATCAATTATGACATGTTTTTCCTTTTAGTATTGACCATCTGTTGCATGCGGGGAAAAGAAAAAAGTTAATGAAATTATGGAAAGAGAGTCCACACATGGTCACAAATCATCATCATGAAGTAGACACACATTTGGCATTAGATGAATTCTGAGTGCCAAACTTGACACGAGTTCCAAAAGGTACACTCGCTGGTGCCAAGTTTTGACATTTGGGGGGTGTACTTCTTTCGAAGATTCATGATAATAAACCACCCTCCTTGAATGTTTTTCAACGGTTTAGGATGCACATGATAACTATTTTGTTTTGTTTTGTTTTTTTTTTCATTTTTCTATTTTTCAGCTCCTAGAAACAAGTTTGGAATAGAATTCCATTTAGTATTTTTTTTTTCTATTTTTGAAACAAATTTTTATCTTAAAAATAGGTTTGAAACAGAAATGAGAAATATAAATTTGTACCTTTCTTTTTTTGTAATAGAAACAAAAATAAAAACATTTTTCATTGCTCACCCTCGTGTCCACTGCTTGCTACCAGCCACTACTTGTCAATGTAGAAATCAACTTTTTCAATTCAATTGACTAAGGATAATTTGTCTCATGAAAGATTGAATCACAATGAATGGAAAACAGCTTGATAGGGAGATATATAAAGGCTTACCAAATGATTTTCTATTTCGGAAATAAAGATTTTGTGTTGTTATAAGATTTTTATATTTATTCAAAAACTCATTCAAAAAATAAAAATAGAAAAATTATTTCTGATTAGTAATTGTTTCTAAGAACAAAATGATTATCATTCGCATCCTTAATGGCAAGAGGATTGCACAATAAGTTAGAAATTAATTATACAAATATAAATTTAGTTCTAAATTTATTAATTGAACCAATATAGTCATACTTCTTTAAGTGAAAATACAATTAAATTCTCCCGATCAAGCCTTTTTACCTCTTATATAATATCTGACGCAGGGAAGAGTCAACAAAATGTTATAATAACACTACAAGAGGAGATTGATTTTGCCTCTTTCTCACGCTTTGGGAAAAAAACAAAAACCATGTTTTGCCCGTACGGCCAAGAAGTCATGATTATCCATCGTCACAAGGTAAAAGACACTGTAAAAATTAAATTGCCGGCGGGGATAAGATAAATGTTAATGCAATTATCGAGAAAAAAAAACGCCAACTCAGTGTCATCTATCGTCATTACGAAGAGGACACATAGTTGATATTAGATAAATTTCTCGCCAGTGACGATTCATGCTAGTCAACCCCTTGACTTGAATGATTCTCAATGGCTTAGTGGCTATATAAAAAAAAGGCCATTTGTGGAGTTATTAGTCAACCTCTCCTTTTCAGTTTGAAGTGATATCAATATTGATAAGTTTATCTGTTGTGTCATTCGGAATGCTAAAATTTGGGCTACATATGGATGCACAACTACTGCATAACATATTTGTAACAAATTATTGCAATTGAGTGAACCTTTTTATCCCTTAAGCTAACTCAAAGCAATTTTTCAAATATATTCTAATGTTGTATGAGCATCAGAGGGGAGTCATGGCGAGGGTCATTGAAAACGAGATCTTGGGCGACTGGGTTGTGCAAGGACTAGCAGCTGTTGCGAGAGGTAGGCAATGCCGCGGTGGTAGCGGCAGTGAAATGAGCTCTGCACTTTCTGGCAATTCCTAATTTTGATTTTTCTCTTAAAATTTTCTCATTAAAGTATATGATTTAGTAGTGATAATGAGCTTAACCAGACACTTAACAGCCACTTCAAATGGATAAAAAAATCCTGTCATTTTGTCTCTGTAAATATAGGAAAGCAGTTTTTTAAAACTAGCAGCAATTTGTTGTTTCATATCTATTTATTTATCATTTTAAATATCTCATAATATGTTCTAATTAAATATGTTAATTCAGTACCTTTGTTGGTTAAAGAGTCAATTATTCCCTTCTTATAAACTTTTTATTATTTGTGTGAAATTGAGGGAAAGCGGGCATTCCATAAGAATTTACAGAAACCTTTTAAAGTTGAGGGTTTAACATGCATCAACACCGAAATTGCATGGGTCAGGTGAAATTTTCCCTTGCAAATAGACGTAACTTTAAGTTACCATTAATCTATATGGAATTGTCATGTTCCACGCACGGCATGGGACATGCTCTATTAATAAGCTATGATAATTCAGTGGGCATTATGTGTAATCACGCCATGCGTTTCACATCCCCGTTTTGTATGAGATAAATGATAGATTAGGATAAGAAGAAATCAAGTTTTTTTTTTTTTTTTTTGGTAAAAAGAATAAGAAGAAATCAAGTTTATACTTAAGAAAAAAGAATAATAGGAAATATTTAGTATTCTCTTTTACTATTGAGTGGTTGACCTTCCCACCAGATATTCCTTCTCTCTAGCACAATCACATTGGTTCTCTTCGTCTGTTTGAATTGCAAGAAGAAAAACAATGTTTAGGAAGATAATGCATATCAGTGCCTCCAATCAATTATCGAGTTTGATACTACTATAATGTTGACATAACCCATGAGCATTAGGTATAGCCAATATAGTGCGCCAAGATTTAAAAATGATGTGGGCTAGTCTTAAGCCTCACTTTTTGGTAATGCGATTGCTTATTTCATTTCCACATTCAAATTTATTTTCATGACATTCCTAGTTTAGTGATAACAAATTTACATACTTCCATATTTATGACGTATGATTTAGTGTCAAAAGTTCCTTCGGAATTTTCAATTGAAATCATAATAACTTGGTACGACAAAATATAGAGTACCTCCTATCATGCGTCTAAATTCACATTTTTGTGATTGTTATTTTTTAGATTATCTCGATCTTTTATTTAAATCTTCATGGATTGCGCTGACTTATTTTAAAATTTAGATAATTGTGAGGTTTCTAAAAATCGCAAAAGGATTGCATATCATGTAGATTGATATTGATTTTCTAGATAAGATTGCATAATAGGATTAGATAGGATATTTTCCCAGCTGAATTAAATACATGATTAGATAATATCTAGGTATCATAATGATTTTTAAATTGAATTGCAAGAGATAGGCATCAAAATTAAGATAGGATTTAGGTTCGTCTATTTCCTACCTTATTTTAAATAATATATAGATTCTTGTTTCTGTAATTTTTAGTTACCAATTTTAATGAAAGACCTAAAAAAATATCATTTGCATGTCCTATAGACTAATTGCATTACATTCATGTCGTATAGTTTACGTCAAGTCATTATTGCACGTCATATCAAAATTAGGTCATGTAAACATAATTTCGGATTAAATTCGCATGTCATGCATTGCATACAATTTAGTTTTTTATATGTGGAAAACCCAAAATAAAAATAAAAATTATGCTGGATTTCTTCGTAGAAATGTAATGACACTTGATAGATGTAAATTTTAATTAATTAAGGTTGTGTATTGAGACTAATGTATAAAATTAATCTTCGGAGTGACGGGGCAAGCTGTTCAATTATTTAACAAAGTTCATTTGTTTATATGTTCGCTTACGGTTTGTTATATCACTTAGTATACCGATTATGTGGACCAACTTCAATTGTAGAGTAACACTCATTTTTAGTTAAGTTGATCGCTAACTTATCATGAAATGATGAATATTTGGGTGTAATCAAATATACAAATCTTACAAATTGTCGAGGTTAATTACTCCACACTTTGTCACCAATCAAGTCGTTGACTGTATGGAAGAGTACGAAGAAGCTTTAAGGACTTGTTCTAAAAAAATTGCTGCTGGCCGGAACTCTCTTTTTTCCTCTCTCTCTCTCTCTCTCTCTCTCTCTCTCTCCCTGCTAAAGAGGAACATCAAAGAACCCCTCAACAACTTTGGTTCAGTGGCGATTGTTCAATTACGTCGCAGTCTTTTTTTGCTTACAATCAGACAACTTTAGCGGAGACTTAAGCCAAGAAAAGAATGATAGCTTGGCCTATGGGTTGCATAACGGCCAAGCTTGACGGCACCAGGTTGTTCGGGCACATTATACATCTTTCTAGGATAAGTCCTCTGCATCGGAATCATTAGCATTAAAAGGGATAACTTTTTACCTTCTGGAGTTATGTTCTTTGTTCTCAAGCTTAATCCCATACCCCATCAGAGTACCGACAAGCCTTGGTTAGCAAGACCATTTAGGACGTCTGTGTAGTGCGTATACATCTTAATGATGTTTTTTATGCGGCCCCATCTTGACCATTTCATAGTTGTCCGGTACATTTTTCAGTTTCATCTCTCTTACTCTATCTGTGCCTTCGTAAGCTGGCTTGTCTGTCCTTCTAGGGATATGATTGCAGGAGCCCGCAGGTGGAGTAGCCGTTGTTTCTGCACCACATGCTAGTGCTACAAAGTGCACTGGAAATTTTTGCGTTGGCACGTATGGTACCACCCCCCGGCGCGGCCCTTCTCTCGATCATATTTTCTTTATTTGACTTATGTCAAGGTATAATTAAGATTGATGCTTCTTAGATATACAAGCTCATCAAACCGCTTTCATTGGTTTTTAAAGCACCATCTAATTCTACTAAATAGTGGAGGCCATTGTCCAAATTGAGTCGGTCCAATACCTTAATTAGGAATCAATTTGCGCAATGTTGGTCTCCAATTTTTGGGACGAGATACCAACCTTTATGAACCTGAGACCAAGTTCGATTCCAGGGTTAACCGGTGATTAATCAATTTTTTTTTTTTATTTGTTATTTTTTTGCTTGAAAAAATAAAAGTAGTCTTTAAAATTACATATTCTTTGAGAATGCGATAGTAAACATCCAAGCTATCAACACTAATACAAATCAAATAGAAATCTAAGATAAGGTAACAATAGAAATCTCAACTTACCAAAAATAACAACATTAGAAGACAAGCACACGAAATAAAATTAAACAATAAACTATCAATTATACATGGATATATATAATTATATATATATATATATTTATATATTTATATATATATTTATATATTTATATATACACTCACAAACACAAAGTTGGTTTGGGTTAGACTAACTATAAAGCCTTTAAGTTATGTATTGGAGTCTGGAAAATACTAGGGCAATGAAAAAGGAGGCGGCAAGCACTTTCAGCTAAACACAATGTTTGGCATATATATAGTTGGTCTAATTTGGACCAACCTTAAAGTATTAGGACCATAGACCAACCAGCACGATACAGGTTTTAGTTGCTCTAGGACTAGAGATCGGCCTAGTTCCCTTGGAAACCATATGAAAACTGACCAAGTTGGGCTGATCCAATGCTCAACCTTAGACCAATGCTCAACCCTACTACTAAAACTAGAGAAGGTTGGATCAAGTGTTCAAGCATTCGATTTCCAAGAAAAATTTTGGCTGGGTGAATAACAAGCCCCACCTCTTTCACTATATTAGCTTCTTACATTACCCATCGGTCCATAATAATAATACAAAAGCCAATGATTGGTTATGACTAGTGATGTGAAATATTGTTAAGTTTCTAATCAATGAATTGCAATCATCGCCAAATGCCATAACCATTCTCACATTAGTGTTGTCACTTCCTCTAATAATTTTGCTTCTTTGCTGGTCATACACGCTGGTCATTATATCATTTTCTTCTTTCCTTGTTAATGCCCCACATGTTCTAATATTTAGGCTCTATTTATTTCATGAAAAATAAATGATTTAAAAAAAAATCAAAAAAATGATTGCTTCTATCACTAAAAAAAAATTAGTCGATGAAAAACATTTTTGGTATTGACAACAAATTATATCTAAGCATTGTTCATAAATGATGAAAGTTTTTTTCTTTCATTCCTTTTAGGAAGTGACACAAGCTATCAAATTTTGGAAAATATTTTCTAAATCATTAGTTTTTCGTGAAACAAACATACTTCCAGTATATACTCTCAATTCACATTAATCTCCTTTGATTTTTTTTCTTTTGGTTGAAAGAAACTTATATTAATTGCTCAAAAGGATATATTAGAAGTATGTAATCTTCATAACAAAGCAAATCAAAATAGTGCAAGAAACTGAAAAGCAAAGCCAAATCCAGAAAATATGGAGGATTAACGGGGCATTAGCAAAGTTAAAGCACATACTTATTCCACAAAAACGGATTTGTCAAGCAAAAATAATTGGCGACCATCACTAGTTCATGTGCCTTTGTCAATGATGAGCATGCACTGAAAATTCATTCTCTAATAACTATGATGTTGCTAGTTGATGGTGCGTGATTAGGTTCGACTTTCTCTATGCCATCACCATACGAAGACAACATAAATAGGTTAAACATAAATAGATCTAACATGTGGATGGGCAAATCTTTGTGATTCAATGAGATGCCAAAACTCCTTTGATCATCTTGAAACTAGATGCATTAATAGAGCATAGGAGTATTGAATCCCTAGAAGCATAGTTATAAAACTTCCAAATCTAGAGTGGGAGAAGATAATATCTAGATCTAGAACTAGATCATAAAATATTAAGAGGAGAGAGCTTTCAAATCTAAATCGAGAGAGAGAAAAAAAAAAACAAGAAAAGAACGATAAAACACAAACAAAATCAACAAAAGAGAAAGGGAATGGTGAGACTATCTCAAACCCTCACCATGGCTAAAGGTTGAAGAAGATGATGGAGAGAAAAGAGAGAGGGAGAGAGAAATGACTTTTAGGCTCCCGTAAAAAAAATCTAGTTTGTTGATGGCTTGTTTTATCACGTCAATATGATTCCAAAACCAATTTTTGTCTCTTTTTGTCATATTGAACTCGAAACTTCCCTATAAACTTCAATTTGAGATGATGCAAGTCATTGGCATGAATTGCTTATTAAAGATGCGACATTTTCCTTGTATCTTTCATTTTCTTGATTAACCAACATTGACCATTTTGCAAGCACCCACGATTACCAAGAAAATTGAGAGTTACGGTGATCATTGACAACGAGAATTCCTTTGAATTTTATGTGAATCCCATCATATTATAAAGTCGAGATAATGAAAACTCATTTTGAGCGATACTTTTCTATGCCCCGTCGTAGAAGCATTGCTTCCCAATGTCCTTTGGATGGTACATCAAACATTTTGGTTTCTCAATTAGAGATTATGATGACATCTAAATTTTGGCGATTCATTTAATTATTCTTTAATTGTATGGAAAATTATGGATCAATTATAACCCCTAAGAAAAAACGATTTTTGCTAAATTACATTGCATATAGACATTAGGTATATTTGCATTACTAGTATTAATTATAAAATTTTTTTGAAGAAATTAAAAAAGCGAGGGTCGAGACTGGGCCAGGCTAGGCTGGCTTGGCCTTCTTTCTTTTTTTCTTCTTCTATTTCCTTCCACTTGGGCTCGACCCATCTCTTCTTCTCCTTTTCTTGTCTCTCCCGTGGGACGTTGGCTCAGTGACAATGGAGTAAGGACAGAGGATGGCGTACGGTGATGGCAAATGGAATGTCAAGTGCGACGCTCAGCCAGGATGATCGGTCAGACAGCTGGCGTCGTCTTGGAGAAGAGAGAGAGAGAGAGAGAGAGAGAGAGAGAGAGCTTGGGGAGGGGACTTTTGGAGGGTATTTCTCCTTTGGCTGGGTGGAGTTCAGGAGGGAAAGAGAGAGAGAGAGAGAGCCCAAGAGAGAGGGTTCTAGAGGAAGCGTGCAAGCTTTGGAAAAGGAGTTCTTTTCGCCTTCGGCTAGACGGAGAGAGGTGGGAGCTTAAGAGTGAGACGGAGATACAAAAAGAGGGGACTTCAATCGTGCATCCACCCATTCGGCGACCTTCCCAGTGATGTCATCAATCCGAAACAGGTAGGCTCGAGCTCTGCCTTTGCTTTGTTTTAGGTGTGATAAGCTAGAGCCCCCAGCCGTCTAGCTCGCGCGAGCTCTAGTCCCGTCAACCTTTTATTTGCTTCCATAATCCTCTACTTATGCGACAAGCTCGCTGGCTTGGGCTTGAGCCTCGGCTTGGGCTGGGAACCCCTCCCTAATAATGCGTGCAAACTGTTTGTGAAAATGCCTGAATGAGATCTGAATTCTGTAGGTTGGTTTCAGCCAATATTGGTTGTTTTTCATTCATGCCTCTTATGAGTGCAACTAATTTGTCCCTAAGCTATCTCGAGTGTTGCTTGTACATGATGCATCGATGTTTGCCCGAATTTGTGTTTTGTTTGGGTCGGTGGCCACCCTCTCAGTGATGCCCCCCAAGTGTTCGATGAAATGCTTCACTGAAGAGACTAACCCTAGCCCCTAAATTGAAACTTGGCTTTTAACTTTTCCGTGTCGTTAGTGGTTATATTGTTGTCATGATGCCGCATTTAATGTCTTCTTTGCCTTTTGGTGGATTATCCCGTGCTGTTTGAGTCGACCAAGGTATGCATATCCCTCGCCTGAGTCAATCCGGCGACATTAAGAACCGCCTACCAACTAGTGGCTAACGGTGGCTAATATCAGTCGAGCCAAAAGGCCGACGCTGGACAATGGCCTAACAGCAGTGGTGGTGGTGTTGGCTCGAGAGTCGTAGGGCATTGGTCAGGACGTCATCCAAGGAGTTGAAGGCAAAGGAGAGAATAGGGAGAGGAGAAGAAATAATAAAAGAAAAAGATGAAAAAAAAAAAAGGAAGTTAGCAAAAAAAGAATTGAAAAACTAATTTTTAATCGGAAACAAGTCTGGTCTAAGTAGGCGGATCCGCTTAGTGAGTTGACCTAAGTCCGAACTCTCTTTCTTGAATAGAATATTAATAAAAAATAATAACTAAAAATTATACTAATAAAGAATGTTTAAAAAATCATAAAAAGGTTTTAAAATTTTCGAAAATTCATAAAATATATAATAAAAAATTCAGAAAATATTAAAAATTCAAAAAATTTAAGAAATTTAGAAAATTCAGAAATTCATAGAAAACTTAGAAAATTCAGCAAATGCATGAAAAGTATAACAAAATGAAAAAAAAATGAAAAATTGAAAAGAAAATTATAAAATTCGTAAAATCATAAAATTCCAAGAGAATTCCAAAAATTAGAATTACTAAAAAATACTTAAAATAATCTTTTTGTGTAGCCTTCTCTTATAATTATGGGAAAATCATTGAGAAAAAATGTGCTAAAAAATTAAACAAGCTTGTATGGCTTCACCATAGGAATTGTCCTTAAAAATGAATGTTTTTTATTGCGCACTTTCAATATGTTAATTATGTTTTCCTTTAGCTTAGTTAGAGATGGCATGCCCATTATTTAATAACATTAGGTTCTTACTCTCTTAATGCAGTTTATTTAACATCACCTTGTATGCTTATTGTCATTTTAATGATTATGCACCTGTATGATTATCTTGCATGTTAGTAGATAGGTCTAAAATCAAAATAAACTCCCTAACAAAAATCTTTTTGAAATGAACAAGATTAGGTACCAAAAACGACACTAACTGATTAATTAGTATAACCAAGTCCCTAACCTTAGATTATTTAGTGTAGGAAGTGAGGTACACTCACATGTTTTACTTGATTTCTAGCTACCCCAATAAACTAGTGACAACTCCTTATTATAAAATTCTTATAGCATCAATTTAAATGCCCAACATCACCTGGGTATAGACTTGAGAGAGTTCATGTCTAAAACTAGGGTCCTAGACCTTGTTGAATTGTCCAAAGGTTACAAGTCTATTAGTTGCAAATGGGTTTATAAAACTAAAATGGATTCCAAAGAAAAGATTAAGAAGTATAAAACCAAACCGGTAGCCAATGGTTCACTCAAAGAGAAAAAATAGAATATGGAGCAACTTTTTCTCCGATCTCTTTTAAAATTTTCTTTTAGAGTAGTTATGACATTAGTAGCTTATTTAGATATGGAGTTATACTAGATGGATGTTTAAAATGAATTTTTTTTTTTTATATGAGAAGGTCTATATGGCGCAATCCGATAGTTTTGTAGTAGATGATTCAAGTAAACTTGTATGTAAATTGACAAAGCATATTTATGGCCTCAATCAAGCTTCTAAACAATGATACTTGAGGATTTATAGTGTTGTCACTTTGTCGCAACCAATTTTTTCGGGTGTGAACCACCTAGGGTTTGGCTAATGGATTATTAAGCCTAGACTTAACTCGGGCTCTCCCAAGCCCATACCAATTCGCGACTTAGGTTCAAGTTTATAACATGCAAATGGTTTTTCAATTAGGAGTCACCACTAATCTATTTTTTGTGGGTTGATTAGAAACCCAAGTAAAGTAACGGGAGATTCACTTTACTCCTACGAACCAGAGACTATGGGTACGGGGACTTGGTTACACTAGATTCCTCTAATGCCTTATCGGTACCTTTCTTTTTATTTTGAAAAATGTTTGGCAAACAGTTTGGATTGATTTAAAATTTATTTCCCTAACATATGAGGCGATCATGCGGGTGCGCAATCCATCAATTTAACACCCAATAAAGCAAATAGAAAATGCAGGACTTACCTCGTAGCAACGAAAGCATCTGCAATTTTAATTTAAAATCCACATCAACAACCTTGGATATGGTTTCTAATTAACACGCAAATTCTCTTTTTTTGTTTTGTTTTAACTTATTTAATGAAAATTATGCAATATGCGATGCAATATTAACTAAATAATCTAACTCTAATGACATGTAATTTCTAATTGAATTGACCTAGCAACAACTACCACATGACATGCATTTTAATGAATCTAATCCTAATGATGTGCATGTGACATTTTCCTTTTCTTTCTTTTCTTTCTTTTTCCTAAAAGAATGCAATCTATCCTAGAAAATAAAACTAATTCAACCTATGACATTTTTTTGTATTTTTCATGAAATTCGAAATTAGGTGAAATGTGAAAATCACTTAATTAGATTAAGATCCTAATTAGTTTATATTAGGAATTAGGTTGAGCCAAATCCTAATTTAAACTAAAATATTATATTAACCTAAATGATCCTAAAATGCAATCTATTTGATAAAATACCTACACTTATAATAAATTTTTTAAAAAATATTATCTAAAATTAAACTCAATGCAATTTAATCCTAATATGCAATGACGTGCAAAATATGTCCTAATTCTATATGACATATGCATGATGATTTTTTTTTTTTTGCTGTTTTTATTAATTTTCGAAATTAATAATTGCCAAGTAATTAAACATGCAACCTAAATTTAAAATCTAGCAACCTAAATTGATTTATTTGAATTTTTTTTTATTTTTATGAAATCCGAAATTAAAATTCCTATTCTAAATATGCAAACCCTAAAACAAGTAATATCCTAACATGCATCTAATCTAACCCAATTTTTTATTTCCGAAATTTAAATAGAATGCTTTGCCTAAATATGCAAATAACCCTAAACACGTGATATTCTATCTCAAACATATCTCAAGATATATAAAAACGATCAAATCCATTCAAAATTACCCCAAAAAGGACATCACATATTGCTCGGATCAAGGGATAATATTTCGCTAGTAAAATCGATAATTTGATCTTAAGCCTTAAAGATCAAAATATCAATTTTATTCCCGCTTAATTAATTATTTCATCTAAAGCCTTATAGATTAAATAAAAAACCCAGCGCGGTTGCGAATCGGGTGATACATTGAGATTTTCAATTATGCATAAATAGGTATTTCAACTAAAGAAAACAACGTATAAAAGAGATAATAATAAAAAAAAAAAACAAAAAACCTAAACTTGCCTAATAAAGTAAAGTAAAAATACCTAATTTAATTTTTTTTCTTTTTAAAATAAAAAAGAAAAGCTGGCCGGTTCGGAGGTCCGGCGAGGGAGAGCTCGTCGGCTAGGGTTCCGGCGAGGGAGGTAGGGGCGGCACGTCGGCGGCGCGGTACGGGGGCTTCGGGATCGGCACGGAGCTGGGTGCGAGCGTCGCAGGCGGTGGATTCGGCGGAGGCGAGGCGTCAAGGGCGAAGCTCGGAAGTCGGCGCTTAGATCTGGACCGGCTACCGTCGAGGGGACCACAAGCAGGGAACAAGGAGGCAGGGGCGGCGAGCCAGCTTGGGATCCACTGGGTCACGAGTTGCAGGCGAACCGAGGGCGAGATCAGTGGCGGAGCAGCAGATCGGGGAGCTGGGGCGCTGCAAATCGGTGACGGCAGAGGCAGTTCGGCGCGACCTTCGGGCGTCGGGGCCGCTGAGGGCGGACGACGGCAGCGTAGGCGCTCGCGGATGGAGACCAGCGTCGGTGGGCAGCAGCAGCGCCAGCGGCTCTTCAAGGAAGATGAACAGTACCCGATTAGGGTTTCGATTTTTTTTTTTTGCTTGACGCCGTACACTTTTTCTCCTTTTTTCGAAATTCTACTCTAAAAAATCAATCTTTTCACCTATCTTGCTCTCAAAATTTGCCGACCCCTTTTTCCGTACATCATCACACCTTTTATAGGGTAAAAAATTGAATCCTTATTGCATATTTCATTTCCAATTTTGCTCGTGCAATATTCTCTTTTGCTTTTTTCCACATATTCCATACAAAAAAATTCCCTTTTCAGGCAAAATACACCCCCAAGTGTATATTACTTGAATATGTGAAAAATCTGAACGGAATATGTAAAAAATCCTCGTTTCACCGGCGGCCTAAAATAAAACAAAATAAAAATAAAATGTTTCTAAACTATATGCCATGTGTGTGTATGTGTGTTTTTTTTTTTTTTAGTAAAAATTAACCCTAAAAATTATGCAAAAATTTAGGTGTCAACACACTTCATTCAGCTTTGTTGTAAACAAGGTAGATTAATGTATATAGTGCAAGGTCGGAGAGAAGATATTCGTTGTTCTCATATTTTTTCTAGACGATATATTGCTTGCTAACAATGATATTGGATTATTGCACGAGACAAAGCAGATGTTGTTGAAAAATTTTGACGTAAAAGACCTTGGTAAGAAGTCTTTTGTCTTGAACATTGAGATCCATAGTAATTGTTATCGCTATATATTGGGTTTATTTTAAAGGGTGTATATTGATCGTATTTTAGAAAGATTCAGTATGCAGCATTGCAAGCCATGAATTGCTCTTGTCATTAAGGGTGATAAATAGAATCTCTCACAATGTCCTCATTTAGATTTTGAGAAAGCTCAAATAAATGATGTACCTTATATTAGCGCACTTAAAATATCACATATGCTCAAGTTTATATTAGACTGGTCATTGCTTTTGCAACAAGATTTTTAGGCTATAGTCAAATCTATGACAAAATTACTAGATTGTTGCCAAAAAGGTTTTGAGGTATTTAAAGAGGACAAAGGATTATATGCTAATAGGATATTTGAATGCAGACTTTGTTGGCTATCAAGATTATATGAAGTCGACAATATGATACATTTTAATGTTAGCAGGAGGTGTAGTATCATGGAAAAGTGAGAAATAGAAATCTATATCATCCTCTACCATGTAAGCAAAGTTTGTAATGTGTTTTTCAACTGCTACTCAAGTTATTTGGCTTTGAAACATCTAATGATTTGACTCTATTTAATTTTGTGAATAGACCATATAGTTATATTGTGACAATAACTTTACGGTGTTATTTATCAACAATAATAGAAGTCTTAAGGGGTTTAAGCATATGTTGATCAAGTTTCCCAATCGTAACCGGATCGAGATTCCTAAACTTAAAATTGTTTATGCCTTTTGCTTTTCTTTTTACCTTTTACCAATGCGTTTTGGTTCTTACAGGAAGTCCATTATCAAATTCACGGAACATAACACTAATGGACTCTATCCAATTGTTTAATTGAGTCTTGCACATTTATGGGTCAATTTAGTGAGCTCTTTGTAAAGACAAACAAGAGATGAATTCGAGTTCATTTCCCATGATTTATTATGTAATTTAGTGAGATACCCGTCGGTTTAGGAAGGAAATTTTTTTTTGTCTTCCTGTTGCTTTATCATTCTTCCTCGAGCAAGTATTTTCTAAATAAGATGTTTGGATAGTTTACAAAGACCTAGATTCATCTTTATTCTCTTTCCTCTACTTTTTTTCATGATTGTGGTTGCAAACAACTTATGGTTTCTCTTAAAAGAATGTGAGATGAATGAAATAACCATAGAGAACTCATAGATAAATGATTATCCAAATGCTAGAAAAATTTCAAGTTGACAATCAATAGGGTTTCTGTATGTTTTTTTTTTAAAGTTCTTTTGCAACTCTTCCATCATCTTTAAGAAGCCAAACATGTCTAAGTCAAATATGTCTAAGTTTGTTTGTTATTGTTGCATTCATTTTCATTTTGTTCAACTAAAAATAAATCAAAAAAATAATATATATAAGAACTTATTGGACCTTGGAACTTGTGACGGAGTAGATTCCAAGTTCCAAATTTCGACAAGCAGGTAGGTTTCAAATTATAAAAAATGAGAAACTTGTAGCCGAGGTTGGTTCTAGGTTTCAAGTAGAACTTGTAAGGAACCTGGAACCACCCACTTCTAGTGTCAACCTAGAGTAAAGGCTAAGGGCATCTAGTTATTAGCCTTAAAGATATGTCGATTTACATATAAAGAAAGCTTAACCATATAGGCTCATTGGAACCATAAGCATATTTTCTAGTAACACATCCAATTTTATAATATTTAAGGAAAGAGAATGCTGACTAACAAAGGGGATAAACACATTAAATACTACTCTCTATGATGTATAATCCATTTGCCACACTACTATATTAAATTTTTATCAATAGAGTTAAAAATACCGGTGACCATAAAAGGTTCTATGTATATACATATAGTTATCACCATGATTTTTGTGTTTAAGGCTTTATGGGATTAATTGACTATTAAGAATTATCTCTAGACCAATATAAATGTGCTTACATACAATATAGTTTTAATTAATATAGCATAAATGGGAGAATGTAAGAGTTTTTGTCAATAATTTATTGTTTTACAGTATTTATCTAATAAAAATGAGATATCAAAAATTTTAATTAGTCTAATGTGGGGCTGATTAGTGTAGGCCAAGTAAAATTTGACCTGTTATGAAAGGGTCAATGGCTTAAAATTCTATAAATGGTACTCAAGTTTCTCCTTTAATCCTAACACACAATTATTCTCACATAGTAAGCATTACAAAATGCTAAGAGTGAGGGCTAATCTCATTAAGCTAGTGATATAAGGGGTAATAGAGGAAAAATGCTTGATTTTTGGATAGTTGCTATTTCGTGTCAAGAACAATGGATTCCAAATTAAATACATAAATATTTTTTACTCGATTATATGTGTTCTAGATTTTAGGTAGAGAGATCTTGGGTGCCTAGTTGCACCTTACAACAATATGTTATGCACTAGTTGTATATCCATATATAGCCTAAATTTTACATTTGAAAGGACACAGTAGATAAATTTATTGTATCAATATTGAAATCACTTCAAACTAAAAAGGAGATGTGTTGTGACTTACCCATCATGAAGGAGGGAAATTGGTTTTAGAAACCTTAATTAAGACGTGGAAGTGTTGTCTTAATGCATGCGCAACTAGAGATTTGGAATCGGAGTCTTGATTACCCTAGCTATTTAACTAGAGCCCTTTCAATACTTAAACTTGACTGTTTTCTAATCAAAGTGTCAAGGTAGCCTATTGAAAATTTTAATGTTCATCCTAACTATTCTAAGAAAATAACAATCGATATATTGAAATTGCGCAATCAAGTATAATCAAATTGAAAAGCGCAAGCAACAATCTAGCGTCGTCTCTAAAAAGAAAAAGATATTAAAAATTCCTATGATGAAGCTCTAAAACCTTATTCAATTGGGTTTTAACTTTTCAAGATTTTTTACTTTTTAAGAGAAAACTATTCAAAATGCTAAATTTTAAGCGTTTTCATGACTTTTAGAAAAAAAAAAAAAAAGTCGGAAATTTTTTAATTTTTAATTAATTTTTAAATTTTAATTTTTATCCGAAAATAGGGACAAAGGGCTGGCCCTAGGGCCGTGTCTGAATATGAGTTGTAGTCTGGTCCACGATTGGGTTCGTGGACCCAAAAGCTTAAACAATGGAATCGGCTCACTGGAATGAAGCCCAATTCTGCCACCACAAACCCAAGTCTATGCCCACTTCAGTTAGAACCATCAAACCCAATTATGAAAATGGCCCCACAATTCAGTCCAAGCCCATCCAAGTCAGACTCCGAAATCCTAAGAAAATTAAATAAAAACAAACGGGCCCGATTATCTAATTGAACCCACATTGAACCCACGTTGAGCCCGAATCCACAAAACTCATGCCCGCTTCCCTTTTTTATCAAATTTTTCTCCCCTTTTCTCTGTCTCTCTGTCTCTCTCTTCATTACCCTTTTCTTTGTTATTTTTCTATATTCTTCTTCCCCGACTCTTCCTCCTGTCATCCCCTACGCTTGGCTTCCGATTTCCAGAACATTAACTTTTGTCCTACGCCTCACAACCAACCGACCACGACTTCAACCAATGATTCCTATGCTAAATTTCCGAAACATGAACACATACGGTTCATATTCAATCGTCATTAGGCCTCCCTTGCCGATTTCGTCTTTTTGTCTGACGGCCATTGTTGGCCGCGAAGCATGAAATACAAAACAATGTAGACCATGCCGGTGGCCAGGGCAGCGAAACGACCGAACGAGCAACTCCCCGGGAATTCTAATCACAAAAACGACACTCCAGCAGAACGAATCAACTCGGGACACTCGATTTTGGCCAAAAATCGGGGGACAAAACTAGATCTCACTTAAACATTTCGTCGAACGGGTGAAGGGCGCTTGGGAATCATGAGGTTTCCGACTCAACTGGACCCGAACCCAAGCTGAGACTCTCACCAAACAGACAATGAAACACACAACAACCAAAGGAGGGATGGACGGGGGCGGAGTTCGCGCGAGTCGGTCGGCCGCGAGCTCTGGCCCGGCGCGCCCAAAACAGAACGCGAGCATAGCCGAGCCTACCTGTTCGGCTTGAGGACGTCGCCAGGAAGGTTGTTATACGGGTCTGCACACGGCCGAGGCACCCTTTCTTACCCTCTCAGTCGCTCGGACCTGTCTCTCTCAGTCGCTTGGATCCCCCACTCTCCGTTCGCCCTCTCTTGTCCCTTCTCCCCCTCTTCGGAACCCCCATCTAGACACACGCTTCCTCTCTTTTAAACTTGGCCGGCAGGCGCGCATGGTTCCTGCCACCGCCAGCTGCCTTTGGCGGCCTGGCCCCGACCACCAACTCCGGGCAGACCTGCTCCGGCTTTGTGTACCTTCGTCGTTTCGTCCGTCCTTCCCTGCAAAAGCGTGCGAGGGAGGAGGCAATAAGGAAGGGGAGGGAACCCGGGCCAGAAAGAGGGAAGGAGATGGGCTAGGCCGGCCCAAGCGAAGAGAAGCGAAGGAAGGAAAAAGAAAGACGCCGGCCGGGGTGCCCCCTCCTGCCCGCCTCGCTTTTTTTTATTCATTTTTTTTTTTTTTTGGTACCTAGGAATCGCCATACAACGTAAACCCGGGGGCACTAGCGTGGGAACTCACCTTCCACGGCACCCCACTTAAGTCATGTAACGTGACGAGTTGGGGAATCGAACCCTGGCCAGTGGTGTGGCCTTCATTTTCTTCTTTCTTTTTTAAAAAATATTTTGTAATTCATTTTTTTCCTAAAATTTATATTACTACTAATGCAAATGCTCCTAATGTCTATATGCTATGCAATTTAATGAAAATTATTATTTGTTTAGAGGTAAAAAAATGAATATGTAAGTTTCTATACAATTAATGAATAATTAAGTGACTCATCAAAATTTAAGTATCAACAAGAAGTTGACTAAGAATCTACATATAGCCTTTTTTATATGGCCACTAAGCTATTGAGAATCATTCGAGTCAGGTGGTTGATTAGCATGAATCTTACTGATGAGAAATTTATCAAATATCGATTATCTGTCCTCTTCATTACGATGATAGATAACGATGAGTTGGCCTTTTCTCTCAATAATTGCATTAAATTTTTGCTTATCCCCACCGGCAACCTAATTTTAACCGTGTGTCCTCTTCATTGTGATGATGGATGATCATGACTTCTTGTCGCTACGGTAAAACATGGTTTTTGTTTCTGTTTTTGTTTTTGTTTTTCTTTTCACTTAAAAATTAGGATTTGCATACTAGCGTTAGATATTTTATAATAGGCTTGATAGGGAGAACTCATTTGCATTTTCACTTAGAGATTTATGACTATATTGGTTCAATTAAAAAGTTTAGGATTGAACTTAAATCTTTACAATTAATTTATGACTGAATGTGCAATCCTCTGGCTACTACGAATTCGTTTGGTAACATTTCCATTTTACTATTTTTTTCTGTTTTAATACAAAAATAGAGCAGAAATTTGTTTGTGTATTTGAGTTAATTTTTTCTATTCCCTAGAGTAGATTGTTGGCCAAAGAATAGTTTTGGAATAAAAATAGGAAGTAAAAAAAAAAAAATTATTCATTTGTTCTCGAGTAGGGGTGAGCATAGGTTCCATTTGGAACTTACTTGTTGAAACATGTTCAATAATTTTTGGAACATTGAACTTGCCTACATATCCAAGGATCTAAAATCTACTTGTCAAAGGTTTTAGGGTCTACCCAACTAACACATGTGATATTAATTGTTTGATTGCAGTAAATCATCATTTATAATGACCAATGTTTGCTACAATCTACATATCATGAGTCGTATTTAGATACATGAGGATTATGAAATACTATTAAATAAAAGCTTCAATTATGGATATTACTGGAAATGGAGGGTCGGATTAGTAGTTTCACATTATACACTTGTCATTGGATGTCATAAAATACTGTGGGATCACGTGAATTCATATAACAAGGAAAAAAAAAAGACTTGTTCTAGATTTCAAGTTCCCCCAAGAACCTTGAACATTTTGGTTGGAATAGGTTCTCCAATTTTTGGAATCCAAAACCTACCCTACATATACTTGAACTTGGAATTTTAGTGGTTCCTACCGGTCCGCTTCTTAGGTTCCCAATTCCACCTTAAAATTATACTCACCCCTATTCCGGGGGAAAAAAAGAGAGAAATAAACGAGCTCAGCATAATCTAATGTTTGACTTTACACAATCGACACAAGATTTGGGTAAGACCCATATCCAGATCAAGTGAGTCCCCATTTTTCTGAATAAAAAAATAAAAAAATTCAAAACTTAGGAAAAAAATTAGAAATTAGATTTAAAGTAGTTTTACTAGATTTTGGTGTTAATTCTAGTTTAAAATTAGTTTAGCATAAAAAATGAAAAATCTTTCGATGAAAATTTGGATTCAAAATTAAAAAAGCTCTTAGTACTTTATCATATGGGGTTGAATGTTGTTTTCCTTTAGAGATAATGCTAGCTCACAATAGGTTGGTGGCTCTACTAAGAAAAGAAGTCATCTTTTCTTAAGATTCTATTAAAGACGTCCTTTAAGATCCTCTATAATTTTTTTTGATAAAAAAAAAATAGATGACTTCGTACAAGCCTTTTGCTTTACCATTTGTCTTTTGTTTATAGCAGTCAAATAAGCTTGTATTCCATGTATTTTGAAATCGTTTGCTTCAAGGTTTGATGAGTTGGTGCAAATAAGTGCAGCAGCTTTAGGATCCCTCCATCCGTAATTGTTTAGTCCTTGCCCATTCCACTAGGCAATGTTTGCTCTTCTTCTTGCAGCTAAAAAAGCTTAAAAGGTCCATGTACCTATTTATCGTAATTCCCCATAATTTATTGCGAATCTCCTCATATTATAAGTTTTAAACTAGTGAGGCTCTCTACTGCCATTTCTAACCATTTATCTTTAACTAACTATTATCTTGAATTTTTAAAGGCCAAGTTAGAAAATTTTGATTAGTTAAATCCTTACAAAAGTCCAGTTTTATCTGAGCGTGAATTGTTAAACTGCTTAGAAACATTCAAGACAGGTGGTTGATTATCACAAATTGATGAGAAATTTATCTAATGCCAAATGTGTGTCCTCGTCAAGATGATGATTCGTGACCATGCATTGGCTCTTTCTTTTCATATTTGCGTTAACTTTTTTCTTATCCCACACGCAACACATGGGCATTACTAAAAACTAAGCATGTCATAAGTGATAAGTAGGTAAGACTTTGCGCAAGAGTTGCAATAAGTCAACTCCACGCGGGGAGAAGCATCGGAGTCAGAGAATACTCTTTAGGGACTCCATAGCCTTGGCCGATTCCAAGTTTGTCCCAACCATAGAGATTTCATCACTTTACACTTTCCTTCCTCTGATTTTGCTCCTCCTCCTCACTCTCAAGCTCTTCTCTTCATGGTTAAAGCAACCCGAAAACCTCCCTCCTAGTCCGCCTTCCATCCCCATCCCGGGCCACCTCCTCCTCATGAAACACAACCCCCCTCTCCCAATCCTGTGGACCTGTTTTCTCTCTTTGCTTTGGCTCCCGCCAAGCCCTCGTCATCCCATCAGCAGAAGCTGCTGAAGAATGCCGCACTAAAAATGACATCGTGCTTGCCAACTGCCCCTCCAATGTCGCTGGCAACCAATTAGAGGCAGCAAAGTTGTCACCATGGCCCTGTATGGTGACCACTGGCGCAATCACCGCCGCATTTGCACTCAAAATCTTCTCCTCTGCCCATTTCAACTCCTTTGTGGCCATTCAAAGGGATGAAATCAAGCGACTCCTGCTTAATCTAAACAAAAGAACCTCATCGTTTCCCAACGATTTCACTAAGGTGGAGCTAAAATTAATGTTCTTGGAGATGACATTCAACATCATTGCAAGAATGAGGTTGGGGAAGATGTGACCAAAGCCGAGGAGGCAAGGTCGTTTCGTGAGATGATGTTTGAGATGCTGAAGTATGCTGACAGTGCGTATCTAGGGGATTTTTTCAGTGTTTCCAGGTTTGTTTTTAGGGATAATGAGAAGAACGTGTCTAGATCGGGCTAGAGATCGGACAAGTTCTTACAAAATTTGATTGAAGAACGCATAGGTAGTCCCAAGATAGGAGGTGGTTGAGAGAATAGGGACACTGTGCTGGATCATTTGCTTTCGATGCAAGAGGCGCAGCCCGAGTATTACACTGATGAGATCATCAACTCTTCCATTTTCACTCTTTAATGACAATGATTTTTTTCCCCCAATATTCTTCTATCAGGTCATCGTTATAGCAGGCACTGATACTTCAGGTGTGGCAATCGAATAGGCGATGTCTTATCTACGCAATCATCCTCTTTCTTTAAAAATAGCTGCTGAGAAGCTGGATAGTGTAATTGGCCAAGAGCGCTTGGTAAATTAGATAGACAATGCAAAATTTCCTCACCTCACAAACATTGTATCAGAGACTTTACGATTGAAACTGCCCACACCACTTCTACTTACACACATGTCATCACAGGATTGCACGATAGGTGGTAACAATGTACGTCGTCATACTTAGCATTCATCAATGCATGGACCTTTCATAGGGACCAAAATTGTGGGATGACTGAGGAGTCTTAAATCTGAAAGATTTGAAAATGAAGATAACAGACAATGCAAGTATTTGCCATTTGGGCTTGGGAGGCGAGCCGTTCCTGGAGCAAACATGCCTCAACGAGTGATCATAATAGCATTGGGATCGTTGGAATGGAAAAGAATAAGTGAGGAATTGGTGGACATGATAGAAGGAGAAGGAATTAATATGCCTAAGGTGGTGCCATTGGAAGCCATGTGCAAACCACGTAAAATCATGGCGAGGATTGCTGAGCATTGAGTGGGAACCATGATATTGCTCACGTATGATGTGGATTGTGTTTGCAGAACAGAAAATGCAAAACTTTCATTGTGGCATAAAGTCTTTGATGATATGTCAAAGTCTTAATGACAGGTTCGGTTCCCTATAGATCTAAATGATACCCTGTGTTGCTTCGTCTAGAATGTAATTTTTTACTGCCACAGAAATGTCAATTTTGCTACAACATAGTAAGTACTGTATATTTTGTCGTACCAAGTTATGATGATCGAAAATTCTAAAAGAAACTTTGGACACTAAAGGTGTGTTTTTTTTTTTTTTTTTTTTGGGGGGGGGGGGGAATCATATTTCCAAGAAAATGCTTATCCTTTTTCAGGTTAAGAAATTCATCCTTAAGTATAAATATTTTAACCAAATACTGTAAAGTTCGGAAAAACTAATTTGGGGAAAATTCTTTCATTTAAATAAATACACTCTAAATCATGCAAATGGAAGTATCTAATTGATATCAATGTGACTTGTGAAAACCACAATAATAAGTTTGACAGCAGAAATGGGATAAGAGAATGTATGTGGTGACTCTCAGTTAAATGATTTATGAGGTAATGTATGTTTTCGTTGATGATTTTGAGCAAGAGTCCGTTGAAAAATGTTTTGTGCTTTTGATGTGATTTTGTAAAAGTTTATGATTCAATTGATAAAATTGAAAAGTTTATATGAATTGGCAAAAATGCAATAAATTTATAACTTTTGGACAATTCTCTTGATATGTTGATACTCATGAATGCTTTGGATAAGACAGAGTTGAGCTATCTTGCAAAATTCACGCAAGAAGGGTACATTTATTAGGGCATATATTGCAAGTGTTTTAGATAAAATAAAGTAACTATATTATAATCTATGTCATCAAATAAAGTCCAATTTGTCATTTGAGCAAATGAAATGAGTGCATTGAACATTTATCAATAGTTTAGGAACTATATCGAATAAAATTCAAGAATTACATTGTACAGTTTTAAATATCTAAGGATGACATTATATTTTGAATCAAAAATCAAATACCATTCATGCTTATATAGCCCTAGTAGAAAAAGGGGTAAAGATAGAAGTTTCTATCCTATAACCGAAAAGCAAAGTGGAATTGATGCTTTCTCGATGAAGCAAAGGACATGAGAAGCAACAGCTCGATGCTCATACTTCTAAAATTTAGAATTTCCCTTTTTTATGTCTTCAGAAAAGATGAAACTACATAGAGTAATATTAGACTACACCACTAACTAAACATATTTCAATGAAATAATATATTTATTCTCGATAAAGAAACACACTTTTTATTATTTTGTATTTTGTGCTATTATACATGCGTTGTTTTTCTATTTATGATAATAACAAATATAATTAAACATTTTACAAATGGTCTGACTCCCTTAACTAATAGGAGGCATTAATGAAATGTACGGGGTGCTTATAAGATAACTAAATATTCAGTTTCTTCTCAATTATATTCTATGGTAAAATTTTCAATAGTTGCTAAATCAAATTGTACAAATTTACTAATAAGGAGTAGTAGCAATAAAAATAGTTAGGGGTATGCAAAGAAACTGAGAACTACTTGGACTATTCAGAACTGGAATGAACCCATCTAGATTCAATGGTTCTCATGGAAATCAGTTTGGTTCTCGATTCTACTTTATGGGAACCAGTGGGTGTTGATCCGGTTCCTTGTTCTAAGTGTGGAGCCACTTACCTGCCCATCTAAACCGGACCAGCATATATATATGATATTTAAGAAAAAATCAATTCAATTTAAGCAAAAATGAAAGTCGAAGAAACAAAACGGTCATCCTTACAATATCCTGGTTCTTCCTTGCTCTGACAATATTATCTCTATTCCAGCCATTTCAAAGTAGATCCCCCATCAATGCCTCGGCATTCCCCTTTCCAGCCCTTGCCCTCTCCTTGGAGTCACAAGAAACATCATAATTGCAATGAACAGAAGGCACAATTTACTTTCAACATTCAAACCCACTTTATCTCTCACTCAACTCCAACACTACCCACCGAGATGCTTTCTTCCATGAGCGACAGGAATTAGACCAACCAATTTTCTAATTTGTCCAGGGAAGTTTGGTGGGAGTGGTTTCATGGACCCACTTGGGAATCAAACCAGACTAGTGTCCAAATTCTGAGTGGATTTATGAAGCAAATGGGTGTTTTTTTATTCCAATTTTTTTAAACTAGTTCTTAGCAGGTGATTTAGAATTTCAGGATAGGAACTGCCCACCCAAATCATGCTCATCTCTAGAAGAAATAGTAGCAATAGCAGTAATGATTAATGAAGACAATGGATATTCAAACACTATTCACTACAATATGCTTTTCAGAAGGAGTTGTAGATAACAAAAGCAACTGGTAATCAAACGTGATTCACTAAGATATGCTTTTGTTGATTCAACAACAACCCAATGTTAAGAAAGATTAAATGTAGAAGTTCATTTAACGGTCTCATAATTTTTTTAAAAAGTCACATTTTAAGTTTCCTTTTCAAAAAAGAAAGGAATCTCAGCATAATGTTCGTGCAAAAAATTACTATGTAAAATAAAATAAAAGAATAACTCTGTAATCTTGCCCATAGAGTGTCAAGATCTTTGAATTCCCCAACATTTTGTTATAATCTGAATCCACCAAAAATCCAAGAAATAAGAAGCCCCATCAACTCTTGACTCTCAACCAAGTTGACTAATCAACTTTTTCACATAAAAGGTTTCTTGAGTTAAGGGATAACTAGATTCACTCAATTGTAAATCATTTGTTACCATGTATTATGCACTAACAGTACATCCATATATAACTAAAATGCAATGTTTGAAAGGACCCAGTAAAATAATTTGACATCCCAGATTTTCAGTTATGTTTTCTACTGAATAAATCGAGCATTTCATTAATACGTCTATAGGGCTATTCTCAGAGTTGATCACTCTAGAGATAACTAAACTATCTGGGGAAGCCATTAAAGATTTTTAATACAATAGACTTGAGAATTTGACTAAGAATCGATTACTCGACCGTGCTCATCTACCGAGATCATTACGGCACAAATATAAATTGATTAGAGATCAGAGATAGGTCGGTTTGATTGAGATGAGTGGCTAATCATGGGTGACACTACTAAATTGGAAAATTCTCGTCAGCTGGCACTAGATTAATTTTTCTATCACTTTTGTTACCATGTGTCCGTATTTGAATTCTCGATATTTTCACGACAATCGAGAGTCACCAATGTGTTGAGTGGGTTCATTGTGGCTCGAAGAAAATCAACCATGGGTCATTTGCACTAAAAATCTCTAAAAACTACGTGGTAGTCTAGGTCACGCTAAAAACGCACCAAATGGAAATTAACCACGAATTCGAGTCCGATTTCAGAAATTGAAGATTTTGTCATATCACAATAAATTCTAAGAGTGTTGACTCAATCTTAAAAGATTTTTTTACAACCCAAGACTTTTTGGGAAAAAGTCGGCATAGGACTGTTTTTGTTCTAAAAAAGGCTAGAATTGTTTTTTATCACAAAATTAGGATGCAAGATGGATCTAATAGCAAGGAAAAATATCAATTGAACCAAGGACTCAATAACGGAACTTATCGAGGTCAAATTGAGTTGATTTGAGAACTGGTAAGTGGCCAATTGAAGGAGAAGTCTAGGAAATTCGTAGCTCCCCCATGGCCTAGCATTTTGGACCATCTCAAGTGTCCATGGAGAGGCCTTGGTGGCTCATTAAGAGCCATGGATGATATGCATGGCCAAGGAGGAGTCATGGAGAGCAAGTGTGGAAGAATTGGCCATGGTGGCCCACCTTCCCCTTATCCCTTCCTCTCTCTTTCTCTCTCTTCTTCATCCACCGTCCAAGACCTCCTCTCCATCCCTCCTTGTTATGTGAGCCCCAGTAGTAGCCAAGGAAGCGCGGGAGCAAGCCGCATGCCACCATTGCTGTCTCGCCCTGCACGAGCCACCACCCGCGCGTCGTCGCCCTTGCCGTGCCCTTGCCGTCCAAGCCCTATCTCGCTGTCCAGTAGCCGTGAGGGACTAGCGAGCTTCCTTTGCCACTGGTTTATCCCCGGTTTGGACCCAAGACCATCACCGCTACCCTTCCCAAGCCTCTCCACGCCAAACTAGCTCCATTTCTTCTATTTTGCAGCCCCAACCAGCAAGTAGAAAAGTGGGGTTCCAGCCACCTTTGTGGTCTGTTTTGGAGGTGTTCTAGGTCTCGAAGCCTAGGCCCGCTTTGGAGAAAAATGTCCCCCACGACGTTCCCGTCGATTTGATCTGACCCATGCATTAATCCAGTGAGTTTTACTCACTAATCCTTCCTTAGTTTGCTAATGATGCTCAGGGGTTGTTCAGATTTAATTAAGTGCAATTACATGGATAGATTAGATTAGAATAATTAAATTAGGGATTTACCTATCCATGTTAGGTGGTTAGTTGTAGTAATTAGCGAGTAAATAGGCTCGTGTAATTATTGAGTGAGTCTCAAAATTTTTTCGGGCTCGTCTCGGTTTCCAATTAGGCTATAACGAGTCTAAGTTGGATTTATTGCATTTATTTAATAATTTCCGTATTATTTAATTATTTATTTATTTTCCGGAAAATTAGACAAGGATAGACGACGACCGAAATTTTATGCTGATTATTGTGGTGCAGTCCATTTATTTATTTGAGCGTTGATTTGTGATGAATTAAATTAATTATGATTTTAGGATTTTATTCCTAAATTAATTAATTTTGGTAATTAATGGGAAAATTACCGGGCGTCAGTTTACAACGCCTAAAATATGTAATGGGCTATTGAAATTGGTGGGTTGTTCAAAAAGTGAAATTATTATATTTTGGTTAAGGTTGACCATGTACTCACACACGCCTTTTTTATTTATTTATTTATCAAGAATGATAAAAAGATAGAATTGGTTGTATGATTGGGATGGTATACTATATCGACCTATAGGCAATATGTTAGCTTAGCAAAGAACAGTATATTGGTATACTATATCGACTTACGGGCAATATGTCAGGTTAGTAAAAAGCAGTATACCTTGTTAGTTTTGATGGAATGTGTTGGTATACTATATCAACTCACGGGCGATATAACAACTTAGCAGAAAGCAATATACCTTATCAACTTAAATTGAGCATTGTCAGTATACAATATCAGCCTAAGGGCAATATGACAGCTTAGCAGAGAGCAGTATACCCAATTATCTTAGAAGCGAGCTATACTATCTATTTATCAACTTAGCAGTGACCAATCCTAATATGAACGGACTTATAGATAGTATGAGATGAGTGGACCAAGAAAGGGGTCGAGATGACATGTATCGATTCGGTCGATTGATCAATAATTTGATATGATATTATGAATTGATTAAGTAATGTGATATAAGACATCTGTAAATAACATTAATTTGCATGATGGAACTAAGGTCAAGGTAAATCCTCTAACTCGTGTTGTACTTAGATAGCCTCTAGAGTGTATTGGTTTCCTAATCGGGTCCTGGAGAGTAGGACTTGTTGAGATGTAGTCTCATCCCGGTTGTGGGACAACGTTTAGGTCCCTAGATGCAGCAGACTTGGATTTTGAAGATCTCGAAAGTTCAATGCAGTCTGTTGAAAGCTCTAGTTGGAGTGTGGAGGGTTTTATAAGAGGAGGACGAGGACCCGTAGTTTATGGAACCCCCTTTCCTACTTATAGATCTTGATTCTAAACTTGTTTAAGTTGAATATGGTGTAATAGTCCGCCATATATATATGTGCACTGGTTTGCAATGTATATAAGTGTGGTTGTTTTTGAAAATTCAATTTAGTCCTACTTTCTTATCCCATTATTTTATTGTCTGGGGATTATTTATATGCTTCCATATGTGTATTAAAAAGAAGGGGTCAGCGATGCGTCCTGAGACATCACTATGAATCAACCAAGGTGGGGGATAGGTGCATGCCCGATGATCGGGGTGTGACAAACAAAATTATCTTATAAATGGAGATGTCATTTCAAAATGAACTTTTTAAATGAACTTTTTATATAGCTACCAAACTATCGAGAAATATTTAGGGTCCTTATGGATTAAGAATTTATCTAATGTCAAGTGTGTGTCCACTTCATGGTGATGCCCATCATTTGGCTTCTTCTCTCAAAACTTGCATTTATTCTATTGTGACATTTTTAATAGTTGCTAAATCAAAAATACAAATTTACCAATAAGCATAGTAGTAGTAGTAGTGGTAGTGGTAGTGATAGTATTAGATAACAAAGACAATGGGTAATCAAACATTATTCACTACAATATGCTTTCTTGTAGTAGTTGATAACAAAAGCAATCGCTAACCAAACGGAGTTCAATAAGATATCCTTTCTTTGATTCATTAACAACCAAATTTTAAGAAAGTAAAATGCAGAAATTCATTTAATAGTCTCATAAAGATTATAAAAATTAAAAGTCACATTTTAAGCTTCCTTTTCAAACAAGAAAGAAATCTCAACATGATGTCCGTTTAAAAATTACTATGTAAAATAAATCTTGCCCATGTAACCAAAAAATCATGAAATAAGAAGCCCTATCAACTCTCGACTCTCAACTAACTTGACAATTCAAGTTTTTCACATTAAAATTTATTTGAAATAAAGGATAAAAATGTCCACTCAATTGAAAATCGTTTGTTACAATATGTTATGCACTAACTGTTGTTGCAACCCAACCCTCAGGAGTCATAGGCGGAAAGGTCGAGTTTAGGGATACTTGACCATGGGGCTTGCTCATGTTACATGTTCCAAAAGATCTCATCACTTCATCATTTGGGATTGACCATGTGAGTTCTCTCAATCATAGTTGTGAGCTCTCCCAAGCTCATACCTTGCATGATAGTGGAAGGTATCGTAATTCATATCTACAATGACAATACACCTTGGAAACTAAGATCATATATGAATATCAAACTTAAGGGTATTGTTACCATAGTAGCTTTCGTAATAGTACTCATTCATATGGATGGCATTACTTCATCCTTTAATATTTCCACATTTGGTATACTAAACTATAGTGAGTCTCGTCAAGACCCATACCCCTCATGATGGATTCATTTATTATCTATAAGTTGTTTAAGACAACTTAGATAAAATTCAAAGTTGCCACTAGCCTCATTTTTGGGGATTGTCTAGAAAACCTAATCAAGGGTTTGGAGTAATCTCTCGATTTCTATGCGACTAGAGATTCTATGGTTTAAGGACTTGGGTTATGCTAACATTTCTATTAGTGCCCTTTCAATACCTAATAGTTTGTCGTGTTTTCTAAGGTGTCCATACATGTCTTTCTATTTTTTCATTCCAATAAAACTAACTAGGCAGTCATGCGTGGATGGTCAATTTCATATAATTCTAATTCTATCAAGATAAAGAAAAACAAACAATTGAAATTTAAAGACAGTGTGGTAAGTAAACACTCAAGAAAATAGTTTAAGGAAAGCGGTAAATCTAATATGAGATCTTAACGAAAATTAAATCAAAAGAAGGGAACCCACAACTCGTTGAGCACTTATACAACATAAGACAACCCGAAACATATATTGAGGAATCAAATTGATACAAGAACAAGGTTGGATTAGACATCGACCATTCATCGTCTTCACATCTTTTTTTTTTTTTTTTTGGTCGAGTAAATATACCTTTCATTACTACGTAGGAAAAGTACTAGAACATTTTCCCAAGTCCAAACATAATAGAGATAAAAACGTAATGGGGAGGTCTAGACAACCAATTTGTTGCAAGGGAGTCATTTCAGCAAGCCTTCGCAACCCAATCTGTGGCCCGATTCGTTTCTTGCGAACAAACGGTGACAGACACCCCAACTAAAAAGCACAACAATTGTTGACAATTTACCAATACCGATTGGACAACCCATGGGACTTCAACTTGGCCCAAGATAGCATTTCCTGCTGTCAAATTGTTAGTCACAAGCTGAAACTGAACTACTGTACTTATTTGACTATGTTCACTGAACTGAAGAGCTACCATTCGTGTCTTCTCTACAAAGTGCAGACCTTCTTTCAAAGTTAGGGTTTCCACAACGAGGGCAGATGGAGCAAGGACTTTCTTGACAAAGCCACCAACAAGACCCCCGCAATGGTCTCTGCATAATCTGGCAACAGCTCCTTGTTTTAAGTCGCTACACCAAGATCCATCCACATTTAATTTCAACAAGCCTATAGGCGGTGGTATCCACTCTTCCTTTGGCAAACCTCCCATTTCATTTCATTGCTATTCTTGATAAGCCACTTCCTCCATGGATCTATCCTAATCATAATCTAAAACTAAGACTAGCTACATACAATGGGAAAGAAACAATCAACATTACAAAAACAATCACAATTACAATAGAAAAAAAAAATAGTTAGAGAACTCGAAAATTATGCATAATTGGTCAAATTTGACCTCGGGTTGGCCTTTATGATTCATGCAATGATTCCTTTAGGACACCTACCCCAATTCTTCTTCTTTTTTTAATGGCTTAGAACAATTAGCCACTGTTTGTGTTCTCGCATGGCAACCAATGTATAGAAGCCCCTAAAACAAGCTCTAAGTGTGATCCAAATGTATCCCACGAGTTCATACATCGCACCTATACATACATCTAAAAATCACATGCATAGTAGAAAGTAAACACACATGCAGGCCCTTAGGCCTTGATTCTCAATCAATCAAACAATTTTAGTGACCCAACACTAGATCGCTTATTCAGTCAACAAGCGTTAAATAATATCATAGGTGTTTGATGAAAGCAAAACACATCAAAAGCTAATGATTGGAGTGATGCCTAAAAATTATTTAAAGAATAATTAAATGGTGAATTGTAAGAAAAATTTGTAAGTGGCACAACAAGATTGTATCATGATTATGGAACACATTTAATCATCAAGGCTAACTTAGGTGAATCCTGTGCACATTGATTGAGCTTTGCGGATGCCTTAAATATGTTCCAAACCTTAGATGATATCAATGCCAGGCTAAAATGCAATTTGGAAATTTGGAACATAAAGGACAACATGAAAATTTTTAAAAATTTGTGCATGCGCATTACTTGAACAAAAACCAAGTTCAAATCAACAAGAACATGAAATTTCAAATAATTTCATGACATTCAAAAGGTCTGAAAAGCATGGTAACATGCTTTTTATTTTTCAAGAATTTTTGTGTGTAAAGTTTGGAAGGTAAGGATCAAAACTCATGAAGAAATGTGAATTCAATTCAGCATGCAAGATGTCCTAAAAAATTCTAGAAGAAAATCACAGGGAGAATTACAACAAAAAATCACTGAACGTGGTAAATAAGATTGAAGAGAGTGAAAATGAACCCATGGATAATTGGCTCCAAGAAAATTACACAACATCAAACACATCATGATGAACAATTTTCATGAAGAGAGTTTTCTAAGGTGAGCTATGTAGAAATTTATAAAAATTCAAGAACGCATAACATCACATCAGAAATGTAATCAAACAACAAGGTATCATTGCAAATCAATAATGATTTAACCTAGTAAATAAAGTCTAAAAAATCTGAAATTTTACCACAATGTAAACAAGAGAAAGAAAGACAAACTAAAACAAACTTTATTAAGGACCAGACCTCAGAATCCTTAATGAGAAAATCATGCAAAGATAACAAGAGGTTTGACTGACAAAAGCAAAAAGGGGTTCCAAATTTCATTCAAAGTAGATTTCTAGGCAAACTTAACAAAAAAAAATGATCAAATGACATGAAAATTATGCAAAATTAATGTCATCAGAAAGATTGAGACCTATCCTAAGACTTTCTAAGAGATGTCAAATCCGATTAGGGTCAAATTCATGGTCAAATAGCGACAATCACAAAAGCATGCAAATCATCGATGAGCAAATCAGAAAATTGATGCATGATTATTGGATTATGAGGCCACCTAAACAATGCATAAAAATGTGAAATTCACACATGACATATGGTTGAATGCAACAAAAGTTTGGTTAATACATTTAACCCTAAATCAAAGTGCAAAAAGTCACGTGGATTCATTAATATCGAAAGGTGACTTATGATTAAGGACGACATGCAAGACAATTTCAATTCTGATTTACTAATTTAATACATGGTTTTCACATTGTAAATTACTTTCAAATGAGGCATACCATATGTGAACGTGAAGCTTGTGGTATGCTCTTAACATGTCTAGAAGACCTCATGATCTAATTTGGCTCTTAAGGAGCTCAAATAGAGATGTTTTCATGGGTTTGTGTTCAGCCTCCATCCCAGTAAGATTAGCACAAAATATGAGTGATTGCCTATGACTTAACGACAAAACTAAAATATACTCCTGTATTTTACTTGGTGAGTTAATCAACCCTAACCAACTGGGGGCAGTGCCAAAGTAAGACGACTTAAATGTTCAAATCGAGTACCAAATTATGGATGGAAGGTCTTATGAGAGTCTACTATTATATGTAAGTAATTGTCCTGTGAGAGGCACCTTCGTTTTCCTTTAGTAGTTACGTTAATTTTTCCCTAGTGGTTCAGGCGTAAAGAGGTTGCAACGACCCACTCATAAAAGTACGGCTTCCCTATGTGCCACTTGCTGACATCAATTATTTTTGTGGAGGCGATAAAACATAGGGCATCGATCTTTACTCATCCTGTCCAAACTCTTCCAAAATTCAAACCCAAACACGGAACTTTCTCCATCTTCCACCTTCTTTCCTCTGGCTCTCTTCATCGCTCTCAAAACTCTTGTCGCAATGGCTAAATCAACCCAAAAACCTGCCACCAAGTCCACCTGCCATCCCCATCATCGGCCGCCTTCACCTCTTGAAATTCCCCCTCCGCCGCACCCTCCACGCCCTCTCCCAAATCTACGGCCCCATCTTCTCTCTCCGCTTCCGCTCCCGCCGGGCATTGGTCGTCTCATCAGCGGAAGAGTGCTTCACCACAAACAACATCGTGCTCGCCAGCCGCCCCGTCCTTCTCATCAACAAGCACCTCCGCTACAACTGCACCACCGTCGTATCCTCCTCTTATGGTGACCACTAGTGCAACCTACGCCGCATTTGCGCCCTCGAGATCTTCTCCTCCACTTGCCTCGATGGTTTCTTCCCCATCCGGAGGGATGAAATCAAGCTGTTCCTCCTGAAATGCCACAGGATATCATCCTGCAATCAACCATTTGATGAGGGCTTCACAGAGTGGTTTTATTAATTTGCACCTTATATAGACATTAGGAACATCTGCATACTAGTATTACAATTTTTGTAAAAAAAAAAAAAAGCAACTTCCTTCTTTTTCCTTTTCTTTTTCTCGGTATGGCCGGCCCAGCCCACTCTCCCCTTCTCTTCTCCTTCTCTCCACTTTTGTCTGTTGGCTCCACGACAAACAGAAAAGAAAGGACAGATGGCAGGTTGGCGAAAGGTGGCAGGAAACACGGCCAGCGTCCCTCTCTCCCACCGGAGAAAATATTGGCTAAGGCACCTCAAATTGCGCCGAGTGTTCAACGTGGGCCCACGTTGTCAGGCCAATTTCCACCCACTTTTCTCTCTCCTCTCCTCTCTCCTCTCTCTCCCTTATCTGCACGCTCTCTCGGCCAATTTCTCCCCACTTTTCTCTCTCCTCTCTCTTCTCTCTCCCTCCTCTGCACGCTCTCTCGCCTGACTCTCCCTCTCCGATCGCCTTTTTTTTTTTTTTTTTTTTTGTGGATTTCTATGCATTTCCAATCCGACCCATATTAGGCCACTTCTGTTTTCACCAACGCTAGGAATCGGGGCTTCTTGGAGGGATGTGGGTTCTCCACCTCGTTGTCCACGTTGCCAGAGACTGTGAACCGGGTGAGAACTTCGGGAGTGTCGGGATGTTCAGATCGAACTCGCGGTGTCCCTGGCTCTATGTGTGAGTTGAACCCGGGCCCTCTGAGACGCTCACTCTGTTGGCAGTCGAGGCGGCGGCAGCGGCCAAGGAGGTGGGAGTGGGAGCCTCGTAGCGGCACCTCTTGTGCCCACCGAGAGCTTGGCCGGTGGGGAAACTCTTGTGGCAGATCAAGCACTCGTGAACCTTCCCGGACATACCGGAGGAGGTGGTCGCCGCGGAGATTGAGGTGGCCGGCTGTTCGTCAGCGCCGGCAAAGAGAAAGTGTGTAGAGAGGAGAGAGAGGAGAGAGAAAAGTAAGAAGAAGTTGGCTTGATAACATGGGCCCACGTTGGATACGTGGTGCAATTTGAGGTGCCTTCTTATTTGGCACGTTGGAGCACTAGACGTAGCCAATTTTTGCTGAAGTTGGTGGTCGGGTGCAGACCGGCAGCAATAGATGGCGTCGCAGGAGGTCATGCGCGCCGGACGGCTTAAAAGGTGAAGGGGGCTTCTTCTTCATCTTCGGCTGGCCAAAAAAAAAACGAAAGGAGCCCGAGAGTGAACAGAGAGAGAGAGAGAGAGAGCTACCTCGCTCGCACCAGGAAGGAAAGGGAGAGACGTCGTTGCTGGAGGCCAGCTCATTGGTCATCGCCGGCTGTAGCTCCGGGCTCGAACCAACCAATGCACCTCGCACGTTGATGAAGTGCCTCAAAGAGAAACAGAAGAAGAGAATGTTGAGACAGAGAGGAAAGGCGATCTGGGCATTGTTTTGACCAACACGCAGAGGGAGGGAGACAAGGAACGACGAGCGTAGCGAGGAGCAAGGAAGTGAATGACTATTCCGGTGAAGTATTCTCACGAGACTCCCCCGACGATCGATTTGTGGCCATCATTCTCCGATGACTAGAAGTTTGGGCTTGGGCGGTGGCCGTGATCCGTTCTTTTCCAAAGACCAGGTTAGCCGAGCTTGACCACCCTTTTGTTCTGCTTTGTCTCGATCGACCTAAGGACTGAGATTTGTTTGCTCCGGTCATGCACCTATGGTGGTCTCGAGTGAGTCACCTCTCACTTCTGGGGACGTCGTTTGTTGCTTGATTTTGATTCTGGACAAGACTTCGAGCCCTAAATAAGCCAGCGTTATCCCTTTAGCCGACGCTCTCTAGGTGTTTAATAAAATGCCCTCGAGGTTGAGCGCTGGCGTTTCTTCAGGAGCGATCTTGGCAATGGTGTTGTTCTCGGCAAAGAAGAGAACGTAGAAAAGGGGAGCTTCAGCGAGGAATGAAACCACGGCCAGGGAAGGGAAAGTTAAATAGAGAATAGAAAATGGAAAAGAAAATAAAACAAACAAACAAAGAGTTACGAAAAGAGAGAGAATATCAATCCGTAAGCCATTTTGAGCGTGTGGGCTGGATGGACTTTAGGTCCAAGTGAGCTTGATTCTAACAATAGGATTTGTGGGCTTTGGGTCGGGCTTCGTCATTTCTCTTATTGTCCTTTTCTTTGGGGGTTCGCAGGACTGGGCTCAATCGATGAGCCCAGACAGTCCTGCCCCGGGTCGGATGTGAAGATTCGACCCGGATCCATTTTGTATCATATTATTTTAATATTAAAAACTATTTAAAAATAAATTAATTAAAAAATTCCAACAAATTTTCCAAAAAAAAAATTATTATTCTTCAAAATTCAGAAAATTCAGAGAAAATTTTGGAAAATTCAAAAATTCATAAAAATTTAGGAAACTCCAAAACATTCTAAAAAAGATTAATATTCCTCGAAAAGCTTAAAAATTAGTTTTTAGGTAATCTTCTAAAAGTTGAACGAGCCCTTAGAGCTCTACCTAAGAGTTTCAATTGTCCCTAAAGACAAATACGCTTGATTGTGCACTCTCGATATGGTTATGACTTTCTTTTAGCTTAGTTAGGATTAACATTTATTTATCTCTTAGTTTTAAATGCTTAATTTCCCTTGCAATTTATTTAATGCTTTCTTTGGTTGTTGATTGTTATTTTAACAATTGTGCACTTACATGATGATCTCATATGTTAGTGGATAAGTCCAAAGTCGATCTAAACTACAATGAACAAGATTAGGTACCAAAATGACACTAATCGATAAAATTAGTATAATTATGTTCCCAACCATATATTCCTTGATCGCGTAGATAGTAAGATATATTTACATGTCTCACTTTATTTCTAATTGATCCTCATAGGCTAGTGGTGAATCTTCATTAGAATATTTTTATGAATATCCTAATGTCGCATGGGAAATGGGTCAAGGAGAGTCTACCTTTAATCATGGGTTGTAATTATGGGTCATAGGGTTATATTTTAGGGAATACCTCTAAACTTAAATATATTTCCCTTCGTGTCAAGGGATAGATCATAACAATATTATTTAAATCAAAATTACTTTTCAATGTACTTTAAAATTATACTTCATGAAATATTATTTACATTTCAAAAATCTCTTTAATCTAAAGTTTTTTGTATTCCCCAAATCTTCCTCTAAAAGCCTAACGGGACGCAGCCCTGATACTTAAGAATAACTAAAATAAGATTGCACGCAGATAGAGACGAGGAACCGGCGTGAGCCGTTGTCTCCATACTCTGTCAATCTGTCATCATCTACCGTCAGAATTCAACACACGGTTGAATGCGTGCCATGTGTACATCTAAATCTGACGTGTAAGATTGCCATTAAATCCTAACTACAGACCACCCTCTCTCTCCCTTTGATAGGTTGCCAACTATGGAAAAATGTTAAATTCAATTTTATTCAGCCACTCGTAAGAACAATTTTGTAAGGCTTGTTATTCTCTAAGTAGCACCGACACTGATACCGACACAACATGACACGAAACAACATACCAACACGTTATTTATCAAAAAACAGAGAGTTCCAACATGTTGGACATGTTATATATTAAATATATATTTATATATATATAATAAATTATCATTTTTATGATTATTTGAATCAAATTCATAAATAAATATATTTTAAAAATCCTAGAATAAATATGCACTAAAAGCATTAATCCGCAATTTATTAATATCATTCATTGTTTCAATTTGACAAATTCAAATTTATTTCAATAATTCATAAAACTTGGAGAAAAAACAAGCGCTTCATATTCTGGACTTGCATGTTAGATATGTTGGAAGAGGAGAAAAAAAAACTTAAGGGTTGAATTGTGTATTATGGGAAATGGGAGTTATGAGAGAAGAGAATACTAGGTTTTTATTCTTTTTCAATTTATTATTATTTATTATTTTTTTTATTTTTGACATATATTTTTTGATATCTCATTTATTGAATTTTTAAAATTAACCTTAATATCAGAATTACATGTCGGAAACTTGTATGTCAAAGTTCCGACTCGGTGAGTGTCAAGAAAGTTGATCAAGTGTCGGATTTTCCGACATGTGTTGATCGAGTGTTGGAGAATGTTCGAGAATGTCAGAGAGTGTCGGGTATGTATTGAAATGATAGACACGTGTTGACCAAGTGTTGGAGAATGTTCTGTTATCTTCCACGCCTATGAGTTTGAAACGTGTTTGGGTAATAAAAATACTAAATTTTCCTAATAATATATCTGGTTTGAGTGGGTCATTTACATTCACTTGTAGTTTAAGTATATGTATTTGGTCAGAGTACTCGTACGTCTTGAATATGAGAGCCTTGTCATTCTATCGACTCAATAAACTGAAAGTTAAATCTAAATCAGATTCATCAGTGAGTTTTCTTATTACGTAGAAGGCGTCATGAATTGTACAACACGTGTAGAACAAGTGTCCAATCCAAAGACTCTAGGTGGAGAGAGTATAGAATATAAGACTAATTAAGATCTCATAAACAAGTAACATGGGATAGTTTAATATTAACGAGCGAATCTCAAAATGAGTTACGGCACTCGGGTAAATCCCGATACCCTTCACCAAAAGCTAGAATATATATTGTTAGTGACAACGTCACGAGGGACCAAAACTAGGAGATATTGAACTCGCAATTGCAAACGTCACGGAGGAAGTGGGAAAGAAGGGGGGTGGCGGAGCTTGAAAAAGGAATAGCATAAATTCAGATGAAGTATCGAATGCAATAGACAATTCTGTCTAATTGAACCTCAACCTTCTTGAATACGATCATCATCAGCTCATCGCCAAAAAAGAATATGAAAACGCCTTACATCTGACCTAATCTTGCAGAGATTGCCTGTTTTGAATATAAATTTCTTGTAAACGTCTAGATGTTAAAGACATGAAGTTACTATGTGCATCATGCACATAAGAAAAAGAAAAGAGGAAAAGACAAAGGTAATACTACTATATTGGTGGGTGGTTGACACAAAGAAAAAGTCACGATAATGAAGAGAGACTTAACAATGATCATAGAAACATCGAATTTTATTATTATAACCTAGTTTTCATAGGGTTAAGAAATGGAACTTCGTGGACAATTATGATAATGAGAAGTGCTAAATAATATCAATATAAGTGCGTAATTACGGAGTTCCCTCTTAGTGTTGCTTTTAGTTGGGTTACGTAGAGTTGTAGTTGCCTTGGCCACATTGCAATTTGCAAGAAAAGGTTTGTCTACTTTCTCCACTAAATTAGTACCACCAAGACGCCAACTTAGTCAATCATTCAAATTGACTAGCTATTAATTTAATGGGAAAAAGCCGCCAAAAACTCTTAACTATGTCCACTGCAAAACATACACTCTTACCTTTTCTTTTTAAAAAAAAAAAAAAATCAAAAACTCCAAACTACGTCCACTATAGCATATTTACCTTAAACTTTTTCTTATGATATAAAAAACTCCACAAGTGTACTTGTATGACACATTTACCATCTTCAAAATTTCATCAGATAATTTCCAACCAAAATGATATTGTTTTATTTTACTTAAGCCATGGGGGCATCATGCTAATACCATTTGCAAATTATTGATAGTGCTCATTGACCAAGCCTTGAAAAAAAAATGTGTCACATGAATAAAAACTTAAATTTTTAGTTTAATATTTTTTTTAGGAATAAAAACTTAAATTTTTAGTTTATTTTTTTAGGAATAAAAACTTAAAATTTTTAGTTTAATTTTTTTTTTTTTAGGATAATAGGTCATAATAGGCATAGTATGTGATTTTTGGTGGTTTTTTCCCCAATTCAATTCCTCTTCATGGCAATCCTTTTCTATATAAAACAAGGTTAACAGAGAGGCCTTTAGGAAGATTAGTAAAAGTGGCATCCTTAATTTTGCTTAAAAACTCGACTGGGTCAATAATATTGCAAACTTCTGGCTAGCACGTTAGAGGGTCTCGATTTTTCTTGTCGACTAGGTTGATTATTTTAGAATTGTGGAAGTGCAAAATGTGTGTGTGTGTGTAAGACAAGATTGTGGCAAGAGATTTAAGCTGAAGAGCAACAAAAAGGCGTAAGGGAGAGCTATAGTGTGTATTTATGAGAGTGGGTTGTTCGTTCTTAAAGCTTACAAGTTACAACAACAAAACAGAGCACTGTTACCTGTTGATAGGCTATTTTCTACCGACTCAGCACAAAAGGACAGCTACATGAGAGGTCAACGTGGACTCTCCCAGAAGCACAAGTTTTAACTACTCCCAATGATTTTTATCCACTCATTTCAACTAAGGAACTTCAACACCATAAATACTAACTACCTATAATAAATATTTGGTCCTAGATAAGTCTAGACAAGTGGAGGGAGAGAGAGATGGTGATTTTGCAATTATATTGCGGAGTATGCATATCTTTTACAATCCCTTACTTCTCCAGTTCACTAAATAATCACCCATTTCAGCCAAGGAGTAACCATTTAACTTTTCACATGCACATAGCACGTGGCAAAACACTAGTCGTGTTGAAGAAAACTCCCAACGCAAAATTACCAGTGCACCATGCGGGAGAATATGAGTCTCATCGGTGGTGATATAGACATAGAGACAATATTTCATTGGAATATATAGCCGAATAATTTATATAATTCTCAAGTCTATTTACTACATGAATATCTTTTTCCGAAAATATTTGGTGGGCTGTCTAGTGTCTTTGTGCCGGCTATCATGCACATGCTAAAGGGTTACGGGATACAAGCTGCAAATTAGTATACGGCAGATATGGCTCCTTGTCCTGAAACCTACTTTTTATTAACAGTACTAAAATTTTGAACCTGTTCTTACTTTGTAAATGCTAATAACCATTGGACAAAGTTTTTTTTTTTTTGGTTGAAACGTCGGGCCAATTTCGCATGTTCCCTAGAATTTACAGGTTCTCATGCACAAGCTTTGTACTTGTACAACTTGTTGATGGAAACACATAAGAGGTTGCAATTCAAACCTGCAAATACAAATAACATTTCTTAACCCAAAACATATGTCTCCATTATATAGAAAGCAAATCCCATCTTTAATTTCAACTTTTTAAAAAATTTTCCTAAAAGTTTTCTTGAAGCCCCGGACGGTTTACTTGTCCAAATTGCACGTTGAGTTCATTGGGTGAAGATGCAAATTGTCAATATAAACTCAATGAAATATCTCAAATCTTATCAAGATGTTTTCTTTGCATTAGCATTGAGCATTGGTCCAAAGTTGACCTTGGACCGACTATAGACTAGCCCAACTTGGCCGTTCCTAGTTTGGCTCCTGGGGGGATTGAGCCAATCCCTAGTCCCAGGGATGGTAGAACTTATATTATGAGGGTTAGTCCTTGGTCCCGAGATTTTAGAGTTGGTTCAAATTTATATATATATATATATAGGTGTGTATATTGAACCATAGTGCCCAATGACTCATCCTTTTTTGTCGTATTTATTACCGGACCAACTTTGTGTATGTATGTATAATTCAAGGTTTATATCATGTATTTTGAACATTTTATTGTTTAAATTTATTTCACGTATTCATCTTCTATGATTTGTTGCTTTTAACAAGTGGAGATTTCCGTTGTTACTTATCTTAGACATCTATTTTGTTCGGACCGATATTCGTAATTTAGTTGCTCAATATTGATGGATATATAATTTTAAAGTACGTTTGTCCTTTGAAGAAATCCAAAAAATGAAACAAATAAAAAAACAATCGGTTGGTGCCTAGTTGATCTTGGAATCGGACCGCATCCATAAGGTCGGTTCAATCCTTAGTTCCAAGCTCAACAAGAGTCAGTTTCCTATCCGAATTATTGGGGACCAACACTTGTGCAGGGTGATCCCTAAGTTAGGTTACCACTCTCACCCCTACTTGTACAATATTTGAATTCTAATCTTATAATTATTATCCAACACTTTGTTTCTTTACAGCTTAAAGTAAAAATTATGTAAGTTTTATGTACCTGAAATTTTTTTGATCAATTAAGTTTTCACCTGACAAGGTAAAACTTCTTATAGCTTGGCCGTTTTGTATGGTTAACAAACCAGGTAAGTCAACTGCTCCAGCCACAAATAAGGAATATTCTACGGACAACCCGATGAATATCGTGCACCTATAAATACGCACATTCATAGCTAGCAAGCAGCCGCCCAGAGAAGTCAGTTCATTAACCCCTCCGTTATTAAACCAATCATCATCCCCGAAAATCAACTCGAATCAATCAAAAACCAAACAAAAATGGAGTACGGCAATCTGCTAGTCTTATTAGCAATCTCTCTAACAATCATCTCATCCACTCACAAGCTCTTGCGCCGATTAATCACAAGAACGCCCAGAAAGAACCACCCTCCAAGCCCACCTTCCCTTCCCATCCTCGGCCACCTCCACCGTCTCAAGAAGCCCCTCCACCGGACCCTCCTCACTCTGTGCCGCACCTATGGCCCCGTCCTCTCCCTCCGCTTTGGTGTCCGTCCCGTCGTCATCGTTTCGTCCATGCCTGTTGCCGAGGAATGCTTCACCAAGAACGATGTCGTGCTTGCAAACCGGCCCAAGTTCATCATGGGCAAGTACCTCGGGTACAACTACACCACCCTCGTCGGCGCCCCCTACGGTGACCACTGGCGCAACCTCCGCCGCATCGGTGCTGTCGAGATCTTCTCCTCGCACCGCCTTGATGCATCCCTCGGAATCCGCAAGGATGAGGTCAAGCGCCTCGTGAGGAAGCTGCTTGGGTGCCAAAGCAGCGATGGGTTTGCAAGGGTGGAGATGGGGGCGGCACTGACGGAGCTGATGTTCAACGTGATGATGAGAATGATGGCGGGGAAGAGATACTACGGGGAGGACGTGAGCGACGTGGAGGAGGCGGCGATGTTCAGGGACATCATCAAGGAGATCATGAAGAACTCAGGGAGCTCGTATGCCGGGGACTTCCTGCCGCCGCTGAGGTGGATCGATTACGGTGGGTTCATGAAGAGGATGTTCGAGCTTGGGAAGAAGACGGACGGGTTCTTGCAGGGGCTGATCGATGAGCATCGGAAGAAGAAGGAGAGCGAGGAGGAGAAGAAGAGCATGATCGATCACTTGCTGGTGATGCAGGCGTCGCAGCCGGAGTATTACACAGACGAGATCATCAAGGGATTTTTGCTGGTGAGTTTTTCTTGTCTTGCTTGTTTGGTCTCTTTCGTTCTGTCGGTTTCTACTAGTTGATGAGCTGGATGTGATGTGAATGTGGTCATCTCGATTGATAAATTTTTGTTTTTATCGACGGGAAGTGGCGAGCGAAAACCCATCCAATCAAAACAATTGACAGACTCTTGTGAATCACGTACGACTAAAATAGTTCAGACGAAGTAAAATTACCTAAGAATTTCTAAATCTATTACACTTGTGTTAACTCAATTATAAAATTTTTAATTATATCAATTAGATATTAAATCTTTTCAGTTTTTGCAATATTGTCCATTTAACCAATTTTAGCTAGAAATTATTGACATGAATGTCGTTATCCTACATATCACTAAATTTTATGCAATTTTAAAAATATTTTTTAAATAATTTTTATTCTATTTTATTCTTTGCTTTTCTTTTTCCTTTTTTCTTTCTTTCTCTTTTCCTTTCTTCCTCTTTTCATCACCCAAGCCTTAGTGACAATCAGTAACCAACCATAGGAGAGGTTGATGAGCTCACCCAAGGTCGATGAGGCTGAGCCTCGCCAAGCTAGGGCAAGGGTCAAACTTGTCAAATCTGGTGAGGTTGAGCTCACCTTAGGTGGCGAGACTCGAGCCTCCCGATCCTAGCAAGCTCAAGCCTCACCAAATCCAATAAGGCCTGATGGTTGAGTAGAAGGAAAAAACAAAAAGAAACAAAAGAAAAAAGATGTTAAAATATTCTTCTTAAAAATAATTATCAACATTAGTGGTAGATGTCTCATGTAAGATAGTTAATATTCATATCAATAATTTCTGGCCAAAATTAGCTAGAATAATTAAAGTGGCAAATTGTCAAAAGGGGTATAACTCATTTGACATAATTTAAAGATTTAAGATTGATTTGATATAATGTTTATAATTTATTTGGTATATAAACACTACAATAACTTTTTGATAGGCTAGTCAATTAAGTAACCGAAAATGCGTGCATCTGTGGATAATACATACGGCAAGTGCAATTTTTATCACTACAGTTACATAACATTTTGCATTGAGGTCACTCATTCAAATTTAAGCCCGCATCTTATTGGATTTGCGAAATTAGTTTTACATTTCATATGTGTGGGACAAACTTATGATGTGCTTTCACCATAAAACAAATTATTCCGTCTCTTTACGTCAGAATGTGATACTTATCATATGTCGATTTGGCAATTCGGTTCGAAGTTAGGCATTCATAAGTTGCTACAGGGTGGACCTAATTTTTAAATATTTTCTTTGATAAATTGCAATTAGGTGGACTTGTTTTATAATTTTTTTTTTCTCTGCCAATAATTGAGCCTGCTTTTGACTTTCGCAAAGAGGGGGGAGCCCACTTGACAGGTTGAGTGTCTTGTTCGGCCTTCTTTGACCAATAAAACCGGCGTTAGACTTGGATCAAAAGTTCGAAAATCACTGTCATCATCGTTTTCGATGGGGGCTTTATTTATGTGGAGATTAATCTAGAGCTTAGATAAAATATACGGGTGACTGATCCAATTCTCGAGCTTTCTAGAATTCCTGCTTTATTGTAGCGATTAACCTTGTGAGTGGGTGACAAGGGCTAGCTTAAGGTTCCTTAGTAGGAAAGGACATGGTTACATGGAACCCTTCCTACCTCCCCTTAAACTCAGAGGCAGTCTAGCTGTCCCTACCAGGTCTATCAGTGCCTGTCCATTTGACATGCAGTGATGGCGAGCTACCTGGACTCTCCCGATATAGTGCCCTGGAGACCTGGCTTCTGACACCCACAGCTCCCTACCAAGCTTTTCTTCCTGGTGGGAGGGGAATATGGAATCCAAACAAAATAGGGTCTTTCACCCTTGAACGGATCTCCAACCTGTCTTTTCTCTTTGAACTTTTTAAGGACCTACTCAGGTCCTCAGCCATTGGTTTAATGGGAAACTTACCAAATTTATGTTGAAAACTAGTATCTAATCTACTAAACATCATGTGTAACTTATTGTTACACAATCTATGTCATTAAATATTGATATCATCGTTATAATTTTTTGAAAAAGATATGGATAGATATAGTTTGAAAAACTGATATCCGAATCAATGATGATGGATAAAAGTTATGTAAAATATGAGTTACACAGGCATGATCCTGGAGTATATAGCTATGCTTGATTGTGAGCCTCAAAGAAGACCTAAATCTAATGTGAATATTATGAAAATACAGACATTACTGATTGCTGGAACTGATACATCATCTATCACAATGGAGTGGGCGTTAGCCAATTTGCTCAACCATCCCAGCATCTTAGAAAAGGCAAGAGCAGAGCTAGGCTCCCAAATTGGCCAAGATCGCTTGGTAGATGAATCGGATCTTGCAAAGCTACCTTACCTGCAGAACATTATTGCAGAGACGCTTCGCTTACATCCACCTGTCCCACTTCTCATACCCCACTACTCATCGGATGATTGCACCATAGGAGGCTATGATGTGGCCCGCGACACAATCGTAATGATCAATGCTTGGGCCATTCACCGAGACCCTGAACAGTGGCCCGATCCGACGGCCTTCAAGCCGGAAAGGTTTGAAAGTGGAGATGGTCAAATGGATAGGTTGATATTGCCTTTTGGGATGGGGAGGAGAGCATGCCCTGGTGCACATTTGGCTCATAAAATGGTGGGCTTGACTTTGGCTTCGCTCATTCAATGCTTTGAATGGAAGAGGACTGGAGAAGAGGAAGTTGACATGAGGGAGGGTGAAGGTTTAACAATGCCCAAGGTTGAGCCATTGGAAGCATTGTGCAAGGCACGTGAGATCATGAATAAAGTTCTCTCTTAATCATCTAATGATGTATAAGGGGAGCACATTTACGTGGTGTTTTTCGATAGCAGGTTATTTTTAATAATGTAATATCGTGCGAGCATTTGATTGCTTTTGTTATAGTTCATAAGTGCAGCTAAAGAAATATACATAATTGATGTACACTGCAGACCCCTATTTCAACAACTTTCGAGAGAGGTAGTCCCTCTAATTCATATTCCAATACTTTCCCCTTTTTTATAGATAAAAAATCATCGAAAGTCCCAAATTTCTAAACCAAAATATTGTCGTTTTCGATTCGTATAATCAAGTCCGAAAGTTTTCTTCAAAACCATGCAGTCAAAGCCTACTAGAGAATGCCTATGGGGCAGCAGAAAATTATGTATGTAGTAACCTTAAAGATTGTCATGATACGAGATCGCCAAGCGGTAATCAAAAGTATTTAATTGCATCTTTTCAAGTAAATTTAGGTCCTATTGTATCAACTGAGAAATTTTAGAATTAATTGCTTTTCATACTTAAAGTCCAAATATTTTACTAATTATATACACATAATTGACGTAAAACCACTATAAAGTGAGAAGTTGTTTGGTTACGTTTACATAAACTGTTTTTCTATTCTTGAAAGTAAACGAGTAAATTTTTACATGAATGCTCCAATTGGATGACTATGAATACAATCAGTTTCTTCAAAAATAAAAACCAACATAGCCATTTTCTTAAAAGAACAAAAATTCCCTTTTATAATTACAAAAGCCATTTTGATTATATCTAATTAGTTAGATTATTGAAGGAAAACGATTGCATGTATCTCTTCTCACTCAGAACTTCTTCTTCACCACAAAATGGGCGAGAGATTTTAGTACCTTTGCAGTTTTAATGAGTGATAAAATTACAATTTCGCTGAGGGCCGAATATCATTGCTATTAATGGAGAATCCTATCATATGATGTCATAAGAGCTAATTGCATCTTTGAAATTTTGTTCGTCTATTAATAATTGAAACTTTGTAAAACCAGTTATGATATTGTTCTGAGTGGAAAGTAAATATTTTAAAATGTTATGAAGAAATAGATGTGTTACTTGGTTAGTTCTAACTAATTTGAATTATTTGAATTATTTTAACAATGCATTTTATAAAAGATACAATGGTAAAATAAATAAAACAAAATTACATTTAGTGAAAATGAAGCTAAATAAGCATTTATTATTGGCATAAAATAAATTTTCTTTTTAATCAATAGAACATTTAACTAAAATAATAACAAGTTACTTGATTTTACTAGCTATAAATGAAAACAAAATTAAACGTAACCAAACGGCCCAAGATTTTAATGTGATTTTGTTTTTAGTGAAAGTAGTCTCACTTATTGCATACCACTACTGTCATCATTCTTATGATTAACTTAACAGTTGCTTTTCAATTATTTAAGTACCTATGATTTCAAAATAGTTTATTTACAATTATTTGTCCATATATATGTTTTTTTTTTAAAGAAAAAAAGAAGGCGGTAGTTTGTTAGCTATTAATTTTCTTTCATTTAGGTATGAGAAGCATTTGGCAGAGATATCGAATAGTAGTTGTTCTGTTTTTTTTTTTTTTTTTTTTTTTTTTCAATTATTTTATTGGTCATTAATTTTCTTTTATTTCGAGAGTCCAGAAATATTTAACAGAGATGCTTATGTGGAGTCTTATTTTATTCTATTTTTTGGCTGATTTGAAGGAGTAACATGGCCTATGATTTGTTTAAGATGTTTGATGCCAAGTTTCACTTTAATAATAAGAGTCTTGACATATCCTATAGCATCGTCGCCCTGATTCCAATTTCTTAAAGAACCCATAAAGAAAACTCCATCCCCGAGACTCACGAGCCTATATTATAGACATAAATACAGGCACCATATCTTTTTAGTATATAAAAAAACAAATATACATCCACAGTTCAAAGTCAGAAAGCCATTCATGTCAATCGAGAACCTTTTCTGCAAGTTCAACCTCTCATTTCTTCAACCCGTATTCATAGACATCAACTTAAATCAAGCTAAAACAAACATGGAGGTACAAAACGTGCTATTGGTATCATTCATAATCTCTCTAATAACCATCGTTTGCACTTGCAAGATCTTGCTCAGCTCAATCACAAGAACGCCCAAAAAGAACCATCCTCCAAGCCCACCCTCTTTCCCCATCGTCGGCCACCTCCTTAGCCTCAAGAAGCCCGTCCACCGTACCCTCCTCGCCCTCTCCCGAATCCATGGCCCCATAATCTCCCTCCGCCTCGGTTTCCGCCACCTCCTCGTCATCTCCTCGAAGTCGCTGGCCGAAGAATGCTTCACTCGGAACGATACTGTCCTTGCAAACCGCCCCAACTTTCTTCTCGGCAGGTACATCAGCTACAGCTACTCCACAGTCTCGTCCGCCCCCTATGGCGACCACTGGCGCAATCTCCGCCACATCACCACCACCCAGATCCTCTCCTCTCACCGCCTCGACGCGTCCCTTCACATCCGAAGGGAAGAGGTCCGGCGCCTCCTCCAGAAACTTGGGCGGAACGGATTGGCCAGCGGCTTCGTGAGAGTTGAGCGGAAGTCAACGTTGACGGAGCTAACTCTCAACATGATGATGGGGTCATGGCAGAGAAGAGGTACTATGGGGAGGACGTGACCGATGTTGAGGAAGCAAAGGCATTCAGGGACATGATCGAGGAGGTTATGAGGTTTGGCATGACAATTTTTCCTGCAGATTATCTGCCGGTGCTAAGGTGGATTGATTGGCGGGGATATGAGAAGAGGGGGTCTGAGCTCGGGAAGAAGATGGATAGGTTGTTGCAGGGACTGGTCGACGAGCACAGGAATAAGGAGGAGGAGAAGGAGAAGAGCATGATCGATCACCTCCTGTGGTTGCAGGCATCGCAGCCGGAGTATTACACGGACGAGATCATCAAGGGGTTCGTGTAGGTGAGCGCTCTCTCTCTCCCCCTTTGCTTAACTTGTTCGGATTTGTTTGGCTTTTAAAAGCATCATTGTTCGTTGTGAAAAAAATCGTGAAGCAGCAGCGATATCTGTAAATGAAAAGAAACACGAGAAATTAACACAAGGAAATATGTGATTAAGTGAGTTTGACTTTCTTCGGCGGGTAGATCAGCAGCGATAAAAATCACTATGAGCAAGAGATTGAGTGATTAAAGAGAATAATTTTTTTTTAAAAAAAAATGCACTTTTTATTTGCTAGGAGTGATTTACATCAAGACATGAAAACAAAATATAACGTTTTTAAATCGACAGACAATCCTGTTTTCTGGAACCGACACATCTTAAGTCACAATCGAGTGGGCACTCACTAATTTGCTCAATCACCCCAATATGTTGGAGAAAGCAAGAGTAGAGATCAACACTCAAATCAGTCAAGATCGTTTAGTTGACGAATCGGATCTTTCAAGATTACCTTATATTCATAATATCATATCGGAAACGCTTCGATTACACCCACCAGCCCCACTTCTTATACCACACTACTCATCGGATGACTGCGAAATAGTAGGCTACGGCGTGTCGAGAGGCACAATGGTACTGATTAATGCTTGGGCCATTCACAGAGATCCCGACCAATGGTCGGACCCGACGAGCTTCAAACCTGAAAGATTTGAAAGTGGTGATGATAAATGGAATAGGCTGATGTTGCCTTTTGAGTTGGGGAGGAGAGCATGCCCTGGTGCTCAGTTGGCTCATAAAATAATGGGCTTAGCTTGGGCTTCCCTAATTCAGTGCTTTAAATGGAAGAGGATTGGTGAAGAGGAAGTCGACATGGCTGAGGGTGCAGGGTTGACAATGCCTAAGAAAAAGCCATTGGAAGCATCGTACAAGCCACGTGAAATCATATGGAGAGAATTCTGTCCGAGTCATCTAATACTTAATTTATGAAGGTGGTCCATTGCTTCACAGTTTCCGATAACGGGTTGGTTTTGATAATGTAATAGAGTGGCTCTTTTTTAAGGATTAATTGGTAAGTTCGGCTTTGTATTAACCGATAAATAAACTCTCTAACATGATATTACACAAAGGTTAGATGTTGGGACTCCAACGTTCCCCTTTATAGTTATTGAAATTAATTTACGAGCAGTCTTAGACTTCGTGTATGGAATAGAATCGTTTTCAATAAGCAAAAATCAAGTTCTAAAATATTTTATTTTTCTTGAAATGTGCAATCGTGACCTTCATTGCTCCATGTGACAATCGAAAATTGCGTATGCGGTAGCAAAGTATTGCCATGTTAGAAGAAAGAGAAATTATAATTTGAAGTAGTTAGCTTGCACCGTTTCAAGAAAATTAAAGGTCAAATCACAAGGATTGACAATTTTGAGACTCAATTACTATACATATATAAAGCATGAAGATTGTATGAAAACATAAACGCATATTTGAGGTAAAATCATGTTCAATTAAGATTCTAATAAGATTTTGCTTTTATTGAAAGTAGTTTCAAGTATTGCATACTTTCATCTTGCTTATAATACTTCTTAACACAGATAATTGAGTACTCAATTTCATGAGTAGTTTATTTCCAATTTTATCTAACTCTAAATACGTATTTTTTTCTTTCCTGAACTTGTTTATTTACAAAACAAGGGAGTAGCTTTTTGGCTTTTAAACTTAATTTTGGGAATAAGAAGTATTTGACGGAGAATTTTTTACAAGATAGTTATCAGTCTTTTTTTAATTTTCAAAAGAAGATGATACTCTGATGGTCTTGGTTTTCTTCTATTTTGGGAATCAAACTATATTTGATAAAGAGGTTGAGCCACGTAGCACGCTTATGTCCACTTTGAGGAGAACACTACGGAATTATGTTTTTGTGTCCATTTTCCGGTTATGTTTGGCACCCAATTTTACCTATGTAAAATATATAGGGATAGTTACTTATTCAAGGAGATAAAAAAAAAATGGCATTGGTTCCGTCGGACTATTACGACTAAATTTTATGCAATTAGCAAATTGGACATTTTACTTCATTGCATGCGTGTTTTGCACGTATTAAATTTACTAGGCACAGTTTGAAATGGACATGGAACATCACAAAATAGTTTACTAAATGAAATCATATTTCATTCAAATAAGAATGTGATTATGTTGGCCGCTAAAAGCAGCAAATCTGCAAGCAATACAGCAGAATTAACCCACTCACAGGCCTTACTCACCAAATTACTGAAAAAGTCCTAAACTTATTGTTATTTTCAAATCAATCCTAAACCTTTTTTTTTTGTCAATTCACTCCTAAACATTTTGCAATTGTATCAATTCAGTCAATTGACCAATTTTAGCTAGCGGGTGCTGACATGGATGTTGGCCAGTGCCAATTGTCCATCCGATGTTGATGTGGCAATATTTTTAATCATTTTTTATTTTAAAATTTTTTACTAATTTTTTATTTGTCCTTTTCTTTTTCTTTTTCTTTTTTCCTTTTCTTCCTGCTTGTCTTCTTCCCCTCCCCCACAGTGGCTGGAGAGGTTGGGCAAGGGCCATGAAGCCCTTGCCAGCATCGGTTGGTCGACCAAAATTGGTTGGATGGACTAAAATGGTACAATTCCAAAAAGTTTAGGATTGATTTGGAAAAATTATAATAGATTTAGGATTTTTGAGATAATTTCCCCACAAGTAAGTGACTATCTATCTGGATGCACGATCTCATTTGTCCCTCCAATTGGGCCTTTGTGACATTCTAAGCCTGACACATCTTCTTAGAGGAGATGTAAAATTATTGTCCTCATTTTCATTATTTTTCTTCTTTCTTGATGGGCTAGCTACTTCAACTGAAAGAGTTGCTTCTTATCTTTTGGGCCTTCTTGTAAAGTGCTAGGGAGTGCCACTACATTAACAATAGGTTGAGTTGTTTGTTGTGATATGCCTGTTGCATTTACTCTGGTTTTAACCTTGCATGAGAAGATTGCATGATCATCATCCATGCCTTTTGCCCTATGTAGCACCTCTTGCATTTGTTCTAACCATAAACTGACATGAGAAGATATGAATTAGTTGCCAAAAGGCTAGTAAAAGCCAAACTTAAAATAATAACAATAATAATCACTCAATGCCTAGTGGTGTCCTATTTGGTGTATCGATGTTGACATTGACAATTTTTTTTTTTTAAATATGATTTTTTTTTTATCAATTTTCTCCTTTTTTTTTCCTTTCTTTTTCCCTTTGATATTTTTTTTTTCTTTCCGTTTTACTAGTGGCCGGCCTCAGGTAATTGCTAGCCATTGATTATTCCTAGAGAGGGCTAGGTGAGGGTCGCCCTCACCTTAGCCAACCAAGGTGACCCTCGATAGTCACAAACGTGGGCTAGCCTCGGGTGGGTAGGCCAAAATACACCTTGCTTAGGTGAGGCCCTAGGTAAGGCAGGCCTCAATAGCCACACATGAGGTTGTCCCTCACTAGATTTAGCAAAGGCAACCCTCACCCAACTCTCTCTGAACATTGCTGATGGTTGGCCATCATTTGAGACTAGCCATTGGCGAAAAGGAAAGGAAAAGAAAGAAAGAAAGAAATTCAGAAAAATTCAAAAGCCTAAAAAAAAATTAAAAAAAAACTTGTCCACATGAAAGCCAATATGTTACATAAAATAGCCAGCGCTAACTAGACAACCACATTAGTATTTTCTAATCAAAATCGGCCGAAAAGATTACATTAGCAAATTCTCAAAAGATTTATGACTGTATAGGCATAGTTGAAAAGTTTATGACTGAATTGACACATATGTAATATGGTTATAACTTTTTCCCCGTACTAAAAGGGTTATAGGGTACAAAATGCAACGTAGTATATATAACTTCCTATCTTGAAACCTACTCATGATTACCAATAATAAATTCTTAAAGCCCTCAACATACCTTATATTGGAGCAACCCTAAATGTTTTGAAGTCGATTTGGAATATCTCGAAGATTGCTCATCAAGATTACATAATAGTTAGGGAGTCTTATCATGGTAGGACACTAAAAAGGAAGAAATCTAAATAAGAAATAATCCTTTTTAGGAAGAATACCAAGATATAATTTTTGTGACTACCTAAATTAGAGGAATTTGATAAATCATGAAAGTTTCTAATTGGGTGGTGATTACCAGTTAGGCAGGATTTCTAATAAGGGTGGAGGTCTACCAGTATAAATAGAAGGATTGGGTGGAGAAATAAAGAGTACCAGAAAACACTCTAAAGAGATCACAACTTCACAAGAGTCTTCGATAACATAAGTAAGCATAAGAGTTTTTTAGATTTTTTCTAGACAGGATGTGTTTTGTGACAGTTGTAAGGATTGTGAGACAAACATTGTTAGAGTGTTAATTATAATCCTTTGATTATAGTAGAGATTTTTTGGAATAACGTCCCATGATTTTTCCCATCTTGGGTTTTCCACATAAATTTATTTTGTTGTATCGTTCTTCTTTTCTCTCATCTCCCGTGTTATTTACATTCCGCATATTGCACAATTCTAACAATTAGAATTTCGTTGTGATCGATCACGATATGACTTAATTTACAACAAGTGGTATTAGATTCAAGTTGTAAAAGATGTCTAAAGACAAGGTCAACATGATTATGCTCACAGCTACAAATTATGGAGGTGCAAGATAGAGGATCATATCTACATCAAAGGCTTGCAAAGGTCAATCAAGACAAGAATGCCCCAATAATAGCACTAGAAGAGGAGGAGGAGGAGGAGGAGGATGAGTAGACTATCCTCAACAAAAGATGTGTTGCATCATTAGAATGTGGCTTCTGTTAGGGAAATCCCTTATGATGTTTTGAAGATGACAAAATAAATCAAATGCTACTAACATGTTTGATGGTTGAGTAATAGACCATGCAGATGATAGAACATGTAAATGATTTTATCAAAGTCAGAAGACGGCCAGAAGACTGAACGTAACACATGTCCAAAGTATATTATGAAGATTTCTAGACTTCGTGTCAAAGTCGAAGGCGCCAGACTCAAGACTCAAAGTCTGAAGACTGCCAGACTTTAGTGTCAAAGTCTGTTCTACATCAGAAGTCTGTCAACCTTGACAAATTCCAGATTGAACGTGAATGCTGAACTAGAAGACAGATTCTATGCTGAAGCTGAACTAGAAGATAGACTCTATGCTGAAGCTGAACTGGGTACAGACCTTAAAGCTAAATCTGTTCAGAAGCAGATATGTTCAGACCCAAATTGTAAAGTCTACAGACTCAGATTGTAAAGTCTATGGCTATCAGACTTTACATCCAGATTCGATTAATCGTAACTCAAGTCCAATCATATAACGGCTAGTGATCTGGTTTGAATTCCACATCAAGATTGATTTGATTGATTCAATCTAATTGATTGACGATTGGATCTTGAAGACAAGAACTTTCTACACGAAGAAGCTTTATTTATAGAAACCAAGATTTCGTTTGTATGGGCGATCGGAATCAATTTGGGATTTTACCTTTGTCACTCAACGGCTACCAAATGTTCTAGATACAGAGCTATCCAATGGGTATATTGGAAGACGATTCTCCGGGATGCTGTCCAACGGCTAGTTTGGAAGTGGAGAAGTATTTAAGGAGATGAAGAACCAATGAGCAAGTAAGAGACAGAGCGTAGAATTTATAATTCCAAAGTCTGAGCGACTTTCGATCATATACTTGTCTCTTGAGAGCTTAAACGTTTGTAATCATGAGAGAAATACCAAAAGAGTGACTTAGTGAGATAGTGTGATCTACTACTAAGTGTTTGCACTCGAAGTTGTAATCTCTTGTTGATTGCATAGTGGAATCCAGCCAAGAAGGCTGTTATCGTGGGAGAGTGGACGTAGGCTTGGATTAAGCCGAACCACTATAAATATTGTGTTCTTATTCTCTTCCCTAACTCCTTTATTTTGTTCATACTAGCACTCTCAATTGGTATCAGAGCCAAGTGCTCGGTTTATAAAAGTGTTTTTACTTTTGAGCTAAAGATTCTTTATGGCTAGTATGTTGGCACCGGGACTTATGGAAGGGCAAAGCAACACAAGGCCGCCATATTTCGATGGAAGAAAATACAAGCAGAATGGCCAGAAAAGAACAAAAAAAGAGAAGATGATGAGCAAGAAAATTTATGCTTGATGGAACATTTAGAATCTGAGTCTGACTCAGACACAGACTCAGAATCAGAGTCTGACTTAGGCACAGACTCAGAATCCGATGAGGAAATCGAGATGAGTTCTTTTTTGCAGGAAATAAAGGAAAAGAAGAAGTTGGTAAGGAATGTTTATTGGCACATAATTCTCATTATGCTTAAAATTCGATATATCATTGATTGATTCAGATTTTATAATGATCATATTCCTTGATTTGTTTTATTGAAGAAAGAATCGCATGATTTGTTTTCTTGATTCGAGATTTAAATTGATACGTGTGATCATTTTTTATATCATGCTTAAAGACAAAAGAATTTATTTGGTTTGATTTTATACTCTCGGATTTAGTCATATTTTGCAAAGTGAAAATCTGTTTTACGTGATGATGCAAGATATTCTTAGCTATTCAAAGATTTTATTCTCTCTGATTTTATTGTACTATGACTAAGTGAGAATTTATTTTTCAAAATATCATTATGCATAATATTCTTTCTTTGAATACTTTGTTATGATGAATTAAGAAAGAATATTTGATTATGGAGATTTTCTATTTTACTCTAACATCAAGGAAGGATCCAAATTGATGGATACCAAAAAGGGAAATGAGTTGATTGCAGGAAATTCTTTAAGGGAAGGATGATTGCGAATCTACGCAAATTTTGGTGCAATCAGAAAATATCTCCTCCGACAATTGCAACAATTGTTTCTATCCGCAAATATTGTCATGATGACAGGGGGAGAAAGCGAATCCAAAAGAAAAGGAAAAGAATCGTGATCATCTCAAAAAGGCAACAAATTGAAGGGGAGCATTGATCAATTATGGAAAAATCTTTTTGGATTGATCGTGATCTTATTATGGATGGAATGAAAGTGTACGTGAATTTCATGATGCATCTGTGATTTTTATTGGATATTTGTTGATATATATGATCGGAGTGAGCTATATTGCATATCTTTAATATTTGACTTACTTTATAAAAGCTGATTTTTGGAAATTGTGATTCATGCAATATATTTTTTATCATTCTCTACGTGAATCCATTATTATCGCTTTTTGATTATGACAAAAAGGGGGAGAATATATGAATATGCATATGTGCTAATTAGTTGATATTATATTATTTATTGCATAATATTGAGCTGCGATTATTTTTCTATAAATTGTTATGCTCAATCTATTTGTTATCTTCTGACATCCTTTGATTTAAAAGTATGTTTACAAATCTGCATATTCAGAGATTGTTTTGTCATCATCAAAAAGGGGGAGATTGTTAGGGAAATCCCTTATGATGTTTTGAAGATGACAAAATAAATCAAAGGCTACTAACATGTTTGATGGTTGAGTAATAGACCATGCAGATGATAGAACATGTAAAGGATTTTATCAAAGTCAGAAGACGGCCAGAAGACTGAACATAACACATGTCCAAAGTATATTATGAAGATTTCTAGACTTCTGTGTCAAAGTCTGAAGACTGCCAGACTCAAGACTCAAAGTCTGAAGACTGCCAGACTTTAGTGTCAAAGTGTTCTACATCGAAGTCTGTCAACCCCGACAAATTCCAGATTGAACGTGAATGCTGAACTAGAAGACAGATTCTATGCTGAAGCTGAACTAGAAGATAGACTCTATGCTGAAGCTGAACTGGGTACAGACCTTAAAGCTAAATCTATTCAGAAGCAGATATGTTCAGACCCAAATTGTAAAGTCTACAGACTCAGATTGTAAAGTCTATGGCTATCAGACTTTACATCCAGATTCGATTAATCATAACTCAAGTCCAATCATATAACGGCTAGTGATCTGGTTTGGATTTCACATCAAGATTGATTTGATTGATTCAATCTAATTGATTGACGATTGGATCTTGAAGACAAGAACTTTCTACACGAAGAAGCTTTACTTATGGAAACCACGATTTCGTTTGTATGGGCGATCGGAATCAATTTGGGATTTTACCTTTGTCACTCAACGGCTACCAAATGTTCTAGATACAGAGCTGTCCAATGGGTATATTGGAAGACGATTCTCCGGGATGCTGTCCAACGACTAGTTTGGAAGTGGAGAAGTATTTAAGGAGATGAAGAACCAATGAGCAAGTAAGAAACAGAGCGTAGAATTTATAATTCCAAAGTCTGAGCGATTTTCGATCATATACTTGTCTCTTGAGAGCTTAAACGTTTGTAATCATGAGAGAAATACCAAAAGAGTGACTTAGTGAGATAGTGTGATCTACTACTAAGTGTTTGCACTCGAAGTTGTAATCTCTTGTTGATTGCATAGTGGAATCCAGCCAAGAAGGCTGTTATCGTGGGAGAGTGGACGTAGGCTTGGATTAAGCCGAACCACTATAAATATTGTGTTCTTATTCTCTTCCCTAACTCCTTTATTTTGTTCATACTAGCACTCTCAGCTTCATCAAAGTATCTTTGAAAACTTCACTCAAGAAAACAACCCTTATGGAGAAATCTGTAGTGGACATATGCGATGAATGCATCTCAAAACATAACAAGCCTAATATAGAATGTGTCGTGTATGGAGCATAAAGATGGAACGAGTGTCTCTGAACATATAGGCACTATGGGAGGTCTAGTGAATCAAATCAATGCAATGGAGAGGATGATCACTTTGAGATTGTATACGCACTTCTGGACAGGTTCTATGCCAAAAAGCTAGGACACCTTAGTTATGTCTATTCACAATTTCACACTCATTAAAGCATTGACCATGGAGTTAGTGAAGGACATATTGCTGAGTGAAGAGTAAAGGCGTAAGAATGGGGATACTATAACCATAGTGAAAGAAGTCTTGTTTTTAGTGAACAAGAGAAGAAAGTAGATCGTGGAGTAGCAAAAGCCGTGAACCTAAAGGTCGTTTAACCTCAAGGCCAAGGGTTGAGAAGAAAGCTTATTTTTATTGCGAAGAAACTGCACATCTCATTAGAGATTGTCGATTGAAGGCAATCAAAAAATAAGTTGAAGTATTGGCTGCAAATGTCAACACAATTTATGAAGACATAATAATTATCCATACCGATAAAAATATCAACTTAGCATGCCAAGACACCACATGGCTAATTGATTTTGGAGCCTCCCTTCACGTAGTCCCCGAGAGAGAATTTTTCTCTTCATATACAGCTACAGACTTATGGATAATGATGGCTCATCAAAGATTGTTGGCATAGGAAACATTGAGATCGAGACCAACAATGGATGCAAGTTGATCTTGAAAGAGGTAAGGCATGTCCCTGATATTCACCTTAAAATTATCTCCATAGGAAAGCTAGATGATGGTGGTTATGTGAGTCACTTTGGCAAAGAGAAGTGGAAGTTAACCAAGGGCAATTTAGTGGTAGTAAGAGGAGTGAAAAATGTATCACTCTACACTTTACAAGTAAAACTATGCATGGATATGTTAATGTAGTGAGGTAGATATCTACTGAGCTTTGGCACAAAAGGTTTGGACATACTAGTGAAAATGGAATGAAGATTCTTGCATCAAAGACTCCCAAAAATAATAGGCACCTCTATAAATCTTTATGAAGATTGCATTGTAGGAAAAAATAATAGAGCTACCTTTAAATCTATTCTACTATCAAAAAAGGCTAATCAACTTGATTTGTTACATATTGATGTTTGTACTATGACTTTGAGGACTACTAGTTGTGCTTCCTATTATATTACCAATGATTTCTCAAGGAAGGTGTGGGCTACCACATTGAAGACAAAGGATCAAGTTTTTGATACCTTCAAAGATTTAGATGTGAAACTAGAAAGGGAGACTGGCAAAAATCTAAAGTGCATGAGGACTGACAATGAATACTGAGGGCCATTTGAGGATTATTGTAAAATTCATGGCATAAGGCTCAAGAAAATAGTGCTTAAGATATCATAACACAATAGCGTTGCTAAGAGGATGAATTGAACAATATGTGAGAGGATAAGGTATATGCTCTCTCATGCAAAGTTGCCAAACTCCTTTTGGGGAGAGGTAATGAGGACAACAATGGACTCGATAAATTTATCACCTTCGATTCCATTCAAGGGCGAGACACTACAAAGTGTATGGAATGTAAGAATTTATCTTACAGTCACTTGAGAGTGTTTAGTTGTAGGGCATTTGCACACATACCAAGAGATGAACGAGCCAAGCTTGATGGAGAAGCCAAGGAGTGTGTATTTTGGGATATGCTCACGAGAATTTTGGTTATAGATTATGGGATCCTAAAAGTAAGAAGGTGTTCAAAAATTGAGATGTGGTGTTCCTTGAGGATCAAACTATTAAAGACCTCAAGAAGTATAAAAAAACCTCAAAGTACGGAGGAAGAATTAGTAGACTTGGAGCCCTTAGGCTCATCAAAAAATTATATTGGTGTGGGAGCACAAGAAGATGCCGAGAATGATTCAGGTGAGCAAGCACAGACTAAGACTATAGCTAATGATGAGGCTATTGAAAGAGTTGAGGCCGAGACTGATAATGAAGATGGTGGAGATGCAATCGTTGATGATGAGATTGAAGAGGAAACAATTAATGTTGATGATGTTCCTCAAGAGTAGTCAAGGAGATCAATAAGAGAAAGACAACCTAATAGAAAATACTCTCCAAATGTGTATGTGCTTCACACTGATGGGGGAGAACCCGAGAATTTCCAAGAAGTGGAAATTGATACCCACAAGAATGAATGTATGAAAGCAATGCAAGAAGAGATGCAATCTTTGCACGATAATCACGCCTATGATTTGGTGAAGGTGTCAAAAGGTCGAAAAGCACTCAAGAACAAATGGGTGTTTAGGTTGAAGACTAAAGAAAACAACCTCAAACCACGATATAAAGCAAGATCGGTGGTGAAGGGTTTTGGTCACTAGAAGGCGGTTGATTATGAGGAGATTCTCTCCTATTGTAAAGATGCCATCCATTTGAGTAATTCTTGGTTTGGCAGCGACCTTGAACTTGGAAGTTGAGCAACTCAACATTAAAACAACATTCTTACATGGTGATCTTGATGAATAGATATTTATGGAGTAACCCAATAGTTTTGTGACCAAAGGAAAATCTTATATGCAGGTTGAAGAAGAGTTTCTACGGGCTCAAACAAGCTCCAAGGCAATGGTACAAGAAGTTTGATTCATTAATGAAGAGGAATGAATAAAGATAGGCGACGGGAGATCATTGCGAGTTCATGAAGAAGTCTAATGATGGTGATGTTTTTATTCTTTTATTATATATTGATGGTATGTTAATTGTGGGGTATGATGTTAGAAAAATCATAAAACTCAAGGAGGAGTTTAGCATGGTAGTCATTTTCATCTTAGCATGAGGCAGTGTCTCTCAAGTGAAAGGGAGAACGAAGAGATGCTAAAGATTCATTATGCCTCTACCGTCGAAAGTCTCATGTATGCAATGGTGTGCACACGACTGGATATTGGGTATGCTATTGGAATTGTTAGCCCATACATGTCAAATCCCAACAAACAACATTAGGAGGCTATCAAGTGGATAGTCAGGTATCTTAAAGGTACATCTTGTTTGTGTTTTTGTTTTGGTGATGAAAAACCGATACTTAAGGGGTTCACCGATGCAAACATTGTGAGAAATGTAGATTCCAAGTGATCTACATCTGGTTATTTAATGACTTTTGCAGGTGGAGCTGTCTCTTGGCAATTAAGATTGCAAAAGTGCATTGCATTATCTATAACAGAGGCTAAATACATAGCCACCATCAAAATTAGCAAAGAGATGTTGTAGATGAAGAGATTTCTACAAGAGTTGGGGCACGAGCAAGATGAGTATGCTGTGCATTGTGACAGCCAAAGTGCTATTCATCTCAGTAAAAATTCCACATTTCATTCAAGGATGAAGCATATTGATATTAAGTATCGTTGGATATGAGAAGTGTTGGAAGAGAAGCAATTGAAGTTCGAGAAGATTCACATGGACAAAAATGGTGCTAATATATTGACAAAGTCTCTATCTACAGAGAAACTAAAATTCTATAAGAAGGAGGCTGGGTCATCAAAGTGATAAGAATGTTTAAGGCCCTCCATGATGGGCTAGGGAAGATTTGTTGACAGTAGCCAACTTGTTCGAGAGTCGATTTGGAATATCTCAAAGATTGCTCATCAAGATTACATAATAAGAAGGGAGTCTTATTGTGGTAAGATGCTGAAAAGGAAATAATCTAAATAGGAATTAGTCTTATTTAGAAAGAATATCGGGATATAATTCTAATGACTACCTAAATTAAAGGAATTCAATAAATTAGAAATGTTTCTAATTGGGAGGTCATTACCAATTAAAGGAACTCTCATGTTTACTAATTAGGAATCATTCCTAATTTGGGTGAAAGTCTACCACTATAATTAGGAAGATTAATAGAGATTCAAAGAGTACTAGAAAATACTCCATAGAGATCACAAGAGTTTTCAACAATATTAGTAAACATGAGAGTTCTTGAGAGTTTTTCAAGAGAGGATGTGTTTTGTGACAACTATAAGAATTTATTGTGAGAAAAACACCATAAGAGTGTTAATTGTAACCCTTTAATTATAGTGGAGAGTTCTTGAATTAGCATATCATGTTTATTCCCATCTTGGGTTTTCCACATAAAAAATTTCTGGTGTGTTGTTTTTATTTTCTCTCATTACACATATCATGCAATTCTAATAGTTAGAATTGCGTTGCTATTGATTGTGATCCAACTTAATTTACAACACCTTATAAATTTCAATAACCATAATTTAATTCCGTTGCTGATTTCGCAAGTTTTGTAAAATTTGTGGCTCCTGCACGAGCTCATTATTTATACAACTTGTTGATGGAAATATAACTGATTAGGAGGTTGTAATTCAAACCAGCAAATGCAAATAAGATCCCTTGGCTAAGAACAATAGGTCAAGCAAATCCTATTCTTAATTTCAACCTTAAATTTTTTCCTGAAAAATTTCGCCAAAGCCCCGGACAAGTACAGATGTACAAATTGGTTTGGCATGTTGAATTCAATGGGTAAAGATGTAATTTGTCTATAAAAACTGTCTCAAACCCTATAAAAGGTCTTTCTTGTGTATTATATTTGAAATTTTGACCTTATTGTTACAATCCAAAACTTTGTTTCTTTACAGCTTAAATTAAAATTTATGTAAGTTGCATGTACGTGAAAAGTATTTTAGTCAAACAAATTTTCACCTAACGAGGCGAAACTTTTTAGCTGCGTCATCTTGACTCAACAACCCAAGGAACACACCTGCTCCAGCCGCCTTTTAAGAATATTTCATGTACAACCCAATGTATATTGTGCATATATAAATACACATTTCATTAACCCCGTCATTATTGCCCCCAACATCATCACCGAAAATCATCTTGGATCAAGCAAAAACCAAACAAAAATGGAGAATCACAACTTGCTATTCTTGTTCACAACCTCTCTAATAATCATAGCACTCACTCACAAGTTCTTGCGCCGATTGATCACAAGAACGCCCAAAAAGAACCACCCTCCAAGTCCACCTTCCCTCCCGGTCATCGGCCACCTCCACCATCTCAAGAAGCCCGTCCACCAGACCCTCCTCGCTCTCTCCCGCAAGTATGGCCCCGTCCTCTCCCTCCGCTTTGGCGTCCGACCCGTCATCATCGTTTCCTCCGCGCCTGTTGCCGAGGAATGCTTCACCCAGAATGACGTCGTCCTTGCAAACCGACCCAAGTTCATCATTGGCAAGTACCTCGGGTACAACTACACCACGGTCGTCCTCTCCCCCTATGGTGATCACTGGCGCAACCTTCGCCGCATTGGTGCTGTCGAGATCCTCTCCTCGCACCGCCTTGACATATCTTACGGAATCCGCAAGGATGAGGTCAAGCGCCTCTTGAGGAAGCTGCTCGGGTGCCAAAGCAGTGACGGCTCGGCAAGGGTGGAGCTTAGGGGGGCCCTGACGGAGTTGACGTTCAATGTGATGATGAGGATGATGGCGGGGAAGAGGTACTATGGGGAGGACGTGAGCGACGTGGAGGAGGCGGCGATGTTCAGGGACATCATCAAGGAGATCGTGAAGCACTCAGGAAGCTCGTACCCCGGGGATTTCCTGCCGCCGCTGAGGTGGATTGATTACGGTGGCTACATTAAGAGGATATTCAAGCTCGGGAAGAAGACGGACGGGTTCTTGCAGGGGCTGATCGACGAGCATCGGCAGAAGAAGGAGAGCGAGGAGGGCGAGAAAAGCATGATCGATCACTTGCTGGTGATGCAGGCGTCGCAGCCTGAGTATTACACGGACGAGATCATCAAGGGATTCTTGCAGGTGCGTTTTTCTTGTCTGGTCTCGAGAGGTTTTGGTTGCTTGCTTGTTTTAATCTCTTTTGTTCTTTTCCAATTATTTCGTCGGCCTCCTCTTGTCGGCTGGATGTGATGTGAGCGTGGTCCTCTGGATTGATGAAGTTTTGTTTTTATCGACTGGAAGGAACGAACGGAAACCCAACCCAATCAAATTTTAACAATTGACGGACTCTAGTGAATCTCATAAAATTAATAGTTTAGACGATAGGGTAGTCAGTTAAGAAATGGAAAATGCATGTAAGCTGTGTAAAATATGAGTTACACGGTTTTGTAAATTATGAGTTACACAATCCAAGAAGACATGATCCGGTGTATATAGCTAGTTTTCATCGTGAGCCTCAAAGAATACCTGAATCTAATTTGACCAATTTTAATTAAACAGACAATACTGATTGCTGGAACTGATACATCATCTGTTACAATGGAGTGGGCTTTGGCCAATTTGCTCAACCATTCCGACATCTTAGAGAAGGCAAGAATGGAGATAGACTCCCAAATCGGGCAGGATCATTTGATAGAAGAACTGGATCTCGCGAAGCTACCTTACCTTCAGAACATTATCGCAGAGACGCTTCGCTTACACCCGCCTGTCCCGCTTCTCATACCCCATTACTCGTCAGATGATTGCACAATAGGAGGATACGATGTGCCCCGTGACACAATTGTGATGATCAATGCTTGGGCCATTCACCGAGACCCCGAACAATGGCCTGATCCGACGGCCTTCAAGCCGGAAAGGTTTGAAAGTGGTGGTGGTCAAATGAATAGGTTGATGTTGCCTTTTGGGATGGGGAGGAGAGCATGCCCCGGTGCACCTTTGGCTCATAAAATGGTGGGCTTGACTTTGGCTTCGCTCATTCAATGCTTTGAATGGAAGCGGACTGCTGAAGAGGAAGTTGACATGGGAGAGGGTGAAGGCCTAACAATGCCCAAGGAAAAGCCATTGGAGGCATTGTGCAAAGCACGTGAGATCTTGAATAGAGTTCTCTCTTAATCATCTAATGATGTATGAGGGTATCACATTTACGTTGTAATTTTTTTTATAACAGGTTATTTTTAATGATGTAGTATTGTGCCAGCATTTGATTGCTTTTGTTTTAGTTCATAAGTGCAGCGATATGTACATTACAGGACCTTATTTCAACGACTTTCGAGAGAGGTAGTCTCTCTAACATTAAATTAGACATAGATGAAATGTTTATACTCATATTCGAATACTTCCCTTTTTTATGGATAAAAATTCACTGAAAGTCCTAAATTTCATATATAGAATATTGTCATTTTCGATTTGTATTATCATGCCCAAAATTTTTCTTCAAAACCTTGCAGTCAAAGTCTACTAAAGAATGCCTAAGTGGCAGCCGAAAATTATGTATATGGCAACCTTAAAGATTGTTATGATACGAGATCGTTAGTGGGGAATCGGAGGTATTTAATTGCATCTTTTCAAGAAAATTTAGGTCCAATTGTACCGATTGAGAAATTCTAGAACTTATTGCATTTCATACCTAAAGTTCAAAACTTGTGTGAATTGATAAACGCATTTTTGAGGTAAAACCAAAATAAAGCAAGAAGTTATTTGGTTACATTTACATTAACTGTTCTTCTATTCTTGAAATTAAAAGAGTAATGTCAAAAAGTTAGTGATTTTCAGCCATGTAGGACAGCCAGTGTTGACTAGACCCCCCCCCCATTAGTAATGTTCAACCAAATTAAATTGGCAAATTTTTAAAATTTTAGGACTAAATTAGTATGTTGAAAGGTTTAGAATGAATTGGCAAATCATTAAAAATTTAGGAATAAATTGGTCAAATTGAAAAGTTTATGACATTTTTTTTTTGTTGCTAATTTTCCCATTTGGAGGACCTTTCATTTATAATACATCTTTTGTTGCATACATATCTAGGACCTAATTTAAATTTGCATAAATCATCAAATAAACTGCTAGAGCTAATACAAGCCTGAAAAATTTATCCATTAAGATTTTAATGGTGGAGTCTTATATGAATGAAAACTAAGCCTGAAAAATTGTATGGATACCAAAAAAAGAATATTTTAATAGGATTCATTACAAGGCTGCATATATTTTGAAAATAAGGTATAACAAAATGTATAATAAGTTATGGCTTTTAAGATTCATCTAATAAGTTGTGGCTCTTATGATTAAAATATATGAATAACATTAACAACAACATATTTTGTTGTATTTCGTAAGTAAATGATATATTGATAGTACTTATTAGACATAAGAACCCTCAAAAGGGGCATCAAGACTAAGCAGATCCGATAGGACTTGAGAGGGATGAGCTACCCAATTAGGAGAAAAAACATTGTCTTTGGGTCTATGCTATCCAATCCGCATCTTGGGTTGCCTCTCTTCCATGGTGGACTAACACAGGATTCGAAGAATTGCTGAACAAGTGTCGGGCCTCCAAGATAAAGCACATTGACTTCCCACGGCACTTGATTTGAGCACTTTAGCGGCTTCTACTAATTTTGAACTGTCCGACTCAAGCTCTAAACATTCATTACTTCTAGACATGAAATACTTAAGGGCTTCAACGAGTGCTAGGGTTTCACGGAGGAAATCGGTGCAAAATTTGCGAATCCATCAAGGAGAGTCCCTGATGCATCTCGAACAACAAAGGAAGTGGCTCCGGTTGTTTATGCTGCAACCAAGAAGAAAAACGTAATGAAAATTTGCAAAGTCGATTAAAAAAATTAAAAAAGTGATAGTTAATGTTTAACAAGTTTTTTTTTTTTTTTTTTTTTTTTGGTCGGTAATGTTTAACAAGTTAAATATATAAAGATTCATTAAATCTTTTGCCCCCTTTGACAGGATACCAGGAAAGAAACAGCTGATTGATTGAATGCGGAGAAGATCACCTACGAGTCTTACCCGAAGTATTGGGGAGTGTCGACGCTGAGGTTTCCCTGTACCTTCCGCTTTCTATTTTCAGCATGTATGCATATAGGACAGGGGAGCAGTTGTTGAAATGTTGAAAAGTGGGTCTGTCCGAAAAATTTCCCCGGTCTTTGGAAGAACTTTGACCGCTCTCAGATCCGAGAAGATAAGCGTTTTTTTTTTTTTTTTTTTTTTAACACTGCTCAGATCTCAAGAAGATAAGCTGTTTTTTTTTTTTTTACTCCTCTCTGATTATCTCTTTTAAATACGTTTCAGAAAAATCTCCTGACAGATGCACGGCCACTGTGTCCATTCAGGCTGTTTCCGGAGGGAAATTTGACATATTGTATATTCTGCCTTTTAGTATGAACCAAGTGCATACCGTGACCCTTTCGAACTCAAGATTACTCCGATCCAAAAAAAGAAGATGCTCACGAGCACTTCCTAATCATAAGCCAACAGTCTCTTGAACAGAGACATGTATTACATTTCCTTGATAGGTTCTAAAATTCAAGATATTTTTTTTACTTCACGTTCTAGGATATTTGGTCATTTTTAATTAGCTAATTTTCAATTGTTTAATTTTTACCAACCTATAAACTTACTTTTTATTTTGAAATAGATTTGTAAAGTTTTGATCTTTCTCAACTGTTGTAGTTTTATATAGAAATGGAGGTATTTTTTTGGTTGTTAATGTCCCATGATTTTGGGGTTGAAACATTTTATGCTTTTTCGTTGATAGTGGTCGTTCTTTTCTCTTTCCTACATTTTCGGAATAAAAAGAAGCATTTTAGAGAAATTTGTATCTAGTCTTGAGATGCTCATCTCTCATTTTCTTTTATGTCATAATCTTGTCTCGCCCCCCCGTCCCCCCCACCCCCCAACAAAAAATAAAAATGTTAAACAACATCATATCTTAATCATCTAACTTCCGATTACACAACAACCTCTCCTCCATAGTCAGAGCCCCTTCCTGTTAATCAAGAAGACCTTGTCTTCGCATTTTGTCATCCCGCATCCACATACATCGATTTATGTTAACCAGAATCAAACAAACACGGAGGAGAAAACGTACAACTACTAGTCTTAGCATCCCTTGTGATCATCCTCTTCACTCAAAAATTATTCACAAGGAAGACCAAGAAAACCTCCCTCCAAGCCCACCCTCTCTCCCCATCATCGGCCACCTCCATCATCACCTCAAGAAGCCCGTCCACGGACCCTTCTCCCCCTCTTCCATAGCTACGGCCCCATCATCTCCCTCCATGTCGGTGCCCGTCACCTCCTCGTCATCTCTTCCAGGTCTCTCGCTGACGAATGCTTTACCCGGAATGCTGTGGTCCCACCCCCGGTTCCTCATGGGTGAGTACCTCAGCTACAATTACTCCACTATCATATCCGCTTCCTACAGCGACCACCGGTGCAACCTCTGCCGCATCGGCGCTGACGAGATCTTCTCTTCACAACCCGTCGATGGGTCGCTCGACATCTGGAGGGACGAGGTCAGGTGCTTCCTCTGGAAACTACTGGGGCGAGGCGATGAACCGACCAGTGGCTTTGTGAGGGTGGAGCTGGAGTCCGCGTTCACGGAGCTGGCGTTCAAATGTGTGCAACGTGGAGGAAGCAAGAGCGTATCAAGAAGTGGCGGAGGAGGTTGTCAAATGCGCGGGAACATCGTATCCGGGGGATTCTCTGTCGGTGCTGAGGTGGGTTGATTACCAGGGGTATGAGAAGAAGGTATCCGAGCTCGGGAAGAAGACGGATAGGTTTTTTCCAGGGACTGGTCGACGAGCATAGGAAGAAGGAGGAGGAGGAGGAGGAGAGTGAGGAGAAGAAGGAGGAGAGCATGATCAAGCACCTCCTCTTGTTGCAGGCGTCGCATCCGGAGTATTAAACAGACGAGATAATTAAGGGGTTCGCGCAGGTATTCATTCTCCGTCTCACTTTGTTCACTTTTATATATTCTAGCCCAAACTTTTATAGCCATTCAATTTTTATGATCTTTTCTTCCAAATATTTTCGAATTTATATTTCGACACTTTCTAAATTTTTAATTGCATGTCTACAACCCATAAATATTGAATAATTGGTTATATTTGCAAATGTATTGTTCATTATATGTTTAGTGTAGGATTTATTAAAAATTTCTATTGTGCGTATCTGATAGGTGTCCAGCTACTTTATAATGAGTCAGGTAAGGGATATTATATCAAAACCCGTGAGAAGTGATAAAAAGTTAAAAAGGACAAATTCTAGCATCCTTACCGAACACCAAGCTATTTTTAAGAAGACTCAATATAGAAGGTTATAAAAATAATTTAGGATCACACCGATAAACATATCCACACGCCAGCGTGCACAACTAGTAGCCAGTTTTAACAAATTTCTCCACTTTGCCCAATTATCATACTCATAATGTTGAGATATCCTTTAACCAGCTTTGATGTGTCAGGTTTATAAAAGACATACTTGGACATTTTTTAAATTAGCAGTCAATACTGAATGCTGGAAGTGAAACATCTTTATTCACAATGGAATGGGCATTCGCCAATCTGCTCAACCACCCTACCATCTTGGAAAAGGCAGAAGCGGAGATTGATTCCCAAGTTGGACAAAACCGTTTAATTGATTAATCAGATCTTTCGAAACTACCTTATACTATAAATATCATCTCAGAGACACTTCGTTTACATCCACCAATTCCGCTCCTCCTACCCCATTACTCATCAGATGATTGCATAACAGGAGGCTTCAGCATGCCACGTGGCACAATAATTACTGATCAATGCTTGCGCCATTCACAGAGACCCCGAACAATGGTCCGATCCGACGAGCTTCAAGCCTGAAAGATTTGAAAGTGGTGATGGTAGAATGAATAGGTTAGTAATACCTCTAGCCGAAGCAATTGGCCTGGTTTCAAAGGATCGTTGAGGTTAAACTCTACCCTAGCACGACCTACTTTCGAGGTAAGTCGATCCTGATTATCAACTCTTACTTCCATCACCCGCCCAACTCGTTTAACTGCCTTGTTTATCAACGGAGCAGTGGACCACTCTAGGGGGAGACCAAAGACTTGAATCCATAATGCACATTTTGAAAAATCGTACTTGTGAAGAGGAGTATTTGGTTTCCAAGGTTTAAATAGCACCAAGTTTGTAGAAAATCGCCAGGGGCCTCCATTTTCAACCCTCGATTTATCACTTTCCAGCTTGAACTTGGCCACATAGATACCCATATCTTGTTGAGAAATTTCTACCTGTTCTGTACGCCAAGCAATCCTCATAGTAGATTGGAATGCTTGTAAATTAACTGTAGAATTGGTTGGGCAAGCCTGAAAATTTGAAAGTGGTGATGGTAGAATGAATAGGGGAGGAGGCAGAATGTGAATAGGTTAGTAATACCTTTTGGGCTGGGGAGGAGGGCATGCCCTGCTGCAACGTTAGCTCATAAATTTATGGGGTTGACTTTGGGTTCACTGATACAATGCTTTGAGTGGAAAAGGATAGGCGAAGCGGAAGTCGACATGGTTGAGACTGAAGGGCTGACAATGCACAGGGAAAGCCGCTGGAAGCATTCCATTAAATACCAAACTATAAGGAATTCACCGACATTCCATTAATTTTTTCAGTAACCATTTAAAAAAAAAAAAAAAAAAAATCTTACAAGTATGGTCAGTAAACTACCACTGCCATCAAGCATTTTACCAACTTCTTTCAAATATTTAAAATGTAGAGGGTAAGATACCAACCCTATAACAAACTACCGCTGCCATCAAGCATTTTACCAACTTCTTTCAACTAGTAAAATGTAGAGGGTAAGATACCAACTCTATAACAAATTTACTAGCATCCCAATAAATTAGAGAGTTACGAATTTCTATTTATCTTTTTACAAGTGAGGTTAATAAACTGCCAACACTATAAGAAAACTATTAACATTCTAAGAAATTATGAAATTGATAATGCTATGAAGGCACAAAGCTTGTAAAAGCCACGTCTTCTTAAGCACCACATTCTTCGTTTCCCTCTTGGGAAGGATTATCTGGGATTCTTTCCCTTGCTCTCTCCCTAGTACTTTTTCACCATATTCGTCCTTCTCTTTCTGGATCGCTTCTTTGTTCCTCCTCTTATGAATTATGTCCTTTCACTGAGGTCTAACGAGGATAGCGCTAATTGCATCGATCAGAGAACTCAAATTAATGTGAAATGAATGCAAGTGACAGATTACGAAGTCGAGTTGATGGAATCCAATTTAGTCAAAATAGTTATTATCTGCCATCCTTTTATGTTTTGTACTAATCATTTGTCGTGTTCACATAAGACATGCATATCTCGGCATCGAGTGGGACGCCAGTGACAATTTCAGAGTTGCAGAAATGCATTAGAACCCTCTTGCTGAAAACATGGAGAACAACAGTGCTGTCAATTTAACACTCGGACCCATTTGTCCAACACATAATTAATTTTATTTGCGTTGAGATTAACTATGTTCACGTGATAAGAAAATCTTCCTCTTTATACTCAAATAACCAATAAAATGTTGGCTTAGATGGCATGTAACATTCTCGATTTCAACCCTTATTTTGGCCCGACTAGTAGGCCAAAGATCGGTATGCCAATGGCGGGACTAGGCCATGAGCCGGCTTGAGAGTCGGTAATGAATCGAGTAGCCTGTTTGTGGATCGACAACCCAAGGATTAGTTATAGAGTATTTGACCATAGAAAGGTTATTCGACCATAAGGATCTATTGTGGGATGATTCCGCACCACCATGAATCGGTGGACGGTTGTGACTCGATCTTGCCGGTCATTCTACCGATCTCGGGTGATTCCGCCCGGTCGTTGTTCCGGTCATGGATGATCATGGACCAATCCAATTCGACCATGAGTTAAGGCGGGTTGATCAATCCTACATGATTACATGACAACCGAGAACCAACCATGGATCAAATAAACTCAACGTGGTTTAGTGTTAGACTAGCCATAAATTGTGGTGCAGGACCTTGGACTAACCCGCGGACCAACCAGAGAACCGGTCGACCAATCCAAGGCCTGGCCCTTGGACCCCGTTGCGAGTCTTTTCTCAATAGAGGGGAAATCCGGACTCGGTTTCATCGGTTAAGCTTAGTTGCATTCAGCTTTATCCGATCATCGCTTAGGCATGAACCTTAGGCCAAATAAGGTAATCTATCATGATTGGACTCAACTAACTCTCGCCCAAAGAGATGGCCTTCTAACTTGATATTCCCATGGTGCATTTAATGTTCTTGGAAGGTAGCTTATTAATATATGATGATTAAGTAGGACACTTGGCCCCATTAACTTTACTCTTGAAATGTAATCATTAAATTTTGGATGGTTATGTGTTAAGAGGAGGGCTGAGTCATAAGCTTATTAATGGTGGGGAATGATTCATATGTCACGCCCCGATCCTTCGAGCGCGTGCCCATCCCTCAGCGGTCGATTAACTAGCAATGTCCCATGACGTATCACCAACCCTTTTAATTTTAATGTGCATGCGGAAGCAAATAAATAATCCCCAGATAACGGCAATATGTGATAGGAAAATAGGGCCATAAATTTTTCAAAGCAAATCACACCTTACTATATACATATCAACCAAGTCTTATACAACTATTCAATATATATACAAACGAGGTTTGCAAAATAGGGGGTTTCAAAAACTACAAATCCTCTTCCTCCACCTCCTCACTCTCATTTGAGCCTTCAACCAAGTACACCGAAGTTCCTGGATCTACAAGATCCGGGTCTCTGGGTATACCGCCGAACCTCCAAGGGGATCTGCTATGCCTTTTCAAAAGCAACCTCTAGTATATACAGAGAAACTTCGGACTCCGGTATGAGCCCATCTCTTTGTCCATTATGCTCCTGACGATAGCATGATTTGTATCGATGGGACACCTTTTTGGGTAGACCTGTATCGACCCAAACCATGAACCTCACTAACTCATATACCCACCCCCTTGGATTTCCATGAAGCGGAATGAAACACTTTGCTTTGTGACCTTCTTTGGCTGACCAAAATGTTCAGGAGGAGCTACCATTTATGGACCTGAAAAGGTTATCTCACAACGGGGTGAGACAAGGTCTTAGCAAGTTCACCCCTAAGACTTGACTAGGAAGAAAATACACTCCGAGGGTTGTCTAAGTACAAGCACGAGTCAAAGGACTTACTTTTGCCTCAGTTCCTTCCTACACATTGGTAATTCATATCCCATACAAGTAACAACATCATTCAACAATTGGAACATCTCACTATAAATCACAATCAAATACTTGCTCCAATTATTAATCACAGCCACTCATGGGCACAGCTCATTCCATGATAAGCGGTCTCCCAATGTAACTAGGTTAATCACGGCCCAATGGGCACAACCGATTCTAAGTCAGTGATGGATCACAAGCCCGCTGGGCACATCCTATCTTAGACGGTAATCACGGCCTGATGGGAACATCCATATTTCGGCAATTAATCACGGCCCGATGGGCATAGCCTACTTTGGTGGTCTTCTTAACCCAACCCATAGCAACATCTATAACATGCATCTCCTCATCTTTCAATAGTCATCTTGCTATGACTACCAACCATCACACGATTATTTACCCATGGTCAAAGACATTGCTTTTCGCACTTAATATCCGCAATTAAAATAAAGTCTTGGCTTATTTTCTTCGTGTTCAAAATACCCGATAAAAATAATCGTGTGTGGATACACGGTGGCTTGAGCTAAAAATATAATATCTTTAGTTCATAAAATCCCACTAATTATATAGTTGATAAAAAAAATTGGCATTGTAAACTGACACTCAGTAATTTTCTAATTAAATACCTAAATTTGCAAATCACACTCAAATTACAAAAATAAAAATTAATTAAATGAACCAACCACACCATTGCAATCAGCACAAAATTTTAATCACTGGCTATCCCGGTCTAGTTTCCGGAAAATAAATAAATAATTAATTAATTACAAAAATTAATTAATAAATACTAAAAATTGCAACTTAAGCCAGAAAAGCCTAATTAAATACCGATTTGGGTTTGGAAAAATTCCGAACCTATCTAGATAAATACTACAGCCTATCCACTTGCTAAATGTGCAATCCTAACCACCTAACATGAAATAACGAATGATTAAATCCCTAATCCGTTCTAACTAACCACCTAATCATAGCTTAACCTAAACTAATCAAACTTTAAGTGTAATTAGCTTACTAAACAAGAATTAGTGAGTTAAATTCACTTGATTAACGATCCTCTCGAATCAAAATAATAGGGATAGAGGCGGTCCACAAACTCCAAAATGGGTGCACTAAGCGAGGTTTGAAAGGGCACTAAAATGGGCCAAACAATGGGCTAGAAACCCACTCTGTTCGGTTCTGGTTGGAAGGCTAGAGAAAGGTGGAACCGATGGCTGGCTGAGGCAGAAACGGGCAGGGATGGGTGGCGGTGCTGTTGCGAGTCCAGGCAGGGCCTCATGGCGGCAAGTGGTGGCTCACGGCGGTTTAGACAACTCCGATGGATGGCAAGCAGGGCGCTAGTGGCGAGCATGAGCAATAGAGGCTCTCGAATCGACGCGTGATTGGACGGTGAACGGATGCGGGTTACTGGCTCAGCGGGCGGTCAAATGGCATACATCGACTCCGATGGGCTGCTCGATGGCTTGGGGAGGAGAATAGCTGGTTTCTCTATGATTTGGAAGCTCCAAGCTACTGGAATGGGGGGGGATGGTCGACCAGCTTCAAGGAGAGAGGGAGGGAGACAGCTTTGGTCTTGAGGGGGTTGGTTCCCTTGACTTAGTTCTACTTGGCAATTGGCTTCCTCAGCCCAATTTCCAGCCTCAAACTTCCTTAACAAGCTAAGGAAAGGGTCCAAAAAGTCATGGACCGTGGGACATACGAATTTTGGTGCATTTGGCTCAAATTGGATTTCAATCCTCACTTGAATCAATTCAATTCAGCCTCTATAAATTCAATCATCATACCCTCGATCAAATTGGCATTTTTCCTCACTAATAGAACTCACTTGCATCCCAATTTTGTGATAAAAACAATCTTTTGAATTTCCGGTTGAAAACGACCCTATCCTGACTTTTGTAAAAAAAAATCTTAGTTTGTAGAAAAATCTTCAAAGACTAAGTCGACGTTCCTAAAATAACTTGTGACATAATAAAACTTTCAATTTCTGAAATTAGATTCAAATTTGCGATTAATTTCAATTTGGCGCAATTTTAGTGTAATCTAGGTTACCGGGTAACTTTTAGAAATTTTTAATGCAAATGACCCATGATTGATTTTCTTCGAGCCACAATAAACTTCTTCAACATATTGGCGACTCTTGGTGGTCGTGAAAATCTTGAGGTTTCAAATACAGACACATGATACCAAAATAGCATAAAAATCAGTCTAGTGCCGATCGACGAGAATTTTGCAATTTAGTGGAATCATCCATGTTTAGCCACACATCTTAGTTGAATTGACATATCCTTGATCTTTAATCGATTTTTAACTTTGCCATAATGACTTTAGAAGACGAGCATGGTCGAGTAGTCGATTTTGATTGAATTCCCAAGTCTATTGCCTTAAAATCTCTTAATGACTTCCCTAGATAGTCTAATTATCTTAGGAGTGATCAGGTATGAGAATAACACTATATGCGCGTTAATGAAAGGCTTGATTTATTTAATTAAATGCATAATTGAAAATCTCAGGATGTCACATCATAGCCTAGAAAAATTGATGATAAGGGATCTTGAAGATCAAGTAGGGCGTCACTCCTTCTCCTTAGGCTTGCCATTTAAAGTTCCATAGGTTTTGACTCTTCAGATTCTTGAAATCCCTAGACCTTTTCCATTTTCCAATTTTACAGAGCTCTTTGTACTTTGAATTTGGAGAAACTTCCTTCATGAATGTTGTTCAAAACATCTTAATCTATAACATACATAATTTTCATATTTTTTTTATGAGGTAGAATGGTTGGGATGATGGCCCAATCAATTACTGTATAGAAATTACTAGGTGTAGTAAAAGCAATGACCAGATTGCCTTCTCGATTTTTTTATAATATTTTTCCTTTCAAATTTGAAAATGCTTCCTCACAAAAGTTTTAAAGGAGATCTATTTCTACAACATATAGAAATTTTAAAGAGTTTTGTGAAGATTTAGATTTCTAAATGAGTCTTTCTCTCCAACTGTTGAATCTGCTTAACGGACGAATTTTTGGGCTGTGTTAAGTAGATTATTGCTCTTTCCATAGAATGAATTGGACTTGGCTTTCTTCACAAAAAATGTCATTTAGGGTCTTATCTACAACCTATTAAAATGTTATAATTTTTCAAGCCCGTTTGATAAGGTATTGATGCTGATTTCAAAGATTACTCAAAACTATTTTCACTCAGGATAAGAAGGTTGCATGCCCAACTTGGATAGCAATTATTGGGGGAGATAAGGAGTATCACTTCATTTACTAAGAACCATCAATACAAATCTAGATACCAATTAGGAGCTTGCCACTTGGAGCTTAGAAGCCTTTGGAATAACCTAGAGACTTGCCACCTTGCTTTAGATTTTCCACCTAAGCTATTGACATTAAATACCTTATCAAGACCTTTAATGAAGGGTGTTCTATAATTGGGGGGGGAGGGAAGGCTCACAAAATTTTCTCATTTCTTCTTCTTCTTCCTTGGCCGCCCACACCAACCCCTCCGTCTCTCTCTCCTCAGCTCTCTCTCTTTAGGTGTCTTTGCCGCCATTCACCATCACTTGAGGCTGCCGGTCTAGAAAATAGTAAGTAGACTTATTAACATTTGGTTAGGATGTTGTGTTGCATCCATTCAAGCTTGTAACAAGTCCATGCTTGATGTGTTGTTCTGATTGAGGTTTGATTCATGCTTGCTTGAGTTGATTTTAGATTAATGTTGGACATTGGTTTAGCCTTTGGCTTGTGAATTTAAAGTGTCTCGGTTCTTGTGCTTGTTTTACTATGCCTCTGTTTTACTTTGATCCTAATAGTTTGAAAAGGTATTTGAAGAAAACTCGATGTTGTTTTATAAAATGTTCTAAATTACTTTTGTAAGTGTATGTTCATCACCCGAGTTTTGAATAAGGGTTTCGTCGGCTTTGGACGAATGCTAGACCACAACAGATTGGTCCCTTTCATGGTCTCGGTACGACATTGAGGCGTATCGTTCCTGAGCCAAGTTTGGTACCCAATCGGTGTAGCAAGCGAATCAAACCAAGCCAAAAACCCTAATTCATGCTCGGCATGCTCAAGGACTTGAAATTGGTAAGACATTCCACACACTTATGCATGGCGCACCTTGGGCTTTGGACCAAGATGAAGATAAGAACTGGATTATAATGCTTGATGCATGAACACATGAGGGACTAAACTCTAGCCGTTGACCGATGGACTTGGTGATGTTGCCCGATTAAGTTTAATTGTTCGACAAACTCATTGTCGGAGGATAGTTGTCACCCTTGGATTAGGGGATGTTGCCTAATGGATTTCGGAATGCCTTGTGGATTCTGGAAGAGTCGATGAATTTCGAGTATTAATAAATGAACCCTGTGTGCATGAGTTTATGACATTATGAAATGGATCCTTGATGCATGTTTGCATTTATATGTTTGAGGGTCGCTCATGATTTTACTAAAGGCATGATTTTCATCTTGCTATTGATCTGTCATCGACAAGTGTTTGGGATAAGTTATGTGCTTGTGGAAAGACGAAGCATCATCCTATCTGAATTTTAGTAAGTTTTACTTATTGAGTTATACTCACTCATTGTCTCTTTTCAAACTTGTAGGATGGCCACGCTGCCCGTGAGGTTCGGCGTCCCCATGAAGATGATCGTGTTGGAAACCATTTTTGGTTAAAATCTCTTTAGATGAGATATGGTTACCTCGAAGTTGATGTACTTTTGGAAAGGACTGTACGCTTTTGTAGTGTAAAGCTTAGCTCAAGTAGAAGGGCTTGTAATATTAAAAGGAAAGACATGTAATTATATGTAGTATGCCATGTATATGTAAATATATGGTTGCACGTGTATTTTCCTACTACTTTTGATGTTGCAATACTATGGTGATTGGGTGTTGATTTACTACTTCCGCGTGTGCATAACTCACAAACTTACAAAAAGAAAGAAGTGCGGGTCGGTGACACACCTAAGATATCACGGAAAATATAACCCATACCAGTCATGACCCTAGAGATGAAGTCAGGGTCGTTACATGGCATGCTCCTTTCTAATGAGGAAAGTGCTCTTTTTGGATTGCTTTAAATAGTAGACTGGTTGAGATGTGTAAAAGATAGTCCGAACACCACTTGATTGCTAAATCAAAATAAATTGATGAATGGGTATGTTAAAAAAAATTTAAAAAAGAATTGTATTCAAAGACACCTGAAGAAGGAAGTGAGTACTTACTATGTGAGGGAAAAGGATGGATGATGTATGGAGACCTAGTGAAATGAGATAAAAAGGGTGATTTTGACTTGATAGTGGAAAAGATCGTAGAGATGCAGACATGGACAGGAAGCATGATACTGTGCCATTCTCGATTTTATATTTTGTTCGTGCAGTATTTTTTTTTTTTTTTGGTCTAACGAAATACAAATGAATCTTGCATATAGGCTGACCAACTCTCTCTCTCTCTCTCTTTTTTTGGCAGAACAAGAAAATGGGGATAGGCCCAACCATTTCGAACCTATTTTCGGGTTGGGATTGCCCCTAAAGTTTCTAGGGGCGTGTCTGGATAGATTTTTCTCATGTGTTTTTGCTTAGTTTAAATTTGTGGCGTGAACACATTTTGACATTTTTTTTAGCCCGAAACACTTCAAACTTTCATGATATTTAAATGTCAGCATGTTATTCATATACATTTTCCTTTACTTTTTGAAATTTAGCTTATATTTTGAATTTTGGAAGGAAAGCAAAAAGTTACCTCTTACTATTCGAAAAAACAGTACCGCTCTAGACGTCAGGATTTCTACTGGTCATTAGATGGATTTTAATTGTGGTATTGTTCGCATTATCAAACTTACATTGTTAGTGTAAATGCTTGTGCTTTCCCAAATATGTTTCGGCATGTGTGCTCTTATGAAAAATTGTAAGATTCTACATAGGTAAAACAATGCCTGCTGATGCTTGTGGCTGGTCCATTTCAATTAACATATTCTTCGTTTTACTTATGTGCGTTAAAATTATATCATTATATTTGATAAGTCAATTACCCTTGCATGTCATGCATTTTCACAAGTGTTTGGGTCATCCCTATATCACCTATGGAGTAATGCCTCGTTCAGACCATGCAAAAATGGTCGAACCCCATAATATTTTTCAGGTTCTGGAAGATGCCGACCAATCCTGCGATAGAATCGATTTGGTGGATTACTCTTTTTTGTCGGAAAAAAAGAAGAAAGGGTGGAGATGCGGGGAATCGAACCCCGTGCCTCTCGCATGCGAAGCGAGCGCTCTACCATATGAGCTACATCCCCAGATGCGGTTGACTTGCGAGGTTAATTAATTGACTACTTGCCAAAGCCCCTATCATTTGACTAGCATTGTCGTTTAGTCTCGAGTGATTTCAGTCTTTTAACATTCGACTCTAGTCTAGTTTTGTACTTTGCTCTTTCCTTACTTTTAATTTTAGCCAAGCTTGGGTCTGTTTATTTTGCAAAAAATGAATAATTCAAAAAGCACTGTCTTAAAGATAATCTTTTATATCACTTATGAAAATGAATAAAAGAAAATTATGTTAGACATAAATGAACAATTCTAATCACGCATTGAAGAATAAAATTGAAGCATAGTTAGAATCACATATGGAAAATAGGATCAAACTTAAATCTAATCTCTAGTCATTATTTGAGCTTTTGTTTGTCGGAAATCCACGAAAATTTGATGGCAATTCGACAACAATTATGAGTGCACTCTACTAAGCTACTCCTCTCGCATATTGATGATGTTTTTTCAAATGAGAGGACCGGCATTAAACCTAGTGATTCACTTACAAAATGTACGATCATCATTTATATACTGCCTTCCATCAAAGTGGTTTCCACATGGACGGCTGTTACGAAAAGATACAAATGTGGAAACCAAACATTGGAATAATTGTCACTTAAAAGAGAAAAGCGGGTAAATATCTAAGGATAAGTTTTTATTTAAAAACCATATCCCAACAAAAATGTAGGATTACATTATAGATAACAAATTAATCTCATTGTCTATGGAAATGCTTAGATATAGATTATTGTCTATAATGAAAATATTTATTATTGACTAATTATTGAAAGCAATACAAGCGATCATTTATAGAAAAATATTTTTCAAATTATTCATTTTTGCTAATCAAATTAAACCTCAGACCCACTTAGTATCCGTAATTATTTTAGTAAGGAATGTTCACGTACCTATGATTCTTTTCAAGTTTCAATAATATGCATGTTCAAGGTTTAAAATTGATATCGCTAGAGCGTTGAACGAATTGAGATTTCGCTTCCTTCATGAACCATTTTTCAAAGAAAAGAAAGAAACTTGTATTTTCAAGTTATAGAATTTTCTAATTTAAAAGTTGGTGATTAGTAATTTATTCAAAAGTAGGTAAATTCCTTATGATGCCTTTTTGAACGAAGATTTTGGGATGTTGGTAAAGTCCTTAAAATTTTGGAAGTTACTAGCTGCATTTATAAAATTTCAAAGATTTTGGTAAATTGCTAATGTATTGGCATATTAGTAAATTCCTTAAAATTTTGTAACTTCACTAACCACATTTGTAAAATTTCAAAGAAGTTGGTAAGTTAATACTTTAGAGGAATGTCAGTAAATTTATTATAGTCAGGATCCTGATAAAATTTTGATAATTTGGTAATTTTGAAGAAGTAATTCACTAAGTTATTGGGATGTTGGTGAACTCTATGTAATATTGGGGTTTATGAACCACACAACGTACTTATTTATTGGGAGGTTGATAAATTCCTTATAGATTTTGGAATTTTACTAACCACGCTTGTAAATTTCCCAAGAAATTGATATGTCTGCTAATTTAGTCGAATGTTAGTAAATCTAATATCGTGGTGGGTATACAACAGAACTCGATATTATTAATAACTTGCTGACTGATTACTTAACAAGCCAAATTATATATCAATGTTTCTTAAACCAACAGAATTGACAACCAACATGGAAGTTTTCAAATTTTAGGCCTACGTACGCTGGAATTTTGCCCGTTGTGCTTGTGGGAATTTCAAAAGGGGTTAAAAAGTTTCACTTTCATTTTGATTAATTTGTTTTGCCATAGGAATTTGCTCTTGGAAACTCCCCAGTCTAAGCCGATACGCATCTATAACACATGACTCTTGCTTCTTTTATTTGGAAAAAAAGATTTATCTATGCGAACAAAAAATGTAATTATCAAAGACATCAAATTATGTGCATATTGATATTCAATATAACTTTTGTATGTCCAGAATAGAAGACATAACTCATTTATTCTTTGAGTATAACTGGACTGGAAGTATATGATGAAGTATCCTTTCACAGAATGGTATCTAGCGTTCTTCCGGAAGATGGGATTTTGAATTTCATTGGATGGTAAGAGCTATAAAGGGCAAGAATTAGGAAGCATGGCTCCTAAAGTTATCTTTTTTAGCGACCATCTACTGTATTTGGATGGAGTACAATCCTAGGTTTCCAAAATAAGTCAATTGAGATGCATCTTCTTTTGGCTAGAATACATAAATTGTAAGAGATGGGACTTCACTTTTCCATAATTGTAGACCCTCCCAGGCAAATATTTTGTTGAGAACTATATGGAGGTTTCCTCCCTCCATATTCTCGCATAATTAATTGTGTTTGTAATATTAAGGGATGCTTTTAAGCTTCCGTACTTCATCTTATTAATGACATATACATATTTATAAAAACAAAAATCATGTGCATGTTTAGATTATCATCTCAGAAACTCCCCCGTTAGGGATCTGTCCTCAAAGCCCAACTTGTAAGCCCACCTTGTATGCGGTTTCATAATACAAAGACAGACACGGCAACAAATAGTATTGGACATTGTCATTGCACTTTTAGGTTCATAGAGCTTTCATCCATTGAACAAAGTTACTGAAGTTTTTGTGAGATTCACCGCCTTCCTCAATGCACTTTACGAGTTTTTCCTTAATGTCCGAAGCTCTTTTACCGAAGTTCTGATCGTGGAGCAATTGATCCATCTTGCGCTTGATTTCTTCTCTCCTTATGATCCCGCTCTCCTCTTGATCGTATCTCAAATTGACCCTCCACATGTCATTAAGGAACTGATCGGCAAAGTATGTCCAGCACAAGAAAGGGATGCCATTGCTCGCTCCTTCCATAGCGGAGTTCCAACCGCAATGGCTCACAAAACACGCGATGGCGGGATGAGCCAGGACCTTCTGCTGCGGAGCCCAAACCACTAATTTCGCTCGACCAAAATCCTCTCTTTGAACCCTTTTAGATATGCATCATCTTTCTCCTCGGTGGAGTCAGGCCGGACAACCCATAGAGGAATGGCCTTTTGGAGAGCTCAAGCCCCAAGGCCAGTTCCTGGAATTGGGTTTGCTCAAAAACTGTGAAACTGCCGAAAGCAACATAAATTACGGACTTAGGGGGTTGTTGGTCCAGCCATATCAAATAGTCCGAGTCTTCTGGCCAGAAATATCCGGCTGAGCTATCGAGCCGGTGGTTCACCAAGAGTGGGACGATGAGCAGGATCCTGCGAGCAACGGCGAGTGCTGGAGGCTCTAGGTCACAAGACGTGTTGCCTATAAACCCGTCTGTGAGTTCCGCGCTTTTGCTGATTCTGACCATAACATTGAAAATGATCTTCTGTGTAGAAGCATCGCCCATGCAGGCCCAGGTAAGGCTCACCGGGCTCATGCCGGGTGCCAATTGAAAATTCGGATGTTTAATCACTCCTGAGAGCAGAATGAGGAACAGCAGATAGAAAAAAACTCAAGGTAACGAATGATATGAGGATAACGAAAATTCATGTCAAATTGACTCTTGGATGCAGTATGTCAGTGCATTACTATGTTAGGCTTATCATGTAGCATGGTTTGATTTTTCTAGCTATGAAGGGGACCTTTGAATGTAAGGGCAATCTAGTTTCTTACCGATCTACTATCTTCTCAGTAAATTGCCAAATTTTTCTTCTTACGAAGAAAGTTTGAATGACTAAAGTTTTAGTTTCGATATTAAAGTTCATTGACACGAAATGAGAAATAGAACGTGGGAGGAATATGTATCTTGTATTTCACTGTATTTTCAATGTATAATGTCTGATATATAGCATACAATGTGAGAAATAAAAGGAAATTGTATTTCCTAAAAAGATCAAAGGAAATCAGATCTAATCTTAGATTGATACGTCAATTAATTACGATCTATAATTAATGCAATAAATCAATTATCTTTTCAAGCATATCTTCCAACACCCCCTTCAAGCTGACGGCTTGTACATGTCGAAGACACCCAACTTGCTCAATAGATGTGTATGTTGTCTTTTACATAGGGGCTTTGAAAATGTCCACAGGTTGTTTTGTAATTCCAATTCCTCTAGTCTCGATTATTCCTTCTTGAATCTTGTCACAAGTGAAGCAACAATCAACTTCTATATGCTTTGTTCTTTCATGTGCTATGGGATTTACTGCAATTTAAGTGCCGCATCATTGTCATGAAATAGTAGGGTTGGTCCTTTATCTTGTACCCCAAGATCTATAAGTGGCCTTCGTATCCACACTATTTCACCAACAGTTTTACCCATGACTCTAAACTTAGCTTCAATTGATGACAAAGACATAGTGGATTGTTTCTTGAATTTCCACGAAAGTGATGGTTCCCTAAGTTTAATGCATAAGGTAGTGACAGACCTTTGACTCATAGGGCAAGTTGCATAATCCGTGCCACAATAGGTGGCCATCTTCATGTTATAGCCTCAAGAAAGGAGTATCCCAAGTCCTGGGCATTTCTTCAGGTACCTCACAACTTTAAGGGAAGCATTTGTATGTGATAGTTTCGGGCTATGCATGAATTGGCTAAGTGTTTGCACTTCATAACATATATCATGTCTAGTCATGGTGAGGTAAAAAAATTTTCCAACAAATCTTTGGTAGCTTGAAGGATCCTTGAGTGAAGGATCATCCCCTGGAGACGATAGACCTGCATCATAATTAGCTGAAATTAATTTGACATTTTGCTCGATGGGAATAACAACTAGTTTGCATCCTGATAAACCCACTTCTGATATAATCTCCATTGCAAATTTCCGTTGTTGAGAAATATTCCTTTATCTGATTAGGTAATTTCGGTCCCAAGAAAATATTTGAGCGATCCCATATCTTTAATGTGAAAAGTGGCATGCAAATATTCCTTCAAACTTTTGATGGTTGATTCATCACTTTGATAATAAGAATTTCATCAACATATGCCATTAGATACATAGATGACATACCTTTTATCCATATGAACAGTGCATAATCATTCTTGGATTGTTTGAATTCTATGGTTGTAAGTGCATTGGTAAATTTAGCATACCACTGTCGGGAAGCCTATTTGAGGCTATAGAGAGATTTACATAGATAACATACCCTAGACTCCCTTGTCTCCATAAACCCTGTGAAAGATCCATATATATATTTCCTCGTTTAGACCCCATGAAGGATTGTTGTGGACATCCATTTGATGTAAGGACTAATCACGAAATGAAGCAACTCGATAAGAAGGATCAAATGATGACATCCTTTGCAACTGGAGAGAAAGTCTTGTGATAATTAAAATCTTCTTGCTATATGAATTCGTTGGCCACTAGTCGAGCCTTATAGTGTTCAACTCATCCATTTGCTTTGTATTTGATATGTATGCCCACTTGTAGCCAATCAGTTTGCAATGAAAGGGTAATGGTACAATCTCTCATGTATGATTCTCAATTAAGGCATGTGATTCTACTTTCATAGCCTATTGCTAATGTGGAACACTAATTGCCTCATTGTAACCAGAAGGTTTGTGTTACTTGGATATTTGGTTAATGCAACACATATGATCTGATGATAGCCGATGAGAAGAAACGTAGGAGTAAATGGGATAATGAAAATCTGGTGTATCCATAGCAGCATAGAAATAGTCTTTAGTCCAAGGGGGTGGACGGGTTATACGACTGGAGCGCCTTGGTGCATTGGCCTAAGGCGTAGAAGATGGTGGAGCAACATTGGTATTATCTAAAGGAACATCTGGAGAGGAAATCACTTCCGTTGGCACGACAAGATCCTCAATTAAATAATCTTTTACAAACAACTTGTTCAGATCATCAAATATTAGTGGCAAAGCTAGAGATGATGTAGGGTATACTAGAGATGCAGTGGAGATTTGTGAATGATCATAAGATAAATCCTCATCATATTTGAATCGATGAGGAACTGTCGTCGTTTCAAAATTCTCCACTAAGGATTCATCCTCATGAAAATGAAATTTATCCTCATAAATAACATCCTTGCTTAAAAAAAATTCACCCGTTGATGGCTCAAAAACATAATACCCCTTTTTGGAGATTTGGTTATCCCATGAAAATGCATCGACAATCATGAGGACCCATTCTATCTCAAAGTCCCACAATGGTGACTTAGCATAAGTAACCAAAAACTCTTAGATGATGAATTTCCAGTTTTTCTTTCTTTTTTTTTTTTTTTCCAAAAAGTAGCTTGAACGGAGTTCACCCATCAAGAATGCAAGTCGACATGCAATTGATTAAGTAATTTGCAATGACCATGCAATCTCTCCAAAGAGTTTCAGGAATAGAGGCTTGGAACTTAAAAGCACATGTAACTTCTAATAGATGGCGATGTTTTCACTCTACTATTCCATTTTGCTGAGAGGTATATTTGCAAGAACTTTCATGGATGATCCATTGAGAAGAAAACAGTGAATGGCATTCACTATTGAAGAATTCTTTTTCATTGTTAGTTCTTATCCATTGAACAAATTTTCCAAATTGATTATGGGATAGAGAAAAGAACATTTTTAAATGATGGAAGACTTGACTTTTTGACTACATAAGGAAAACCTATATGGCACAGGAATAATCATCCACAATTGTGAGGAAAAATCAAGAGCCATCATGATTTGCAATATGGTATGCTTCCTATACATCAGCATGGATCAGTGAAAAAATGTCCTTGGTACAAGTCTTACCTACTGGAAATGAAACATGTGATTTCTTTGCTAGAAGGCAAATATGACATTGAGATTAAGGAAAGAAAGCACTATGTCCCAACCATTGATGAAAAATGAGGTTCTTGTCAATGGGAGTAGCATTACACAATAATTTACTATTCAAAGGATTGTAGGGCAAATCCAAATCGCTTGAAAAATTGGTCCAAAAATATAATCCTTTTGAAATTCTATCCAAGCTCATCAGTTTGCCAGTTGAATGAGCCTAAAAGAAACAACTATTAAAGTTGAAAGACACATGATAAGAATTTTTGCCACAAACTCTGGAAATAGAGATGAGGTTGAAATGGAAATCAAGAATGTAGAGGACGTTCCATAGTGTAATTAAAGGGCTAAGTTTTACGGTTATGTCACGTTTCCATTTGGCAGCCGTATGGAAATAGGGAAAGATGGTCATTCATGGATATTAGAAAAGGAACTTTTATCACAGATAATGTGGTCACTAGCACCTGAATCAATTGTCCATGCATCATTCGGTATTGACGTCATCAAGCAGTAAGATGTAACTAAAAAACTTCCGATTTTGTCAAAAGTATCCAATTTCTTCAAGGCCTTCATGAGTTGCTAATATTGATCAAGGGTAATAAGCTAATGAGCTTTATCATTATACTAGCCAATAACCTATTAAGTAGTTGCAAATTCTTTTTCCTTTTCCCCTTTATCTTCGGGATTTTCGTGTAATTTCTAGCAAGTGTCAATTGTGTGGTGTGGTCATTTGTAGTAATTGCAAAATAATTTTCCCTTACCGTTAAAATTCGGCCCACTAAGCTTGGATGACATGAACAAATGGGAGCTATTGGATTGGTTAAAATTTTGGATCGACTTGGCTTGATAAGGCATGTTTAATTCAACCGCTGAAAAAATTGATCAGGAGTCGTCCAATCACATGAGAAGATTTGAGCTATTCATTCTAGGGTTCTTGAAGCTTTCATCTTCTTCCTTAGCTAACCCTAGAGTAGTTCACCTCTTTCCTTCTCTGTGTGTTCTGGTTGTCATCATTGGCTAGTAAGGGGTCGCTCAAGCAGCAAGCAAGATGCTCTACCCCGCCTTGACATTTCTAACAAGATGAGACATTGGCTCTCCTTTTGCATGACAAGCAAGCATATTCAACTGAATGAGGGTGTTGAATTCATGGCCAAAATTTGAGATCGAAACGAAAGGGATGATGGCTTGAGATTAGCCTCGAAGATGAAGTTGATGACTCATAAGCTTAGGTGTCCATGAAAGATATGGTCATCATTACCATAAGATTCTCCTTGGAGAACAAGTAGGCCAAGTTATGATGACGTTGTGTAAGTGGTCCAATGGGACGGAAACAACTAAGCCTCTAATCATTATATTAGGCCATTAGGTGTGCCACATTTCCAAATAGGCATGACACCTTATAACTTAGGCTTGCCACCCCAATGTCATAGCCTTGCCGCTCCAAGAAATATGATAAGGTCATCTGGATGAGTGATGATGAGGTTGGTGCCTATAAATAGGAAGAGCCCTCATTCTTTTCCATCATTAGAACCCTTTTTCCATTCACACACCATTCTCTCCTTCTTTTTTCCTTTCTCTCGACCTTCCATCGCCGCCCCTTGTCAAGCTGTTCTCTCTAGGATTCTTGAGGTTTATCCAAGTAAGTAAGATCCTTATTTCTTCTCTAGGGTGATGGTCTCTATTGTCAAGTCTAGTTAGGTGCTTACCCATTAAGTCGTGGGTAGGATGTTGGATCTTTTGTATGATTTTGCTCATGATTATGTTTGAACAGGTGCTTGAGTCATTCAAGCTTGGAATGAAGTCGAGGTTCATTTGGGTTGAGTTCAACACGAGGCAAAGTCAGCCAAGGTAGTGAGGCAAGGTCACTTAAGGCCACAAGACCTTGGATCAACATTAAAGCGTGCCAATTCCAAGTCTTGTTCAATGCGAGGATCACCCAAAGCAACGAGGATCTGGAACAGCATTGAGGCATGCAAGTTTCAAGTCTTGATCGGCACGGGGATCGCCCAAGCTCATGAGGTCTTGGTAAGGTATGAAAGCATGCCGATTCTAAGTTTCAATTGGTGCGAGGACTTTGTACTTGGCAGTTGAATCAAGCCATGAATTGAGGGTCATTCACTGCATGAAGTATGTTCATGTTGGGTCAAGGCCAAGGTCCATTGAGCTTAGGATCTTTACTAAAGCGAGGCGTACCCAAGGCTCAAGGTCTTAGATCGGCATTAAGGCATGCCATTTCCGAGCCTTGTCCAGTGCGGGGATTGGCACTAAATGATCAGTTCAAGTCACAAACAAGGGTTTGTTCCCAAAATGTTTATTAGTGTATTGGGATAACTCATGGCACACACGAATGGATGAGCACACCTTCAGGCCATATATATGTCGGCTAAGAGAAAAGATAAGAACTAGCTTATATGATGCATATCTGTGTGCACTTAAAGAGGAAAAAATGTCCATCTCTACACAATGTTGGAGGCAATGCCTCGTTCACTAAACGATATGTCTCGATTGAGCCGTGATACCCTAATTGAGTCAAAATGCGTGGGTCTTGAACCCGAAAGCCTCAAGAAGCTAGGCCCAAAAAACCTCGGTCAAGCTAAAATGCCTTGGTCAAACTAAGAAGCCCAACAAGAAGCTGGAAGCCCTAAACAAGTAGGAAGGCCTGGTCGAGCTAGGACGACAGTAAATTAATTTGCATGAGCATTGATTATGCATAAACATGATATGTTGATGTGTTCATTATTAAGCCAAAAGTATCTTACATCGACATCATGTGTTGAGTCAAAGCATGGCAAGTAATTTGCTATTGATTTGTCATCGACATTGTTTGCAAGTGTTGTACTTGCTAGGCTTTGATGATGAGTATGTTTTCCTAGTAAAGAATTAGAAATTTTACTTGTTGATTTCCGAAGACTCACTCCTTCATCTTTCAATGTTGTAGGCATGAAAGTCTCGATTAGTTTTTGGAGTTATAATCACACTAGAGGAGATAGGATTTTCTCCTGGGCTATATGGAAACTTGTAGAGGGAAAGAGGGCTCGAAGAGAAATGGCTTTCAAAAGTACTATTATAATATAAACTAGCATGTTCTGTGTGATATATGTCATAATCCTTCAATTGTTGTTTGTTTAGGGGTTGCTTATTCTCATTTTCGCATATACATTATAATAAGATAAAAAGAATTAGGAGGTCGCGAAAATAACCCTTACCACTGAAGACTCTGAATATGAAGTTGAGGTCATTGCAGTTGTCACTTGTTGAGAATAAAGTAGATTAGTATATATACTGCAAAATCAATGAGATGAAATTTATTTTTCTAATATTCTATGTAATCAATATTTTCTTGCGAGTAATGATATTAGATTACTGCATGAGATAAAATAGATATTGTCAAAATTTTGTCATGAAGAACCTTGGTGAGGCATCTATTATTCTTGGTATTGAGATTATAAGGATCGTTCTCGTCGTATATTAAACTTGTTTTAAAAGGCATATGTTGATTGTATTTTTGAAAGATTCAATATGCAGTATTGCAAGCCAAAAATTGTTGTTGTCATTAAGGGTGATAAACTGAATTTCTCATAATGTCCTCATTCAAATTTTGAGAAAGTCCAAATGAAGAATTTACCTTGGCTAATGCACTTAGAAGTATTATGTATGCTCAATTTGCACTAGACCAAATATTGCTTTTGCACTGGACCAAAATGTAGTATCATGGAAAAACGAGATATAGAAATCTATATCATCATCGACTATGCAAACAAAGTTTATTGCCTACTTTTCAGGTTCTACTTGGGTTATTTGAATCCGGAATCTCATTAGGGAGTTGACCATATTGAGACAATAACTATGTAATGTGTTTATCAATAATGACAGAGATCTCAAGAGGTCTAAGCATATGGCAGTCAAGTTTTTTACCATAAAAGAAATAGTTCAGAATAGTGACATTACAATAAATTATATTTTCATAGACTAACTAAGGGCCTTCACCCTAATAAAATGGAATGACATGTCATTAGCATGGGTTTGAGAGCATTATGGGATGATATTATTTAGTGGGAGCTATTTTGTTTTTGCTCTAATAATGTTTACATCTATGTTTGTTACATTTAGTAATATTTTGATATGTATCAATTCTTTTGCATTCAATAAAGTGATTATGTATATATTGTTATCATTTTGAATACATATTGATGAAAATCTCAATGTATTATGTATAACTTGAGTAAAGATTAGGGACATCTAGTTATTAGCTTTAAGCATCTGTAAAGAGTTGTTAACCATAAAGATAAGACATATGTAGGTTCAATGAAAACATAAAGATATTCTCTAATGATACATTATTTTTAAGAAAAGAGAATATTGACTGATAAAGAGGATGACACATAAGGTATTACTTTTTATGATGTGTTATTTATTTGCCATACTATCATATTGAATTCATATCAATATATTTAAAAGCATTTGTGACCATGGAAAGTCTATGTGCATACATGCAATTACTACCTTTATTAGATGTTTGAAAGTTTATAGGATCGGATTGACTGTTGAGAATTATCTCTAGACTACTATAAAGGTACGTGCATACAGTAAAGTTTCACTTAATATAACACAAGTGGGAGAATGCAAGAGTTTTTCTGATGAGTATATAAATTGATATTGTAATTTACCATTTTACAATATTGGTCTAATAAGGTTTCTCAATTAGTCTAATATGGAATTGATTAATGTGGGCTAAGTAAAACCCAGCCTGTGATGAGAGGGCATGTAGCTTAAAACTCTTTAAATAATGTTCAAACTCTCATCTAACATTAATACCAAAACATAAAAAATCATAAGGAGTGTTTATTGAATGCTAAGGGTGAGGAGCATTCTCATTGAGTAAGTGATACAAAGGATAATAAAAGAGAAGCACTTAAGCTTTGGATCGTCACTATTTCATACTAAGAACAATATATTCCAAATCTTGTACATAAATCTTTTTACTCATTTATATGCATTCTTGACTCTATGGAGATTTTGGATATATTTTCATGGCTTACTTAACATAAGACTAACACTCAAAATCTACTTAATACTTCTATCTTTGTGGGTTTATTGAAATGTGCAATAATATGTTGGGTATGGTGATTGTTAAACTTGTCTTGATGATCTTGTCCATATTCGTTCTTGCTTCGTTCTTGTCGCAACCTACCCCTCGGGAAAGGAAATAGGTTTAGGAGTATTGCCTAAAGAACGGACCTAAGGCGCATGATTAGGCACGGGCTCTCCCAAGCTCATACCTCGCACGACATTGGGGTACTCTTAAAAAGTTCGCAATAAAAAGTCGACACTAGCCTATTGGGGTTAGCTAAAAACTAAGTGAGGTACATTCCAATGCCTCACTTCCTATACAAGTGAATCTAGGATTGATTTAGCCAACCTATACAAGTGGATCAGCATTTATATTAGGCATGGGAATGTACCTCACTTCCTATACAACGAGAGAATCTAGGATCAGGGATTTGATTACACTAATTAACAAATTAGTACCATTTCAGTACCTAAATCTTGATCATTTTAAAAAAAAAATGTTTTTGTCAGGCAATATGGATTGATTTTATATTTATCCACTAACATGTGAAATGATCATATGGGTGTACAATTATTATAATAACCATTAGAAGCTAAGGAAAAACGATTAAATAAATTGCATGAAAAATAAAAAATTTAACATCAAAGAAAAGATAAATGCTGATCCTAGCTAGACTAAAGGGAAGCCAAATTCAATATACCAAAATTGCATAATCAAGGGTATTCGTCTTTAAGAACAATTGAAATCCCTTGGGCATAATTCTAAATTGAAAGACTTCCTTTTTTTTTTAGGAGAAAATAAACCAAGAGATTAATTTTAATCTTTTTGAAGATATGTTTTAAATTTTTTAAAGAATTTTTTGGATTTTTTTGGAAAAATTGAATTTTTGAATTTTCCAAAACCTTTTGATTTTTATTTTTTTTGGTGTCTTTCTAATCACTATTGAAATTTTTAGAATTTTCTGAATTTTGGAATTTTCTGAGAATTTTTGAATTTTCCTTAATTTTATAGTTTTTCTTTTTCAATTAATTTTTGGAAAAACTCGAATTTTCACTATTTTCTGAAATTTTTTGAATTTTTTTCTTTTTAATGTTCGTTGAAAGTTGTTGAATTTTCGAAAAATTATGATTCTTTATTAATTTTCTAAACTTTTTGCTTTTTTATATTAATAATATTTTTTAATTAAAATTTTTAATTTTTTTTGTCTTTTCCCTATTTTGTCTTTTCTACTGCACTTCCCCCTCGACGACTCCTCTGCACGCCGGAAGCCAACATTTGCTTTCTTTTTCTCTCTCTTTTTTTTTTTTTTTTTTTTTTTTTATATAACTTTTTGCTGCACAATTATTTCTCTTGCTTTTTCTTTTTTTTTTTTATTTGTCCTTCCCTGTGCCCATCTTCTTCCTCGACGATCTTCCTCAACAAGCTCTCGAAGCCACGCCTGCTACTTTTTCCAGAATAAAGGAAACTCAACGCAAACTCAACGCAACGTCTCTCCGGCCGCTGTCCATCGCCGCCACAGAAACACGTCCAGCCATCGGTCACCCATTTCCACCATCACCAACCCCGGCCGGCCACCTATTCTGGCAGCCCCCAAAATTTCATGATAACCCATACCGAAATGACTTTAAAAAAAAAAAAAAAAAGTAATCCAATGAATAACAAGCACTAATACATAACAATAGGTAAGAGCATCCTAAGTAATGCGGCCTCAAACCGCTGGTATGTCGTGATGGATGGGTTTCCAAAAGGAGCTCTCCGAGCGAAGAATGCATACAAGTCGGGCGGGGTTTTTCCATCAAGTTGCGTGGAAACATAGAGAAAATACTAATATTAAACCAAATCCAACCAATACAAGACAAAATGTGAATTGATCTTGAGCTCTAACATGCATAGATATTTCGGCCTTCTCTCAGGCATTCTATCAAACAGTCAGTACGTAATTTAACAAACGTGTTCCAGAGTGAGATTTATTGCAACCTTCGAGCCAGAGATGATGCATACAAGCTTAAATAGACGCGTTTCATGCCGGATCTGTCTTATTTTGCGACGATCACTTAAAAATCCCGTCTTCAAGTTCAGTGTTCCTAAATGTTTCACGCTTCGTTCGAGCAAAACGTCGAGCAGTTGGTATGCGTTCATGAACTCGAGTTCTGGGTTCAAATCGGAAGCATTCCTCAACCTAAGCACGATGCATTAGCCTCAAAACATCATAAATCATCCTAAACTCATTTCGGCTTGTTGAGATTTCGGTCAAAAAGTTCTAATAGTTCAAGCAAGTTCCAACGGGAGGGGTGCTCCTACCTGGTTTGATGGGAAAAGATTGCGGCGGACGGCAGCTCTCGGGCGGACGACTGACAATAGCGAAGCTTTCCTTCGAGCTCCCTCTCTCCCTTCGGCTCGTCCTCTCCTTCTCTCTTGCTCTCTCCCGACCAAAAAAACACCAGTCGAGAACCCCCTTTTTCTCGCTCATCTTCTCGCTCTTTTGAGGGCCACCGGCCAGCGTGCATGGCTTCTGCCATCGCCAGCTTGCTGGCTGGCCTAACCCCGACCCGCAGATCATGCTGCCATCTTGCTCACGATCCTTTGCCCCTCTGGTTTGTACGTTTCTTTTCTGTCAAAGCAAGACCGGCATGAGGGCGTGAGGAAGAGAGGAAAGAGAGAGGGGCCGGGCTTGGTGAGAAAAGTGAGGCTGGGCTTGGGCCCAGGTGAGAAAAATGATCCAGAGGAGAGTAGAACAGAAAAGGACCGGGCCTAGCCCGGTTCGCTCTTTTTTTATTCGATTTAAAAATATATATATTTTAAAAATATAGATTTAATAATTAGTGATAGTTATGTAAATGCTCCTAATGTCTACGGGTAACGGATTTTAATGAAAATATACACGATGCATTTTAATGAAAGTGCTTTTTTTTTCTTTTTTAGTGACTGATTCCTAATTAAAATTTAGGTGTTAACAATTCTACCTCATTATGAATAGTTAGAATATTGTCACTTTGTCATATTTGTTTTGATGACTCATTACATGTTCGTTCTCCTTCGTTCTGCTTTATTTTGAATAGTCATAATTTGGTCATTTTGTCATATTTGGGCTTTTTGAAATGAGAAAAATTCAGTTTCGGAAGATGGGCGAAATTTTATTTGGATAGCCTTTCAATAGTTTTATCAACTCAAGTTACTTTTTTTCTACCATTTATTAATTTACAATCTCATTCATTTCTTAATGACTAATAATGGGAAATTAGGGGATTTTTATAAGAGAAACACAGGTTGAAATCGATCCCCCGGTTTATCAAACTCATCTGTAGAAGGAATGTTGTATGTGCTTTCATATGTTAAAAAGAAATATGTTATAGATACATTATTGACACATTTTCTAATAACTTATCAGAATAAACGACTTTTTTAACATGATATCATAGCATAAGTTTAAAGTACCAATTTTCGCACCCATCTTAATATTTGTTGTCTATAATTAATGTTATTTTGCTTGTTTTCCCTGTATCACTGTCATTCAATATTGTGTATTTAAGGTATCGGTTTACACACGAAGCAGAGTGTTAAGGAATTTTTTTATAGATATATTGTCAGCATGTTTCTATACAACTAAAACTTTGATGGGAAAAACGAATTATCTAACATTATCATTTTATTTCGCTAATGACGGTCGTCGCAACTCTTAACAACCAATCACTAAACTTCGTTAATTGTGGAGTTTCCCCGGCTTTTGCTCCCAGAGCCGGCATTCCAAGAATGTGTTAGTACTGTGACTCGAATTCAAGTTAATACTGAAAGAAGACATTTGGGAGATTTCCGCAACAGTTCCATTGTTGTCTGCTTGTGAAAATTCAAGCTGTCCACCCAAAAGTCTTCCAAATACACCGTCGTCCTCACGGTCTTTGGTCTTCGGTCTGGGGTAATACCATGCTTCTCCGTGGCTGCTTAGACTATGTACGCTGGCCCGCTGAAAAACTAGACATAGAAATTACAGTCCAACTTCTGTCTCTCATCTTCTAGACCTTCAAACTTGGTCCCTCTATATCTACTTGTGTGAAATAGAGTAATATATGATGTATCTAGCCTTTTAGATGAGTGCAAACGTTCAAGTAAACGGTCAAAGAGTCGTGTGCTACATTCTTCCTTCTTCCCTTGGCTTGCATGTGCGCTCTCTCGGCCACAACAGAAGCTCCCTCGTTGCTTCCTCAAGCTGGTTGCATGCAGAAAAGCAAATACTCACGTTGCCTTTGAACAGGGAAAAGACTAATTATCCTACGAAGAAAAGGAGAGGAAGAACGAGGAAACCGGGACCATCAAGAAGAGCCGGTCAAACAAAACTCTTCGCTGCTCGCACTATAAAGAGCACCTGCTCGGCCATAGACTCCGCATCACAAGCTCCCTCCAAACAAATCAAAAAGTTCTCTCTTTATTGTCTCTGTCGTAATTTCATCGAACATGAGGAGCGCAACAAGGGTTCTCCACATTCTCTTGGTCCTGGAGATGCTCAGCGCTGTTTTCGTTGCGAACGAAGCTCGACCCTTCAATGTGATGGGGACGAAAGCTCCAGTGGGAGTTGCCTGCGTAGGGTTCTTCGACGGGTTGTCACTTGGGGCCATCAAGCAAGCTGGGCCGAGCCCAGGTGAGGGACACAAGTTAACCAACTCAAGGACGCTAGGAGGGATAAAGGACTCAGGCCCGAGCCCAGGCGAGGGACACAAGTTCACCAACTCAAGGACGCTAGGAGGGATAAAGGACTCAGGCCCGAGCCCAGGTGAGGGACACAAGTTCACCAACTCAGAGACGCTAGGAGGGATAAAGGACTCGGGCCCTAGCCCCGGTGAAGGACACGGGCATGTCACCGCCACGAACCAGTGACGACCGAACTTTGATTGCTAGCAGAATCTTAAAATATTTTATGGTTCCTTACATTATTTGGTTGTTTGATTTTTATCTTTTGCAATATCAAAAGTTAAGGTTGTTTTCATTCATTGGGGTTTGAGCTTGGATATAGAAAGAATGTTTTTTGCTGGCTAGCAAAGTCAGTGTTGTTTAACTTTGTTTTATTGAATGTGTTCATGTCAAATTGGATGAACTCACATGAACTTGTCATTCGAATCATTCAAAAAGATTGAAAGTAGAAAGGGACATTATTATGTATGACATTACATTACATCAGGTGTGATCATTATGTAGTTATATGACTGTCATGAAATTTTTATTCTTATAATGTTTAATTGACAAGTAAAAAAGCTATCTTTTCGGAACCATGCCAAGGTAAGAGATAATGAATATGAAGAGGAGAGAAAAATATATTGTGTTATATTCTATGAACGAGGAATATGGAAAAAAAATTAAAAATAAGGAATTGATAAGGGCAATGCCTTTGTGCTAAGGAGTCAAAAATTCAAAATAAAAATGAAAGATGTAATAATAAATATATACATGTGTATGTAGAAAATAGAAATGATGTTCCATATAAACTTATAGACAAATAAATAAGACATCTCAAAGTAGTATTCCAATATTGAGTGAAGTCTTAGAGTTTTGTTCTTGGGCAATGATATCATGCGTTCCTAAATTTGTCTTTTCTACGATTTAGTACCTCAAATTTTTTTTATTCAATCAATACCTAAACTTTTCAAATTCCACTTGATGTAAATCTCAGTTGGATATATTGTTATGTGATGTGATTGTGGTAAGGTAACTCGCTTACTCAACAAGTTTAAGTACAAACTGTTACATGAGTCACTCGCTTAACAAAAGGTGTGCACTCTCCATTTGGATGTGAGGTGACGGGAGGAGAGAGAGTGCCAGCTTCGAACACTTGAGTCGTTCAATATGTCTCTGCCCAACATCATCTCAAGAAAACACCGTCATCCTCAAGATCTTTGGTCTTTGGTTTAGGGTAAAACCTTTCTTCCCAATGGCTGCTTATGGACTATCTCGCCCGCTGAAAAACTAGACATAGAAATTACGGTCCAACTACTGTCTCTCTTCTTCTAGACCTGCAAACTCGCTCTCTCTCTCTCTCTCTCTCTCTCTCTCTCTACTTGTGCGATATAGAGTGATATAAAATGTATCTAGCCTTTTAGATGAGAGCAAATATGTTTTAGTAAATGGTCAATCAGTCGTGTGCTACATTCTTCCTTCTTCCCCGGCTTGCATGTGCGCTCTCTCGGCTGCAGCAGAAATTCCCTCGTTGCTTCCTCAAGCTGGCTACATGCAGAAATGCAAATGCTCACGTGGCCTTTGAACAGAGGAAGACTAAATTATCATACGAAGAAAAAGAAAATAAGAACGAGGAAACCGGGACCAAGAAGAGCCGGTCAAAGAATACTCTTCGTTGCTCGCACTATGTATTGAGCACCCGCTCGGCCATAGACTCCGCATCACAAGCTCCCTTCAAACAAATAATGCAATTTGCTCTTTATTGTCTCTGTCAGTAAAAATTTGCTTTTTGTTGTCTCTGTCAGTAATTTCACTATGAGGAGCACAACGAGGGCTCTCCAGATTCTCTTGGTCCCGGCGATGCTCAGTGTCATTTTCGTTGCGAACGAAGCTCGACCCTTCAATGTGATGGAGACGATAGCTCCGGTGGGAGTTGACTGTGGAGGGTTCTTCAACGGGTTGTCGCTTGGGGCCATCAAGCAAGCTGGGCCGAGCCCGGGCGAGGGACACAAGTTCATCAACTCGAAGATGCTCAGAGGGATTAAGGACTCAGGACCGAGCCCTGGTGAAGGACACAAGTTCACCAACTCGGAGACATTGGAAGTGATTAAGGACTCAGGCCTGAGCCCCCCTGGTGAAGGACACAAGCACATCACTGGCACGAACTAGTGATGAACAAACTCTGATTGCTAGTAAAAACTAAGAATATTTCATGGTTCCTTTCATTATTTGGTTGTTTAATTTTTATCTTTTGTAGTATCAAAAGTTAAGGTTGTCATCATTCATTGGGGTTTAAGGTTGAATATAGAATAAGGTCTTTCACTAGCTAGCAAGGCCAATGTTGTTTAACTTGTTTTATGGAATGTGTTCATGTCAAATTGGACCAATTCACATTGACCTGTGTCATTCGAATTGTTCACAAAGATTGAAAGTAGAAAGGGAGACTGTTATGTCTTGTGTGATCATCGAGTAGTTCTGTGACTATTATGAAGTTTTTAATATGGTTGGAGGATTCAATTGGAAAAAAGGGAATGGATATACTATAGAACTTCTGGTGCAGTTATTTTTCACCTTCTTATAATGTTTAATTGACAATTTAAAAGATATCTTTTTAGAACCATGTTAAGGTAATGGCACCTTTATTCTCTAAAAACAACGGTGCCTTTTGGACCACAAATTCTCTTTCCCAAATGATTGGAAATAGGCAGCAATAGGCAATGTGATTAACTCTCGATGATGTATTGGCTGCAATTTTCCATCTTTTTTTCCTTGTAGCCTATAATTGGAAAATACTTTTATAATTAACCATAATTCACACACTTCAAATAACAAGAGGAATTCAAAAGTGACTTGAGTTGAATTGACATCAACCTAAAACTCATTGTCAACCGAAACACAAAAGTCTCGAGCTTCATGCTATCAAATACCCTAATTCAAAGTTTGATCAGGTTGGGTGAAAAATCATCTACTTAAGTTGAGCTGAATGATCAGTTTAGATGAGACTCAACGAATCAAGTGAACAAGACCTTCTAATTGTCTTCATGACATCAACCAAAAGACCCATCTCAACATATTGGCATTATCCAAATACAATAGTATTAATGGAAGAATAAACATAAACAAAGCCATTGAGATAAAATTATCCAAATTAAAAATAAGTTTGGAATGCCTTCTTTTCCTTGAAGGAACATAATTGTATATAAGTCCGGGGAAAAGGGGGTAGAGGAAAAGAAACTAAAAGGAGTGACAATAAGAGAAAATGAATATGAAGAAATTATCTTGTGTTATATTTATGAACGAAAATGGAAAATAATTTTTTAAAAAAAAAAAGGAGAAAGTTGATAAGGAGGTATAAATTTTATAATTTTCATCTTTTGTATTATTCAATACCCCAACTTTTTCTTGTTCGGTCAAGTACCTAAAACCTTTGCTGAATAAATCCTCATGTAAAGTGATTGTGTCACGTGGCTAGCTTACTTGGTAGAGCTTAAGTGTAAATCGTCACATGAGTTGCTTACTCAGTAAAAAATTGTGTCATATCCCGATGGAGAGAGAGAGAGAAAAAAGAGAGAGGGTTATGGTTTTCGAATATTTGAGTCATCCAATATGTCCTTATTGCAAGGAAACGCATCCAAGTTGGCATTTTTTTTCCCTCCAAGTCACAATTATAAGGGAGACTCCTCGTCAATCCGTGTTCGAAGTAAAATTAGGTTTGCTCGAAGGCAAAATAGACCAACAGTCCACGTACTCGTCTTGTGATGTCATTATTTTTTTTTAAAATTTTACGAAAAATACAAATATAAGAGTTGGAGGCCAATGACGTGGCATTTTGAGTGAGACTCAAAGGCCCTCCCTCCCTTTTCCCTCAAGTAACAAAACAAACCACTGGCATGCCTTGTCTAGTTATGAAGTACTGACACTCTCCTGAAGTCTACATGTCGTATCGCACACTTCAACACATGTCTGATACTATTCAATACTCGATTAACATATGTTGGAAAATCCGACACATAATGAACTTTCTCAACACTCTTCATATTTGAGTTTGGAATTCCAACATGCGAGTTCGGGATTTTGACACTTGTTTCTGACATGAATGGGATCAGTTTTAAAAAATTTCAATAAATAAGGGGCCAAAATGTAAATATAAAAAAATAATAATAAATGAGGAAAGAAGAAAAACAGTCTTCTTTTCTCTTCCGACTCTCACTTCTCGTGACACACAATTCATTTCCAAGTTTTTTTTTTCTTTTCTCTTCCAACCCTCTCTACATGTGAGTCCAAAATGTAGATTACTTGTTTTTTCGTACAAGTTTTATAGATTATTGGAATGATATTAAATTTATCAAATTGAAACGCCGAATGATATTAATAAATGGTGGATTAATGTTTTTAGTGTAAATTCATCATATGCTCTTTCATAATTATTTATTTATTTGTGAATTTGAATCAAATTAATTTGATTAAAATAACCATAAAAGTGATAATTTATCATGTACATATAAAAATATACATTTTATATATTACATGTCCCAACATATCAGATCTCTATTTTTTTAGAAACAACACGTTGGCTTATCGTGTCATGTCGTATCATGTCGCCTCGTATGTCACCAATCAATATCGATGCTACTTAGTTGCCCAATCATCCCATCGATTATAACGCCCCTTCGACTGTAATGAGCACATGGTGTGGAGAGTTTAACTCAATCAGTCCCTCCCTCCTTTTATAACCTTTTACCGACCAAATCAGCAGCCATGACTGATTCCAACTGACGAGCAATCTCTCTTCTTCTTCTTCTTCTTTAGTTTCCTGGCCTGAGGAGCTCTCCTCCTGCGCCTCTTCTCCGCCAATGGAAGCCCTCCCCTGCACAGCAGATCTCTACACATTCCAATCCCCAGCCTCCCACACCTCCGCTGACGCTTGGCCGCATGGAGTCGGTGCTGCCCACCCGCTGCTCCATGTTTCCAATGATTCCAACTTCTGCGGTTCATTGCTACAGATCCGATTCACAAGTGCTCCTCACGATTGGCGATCCCACCCCCTCACCAAAGCTAGCGATCATGACCATGGCCACCGCCACAACCATCACCACCATGACCACCACCATCACCATGGCCACCACCATGGCCACCACTATGACATCCTGAAATTCGACCCCTTCTCAATAAAGTGAAATGGGCATTTCGTCGACGTGCTTAGGGTCCTTTTTCTCTGAGCTGATCACTCACGAGTTAATAACCTATTGGGTGAGTCCTTTTTCTCTAAGCTGATCACTCACGAGTTAATAACCTATTGGGTGAAGCCATTAAGGGACGTATCTGCAGTGAAATCCCTAAAAGCTACTCAATTTGATGGATTGGTCTAAAATAACGTATGATCGATTTTTAACCACGAAATTGAACTCGATTTCGGGAATCAACTTTTAAGCGCGTCATAATTCTTTTTTTAAGGACCTTGTCTCATCGTTTGTCAATTTATTGACGAGTCCGAAATTTCAAGAAAGAAATTATCGGAAGAAAAATTGAAGTCCGAAAAGAAATTAGGAAGGGAAAGAGAAAATAAAATCAAATAAGAAAAGTATTATTATTTGTTTTTCTTTTTTTTCTCTCTCTCTCCCTTCTCTTTTCTTTTTCTCTCTCTCTTTCCTCCCTTCTTCCCTTCCCCCTCGTGCGATCCCCAACCGCCTGCTCCCTCTCTCTCTCTCTCTCTCTCTCTCTCTCTCTCTCTCTCTCTCTCTCTTTCTTTTTCCCTCTTTGACTGGTCAATACCTATCTTTTCTCTCTCTTCTCTCTCTTCTTCCCCCACGTGACCGCTTTCTTCCTCTTTTTTCTCCCGTTCGTGCGAAAAAAAACCAGAAGCTGAAGAAGCCGAGCAGCAGTAGCTCGCCCCTCAGCCGTCGCCGCCCGTCCCGCCACCGCACTGCATGTCTGCGCCTGCGAGTCCGCCGCTCGCTGCGCGCCCCACCAGCCCTCGTTTCCTCGCGCCAAGGCCTCCCTCGTGTGTCTTCCGCCTTTGTTCCGCCTCGTCCAACCACCGTGAGTGGCCGAGCAAGCCGCCGGAGCCGCCGTGCAGCTTTGTCGGACCGCCGCCTACCTTCTCGACCCTTCTCTGCCCCTAACCATCTATGTTTTCCCCTGTTTCGTAGCCGAAGCAGCAACCCACGGAGTGGGTTTCCAGCCGGTTCGTGGGCCGTTTTGGGCCGTTTTCGGGCCCCGAACCCGAGCCGTGCTTTGGGAAGAATCGTTCCTCGCGTCGCCCCCGTCGGATTGATCCGATTTGCGTGCAATTTGGTGAGTAATCTCACTAATCCAGGATTAGTTGGCTAATTATGCTTAATGTTGGTTTAGTTTTAATTAATTGTATTTAAGTTGTTAGATTAGAATAAATTAGCAATTATTAGTCAATTGTGATGCGATTTAGATAAATTGATTGCGCAATTAGCAAGTAGACGTGGTCTACTAATTATTGGAAGTGTCTCGGGATTTTTCCCGACCCTTAGTGGGCTCCAATTAGGCTTTTGGGCCTAAGTGGAATTTTTAGTATTTAAATATTAATTTTCGGAATTAAATTAAATAATTATTTATTTTCCGAAAATTGAACTGAGATGGCCCGGAACCGGAATTTTATGCTGATGACCGTGCTGAAGTCCGTTTATTTAATTGGGCTTTATTTTTGTGCTAAATTGAATTTTTAATAATTATTAATTAATTTTCGAAATTAATTAATTATTTATTTATTTTTCGAAAATTAAGATTTTGATGGCCGACGACCGAAATCTCGTGCTGATCCTCGTGGCGCGGTTGGTTTATTTATTTGAGTTCTACGTTGCTTGGAATTAAATAAATTGTGATATTTTAGGGATCTACTCTAAATTGTTTGAAATTGAGTGAATTGGATTGATTGATTAGTAGATGGCCGAGTATATTTATTAAGCATTTATAATGCTTTGAATGAGTTGTAAAGTAGATGGAATTTTGAGAGAATTGGAAATGCTCTGGGATTGAACTGATCAGACACGATGTATGGACCTACGTGATTTGGTGATTGGGACATCACTGGCGAAAACGGTGCCTTAAAGAACGCATGTATCGGTCTAGTACTCATATTGTTATAGGCATGTATGGTTCGATGACTAAGGATGTCACTGGCGAAAACGGCGCCTTAAAGAACGCATACACTTGTCTATTAAATACATTGTTATAGGCATGTGTGGTTCGGTGATTATGGAACTCACTGGCGAAAACGGCGCCTTAAAGAACGCACACAATTTTCTATTGAGTACATGGTTATAGGCATGCGTGGTTCGGTGACCAAGGATGTTACTAGCGAAAACGGCGCCTTAAAGAACGCACGCAATTGTCTAGTGGATAAGTTACATTGGTGAGCTTGACGCCCGAGAGCATTGACCTAGAATGGTCCGTCTAACATGTAATTGACTAAATCGATTGATCATTGCCTTGAGTTTGATGTTGCAAATTGATTGACTGAATGGAAATGACCGTGAGTGGTCTTGTTGGCATATAATTGATGAGGTTGATTTGATCGATACTTCCATCGGTGATATGATTGCTTGGGTGCCTATTATGAATTGTACTGACTTACAGGTAGGATATGAGGCCAAGGTAAGTCCTTTGTCCTCTGCGTGTTTAGGCAACCTATAGTATAATGGTTTACTAATCGAGCTTAGTGGGGTAGAACTCGCTGAGACGTAGTCTCATCCCAGTTTGGGGCAATCATTTCAAGACCCCGCTAAGTAGCTGAGGAGGAGGAGTCGGAGAAGGATTTTTGGGAGAATAAGATAATTCTGAGAGGGGCCTTGAGTACGGCTCAGATGGACTGAGATTTTATCTTCTTTGATATCTCCATTTTGATGTGAATATAGTTTAGAATAAAAAGTTGTGAAGTGTTCTGGTTTGTGTTTTGTATAAAAGTTTGGTTATAAATTTCAACATGAAAAATATGGCCCTGCTTTTCTATCTTATCGTTTTATTGTCTGGGGATGTTAACTGCTTCCGCATGTGCTTAATAAATGAAAGGGTCGGCGATACATTGTCCTGGGATATCGCATTATAAAATCGAGCAAAAGAGAGGGATGTGTGCGTGCTCGAGGATCGGGGCGTGACATCCAGTTTAAGTGATATCAGAGCGAAGTTGAAGATTGGAGTGATAAGGAGCGTTGACCATGGGATAGTTAGTAGGAAATGCCTTTAAATTCATGCTGGTGCATGTCTAGGTTAGCTGAGTGCTAAAATTATTTGTTGTTTGGATCGCTTTGTTTCTAATTCGGTGTTGAATTGGAAATAGGTGTTAGTTGAGTAAAGCTACACCATGAGCAATCAGGAATCGAGAACTCCTGCAAAGAGGATCAGTAGGGCCGTTATTCTGGGTAGACCTCCGACTCGTGTCGGAACCCGAGGCGGACGTGGTCGAGCGCCAGCACAGGCTAGCGTGAGTGGAGTGAATCCACCTGTCATAGATGTCGGGGTAGTAGCCCCTAATGATCCCAGGGTGGATGGGATCTTGCGTGTTCTGGAAGTGAAGGGTACCAGAATGGATCAGCAAGCTGCAACAGTTGAAGCCGCCGCTAATGCTGTAGCTGCCACCGCTGCTCAGGCCGCTCCTGCTGCCGCACTTGCAGTCACACCTGCCATAGTTCCTCCTGTAGTGAACGTCGAAGGTCAGCCAGGCATAGTGGTTGCAGAAAGACCAATAAGTAAGTTAGTGGGGCACTTTCGAAGGCTAGATCCACCAAGGTTTAGGGGTACTGGAGACCCTGAGGCTGCATCATAGTGGGTACAAGATATAGAGAAAGCATTCGCAGTCTTGATGTGTAATGAAGAAGAAAAGGTGATACTAGCTGTGTATCAACTTCAAGATAATGCCAACATTTGGTGGAAAGCCACCAAGGATGCTATGTTCCCGGAAAGAGTACCAAGGGTGTGGAACACATTTCTCAGAGCTTTTAATGATCAGTATTTTTCGAGTGCGGCCCGAGAGTTGAAGATGGAGGAGTTCCAACGCGTTCGCCAAGGATCGATGACTATCGATCAATATGGGGTTAAGTTCGCTGAACTATCTCAGTATGCCCCAAGATTGATTGAGGACCCCGAGGAGAAAGCTCGGAGATTTAGGAATGGTCTTCGTACAGAACTGAAACAACCTCTATTACCATTGGATTTGGTAGATTATCGTGAAGTCTACCGCCAGGCTCAGATGATAGAGAGAGGTATATCGGAGCAAGCAGCCTCATCTAGATCGAGGTTTAGCTCGCACAGGGACAACATCCGCCAAGGAAAGAGGCCGATGTTTGGAAATAGATTCCAAGGCCCGCCCAGCAAGAAAAGTGGATTTAATAGGCTAGTACCCAATAATGTTGGTGCATGTCGCTTCTGTGGGAGAAGACATGGGGTAGGACTGTGCCCAGTTAAGACGGGTGCATGTTTCGAATGTGGCCAACAAGGCCACATAGCCAGATTTTGTCCAAAGAAGCAAATGGGACAACCTTAGTTGCTGCCGCCACCACCAATGAGACTGATAAGAGGGTATGCCCCTCAGAATGCACCGCAAGAAGGACAACAGAGACCTCTAACTCAGGGCACTGTGTACGCGATTACCCAAGGTCAAGCAGAAGTTGCACCTGGCGTGATCACAGGTACGGTCTCGCTCAATGACCAACCTGCTTATACCTTGTTTGATTTGAGAGCAACCCATTCTTTTATTGCCGAGCGATATTTTAGGATGCTAGGGTTGAGTCCTGTTTTGTTGGAGTCAGCAATTTGCATATCTACACCCTTGAAAGATAAAGTTATTGCTGCTTTGGGATGTTCGGGGTGCAAGTTAGAGATTGGTGAGCGAGTGGGGAAAATTGACTTGTTAGTCATAGCCATGTATGATTTTGATTTGATAATTGGCATGGACTAGCTCACCAATCAATGAGCTAAAATGGACTGCTATCGCAAGGCGATTTAGTTTGACCCATTAGGGGATAAGAGCTTCGAGTTTGTCGGGAATCGAGGAGGACCTTCGATTTCCTTAATCTCGTCGCCGGAAGCAGCTCGTTTGTTAGACGATGGTTGCCAAGGGTACTTAGCGACTGTCATGGATACGATAGTTGAAGAGCTGAAAATGGAAGATATTGCAGTGGTATAGGAGTTTCTAGATATCTTTCCAAAGGAATTGTTAGGGTTACCGCCAGAAAGAGAAATGGAATTTGTAATTGAGCTAGCACTAGGGACAGAACCGATCTCAAAGGCACCTTACTGAATGGCGTTATCTGAGTTGAAGGAACTGAAGGTGTAGATGCAAGAATTACTGGATAAGGGATTTATTCGTCCTAGTGCATCACCTTGGGGAGCACCAGTTCTGTTTGTTAAGAAGAAAGATGGTTCGTTGCGTTTGTGCATCGACTATCGACATCTCAATCAGGTAACGATCAAGAACAAGTATCCATTGTCGAGGATAGATGACTTGTTTGATCAATTGCAAGGAGCGTCAATATTCTCGAAGATCGACTTGAGGACAGGATACCATCAGCTAAGGATTCGGAAAGAGGATATTCCTAAGTCAGCATTTCGTACCCGGTATGGGCATTATGAGTTCACAGTGACGCTGTTTGGATTGACGAATGCTCCAGCTGCCTTTATGGATTTGATGAATAGAGTGTTCAAGGAATATCTGGATCAGTTTGTGATCATGTTCATAGATGATATCTTGGTCTATTCGAGAAGTGATGAAGAGCATGAAAATCATCTGAGGTTAGTGCTTTAGACCTTAAGAACTCATCAGCTATATGCTAAGTTTAGCAAATGCGAGTTTTGGTTGACTCGTGTTGCGTTCTTAGGTCATGTGATTTCCGGAGAAGGAATCTCCGTCGACTCGAGCAAGATAGAAGCTGTAATCAAGTGGCTGAGACTATCGACAGTGACAGAGATCAGAAGTTTTCTGGGGTTAGCAGGTTATTATAAACGGTTTGTGGAAGGATTCTCATCGATAGCATCGCCTCTGACAAAGCTCACGAAGAAAAATGAGAAATTTGTATGGTCAGACAAGTGTGAGCGTAGTTTCCAAGAGCTGAAGGAAAAGCTGACTACCGCACCTGTGCTGACGATTCCATCTAGTCCTAGAGGATTCGAGATCTATAGTGATGCGTCATTCAGGGGATTGGGTTGCGTGCTGATGCAACATGGCAAAGTTGTTGCATACGCTTCTCGGCAGTTGAGACCTCATGAATTGAATTATCCGACGCATGACTTAGAACTCGCAGCCATCATATTTGCGTTGAAGATTTGGAGGCAATACTTATGCGGAGAAAAGTTTCAGATCTTCACGGACCATCAGAGTCTCAAGTATTTGTTCTCTCAGAAAGAGTTGAACATGAGACAGCGCCGTTGGATGGAATTGCTGAAGGATTATGACTGTGATATTCTATATCACTCAGGAAAGGCGAACAAGGTCGCCGATGCATTGAGTCGGAAGTCTTCAATAGCGCAAATCTTGGTTAAGGAGTGGAACTTAATCGAGAGAGCTCAGGATTCAGAATTTAAATTCGAGGTAGGCCACCTTTCAAGTTTTATGGCCACCCTCAGAATTGAGCCGGATGTCCAGGTCAGAATCAGGCAACTTCAACCGACAGATCCAGATGTACAAAGAATTCTTCAAGAGGATACCGATAAAAGAAATGTTGATTTTCAAGTTTCTGATGATGGAGTACTGAGGCTTTATGGACGTTTGGTTGTACCTGACGATGTAGAGCTTAGAGAAGAAATTTTATCTGAAGCACATTGTAGCAATTACAGCGTTCATCTTGGAAGCTCTAAGATGTATCAGAATTTGCGTCAACAATACTGGTGGTCAGGTATGAAGGCGGACATCGCCAAGCATGTGGCTAAGTGTTTGACTTGTCAGCAAGTAAAAGCCCAGCATTGCAAGCTAGGAGGATTTATGCAACCTCTCGCAATCCCAGAGTGGAAATGGGAGCATATCACGATAGACTTCATGAATGGACTACCAAGGAGTTAGAGGGGGAATGATTCGATTTGGGTAGTAGTTGACAGGCTGACAAAGTCGGCTCACTTCATTGCAGTTCGAAAAGATCTCAGTCTTGATAGGCACGCAGATCTGTATGTGCGTCAAGTGGTTCATATGCATGGAATGTCAGTTACGATAACATCTGATAGAGACCCGAGGTTTACTGTTGCTTTTTGGAAGAGCTTGCAGAGTGCTTTGGGTACAAAGCTTTAGTACAGTACGGCATATCATCCTCAGACGGATGGCCAGTCTGAAAGGACAATTCAAACTCTTGAAGACATGCTGAGGGCATGTGTAATAGACTTCAAAGGAAGTTGGGAGGATCAGCTTCATCTGGTGGAATTCGCCTACAACAATAGTTATCAGTAGAGTATCAAGATGGCTCATTTTGAAGCGTTGTATGGCAGAGTATGCAGAACTCCAGTGTGTTGGGATGAAGTCGGAGAAAGGAAGATAACAGGCCCAGAGTTGGTTCAGCAATCAGTAGATGCCGTGGCAGTGATCAGAGACAGATTAAAGGCTGCGCAGAGCAGGCATAAAAGTTATGTAGATAAGCGTCGAAGGTCTTTGGAATTCTAAGTTAGTGATCACGCTTTTCTGAAAGTGTCACCAATGAGGGGAGCTTCGTGCTTTGGTAAGAAAGGCAAACTGAGTCCGAGGTACGTTGGTCCGTTTGAGATTCTTGAAAGAACCAGAAACCTAGCGTATCGTCTTGCGTTGCCGCCAAGATTGGCACAAGTGCATGACGTCTTTCATGTGTCAATGTTAAGGAAGTACGAGCCTGACCCGACCCACATACTCAATTTCGAGGAATTGGACGTGGATGACCGTGTGTTATACGTTGAAAGCCCGGTTCAGATTGTCGATTGTAAAGAACAACTTCTGCGTACAAAGACCATTCCGTTGGTCAAAGTGGTCTGGCAACACCACGGCACTAAAGGAGTGACTTGGGAGACAGAAGAGTCGATGAGACAATTGTACCCCCGCCTTTTTTAGCAAAGTGTAATGGTTTAAATTTTGAGGACGAAATTTTTATAAGAGGGGAAGAGTTGTGACATCTTGAAATTTGACCCCATCTCGATAAAGTGAAATGGGCATTTCGTCGACGTGCTTAGGGTCTTTTTTCTCTGAGCTGATCACTCACGAGTTAATAACTTATTGGGTGAAGCCGTTAAGGGACGTATATGCAGTAAAATCCCTAAAAGCTACTCAATTTGTTGGATTGGACTAAAAGCATGTATGATCTATTTTTAACCACGAAATTGAACTCGATTTCGGGAATCGAATTTTAAGCGCGTCATAATTCTTTTTTTAAGGATCTTGTCTCATCGTTCGTCAATTTATTGACGAGTCCAAAATTTCAAGAAAGAAATTATCGGAAGAAAAATTGAAGTCCAAAAAGAAATTAGGAAGGGAAAGAGAAAAGAAAATCAAATAAGAAAAGTATTATTATTTGTTTTTTTTTTTCTCTCTCTCTCCCTTCTTTTCTTTTTCTCTCTCTCTTTCCTCCCTTCTTTCCCCTCCCCCTTGTGCAATCCCCCACTGCCTGCTCCCTCTCTCTCTCTCTCTCTCTCTCTCTCTCTCTCTCTTTCTTTCTTTTTCCCTCTTTGACCAGTCAATACTTATCTCCCTCTTCTCTCTCTTCTCTCTCTCTTCTTCCCCCCACGTGACTGCTTTCTTCCTCTTTCTTCTCTCCTATTTGTGCGAACAAAAACCAGAAGCTGAAGAAGCCGAGCAGCAGCAGCTCGACCCTCAGCCGTCGTTGCCTATCCCGCCGCCGCACCCCACGTCCGCACCTGTGAGTCCGCTGCTCGCCGCACGCCCCACCAGCCCTCATTTCCTCGCGCCCAGGCCTCCCTCGTGCGTCTTCTGCCTCTATTCCGCCTCGTCCAGCCACCGTGAGTGGCCGAGCAAGTCGTTGGAGCCGCCGTGCAGCTTTGCTGGACCGCCGCCTACCTTCCCGACCCTTCTCCGCCCCTAACTGTCTCTGTTTTCCCCTGTTTCGCAGTCGAAGCAGCAACCCACAGAGTGGGTTTCCAGCCGGTTCGTGGGCCGTTTTCGGGCCTCGAACCCGAGCCGTGCTTTGGGAAGAATCGTTCCCCGCGTCGCCCCCGTCGGATTGATCCGATTTGCGCGCGATTTGGTGAGTAATCTCACTAATCCAAGATTAGTTGGCTAATTATGCTTAAGGTTGGTTTAGTTTTAATTAATTATGTTTAGGTTGTTAGATTAGAATAAATTAGTAATTATTAGTCAATTGTGATGCAATTTAGATAAATTGATTGCGCAATTAGCAAGTAGACGTGGTCTACTAATTATTGGAAGTGTCTCGGGATTTTTCTCGACCCTTAGTGGGCTCCAATTAGGCTTTTTGGGCCTAAGTGGAATTTTTAGTATTTAAATATTAATTGTCGAATTAAATTAAATAATTATTTATTTTCCGAAAATTCAACTGAGATGGCCGGAACCGGAATTTTATGCTGATGACCGTGCTGAAGTCCATTTATTTAATTGGGCTTTATTTTGTGCTAAATTGAATTTTTAATAATTATTAATTAATTTTCGAAATTAATTAATTATTTATTTATTTTTCGAAAATTAAGATTTTGATGGCCGACGACCGAAATCTCGTGCTGATCCTCGTGGCATGGTCAGTTTATTTATTTGAGTTCTACGTTGCTTGGAATTAAATAAATTGTGATATTTTAGGGATCTACCCTAAATTGTTTGAAATTGAGTGAATTGGATTGATTGATTAGTAGATGGCCGAGTATGTTTATTAAGCATTTATAATGCTTTGATTGAGTTGTAAAGTAGATGGAATTCTGAGAGAATTGGAAATGCTCTGGGATTGAACCGATCAGACATGGTGTATGGACCTACATGGTTCGGTGATTGGGACATCACTGGCGAAAACAGCGTCTTAAAGAATGCACGTATCGGTCTAGTACTCATATTGTTATAGGCATGTATAGTTCGGTGACTAAGGATGTCACTGGCGAAAACGGCGCCTTAAAGAATGCATACACTTGTCTATTAAATACATTGTTATAGGCATGTGTGGTTCGGTGATTATGGAACTCACTGGCGAAAACGGCGCCTTAAAGAACGCACACAATTGTCTATTGAGTACATGGTTATAGGCATGCGTGGTTCGGTGACTAAGGATGTTACTGGCAAAAACGACGCCTTAAAGAACGTACACAATTGTCTAGTGGATAAGTCACATTGGTGAGCTTGACACCCGAGAGCATTGACCTAGAATGGTCCGTCTAACATGTAATCGACTAGATCGATTGATCATTGCCTTGAGTTTGATGTTACAAATTGATTGACTGAATAGAAATGACCATGAGTGGTCTTGTTGGCATATAATTGACTAGGTTGATTTGATCGATGCTTCCATCGGTGATATGATTGCTTGGGTGCCTATTATGAATTGTACTAACTTGCAGGTATGATCTGAAGCCAAGGTAAGTCCTCTGTCCTGTGTGTGTTTAGGTAGCCTATAGTATAATGGTTTACTAATTGGGCTTAGTGGGGTAGAACTTGCTGAGACGTAGTCTCATCCCAGTTTGGGGAAATCATTTCAGGACCCCGCTAAGAGCTGAGGAGGAGGAGTCGGAGAAGGATTTTTGGGAGAATAAGATAATCCTGAGAGAGGCCTTGAGTATGGCCCAGATGGACTGAGATTCTATCTTCTTTGATATCTCCATTTTGATGTGAATAGAGTTTAGAATAAAATGTTGTGAAGTGTTCTGGTTTGTGTTTTGTATAAAAATTTGGTTATAAATTTCAACATGAAAAATATGGCCCTGCTTTTCTACTCCATCGTTTTATTATCTGGGGATTTTAACTGCTTCCACATGTGCTTAATAAATGAAAGAGTCGGCGGTACATTGTCCTGAGATATCGCATTATAAAATCGACCAAAAGAGAAGGATGTGTGTGTGCTTGAGGATCGGGACGTGACAACCACCACGGCAATAGAGGCAATGCGGAGCTGACCGGGCTGCAGAGGGTGCTAGGTGAGTTCGCATGGGCGATTGGATGGGTGGACCTGGCAAATTCGTTGAGGGAGAATCTGCAGATGTGCTGCTACTCTACGGCTTTTTTCCTAGCTGCCGCCGCTTGCCCTTACCTAGTTCCAAAGCCGATGGTGAAGCCATTTTAGAATTCTTTGATGGTCCTCGTGTTTCCCCTCGTTGGAGTGAGAATTTTCATCTCTGGCTTTTCGTGTTGCTCGTTATTTTGGCGACCTAAATGCGATCGAATGCGGAGCCTTTGTTCGTGGATTTTGTCGGTTTCACTATGCTTTCCGACGTTGCGCGGTCTGTTGCAAGCAAATAAAGGTGGGGAAGTTGAAGCATTTTCTAATGAATTTAATCGGATTCTATTTTTTTCTGATTGAACTATCAGTTCCTGTTGGAAGGGTTATTAAGTTATGCCATTGAGGTTAAACGATGGATGTTAGCACCTTTGGGACATGTTTTAGGTGGATTGTGCTTTCTGGCCTACATTTGTTTCGAAGGGAAGATTCATCCGAAAAGGAAAGGATATGTTCTTGAATTAGGAGCCGCTCTTGCTGTCCTTGTGTTTTTTTTTTTTTTTTTTTTTATGGTATTGGAGGAACCGGCTTGCAGCCGACAGCCGCGCCGTAAACCTCCAAGTGACACTTAAGCAGGAGGACCCACCACCTTGCTGTCCTTGTTGATACACAAAGAAATACCAAAATCAGTTATACTGTTAGATGAAAATGGGGCCCGCTGTCTAGCTCTATTTGGCCGTTTGAGTTTTGAGCTCACTCAATGGGATTTCCCCTTTTCTTATTTTTTTAAATATTCACATTTAAGGACTATTAGTGTAGGAATAGACAAAATCCCAATAATTGAAGTTTTCATTCCAAATCAATAGGTTTCCTTGGAAAAATTAAAGGCAGAGAAGGGACCGTTCTTTTTTTAAGAACAATGGCGCTATTAGGAAATTATTTCTCTCACCCCAAATATCTCATGTATTATAAACTTAAATTAACTCTCCTTATCTCATGAAAATTCAAATCCCTTCCCAAATAGATAATGCAATTCATGTCTTTTTCCCTCCCTATTGACATGCTTGTGCCTTTTTAGCTAGTCTTATTAAAGAAGAAAATCAAAAAGAGAACAAGAAAAATGAGAAAATCACAAAGAGCCGGTCAACTAAACCTCTTTTCATCACCATCCTCGGTACCTACCCATCTATATTTGGAACACAAACTAAACACAAAGTTAAATTGTTGCCATATAAATAATTATTGTTTCCATAGGTGACATTGATTCTGATTTCCTTCTTAATATCAGTGATGTTCGTAGATCTTCTTTCCTTCTAAGGTGCTCCATATACACTATAAATTATCCCTCTTCGATTACCAAAATACACTAACACATACAAATCAACTCTCGTAACGCCCTCTTGTATCTTGTCGAGCATGAGGAGTGCCATGAGGGCCCTCCACATTTTCCTTGTCCTAGCATTGCTCAACGCCATTTTCGTCAAATCTGAAGCTCGACCCTTCAATGCATTGGAGAAGAAAGCTATTATACAATTTGCCAGGGGAAGGTTCGTTGATGGGTCATCACTTGGACCCATCCGGTCCAAGCTACTTCAAGTGCACTCATCCGGTCCAAGCCCACGTGATCCTGGACATGGATATCCCCCACCCCCACCCCAAAGCCCAGACGCTGCGGGTCAATTTTAGTTCCGAGTAGCATCGAGTTTGATTTTCAATAAAATCTGTTTTCTTTTTTCTGCCGGCTAGCCCAACCAGGTGTTCTTATTGAATCTGGACTTAAATGAATGGTACCTTTTCTCTCATTTCAAGTCCATATGAGATCAGCATTTTACTTTCGATCTAACCATTATAAAAAGTGAATAGACTGGAGTTTTGTGGTTTCGGCATGTTAAGACATAAAACTAATTCCTAGTATAGCTTAGTTTTTAGAGTAGATGACCATGCACTCATTTTCAAATTTGTATCACAATTAGAGACCGCAGGTTGGATTCCACGCGGCCACTTCAACTATCGTTGATGACTGAAATTCTTGCCCGCGGAAGGCACATGCATCTGTGGGAAAATGATCACGTTGATCAGGCAGCTCATGTTTTTCCGGTGGAAGTTCCCAAAATACAGATTAAAAAATTAATTGTTCTGATTCTTGCTCACGACCACAACAAAAAATCGGATCAATAAGGAAAACTACTGTCCAGGGAAAAACAAACACACGGGTCGCTAGAAAACGCTCTTCACGACTGGGAAAGCGCCACGACTGGAAAAGCGCCATTTGGTGAAAGCCCAACCTGATCACGCAATGGAGCCTCAATAGACAACTTCTCGTTTCGGCAGCATTGGGCAGGTTCATAGGCATTGGTTAGATGAAATTATCGTGTTTTTCTTATACAGAAAGAGTCGTGTGTGACGAAAGATAGTGAAAAAAAAAGAAATAACTTTGGAACTTTGATTTATTTTTGGGTTTATAAAAAGAATAAAGATGCGGTTTTAGAAGATGTAAGAAATTTTATGGATCGCCTTTTGATTGTTTTATCAACTTAAGTTACATTTTTGTCCATCACGTATTGTTTCATCAAAAGAGGTCGATGATGTTGAGAAAACTCCTACTGAGTTTTGAAACAAAAATTTCTTGTTCTTACTTCTATTCTTAAGAATAGTAGACTTCTGAAGTTATATTGCAGACTCTTGTCAAAGTGTATTCATTCCAGAAGTCTCTCCCACTTTGACGCAATCTAGACTAAAACCAATTCCAGAATCAAACTCAAATTTATTGATCATGTGACAAGGATTCAGATTGAACACAATAGGATTTTATTCTTAAACATCCAGCTCTCTAGCAAAGAATCTCACTTACCTTTTATAAATACATCGATGAAATCAATCTTGAAGACAAGTTTCTTTTTTGAAAGCATCTACTTATGGAACCAAAATTCTAATTGTATGGGTGACCAAAATCAACGAATTTTCACTTCAATTTTCAAATGGCTATAAGATTTCCTCAATCAATTATGTCTAATAGATGGATTAGAATAAACTTCTCTGGAAAATGCCAATGGGTAGTGAGGCATGGAATAGTATTTAAGGAGGTCATTCAATCTATTTGAAATAGGGTGTGAAAATTGAAATTACAAAGTCCAAAGTCTTTCCAACCACTTGTTCTTCATCAACAGTTCTTACAAATTGTATTCAAGAAAAAAAAATCACAAGAAGAGTGACTTAGTGAGGGAAAATGAATTTTCCTTTAAGTGTTTGCACTCAAATTATTGTACTTCTTTGTTGATACTATAGTGAATTTGAGCCAAAAGGCTGCCAGCGTGGGAAAGTGAACGTAGGTTAATCTAACCCGAACCGGTATAAATTCCGTAGACAATTTTCTCTTCCCTTAACTCTTTTCATTTAAATATGTTGCATCATTTTAAAGTATTGCAAAAATCTATTCCTTTTCTTATCTAATTCTGAATTTTCATCAGAAGTCTAGTGACTTGCTTATCAAACTCTATTTGGTTCTCAAACTTTATTCAAAATTTATTTACTTTTCAAAAATTCTTTCAAACACCTATTCACCCCCTCCTGTAGGTGTTTTACTAGCTTTATCAGATGAAACGCGTTTCAAGAAGTGGATCAATGAGTAAATCATCAAGGGGGTGTGTAGGGTTATTTGTTGATTCATGGACAAGAAGTGTAAAGGACAAGAAAATTAAAGGTATTGGGATTGGAAACAATTGTTACTAGCCATATAAAAGTATAGGAAATGCAAAGATAAACTTGAAGCTGAAAATGAGCAACCGATGTTCATTAAATGACTAACAGTCATTTCTTTTTTTTGGTAAAGGTAATAATATTAATGAGGAGGACAAATGTACAAAAGATCGGATCCAAACAAGCACTCTTAACAAAGGAGCAAGAGTGACGGGGATCCGATAAAAAGCCCGAGGGCGCCATCAAGAACACAAAAGCTATGAAGCGAACAAACAAGCCGTAACGACAGGAACCCGTAGCGTCCCCATCCTCAAGCCCTCAAAGCTGAAAGCGGAGAACGGAGGAGGAAGGAACCTGTAACTACAAGAACAAGAGCAGACCGAATCACCAGCAACCTAAGGAGGAATAGCTATAGATGAAAAGATCATTGGGTGGAATCCCCACCCCCTTTGCAGTCTTCTGTTCCTCGGAGAAGGAAGAACTTCCGTGAATGTGAGTGCTTTGTCCTTAACCACCTTGATTAGGTGATTTTTAAGGGCAGGGACTACCAAGGATTCACCCCCGAAGATAATCGCATTCCTCTTCTTCCAAATGAGATGGCACAAAGCACCGAAGGAGAATCGAACTATCCTGTGGTAAAAATCCTTCCCCATGAGGAATTTCTGGCCCAGCGAGCGCCTCACTCCAACATCTATTCCTCCATGGCAAGTTACATCTGGCCGCCCAAAAAAAGGCCAACGAGGCGGAGATGCGACACTGGAAGAATAAGTGTTCGATTGAGTCCGGTTCTTCACTACAAAAAGCACATAGATTAAAATCAATTCGACCTTGATTTAACAACCTCACCTGAGTGGGAAGACGGTTTCTAAATATAAGCCATAGAATAAACTGATGGCGTGGGACTATATCAATATCCCAAATCAAAGAAGCCCACTCCACCCGATCTCTCTTGGTTCTAATGACATTCCATGCAGATGCGACCGAGAAGGAGGCTGATGGATCGCCACACCAAATAAACTTATCATTATAAGCCTCCGAGTTGGTAAAGCTACACCCCATCGATTAATATCCGAGAGAACGAGTCACCTAACGGGGTATATAAGTCAGCAACTATTGCATTATAAGGGAGCCGCATATTGTCCCTAAACAAGGGCGGAACGAATCCATCAAGAGGGCCACATGGAAGCCAGTAATCATGCCATAAGGATACCGATAGGCCATTACCAATTTTCCACCTAAACAAAGTTCTGAAATGCTTTCTAAGCTGGAGGATTTTCTTCCACGCCCAGGAGCAAGTCGCAGGTTGAGATGAAACCCAAAAATTCTTCCTTGTCAAGAAGATGGAATGAATCCACCGGCACCACATCGATTCCTTATCTGAGAAGAGGATCCATATGAATTTGAGCATAGAGGCTTTGTTGCAATCTCGATATTCCTAATGCCAAGACCCCCTTCAAGTTTCGGAAGACATACATCCTCCCACGCTACTTTTGCTCCTCCACGGCCAAGAGCTGTTCCCTTCCATAAAAATTGCCTCATAATTCTCTCGATGTTTGACAACACCGAAGCAGGAAGCATAAAGACACTTGTCTAGAATGATTGAATCGAGTAAAGAACAGACCGAATCAGCTGCAGTCTCCCTGCAAAGGTCAGAAAACGATGCGCCCAGGACTGAATCCTAGCCGTAATACGCTCCGTTAATGCAATACAATCCCCCTTATTCAATCTGGTAGATATGATAGGTACCCCAAGATAGCGAACGGGAGTTTCCCTTCCTTAAAACCAAATGCCTACCGGATTACGTTTCGAATAGAAGGGTCACCACCTGCAATAAAAATCTCGCTCTTGTTTTTGTTAGGAACCAATCCACTCCAGGATGAGAATATATCTAAGCCTCTTTTCAGCATGGATGCGACGGCCGTTAGCTTGAGAGAAAAGGAAAACATCATCAGCAAAGAATAGATGTGTTAGTTGGACTGGCTTACACCTCCAATAATACCTGAATTCATGATTTGAAGTTTGAGACACCAATAAACCGGAAAACACTTCCATCACTAGGGTGAAGAGATAAGGTGACATAGGGTCACCCTGTCTCAAACCACGTCCTCCCGAAAAAAAGCCATGGAGATCGCCATTTATAGAAATGGAGTATTTAGGAGTCCGAACACAAGCCATGACTAACTTAATGAAATTCTCCGGGAAGTGGAAGGCTAGGAGAACAAGTTCAAGGAACTCCCAATCTACCGTGTCATATGCCTTATGGAAATCAACCTTAACCGCACATTTAGGCGGTATGGGGGAGATGAAACCCGCAAACAATTCCGAGCCAAGAGGATGTTATCCCTAATTCTCCTTCCTTTAACAAACGCATTCTGAGATGGACTTATCAATACATTTAAAACCGCCGCTATACGATTGGCCAAGATCTTGGTAATCACCTTATATATAGTATTACAACAAGCAATCGGCCTAAAATCCAAAACAAAGATGGGCGTTAGGAACTTTAGGGACGAGAGCAAGGATGGTTGCATTTACCTCTCAGTAGCTGGCTGGTGTGGAAGAAGTTGTGAACCGCCTCCAGAACCAATGGACCAACGATCTCCCAGTTGGACTTGAAGAATTCAGCCGAGAATCCATCAGATCCAGGGGCCTTACCTTTGGCTAATGAGAACATCGTAGACTTGATCTCCACATCAGAAATCGGATTAGAGAGAAGGCACATCTGATCAGCATCTAGAGGTTGACGAATAACCCGCTCCACCTCTTGGACGAACGGCCTGATTAATGCATCATGGGGGAGTACAACGAAGAGAAGTAGCTAATGAACACTGCGGAACCAACTCGGGTCGTGATCGCGCGCCGGTAGGATCCTTCATCGAAAGGATTACGTTGATTACCCGTCTCCTCTTGACAGATGGTGGAAGAAATTCGTATTCCGGTCACCCCGCTTTAGCCATCTAATTCTGGACTTTTGCCTATAATAAGATTCCTCTTGATTCCTCAATTCAACAAACACCTGACGTTGGCACCTTTCTTGATCAGCCAAAGCAAAGCTAGATGGGTTTGATTGAAGTTGAACTTGAGTGGCGTTGAGAGCTTCTCTTGCCTCAGCAGCTCTAGTCGAAATGTTAGAGAAAGCATCTCGGTTGAGGGTCTTGAGTTGAGCTTTCAAAATCTTCAACCTAGAAACCAGTTTAAACATAGGGACACCTCTAACCGGAGTATTCCATACATGCTGCACGATCGCCTTAAACTCTGGATGACCTGTCCAGAAATCAAAGTATTTGAAAGGTTTCTTCCTCGGGGCCAGATGGACAATTCTTACAACCATCGGCGTGTGGTCAGATATGCCAGGATTCAAAAAGGGCGCCTCCGAATACGAGAAATCAAGGTTCCACTTGCTGTTAACCAATACACGATCTATCTTTCTCATATTCCTCCCGGTCCTAGATGAAGTGGACCAAGTGTAACGAAGCCCGACAAATCTGAGGTCAGAAAGATCAGTTTGGTCCAAGCATTGGCGGAATTCATCAAAATACGGAATCCAATTGGTGGCGCCTCCAACACGGTCCGAAGGATCCTTAATAGCATTAAAATCACCAGCAACTAGCCATGGTGAATTGAGGAAGAGTTCACTGCAGCGCTGGAGATTCTCCCATAACGGTCTACGACGGGCAAACGTATGTTCTCCGTAGACAGCCGATATACAAAAACTCCTTCCAGAAAGATTGCATTTTAAAATGCCATGCAACACTTGGTCATTAATAGAGATAGCAGAAAAGGCAACGAGATCCGGGTTCCATCCAACCCAAATCCTCCCACGCGGAGCATAATCATAATTAGCACACCAATTCCACCCCTTAATGAGGGTGGCTGAAATAGAATCAAAAAGCTCTAAAGGAACTTTAGTTTCAAGCAAGCCAATAAAACAAAGCTTATTTACCGCTGCAAAACGTCTAATTTCGGCACGCCTAAGAGGATTTAAGATACCTCTAATATTCCAAAAACCAACAATCATCAAAAAACAAGGAGCAAAATTACCTCTTTTTAGAGGCCCTCGAAGCTGCAACTTCCTTCTTCAAATCTTCTGGACCATCAGATAGGAGCATACGAAGCTTTTCCTGGAAGTTTGCCATTAACGGCGAGGTGAGCCTTTTAGATTCGGGAATATCCCCACCTTGAGAATCTACTCCAATCGGGTCCTCTTGGATACTAGAATTACTAATTTCGTCGGAGGTATCGATTAAAGCCAGGGGATCATCCTGAGCGGGAGGGTCCGCTATAGAAGGAGATAATAATCTTGCCGGGGAATGAATCACTGGATCAAGAGATTTTGAAGGGTCGTTTGGTTTCATCATAGACAACTTTTCAACCTCCGCTTGAACAATATCAGCAGGTGCTACAGCATTTGCATCAGTAGCAACAGTAGCAGCAGCAGCAGCAGCCTTCCTTGCTGCCTGCTTCATCTTCTTTTTCTTATTTTTCCTATTAACTTGCTTCCATCCTTCCTCCTCAGCAACTGATTGCGGGTCAGGTAGAGCATCCGGTCCCTGAGGAGCCGCCTTTCCCGAGCTTGATTCCCCAACATAGGAAGGCCTGTCACCAGCCACACCAGATACGGGTTTTGATGCACCCACTTTAGAACGATGGGTGACTTGAACATCTACATCTTCCGCAGAAGGATGCTACATAACCACCTCCTTTCCTTTAGAGGAGTGGGCCTCAACTACTGGATTAGCCTTCTGAATACTTTCTGAAGCTCCCTCAGATCGTCCAGCAGAAGGACCAGGAGTAACATTTTTATAGGTGTGACCAAACATTTCACATTTGGAACAAATCATCGATTTCCATTCGTACTCAACTTCCACCACGACCTTTGATCCATTGGTAGTTAAATCAATGGTTTCGTATTGAGGTTGCTGAGTTGTCATTTCTACACATACTCAGGCAAAAGTCAACATGGACATCTGCTCAGTTTTCTAATCAACATAGAGCGGCTTACCCAAGGCACTAGCCACCTTACCGATAGCTTGAGCAGACCAGAAGGCAAACGGAAGGTTCCTTAGTCTTACCCAAACCGGAACAGATCTATGAGTATCTCGTTTAGCTCGACCCCGGTTTCCATTGTTAAAGGATCAAAGGAATTCTTGCAATGGTGATGGGACCGCCCTCCAGGATACTCCTTCGAATTCGCGATCAACAATGCGCGTAAGAAACACGCCATGCCCATTGGACATTACTTCTACCAAATTCGGTCCCCAAGCTCTCCTCAGGGACTCCTCAACCAGCTTAAATGGAAGATTCTTCCCAATGAAGTGTCCCACAAGGCAGTCATACAACTTAGGGTCCGCGGCATCGATATCAGAATCGTCCATTTGAATAACCGGCTTGTTATTCACAATTATCGAGGGGGTAAACTCAAGGTCATATCCCTTATTCGCACCACCTGCGACAGCAGCCCAGGAACGGGTTTCAGGCTTCTTCAATCGACTCCTAGACTGAGGTCTTTTCGATTTAGAATGCTCTCTATTAACAGGACGACTTCTTGATGTCGTTGGGGTTTCAATGTCCCGACTCCAGCGAAGGGGTTTTCATTTGGTTACTCACATTCGCCACGAAGCATTCATCAAAGGATGATCATTCCTAGGGGAAAACGGTCCAGACGAGCGCAATCCCTCATCATTCAGGCGAGGTCGAATAGAGTCGGCCTCCATCTCAAATTAGAATCCCAGATCTTAAAACCTAGTCCATCAGCAACAAGAACAGCCCGAACGAGAGGTAAGAACAAGCTGACCTTTAGGGAAACCTCTTCACGCTCAAACCGGCTCACCAGAGCAACCCTCGCGCCGCCACTCAACGCTGCCTCGCGTCCGTCCGCACCCTGGTCTCGAGCCACCGACGATGGTCTCGGCCACACGCGGGGCACCCGAATGCAGCTCCTCTCCGTTCCAGCCAAGAGCGGACGCCGTCGTGGCCGGTTCAAATCGAGATGGGATTTCCAACAAGAGAAAGAGGAGACTCACGGAGGTTATGGGAGAAGACCCCAACGCTCGAGCGCGAACCCGCACCCTAGTCCCCGAGCCGTCGACGATGGACCGGGCGCCCTCCTTCTTCGATCCCGCCGAAGCGGCGGCCTTAACCGAGAAGGCCCTCCAACGAGAGAAGAGAAGTCCTCGCTCGCGAATCCTCTGCAATCCACTGCAATTCTCTTCGAGTTTCTTCGTTCGGCTGCAGCAAAGCCCTCTTCGAACCCACCGGAGCAGGCGCCTCCATCGCCGGCTTAGCCGAGAAGGCCCTCCAACGAGAGAAGAGAAACCCTCGCTCGCAAACCCTCTGCCCTCTTTCCTTCGACCGCGCAAACCCTTGCTCTTCGAACCCTCGCGAAACCCTCGCTCGCGAACCTTCGCTCTTCGGGTTTCTTCGCTCGGACGGAGCAAAGATCACTCCGATCCCGCCGGAGCAGGCGCCGCCGTCGCCGGCTTAACCAAGAAGGTCCTCCGACGAGAGAGCGAAAACCTTCGTCCACACATTAGCCCCTGAAATCTTTTGGCATATGAAATTAACAAAATATCTCCCGTTGTCTTTCACTTGAGAGGCTAACAGTCATTTCTATAAACTGCAATTTAAGCATTTATACCTACTATCGACAGCAATTCCTATCTATAAATAGTTACCTAGAGGTAATTGACCCCACTACCATGTATCTTCTCCACTTCTTCATGATTGCCATTATCGGTTGCTCTGGAATTGTGGGCTCTATTATTAGACACGTATGTCGGACTTACTACTTTATGGGTGCCTCTCCAATGATTGCATATGAAATCATCGGCTCCATCACATGAAAAGTTGTTTTATTTTCACTTCGCCAACGGTTACCGCAATCATAGCCTTTATGTTGATCAAATTGATCTACATTGGTCGAAGTTTTGCTTCAAGATGGCTATTTTCACCCGTATACTCCGTCGGCTAAAACTATATTCTTTTGTCAACCAATTAGGTTTGTCGACCAGCGGCTCTCTACACTTGGTGATTCCTCGCTTCTATGTCTTTCTACCCAGCCTCTGTCAGCTGAGTCATCGGTTAGGAACTTGGACGTTTTTTTTTTTTTTTTTTTTTTTTTGGTGTCACATGCCCCTTCTAAAAGAATTGAATCGTTCTTTCATTCTTTTTAATATTCGTGAACAACCATTATCTAAAGATTGAAGAGACAAGCAAATTGATCGTACCTTTTTCAGTTCACACCTTTTCACCGATAAATCCGCTCATCTCTTGCCAAGCCCTTTCACGAAACGCCACGACGTTCCATTAGACAATCTATTTATTTAGATGGCGCAAACTGAACCAAAGGCCACACCTTTCATTTGCTCTTTCGCAAATTGAATCGTCTTCAAGCTTTCACCTCCATGGTACTAATCACTCTCTTTTAGCCGTCCTGAGGTGTATATTGGTTGGTTTACTAATCTATGGGGATTTGAACGAAAACGTAGGCTCCTCTAATTCATGGATGGGAATAAAGATAACACTGATCAAGTTATTCTCAGCCCTTATTTTAAATACTATCGGTTCCACCGAATTTTTACTAATGTTTCCAAGAAATCTCCTTATCCATCGACATTTCATTTCTGAAAAACGCTTGGTTGAAAAATAAATTGGCGAGTCATGTTTTTTGATTTTTTTTATGCACGATTTTTTCAGTAGATCTCAAGGATAAAGCCTTACATGTTGACCATTTGGAAACAAGCAAGAATTAACCAGGCTCTTGAACTTTGTGGCCTTAACTTTGATCTGGAATTTGGTTTGATAAGTTTTCTTTGCTCATCTGGTTTTTCTTCTGTGAATCGTTTCTTTCTTCCTTTAAGACCACTGTCCATCAGTCTTTGTCTCCCCTCACCATACCGACGTTCCCGCGTTAGAGACAGACCAATGCTCATATTTATCTGATTTGTCCTCATGATCTTTCCTACAATTCTTTTATCTACAAATAGTCTCGGTTCGAGGGAGAAGTTTCATCTGAGGAACATACAGCCTTTCTTCTTCATTGGCTTTCTCCTTTTGTCTTTTGTCAACAAAGATTAAAAACTTCCAAAGAGTTCGTCGATCTGGCTTACTTTCTCTCTCTTACAAGAAGCTCATCTCTTTGGGATGAACTGTACTTGCTATTCTTTACAGAGCCATCTCGGTTATCCTAGGATGGCTTTGTTTGAACTTCCCAACTCTTTTTGCCAACTGAAGTCATCGTTTTTCGCAGGCCTTCTGGCTTAGACTCTGATCCTTTCTTCCCACACAATTTTGGTGGTTGGCTACTCGGCCATCCACTCTTACCAATTCTTGAGCACGCTCTTTCAATGTCACTTCTGCTAACTGCCAGCTCGTGTTTTTGGAAGACGCTCTTGTCTTCTGTAGACCTCCCTCTCCAGTTTTCAAAGAGAGGGAAATTCTTCCCTGGCTTTGGGGTTTATCACCTAAAATTTTGTGCCCGACAATTTGAATTGACACAGGGACTTCCTATGCCGACAATATATTCGCCGGATTTTCCTTTTCCTCCACTAACTGAACGTAGAGATGATAACGCCTTCTGCCGTCATTTGGGCATTTGCCTGAATATCTTCAATTGATATAAGTATGGTTCATTCTCATAGAACCCGAAGAATACCATGACTGCTAACGAGCAGTGGAGTTCTTATGCGTAGATATCCTAGATAGGGTAGGGAAAGGTGATCCATGGAGAGTGTCACTGCTTTTTCATACATCCCCATCAACCCCAACACTAGCAATACTCGGAGATGATCGGCAACAAAGATATGGTGAACTCTCTATGAGATTTTTGTGAGATTACTATTAACTGTTTTAAATTTTTGTCAACTGTTCTAAAAGTTTAAACTATTAGATGAAAGCATGACTTATTATTTAAATATCTAACAGTTTCCTTCATGCTTAATCTGGTTTTTTGCCTAATACTAAGCATGGAAATATAATTGAGGAGGCAAATGGGGTCTAAAAAAAATTGAATTCATAACTTCAGCTCTGATATCATATAAAATTTTGTGAGAACACCGTCAACTATTCTAAAAACTTAAATTATTATATAAATGCATGATTTATTATTTAAATATTTTAACATTCTCTTCATCACTTTTCAGTTTTCTCCTCTATGCATTAGCTAACATCCATAACTGAATCTTCCAAACATAAATCAATTGACTTTGAGCATTAAAGAAGGAGAAGAAAAAGAAATCGAGACTCGCTTGGCTAAAAGGAACAGGATTCCAAGTACCCAAGGTTCTACCAGTGGCGATGTCAGTCAAGGAGGTTTGAACTCTGTGGCCGTCCGCACGGCTTCATATTCCATTGTTCCGGATCGATCAACCGGTGAAGGTGTCAATAGAATAGAAGTCGAATGGGGGATCTTACACCGAAATTCATCGGGCTCGTGGAGCAACGGCGGTTTAGACCTCACGACCATGGCAGCAGGAAGTTCTTCGAGCTTGGGGCCATGACCTCCTGAGCTTCGTCGAGCTTGGCCATGGCCGCTCAAATTTCATCAATCTCGGGACTAGGGTCGCTCGAGCTTTGTCAAAACTTGGCTATTCGGCCATGGCAGCTGGAAAGTTTTTATAAATTTTTAGGTTTTTTGCGGTTTCATTCTTTTTTTTTTTCCTTTTATCCTCATTTTCTTTTTTTGATTTTTATCCTTTTATTGCCTTTTATATTTTCAAATTTTTATTGTGCTAACAAGCGCCGCATCGATGCTATGTGTCTCAATAAAGTAATAAAGAGGTCCACCACTCTTTTTTTTTCCTAATTAGTCAAATTGCACAGAATACAGTGGGAGTTGATTGATTGCGAATTTTAAAAGTTATAAAACTCAATTTAAAAGTTAATTGAAGGACTTTAATACACCAACTTGATAAAATTTAAGACTTAATTGCATTTTTTTTAAAATTTTAGAGTTCAATTGCACTTTCGTGACAGGAAATGATTGTGACCGTTCATATAAATGGGTACTAAAATGTGAAGATAGTCCCTTGCTCGAATCATAATCTTAATACTTATAACTATTACCACCAGCTAACACAGTTAACACAAAAAAAAAGAAAAAGGCAAAAAAACATTCTATGTGACTCGTAAAATTCAACATGTATTTATAAACAGTTACAAGCAAACCCACTATTTCAACATTAGGCTCAACATCAATAGTTCCTCCTATGGTTCTACTTCGTTACAATTACGACAACCCATATTCTCGGCCACTACAGCTAGTGGCTTCCGAAATCGGCGGATCTAATAATTGTTTTGTTTTGGTCCTACAACTGTATTTATTTCACAGTTGCTCCCGAGATTATCGGTTCCACGAATTGCATGACTGCCTTGTGTCTAATGCAATCCATTACCAATCACTACGGGGTTGACTTTTTTGTCAACTCCCAACATTTAGCGAACTTTATTTTTGCCGCGTTTTACTCGTTCTCTCCTAATCCGAGTCATCTGTCGAAACTTCAGTATTTTTTTGGTGTCAATAGCATTTAATCGAAGTTCCACGGATAAGAGATATTTCCTTTCTAATTACAACCATGAATGTAAGAATTTTGGGACTCCTTTCACATGATGTACAAGGTCCTTTTTACTTTGGAATACATAAATTTCCCATCCGGAGCTCGACTTCTCTCGCTTTTACAAAAGTTCCAAGCACATCTAAGGGGGTTCAACGTATAATTAATTGGTGAATGTAAGTGCTATGTAGGCGCAAAATTAGATTAGGCAATAAGAGATCCACCAACTCTCTTTAGGACATCTAAACCCATTAGAGTAAACCCATTTACAAAATGATAGTCTAAGAAACTCCTGTTCCATGCTGGCTGGGCTTAGCTGAGAGAACAAAACTAGTGTAAGGATCAAATCAACATATATTGCGTGGCTTAATCGTCATAAAGAAGTTTGTAACCATATGAGGCTCTTTGATTTGGAATGTTCTATTCTGCACAAATTTTGAGTTCCGTATTCAATTCCAAATGTGGTTATTATGTGCATACAAACACATAGTATCCAATGAGATGCTATGCATGTTTTCGAGCACGTTCAATAGGATCCGACCCTGAAAAAGAGGCTCTACATCGAAATTGTGCAGTGATGCTCTATGTTGAAATCAAATCCATCCGAATCCTTCCTGTAATCAAGCATTATTTCCTCGGTAACACCCAAATTGATCACATCGATTAGGCAGCCGATGTTTTTCCAGCAGACCTTCTCGATGTACACTTGACAAAAATACTTGTTCTTATTCTTGCTCGCGACCACTACCATTGGGATCGATTAGGCTGCTGTTCAGGGGATAAATAACCACACTGGTGGATAGAAAACGCGTTTCACGACTGGAAAAGCGCCGTTTAGTGAAAGCCAAACCTGATCTCATAGTGAATCAATAGACGACTTCTCGTTTCGGCAGCAATGGGCAGGTTCATAGGCAGTGGTTCAATGAAATCAGCGTGTTTTTTCATAGACAGAGTCGTGGGTGATGAAAGATAGTAAAATGGAAGTGTGGAAAAAGAAATAAAAAATTGGAACTTTGGTTTATTTTGGGTTTTTGAAAATTAGGAAAGATTCAGTTTCGGAAGATGTGATTAATTTTATTTAAATAGCCTTTCAATATTTTTATCGACTTAATTTACTTTTTTTTTTTCCACCACTTGTTAATTTAAAACTTCATTCATTTCTTAATGACTAATAATAAAGGGAAATTAGGGGATTTTTGAGAAATAGAGGTTGAAATCGATCCCACGGTTACCGAACTCCTCTGAAGAAGGAATGTTGTATGCGCTTTCACATGTTAAAGAAATATGTTAAAGATACATTATTGACACATTTTATAATAATTCATCAAAAAAACGATTTTTCTAATACGATATTAGAGTACCAATTCTCGCACCCACGTATTAATATTTGTTGTCTATCATTAATGTTATTTTGCTTGTTTTCCTGTTCCGCTGTCATTCAATCTTGCTCGTGTAAGGAATCGGTTTATATCCGAGGAAGAGTGTTAAGAAATTTTTTTATAGATATATTGCCCGCACGTTTCTATACAACTAAAACTTTGATGGGAAAAACGATTTATCTAACATTATCATTTTATTTCCTAATGACGGTCGTTGCAACTCTTAACACCCGATCACTAAACTTCGTTAACTGAGGAGTTTCCCTTGCTTTTGCTCCCAGAGCCGGCATTCCAAGAATGTGTTAGAACGGTGATTCGAATTCAAGTTAATACTGAAAGAAGACATTTGGGAGATTTCCCCAACAGTTCCGCTGTTGTCTGATTGTGAAAATTCAAGCTGTCCACCCAAAAGTCTTCGAAATACACCGTCATCCTCACGGTCTTTGGTCTTCGGTCTGGGGTAATACCATGCTTCTCCATGGCTGCTTTGACTATGTTCGCTCGCCCGCTGTAAAACTAGACATAAAAATTACAGTCCAACTTCTGTCTCTCATCTTCTAAACCTTCAAACTTGGTCCCCCTGTATCTACTTGTGTGAAATAGAGTAATATATGATGTATCTAGCCTTTTAGATGAGTGCAAACGTTTTAGTAAACGGTCAAACAGTCGTCTGCTACATTCTTCCTTCTTCCCTTGGCTTGCATGTGCGCTATCTTGGCCACAACAGAAGCTTCCTCATTGCTTCTTGACGTAGAGAAAGCTACGCTTGGAAAGAATTCCAAAAGATGGTGTTTATTTTGAATAAAGAAGTGCATATTACAATATTTTAGGCACCTTTTATAAGGAGGTTGCCATTTAGAAAATAACCAAATTACTGAAATCTAATAACAAAATAAAGGAAAAGATATATATTGTAAAGGTAAGAATATATTAAGGGAGAGCTAGCTATACAAAAATCGGCACCAAAAACTTTCACTCATAGTGCAAAAAGTAGAATGAGTGGAAAGGGAGCCGATATAAAAGAACCAGAACAAACACAACAACACCAGCCGAAACAACCAGCAAACACACCACGGCAAATGCCAAAGATCAAAGAAGATCAACTTAGTAACGGCAGCCATAGCACCATCCATAAGTCCGGAATGACCTGCCATCAGTCCATATGCTCAGCAAGGCCACCGACGAAGATAGATGGGTCAAATCCCCATCCTCGTTGGAGCCTTCTATTCCTGGGGTTGTCCGGTACTCTACTAAAGGTGAGGGCTTTGTCTTTCACAACTTTGATGAGATGATTCTTCAAAGCTGCAACCTCAATGGCTTCATCTCGGAAGTTGATGATGTTCCTTTTCTTCCAGATAAGATGACATAAGGCCCCAAAAGAAAAACGGGCGATAGAACGGGTGATAGAGTGAAAGAAATCATTACCTAATAGGAATTTCAAAGCCCAGAGGAGATTTTCCGCCCAAGTTCTGTTATGCCATGGAAGATTACATCTTCCGGCTCAAAAGAAAGCAAATGTCACAGGAACATGACAATTAAAAAAGTGATGATCAATATAGGCTGGGACGATTGCAAAAAGCACATAATTCAAAATCAATCCTTCCGATGGAAATGAGAAAAGCTTGAGTAGGCAATCTGTTCTTGATAATTAGCCAAAGGTTAAAAGGAAAAGATATTGATAAAAGGGAAACTTATCAAAACGCAATTAGAAAATCTGAAATCTAATAACAAATTAAGAGAAATGCGTGAATCAAATATTGTAACACATTTATAATCTCGAAGATCACACAATCCTCTTGTGGGACTGCTCGTGAAGATCACACAATCCTCTTTGATTTGTGGGACCGCATGCGAAGATCACGCAATCTTCTTTGATTTGTGGGACCACCTGCTCTTATGACGCTCCAATGTTTCCATAAAAGCATTTGTACGTTGTTCTACATCACTTCCTCAAGCTGGCTGCATGCAGAAATGCCAATACTCACGTTGCCGTTGAACAGGGAAAAGACTAATTATTCTACGAAGAAAAGTAGAGGAAGAACGAGGAAACCGAGACCATCAAGAAGATCCGGTCAAACAAAAATCTTCGTTGCTCGCACTATATATAAGAGTGCCTGCTTGGCCATAGACTTCGCATCATAAGCTCCCTCCAAACGAATCATCAAAAAGTTTTCTGTTTATTGTCTCTGTCGGTGATTTCATCGAACATGAAGAGCGCAACAAGGGTTCTCCACATTCTCTTGGTCCTGGCGATGCTCAATGCCGTTTTCGTTGCAAACGAAGCTCGACCCTTCAACTTGATGGAGACAAAAGCGCCAGTGGGAGTTGCCTGCGAAGGGTTCTTTGATGGGTTGTCGCTTGGGGCCATCAAGCAAGCTAGCCCGAGCTCGGGTGAGGGACACAAATTCACCAACTCGGAGACACTCGGAGGGATTAAGGACTCTGGCCCGAGCCCAGGTGAGGGACACAAGTTCACCAACTCAGAGACACTTGGAGGGATTAAGAACTCGGGCCTGAGCCCTAGTGAAGGACACGGGCACGCCACCGGCACGAACTAGTGATGACCGAACTTTGATTACTAGCAAAATCTAAAAATATTTTATAGTTCCTGGCATTATTTGGTTGTTTAATTTTTATCTTTTGCAATATCAAAATTCAAGGATCTTTTCATTTATTGGGTTTGAGCTTGCATATGGAATAAGAATGTTTTTAGCTAGCTAGCAAGGCCGATGTTGTTTAACTTGTTTTATTAATGTGTACATGTCAATTTGGACAAAATCACATGAACTTGTCATTTGAATTATTCAAAAAGATTGAAAGTAGAAAGGAACATTGTTATGTATGACATTACATCACATCATGTGTGATCATCACGTAGTTATATGACAATCATGAAATTTTCACTCTTATAATGTTTAATTGACAAGTGAAAAGCTATCTTTTTGGAACCATGCTAAGGTAACGCCACCTTTATTTTCTAAAAGTAATTTCGCCTTTTGGACCACAAACCCCCTTTCCCGGATGATTGGCAACCAACAACAATAGCCAATGTGATTAACTTTCTACAGCATATTGGCTTTAATTAACTTTCAGCAGGGATAAAAAAAAAAAAGAGTAAAAACCGATGCAACAAGTATATCCGATTACTAAGAAAAATGGCAACGTGCGGACCCCTCAAGTGCCTTAACTTTACTCAAAGGGACACTTAAGTGCCATAACTTACAAAATATACACTTAAGTGCCAAAATCGGAGCAAAAGGGATCACTTGAGTGCCATTTGGCCAAAATCCTGCCAAATTGCATACGTGGCATTTTCCGGCGATTTTTGGCGACTTCTTTTACTGATGTGGCAAATATTTAAAAAAAAAAAAGCCGACGTGGACAACAAAAACGACGTCGTCCATCCACATTGAGTGCGCTGAACTAAACGACGTTGTTTAGGTCATTGTGCGCTAAACTAAACGCCGTTCCTCCCCGTCCGCGTTCATAGTCAATCTCAAGCCCTTCTCTCCATTGCCGTTCACACCCAGAGCTGGTCATCGGTTGCCGTCGTTAGTTGCCGCTATTGGTCGCCATCGCCGCTCACTGCTCACCATCATTGGTCGTCATCACCGCTCACCATCGTCACTCGTCCAGGTTCGGCCCCTTCTCTCCCTCCCTTGTGATGAAATTAGGACTCGATTATTTAATTAGGGCTCGCTGACCTAAACGCCATTCCTCCCCGTCTGCGTTCATAGTAGATCTCAAGCCCTTCTCTCCATCGTCGTTCACGCCTAGAGCCGGTCATTAGTCACCGTCGCCGCTCACCGCTCACTATCATTGGTCGTCGTCACCGCTCACCATTGTCGGTCGTCCAGGTTCATAGCAGGGTGGTTCAAGGACATACCCTATACATCCTCACAAGCAGGGTGATTTAAGAACATACCCTATACATTCTCACAAGCAGAGTGGTTCAAGAACTTAGTTTTCTTCTCAAAATAGCATTGGTCAACTGCTTTACTAGGATGCTCTTAAGGAGATGCATAAATAGTGATCCAACCATCAAAACATACTTTGACATTGGCTTGAAAGAAAAATTCACCAAAATAATGAGAAATCTAGTCTCTTTATGTAATGTTAGCAAGTTTCAGTTGAAGTGTATTAACGCAAATTCCATCAGAGTGGTGAGCGGCGACGGTGAGCACAAATGCAGTTCACCAAATTGATGATGACATAGGTGATGTCACAATCTTTGGATTAGATTGGGAAATAGCTAAATCAACTGATGATAATAATAGAGGGTTACCTGTTGAAAATTTTATAAGTGATGATGACGACGAGGAGCTTATATAGTCAAGAATACAGTAAAAGGATTTTTTGATAGCTAAGTTTGCAGCTTTGCAAGTAACTGATGAAGTTCCAAATAGACCCGAAGGCCCTACAGATGCTGGTGTTGCTAGCGAGGAGACTAACTATGAAGAAAGCGTCGAGAATGCTACTTCCCAGGATGAGCTTGAAGAAGATGAATGACCTGTGCATAGAAGGAAAATGAAAAGTAAGTTTCCTTCTTATGATCCATCCGTTGCCTCTCCTACTTTGTTGGTAAGCATGAAATTTCATGATGCGAAACAATTTAGAGAGGCTATACTGAAGATCTCCATTGCTGCACAAAGGAACATTGACTTTATTAGAAACACTAAGACCCTTGTCCATGGAAGATCTATGGCGCATTTGTTAGGAGAACTGGATCTTTTCAGATTAGAGCCTACCAAGAGGAACATACTTGTTCTATTAATTTTGAGAATAAAAGGGTAACAAGTGCATGGTTTTTGAAGCACTTATTTGAATTGATTAAGCTGATGCCTCAGATGAATACTACTTAGTTCAGGATGCTGGTGAAGGAGCAGGTAGGTATCAATATATCTAGGAATCAATGTAAAAGATCGAAGCAAAAGGTGATGAAGATACTCATTGCTCAGTACAGCGGTGAATATGGACAGTTGTGGGACTATGCTTAGGAGTGTAGGCTGCAAAATCTTGAAAGTAGAGTGTATATAGAGGTCGTGGAGAGACCATTTCCTGATATTGGGACGAAGTTCGATAAATTATATATTTGTTTCAATGCATACAAATGAGGATTTTTATCTAGTTGTATACGAATTATAGGATTGGATTGGTGTTTTTTGAAGGGCTTGTGCAATGGAGAATTTCTGGCCACAATTGGAAGAGATGCAAACAACCAAATGTTTCCCCTGGTTTGGGCTGTTGTGAAGGTAGAGAACAAGGACAATTGGTCTTGGTTCCTCAAAAATTTGATGACTGATTTGGAGATAACAAATGAGGCAAGGTGGGCATTCATGAGCGACTAACAAAAGGTAATGTTTGCTTTTTAAAAAATTTGGTCACTTGTTTGCTTTTTGATATCAACATGTCATTTGCTTACATTTTTTATATTTTCAATTATTGCAGGGACTTGTTCCAGCAATAGCTGAGCTGTTGCCTTATACTGAACATCGAATGTGTGCGCGGCACATATACGCAAATTGGGCAAAGACCTATAAATGGGACAAGTTGCAGTCGCAATTTTGGTAGCTAGCAAAGAGCACGAATATGGTTGACTTTAGAATGGCCAAAGAAGAGATGCTTCAATTGACAAAGGATGGTTATGATAACTGTTCCAAATAGACCCGAAGCATTGGTGTAGGGCATTCTTCAATGAGAAATTTAAGTGCGATAACATTGATAACAACATCTGCAAAGCATTCAATGGGAGAATAATAGATGCCAGATGTAAACAAATTATCTCGATGCTTGAAGACATATGGGTTTGGTCATGACTTGGCTGCACAGACAAAGAGATGACACTGCAAAGTGGACTAAGCAATATGGTCATAGGATTGCTAAGAAATTGGATGACAACTTGGCTGCAAGTAGGTATTGTCATCCCATTTGGAATAGGGATGAAGGATATGAGATAATGAAGGGTTCCGATAAGTATGTTGTCCATTTAGGTACGATGAAGTGTTCATGTAGAGCATGGCAACTCAGTGGAATTCCTTGTGCCCATGCCATATGTGCAATTCAATTGAAGGGCCACAACACAGAAGACTACCTTGATGATTGGTATAAGAAACCGAAATATCTTACTTTTTATCAATTTATGTTGCAGTCAATTAGAAGTAGCAAGTTCTGTGAGCCAACAAATTACAAAGCACCTCAACCTTTGCCACTAAAGAAGAGAATGGGAAGACCAAAGAAAAAAAGAAAAAAGATGGAGGGAGAGGACTCATGTCACCGTAGGATGAATAGGATGGGTGTACTGATAAAGTGCTCTTTTTGCCACATAGCAAGGCACAATATTAAGGGTTGTCAATTAAAGAAGTAGCAGGAACAATTGAGGCCAGTCGAAGGGCCTAGTGAAGGGACAGTTGGAGAATGAGAAACAGAAAGGCGAAGTGAGTTGACTGCTCTTCAATCGACGATAATAAACCTAGTAAGTCATGACAATTGTGTTTATGTTGCTTTATAGTTTGTTATGAATATGTACATAGATATAAGTGACATGTATGTAATGTTGTCTTTGTCAGGTCACGGTGACACGTGAAGAATTGGCCGAGGCCTCTGCTATATCTGAAAATGAAGGGCCTGTTCAAAGAACCGAAGGTGGAAGATAGCCAACTGCGGGATTGGCTAAAGCAATTAGAGGGCCAGTTAAGTCGATTGTTCTTCAGCAGAAACAGAGAAAAAAAATACTTGGTAAGTTAAATGATTTGAGTTTACTTTTTATTTACGTTCTAATATGGCATGATGTTATATTTATGATGTCTTTTGCCTTTTTTTTAGGTTTGAAGAAGGCAAGCTAGAGCTTAGTTGCTAATAGAGGGCCCAACTAAAAGGCCATCACAAGATCCATCACCAAGGTCATCACAAAGGCCACTAGAAGGGTCATCACAAGGGTCACCACCAAAGCCTACCGAAAGTGTCACTAAAGCTGAAGGCGTAACTAGAAAAACAACCGGAAGAAAGCCAAATCAAGAGTCACCTACAAGAAGGCCATCTACAAGACGCCTAGCTAAAGAATTTGCCGATGAAGCTCCTGTTATAGTTGAACAACCACAAGAGCTAAAGAAATCACATGCGAGAAAAAGAGGCAACCAATCACAAGTTCCTGAAAGTGACGCTCCCCTTCAAACAAGAGGGGCTCTTGGGAAGAGGCTAAAACAATATGGTTATGGCTTTTATACAGATGACCGTTCTTGAACAGTTATTCTTAATATTGAGATAGCTAGTATAAGCACCTAGAGGGGGTGAATAGGTGCATAATCAATTTATCGAAATACGGAAGCAATTCTTGGCAAACAATAGAAAGGTAGTTCACTATTGATTGACAAAATGAAATACGATCAAAGTAAAAAGAGCAATGAAGAGAAGATTGAACACAGGGTTTATAGTGGTTCGGCTTAATCCAAGCCTACGTCCACTCTTCCGCACTGACAGCCCACCGGTTGGATTTCACTATGAACAAAAGAGAAGTTACGGCACTGCTTTTCCTTGATTCTACAGTGTAGATGTTCTATCACACCTCCTCAAGGTTTCTCACAAATATAGACTCTTTTGTATACAAGTATTCGCTTAAAGGAATTGTCTAAACAACAAGGAGCTTCAGAATTTGAAATTCTTCTATCTCACACACCTCAGCAACTTAGAACGTCTTCCTTATATACTCTTTTATGCCATCATACCCGTTGGCACTTACCAAATGAATTCATCCAATCTATCAATTGGATGGAATCAATTAGGAAGATCATTTTGGCTATTAAAGGAACGTGTCGATAGCCCATCAATCATGTTCGCCCACACGATCAAGATCTCGGTTTCCATAAGTAGAACCTTCCAAGAATATTTAGGCAATCAATGATTCCTTAATCTTCGAGTCAATCACGATCAATCAAAGAATTCGGTTGAGTCTTTTCCAGCCACGAGATATTCTCCAGTTGATAAGGTTAAGCCCTTAACGAAACATCCAGTTATGGATAACATTTCTTCAACGGATTAGAGACTATCAATGAGGATAGACTTTGAGTCTTGACTCTGGCTGTCCGGAGGTCTTCAGACTTTAAATAGCAGAGTTTGCAAACCTTCAGACTAGACTAATGGAAATGTTTTGTCAGCTTCAAAATACTTCAAGAAGATTTCTCCAACAATCTCCCCATTTTTGATGGTGACAAAACTTTCCTGCAGATTTGGACAACTTGACCTGCAAAAAATTTCTCAAACACATATGCATATCTTATAGAGATAAATGGCTAAAAGAATAATACTAGAATCTGCAACCACAGAAAATAGGTTAGTCTAATAATTGATAAAGCCATCCATAATAAAGTCATCCATAAGATACCAATGATAGTTAATAAAAGCAGTCAAGTCCAAGTCTAGTTCAATTCTCATCCAGACACAAAAACAAAATCAAACAGAGTTCAAACATCAAAACAATCCAACACACAGTCCACACGACTAAAAATCAAGTTGTTCAAATCTTGCATCTCTCCCCCTTTTTGTCAGCATTTAAAAAGGTTGAGATGAAAATGGAATAAAGTCAAGATTGCTTGGGAACACGGACAAGCTGGAAATCTCCCATAGACTGAACGATGCCTTCCAGCCTTTTCAAGTCTTCCTTCAATTTTGCAACCTCCTCACCCTTGGCATTGGCCTGAATCTGAACAGAGTGGGCTTGGATTTTATCATTCAATGAACATGAAGAAACTTGACCCGCAGTTTGCAAATTTTGAACCTCGCATCCCAAGGCATAAATTTGACATCGCATTTCCATTAGAATATCCATGATTCTGCGAAAATCGGCTGGGTTGTCGGTTTGCGTACTAGCTTCAGCATGTTCTGCAGATGATGGCATATCAGAATAATCTCGCAGGTTTGGCGATGAAACTTCATGACCTTCTTCTGGAAATTGAGAGGCATAAACATCCTCTAGGTTTGCAGGTGATCGACTGACTCCTTCACTCGCATCAGGATATGAGGACTTCCCTCCTTTCTCTTGATCTCCCCCTGTTTCCATGCCTACAGGTGGAGAGGAGTGTTCCTTAGGTTCTCCTTCTTCTCGTCTTTCTTCCTCAGTTCTTTCCTCCTCTGTTTCTTTTTCACCAACTACTCTTTCTTCTTCCTTCTCTTCTTCTTCTCGACCTTCTCTTTCCTCTTGGCCTTCTTTCTCACGTTGTTCCATTGACTCTGGAACAGTGCGACTTAGTTTCTTCAAAGCTATGGCCGAAATGGTAAGGTCATCATCTTCTTCATCTTCCACAATAAAAGCTCTCATTTTTGGTTTTGAAGCAACCAAGGGCTCATTTCCTTTCCGTTTTGAAGAAGAGATTTGATGAGCTTTAACTGGAGTCTTCTCCTTGAATTTCTCCAACTCCTTGTTCAGTTCCTTCAGACGCATTTTGGTCACTATCTTCAGTCCTACCACCATATGATAGCACGATCGAACACAAAAGATTTGCTGAGGCTGAATATTCAAATGTCTGAATAACTTCGTCACAAGGCTTGGGTAAGGAAGTTGACCTCTGTCCTTCATCATTGCTCTATACATGTGAAACATGATAGTGTGAGGGAGAGAAAACCTTTTCCCAGTGAGGATGGCATACATCAGCTTTGCCTCTGAGCTTGAAACATCAGTTTTGGAGGTTGATTTCGGCCGGAGGCAATTGACCACAATCTTGTGAAGCAAAATATTGAATGCTCTCATCCTCAAGTAGGTGATCTTTTCCTCTGTTCTCATGTCCTTCACCAGTTCCAGTGTGACCCGAGCAATGAAAGCTTTGATCGGTTGATATTTTCCTCTTTCAACTCCTAACACATCTGCTAGCATATCCATATCGACAACATAGTCTTGATCTTTAACACTAAAAGAAAATCTATTCGCATCCAAAAAGCTAAGATTTGAATAGAAATATGCAGTTAGTTTAGCATACGCCTCTGTAGTGTCGGAGCAGAACCTTTCAAGTTAAAGATAACTGAACTTCTCCCTTAAATTCATATTCACAGCATCCAGGAAGTCAAAATTCACACTTCTAGGGTTTATTACCCCACACTTCAGCAATTTCGAGTACAAATCCTTTTGTTCCTTCGATCTGAACAAATCTCCCCTTTTTCCTCGACTTTCAACCGCAATACCCATTCTTGGTTGAAATTGACTGTACACTTTGTCATCATCATTCCCATCTACAGGATTCGGTCCCTAATCACGAGGATCACTTGGAATATTTGCAAGAGTTTCGTCAGCCAACCCTTTACGAGCAATTCCCAAACTTTCCATTCTTCGCAGAAAGATATATTCGTTCCTATATCCTTTGTCTTTAAGAAAATCATCAACATATTTCAAGGGAGTACGAGTTGCTTTTAAGGCACGATACAGCTTATAAATAGTAGCAGGCTTTTGAACTCTTACTGGATTTGCATCCTCAATGATTTGTTCCTCTTGTTGATGATCAACGCCTTGAGGACTAGATGGAGGAGAATGACGCTGCGAGAATGTTGTGGGCTCGGTTGCTGTTGGGAGACACTTCTTCTTCGGTGAGATCGAAGTGCGTAGACCCCTCACTCATTTGCCGTGGTCCCCTGCTTGCGATTCTCAAAGACTTTCTTGAAGATGACATCTTTCTCAGTTTTTGGAAGATTCCTTGCTTAACTTTTCCAAGAAAGATGACAACTTTTTGAAGATTAAACAATGGAAGAAAATGGGAATGGAGGATCGATGCTTTCTAGGGTTTTTGAGAGTAAAGTGAAGAGGAATCGACGGTGCACGATCGGTTTAAAAAGATAGATAAGCGAACCGTCACAAAGGAAATAAAGAAATGCCTTTTCAAAATAACTATCTTTTGCCGCGAAAATAGTCATTTAAAAAATAATTTCCTTTTTGAAAATGAAACAATGCAATAAATAAGTCAATTAAATATAGCAACAATTTAAACACAGTCTGACAATCGTACCTCTTCAAGATAAGATTCAAGAGAGAGAGAGAGAGAGAGAGAGAGAGAGAGAGAGAGAGAGAGAGAAAGACTTACAGTCTGATGGTCGTACCAAGACTAATTTACAGTTAAAGTCTTGTATGTCTGAGTCTGAAAGTCTTTAGATTTTGATCTCCTCATACTTTAAAATGTTGAGTCTGGAACGGATGGTTTCAAATTGATTTTTCTCCAAAGGCTTTGTGAATATATCCGCCGTTGGTTCTTTGAATCAACATATTGGATTGAAACATCTCCATTTTGAACAGGGTCTATAATAAAGTGATGTCGAATCTCTATATGCTTTGCTCTTGAGTGGAGAATTGGATTTTTGGTGAGGTTGATAGCGTTGGTGTTGTCGCAATTAATCTCCGTGCATGAGTCTTCAATTTCAAAGTCTCTTAGCTACTGTTTTATCCACAGAATTTGCAAACAACTTTCGAGAGCTATATACTCTGCTTCTGCTATAGAGAGAGCTACTGTACTTTGCTTTCTGGAAAACCAAGACACTGTCCTGCTTCCAAGTAGTTGACAAGTACCCGAGGTGCTCTTTCTATCAACTCTGCATCCAGCAAGGTCTGCGTTTGAATATCCAAAAAGAGTAAAGTCTCCCCTTTTTGGATACTAGAGACCAAAGCTTGAAGTTGATGAAACCTATTTAATAATACGCTTCGCAGCATTCAAATGAGATTCTTTTGGTCGATTGAAATCTGGCACAAATGCAAACACTAAACAGAATGTCGGTCTAGAAGCAGTAAGATAAATAAGTGATCCGATGATACTCCTGTACAGCTTTTGATCGACTTTCTTTCCTTCTTCATCTTTGTCTATCTTCAAGGAACTTGACATTGGTATGTTAGTCTTTTTGCAATTGTCCAGTCCAAACTTTTTGACAAGATCATTTGCATACTTTTCTTGATAAATGAAAGTTCCTTCCTCCAATTGTTTTATTTGAAGTCCAAGAAAGAAGGTTACCTCACCCATCATGCTCATTTCAAATTCATCCTGCATAGTCTTAGAGAATTTCTTGCACTGAGACTTTCATTAGAGGATCCAAAAATGATATCATCGACATATATTTGAACAAGTAGAAAACTTTTGCTTTCTCTTTTAATAAAAAGAGTAGTGTCTACTTTACCTTTAACAAATCCATTTCGAATTAAAAACTTACTTAATCTGTCGTACCAAACTCGAGGTGCTTGCTTTAAGCCATACAAGGCCTTTTTGAGTCTGAATACTGAGTCTGGTTTCTTTGGGTCTTCAAACCCTAGTGGTTGTTCCACATAGACTTCTTCACAGATGAAACCGTTTAGGAAAGCACTTTTGACGTCCATTTGAAATAACCTGAAATTTTTATGACAAGCAAATGCAAGTAATAAACGAATTGCTTCTAACCTTGCTACCGGTGCATAAGTCTCGTCATAGTCGATCCCTTCTTCTTGTGTGTATCCCTTGGCCACGAGTCTAGCCTTATTTCTTATGACTTTTCCTTTCTCATCCATCTTGTTCTTGAAAACCCATTTAGCTCCAACAATTGATTTACCTTTTGGTTTATGAGTCGCCTCCCAGGACATCATTAACTATGAATTGTCGAGTTCTTCTTGCATAGCTTCAATCCAGCTTTCATTGGATAAAGCTTCTTCTATGCTCCGGGTTCTATTTCAGAAATAAGAGCCACAAAGCACTAGACTCTTCTTGCCTTTTGGATCTTGTGCGGATTCCTTCATTGATGTCGCCAATAATAAGATCTTTGGGATGACTGGACTTATGTTTCCAGTTGCTGGTTAATTTATCAGATTGATGATCACTTCCTTCACTAGAATCTTCAATAGTCACTTGTTGCTGGTCCTTCAAAATCTGAGCTGCTTCTTGAGATTTAGACTTTGTAGAGTCTAGAGCAGGTTCAGTCTCTTCGAGAGGAGTCTGAATGGATTCATTTTGTGTAGAATCTTGAAATTTGACATTCATTGATTCTTCCACTGTTTGAGTCTTCTTATTGTAGACTCTGTATGCATTGCTTGTGATTGAGTATCCAAGGAAGATGCCTTCATCTGACTTTTCTTCAAACTTACCAACTCGATCATTTGCATTTTTTAGAAACATTTGCATCCAAATACATGAAAATATGAAACAATATGCTTCTTTTCTTTAAATAGTTCATAGGGGGTTTTTTTTTTCTAGAATAGGTCTTAGAAAGATTCTATTGATAATATAACATGATGTTGAAACTGTTTCAGCCCAAAACCGTAAAGAAATATTACTTTCAATTAAGAGAGTTCTAGCCATTTTTTGAAGAGATCTATTTTTCCTTTCCATAACTCTGTTTTGCTTTGGAGTATATGGAGAAGAGAACAAATGCTGAAAACCAAATTCTTCACAAAATTTGGCAAAATCCTGATTTTCAAATTCACCTCCATGGTCTGTTTTTATGCTTGAAATAACATACCCATTTTCATTTTGAACCTTCTTAGCAAATTTTTCAAAGTAAGAGAAAGTTTCAGACTTACTTGCCAAGAAATATACCCAAGTAAATCGTGAATAGTCATCCACAATTACTAGGCAATATTTCTTACCTCCAATGCTCTGCGTTCTTGTTGGTCCGAAGAGATCCATATGCAAGAGCTGCAGTACATGGTTAGTGGAAACTTGATTTATTGGCTTAAAGGAATTTCTTACCTGTTTTCCCAATATACATGGTGTACATAGATCAGACTTTTGGTATGATAAATTGGGTAGACCACGAACAAGTTTCTTTGCTGAGATCTTGGATATCTGCTTCATGTTGACATGCCCAAGCCTTTTGTGCCATAAGTTTGCTTCGTCTTGGATTGAGATTAGACATTGTGATTCATCTGGTTTCACGTCCAAGAGGTAGATATTTCCATGTCTTCGACCCATGAATGATTGAGTAGAGTCTTTAATGGTTCCTGAACAAATACCCTCTTGAAAGTTGATTTTAAAACCAGCATCACACAGTTGACTGATACTGAGCAGATTGTAAATGAGCCATTCAACTAAAGAAACATTGTTTATTGTGAGGTTCCCAATCTTTACAGTTCCAAATTCTACTATTTTTCTTTTGCTGTTTCCTCCAAATGATACTTTTCCACCATTCACTTGAACAATCTTTATGAAGCAATTTGAGTCTTCTGTCATGTGTCTAGAGCATCCACTATCCAAATACCATTTCACCTTTTTCTTGATAGCGACCTGCATTTAAAAAGAAACTCAAGCTTTCTTTGGTACCCATATTTTCTTGAGTCCTTTTGAGTTAGTCTGATATACGGTTTTTGCCCAAACTTTATTGACAGGTCTCCAAACCATAGGACATTCTTTCTCAAAATGATCTACACTATTGCATTTTGAACATCTAAGAGTATTGCGACCTACTGGTTTTACAAAGTTTCTTTCAAAATGATTTTTGTAAGCATTTCTTGTGGGTCTCAGCTTAATTCTTTCTTTTACTTTAGGAAAATCGATTAAAGGAATAGTTTCAGCAGTTATTCCCAAACCAGATTTATTGAAATAAGGTCTTTGAACAGAAAGTATTTTCTCTAGTTTTTCAGATCCTAGAGAAAATCTTTTGGAAATATTTGAAATATCATTTTTCAAAAATGCATTTTCTTTTAAAAGATTATCTTTACTTTCTCTCGAGAGAGGAAACATTCTAGTCTAAGCATTTCACTTTTTCTTCCAAAACATTCTCTTGTTGTTTTAAAGCAGAATTTTCCTTTTTGAGTTTGGAAATTCTTTTAAGAGAAGTCTTAAGACTAAAACATAATTCATCAGTGTATTTTGAAACTTTAATAAGGAATTTGAAATCACTTACCTCGAATTCACTTTCGAATCTGAATCAGTCTCGGAGTTTGATTCGAGTCCGATTGTGCCATTAAACATATGTTGGCATAATCATCATCACTATCTTCACACTCCGTATCACCAGGTTTCAGCTTTGAGAGCTTTTCGATACCTTTCAATTTTTCCTTTCTTCTTCCTCAGAAGAGGACAGTTGGGTCTGATGTGTCCATTTTTCTTGCATTCAAAGCAAACTACATCTTTGTTTGACTCATCATATTCAGCAGACTTGGTCTGTTGCTTTTGAAAACTTTGTTTCCTTGAATTGAATCTTCTTCCTTTTCTATTCAGCTTTCTGAATCTTCTTATCATGAGAGCAAGTTCTTCATCATCCATGTCGTCTTCAGAATTTGTTACATCAGAGTCATCATTCGATTTTAATGCAATAGATTTCTTACCTTTAGGATCTTCGTCTTCATTGATTCGTTCCACTTCATAAGACTGAAGAGTCCCAACCAACTCATCGACAGACAGTGGCATGATTCTTTGGGTCTCTCGGATTGAGGTCTTTATATGATTTCAATCCTTGGAGAGTCCACGCAGTAGCTTGTTCACTTTCATGGGATCAGAAATTGGTTGATCTTGATTTTCAAAACCATTCACGATTTCTGTAAAACGACTAAACATGTCAATTATAGATTCTCCTGGTTTCATTCTGAAGGCTTCGTATTGACCGAGAAGAATGTTGATTCTAGTCTCTTTTACTCGATCGATTCCTTCATAAGTGATGTGTAATCTATCCCAAACTTCTTTAGTTGTATCACAAGAAGATATTCTGTTATATTCAGTAGGTGATAAAGCACAATATAAAGAGTAAATTGATTTTGCATCAAGAGCTTGTCTCTTGATTATCTCTTCCTGACTCATTTCGCTGGACTCAACAGTGTCCTTTCCTCTTTCTGAGACAGATGCAGTTTTAGGAATGATTCCTTTTTCTACAACGTCCCATTCTAGAGGATCCTTTGATCTTAAGAACGCCTTCATCTTGTTCTTCCATATGTTGTAGTCCTTTCCATCAAAGTAAGGCGGTCTAGTGTTGCTTTGCCCTTCTACCAGCCCTGGAGCCAACATACTAGCCATGGATCTTTTACTCCGAAGTAAAACACTTCAAACAAAGGGAGTACACGAGCTCTGATACCAATTGAGATAGCTAGTATAAGCACCTAGAGGGGGGTGAATAGGTGCACAATCAATTTATCGAAATACGGAAGCAATTCTTGGCAAACGATAGAAAGGTAGTTCACTATTGATTGACAAAATGAAATACGATCAAAGTAAAGAGAGCAAGGGAGAGAAGATTGAACACAGGGTTTATAGTGGTTCGGCTTAATCCAAGCCTACGTCTACTCTTCTGCACTGACAGCCCATCGGCTAGATTTCACTATGAACAAAAGAGAAGTTACAGCACCGCTTTTCCTTGATTCTACAGTGTAGATGTTCTATCACACCTCCTCAAGGTTTCTCACAAATATAGACTCTCTTTTGTATACAAGTATTCGCTCAAAGGAATTGTCTAAACAACAAGGAGCTTCAGACTTTGAAATTCTTCTATCTCGCACACCTCAACAACTTAGAACGTCTTCCTTATATACTCATTTATGCCATCATACCCGTTGGCACTTACCAAATGAATTCCTCCAATCTACCAGTTGGATGGAATCAATTAGGAAGACCATTCTGGCTATTAAAGGAACGTGTTGATAGCCCATCAATCATGTTCGCCCATACAATCAGGATCTCGGTTTCCATAAGTAGAACCTTCCAAAAATACTTAGGCAATCAACGATTCCTTAATCTTCGAGTCAATCACGATCAATCAAAGAATTCGGTTGAGTCTTTTCCAGCCACGAGATATTCTCCAGTTGATAAGGTCAAGCCCTTAACGAAACATCCAGTTTGGATAACCTTTCTTCAACGGATTAGAGACTGTCAATGAGGATAGACTTTGAGTCTTGAGTCTTGCTGTCCGGAGGTCTTCAGACTTTAAATAGCAGAGTCTGCAAATCTTCAGACTAGACTGATGGAAACGTTTTGTCAGCTTCAAAATACTTCAAGAAGATTTCTTCAACAAATATAAGTTTTATAGGCTGTATTTAATTTAATTTATAGTGCAAACTTCTGTTGATAATTGAGTTTAATTTTTAAAGCCTAGGAGAAGTTCAGAGGTTCTTATCTCTCAAGGCCGAACTCGAGAATCAACAGCTGCACCAACAAAGAAGAAGACATTGCCTACGCCAACAAGAAAGAAGAGTAAGAAGAACCCAGTTGCAGGTCCATCCGAATTTGTTTAGCCTACAATAGTTACAGCTCTTTATGAATCAGTTCAGCCTAAGACAATTGCAGCTCCATCAGACTCAACGCATCCCAAGACAGTTGAAGAAGAAATCTCATGTCCAGTTAGAAAAAATGCAAGGATTATGAATCAAGTGCAAAGTCCATCAAAACAAGCACGAACAGGAGGCATTATGCATATTGATTGATGAAATGGGATGTGATATGGTTTGTAGGGCTGAGGAGTTAGTTGTAAACATCTGTGAATGTTTTTTTTTTTTTTTTTTATAATAGTTTGTCATTGAATTAGTTGAGTTTGTGAGACTTCATTTGTCATTGAGTTTGTGAGACAGATGTTCAAAATCAATGGAACGGTTGTTGCTTGTCATTTTTGGCATGCCTTTTTCATTTTTTTATTTTTATTTTTCTTGTACTTATTGCTACTTCTGGTGGTGGATATGTAGTGGTGACTGGGGTGCTCATATGGCTGGTGGCGGCAGTTGATGAAGCCTGGTGGTGGATATGTGGTGGAGACTGGGGTGCTCATGTGGCTGGTGGTGGATGCTAATGAAAAACCTGGTGGTGGTGGGTTGAGTTGAAGGTTTTTGCTGCACCTGATGCAAGATGTAACTATGCAATATGCATAGCTTGCACCAGGTAGTGCTGGTGTAAGTTGGTGCAAGACACCTTACATTTGCAACTTATGCAGCAACATACTACCAGCATAGTGGTGGCTGGTGGTAGCTCAAGTATATGCTTGGGATGCCTGGTGGTGATGATGGTTGGAGGTCAATGGTGGCCAGTGGTGGGCGGTGGTGGTGGCTGGTAGTAGCTGATGTGTACAAAAAAATGGCACTTAACTAATCACATTCTAAAAAACCTAGCACTTAAGTATTCACTTTTGACAACAAATGGCACTTAAGTGATCCTTTTAATAATAACTTGACACTTAAATGACTCTTTTTCTATTACGACTGGCACTTAAGTGATCACTAGATACAACTTATAGCACTTGAGTAATCACTCATGTCTGTTCTATATATATAGTGGTTTGTAGCAAAATAGAAAAGCTGTTGGTTTATGCATTTGCTGCTGGTTTACATTCAATTCAAGTAAAATAGTCACCACAACACATTGACCTAATATACATTCCATCATCACTAATTTATATTTGAGAATAAGCAAAAACTGTGGACATCATTCATTCATTCATTCAAAACAAATACATTTCTCCACACTTTTACAACTATGGCAGTCGGAGAAACTTCTTCTCATCTTCCAGTACTTTACATTTCATCATAAAGTAGGATAGACAAAAAAACAGCAACACAATAAACGCTTGGTAACACTTCTGTTCAATTTTCATTTTTGAAACTTCATTCTTCAAATGGTTAATAAAAGATGCTTGAGCTTGAGCTTGCATTGAATCAACATTGTCCAAGTCATCCACAAGCGTGGATGGAGGTTGATGACATCCATCCAGTAGGTCCAATATCACCTCTGTGGCTCGATGAGAGAATTTCACATTGACCCATTTGAAGTATTTGTACTTCGAACCTTCTCTGTATCGGGTACATCCATAGAATCTTCTCTTGGGATTCGTTCAAGTCCACGATATTCTTCTTGGACTTGGTAACCCACAAAAATAGAAACGCTCGCCTTCTCCTTCGCTTCGGCGAGAGAAATTTGAGCCGCTAATAAAAGTCTTGCTCTCCATTTCCAATATTTAGTGGTAGAATTTGGGGCAAATCAAATTAGGGTGCGGGATTAGGGCTCTAGTGCTTCAATGGCATTTTGCTCGATTTATGGTTTTAGATTTAAGGCAAATGGGGAAGATGTCGACGTTTTCGCTGATTTAAGGTCTCAATTTGGGGTGGACACTCGAAACGACGTCGTTTGGGGTGAATTCGAGCTGACTCAGCTCTCTGGCGAGACACATCAACGGGAGATATTAATATTTTAATGTCACGTATGATTTCCAGCCAATTTCGCCGGAGATGGCACTCAAGTGTCCCACTTTTCTTAAAATGTAGCACTTAAGTGTCCCTTTGGGCAAAGTTATGGCACTTGAAGCGTTCTTTTGCTGAAAAATGGCGGTGGATGATGGTTCGTCACTTGTATCGCCAACGACGAACCATCACCATCTCATTTTCCATTTTTTTTCCTTGTAGCCTGCGATTGGAAGATTACTTTGAATATCAACCATAATTGAAGCACCTTAAATAATGAAAGGAATCCAAAACTGACTTGACATCAACATCAACTCCAAAACTCATCATTAACCGAAACACAAATCTCGAGCTCCTTAATATCGAATACTATCATTCGGAGCATGATCAATTTGGACGAAAAATCATCCACATAAGTCGACCCAAATGATCATTTTGGATGATACTCGAGGAATTGAGTGGCGTCTTCATGACATTGACCAAAAAACTAGTCTCAACATATTGGCATTATCCAAACACAAAAGTATGAATATAAGAATAAAAGTAAACAGAGCCATTGGGATAAAATCATTCAAATTAAAAATAGGTTTGGAGCGCTCCCCCTTCCTTGAGGCATCATTGTTTACTACATATTTTCTCTTATTTATACTATGTTTGGGAAAAAGTGGTAGTGGCAAAGAAAATAAAAGGAGTGACAATATGAGAAAATGAACATGAAGAGGAGAGAAAAATATATTGTGTTATATTCTATGAACGAGGAAAATTGAAAATAAATTAAAATAAGGAGGAAATTGATAAGGGCAATGCCTTTGTGCCAAGGAGCTATAAATTCTAAACAAGAATGAAAGATGTGATCAATATATATACATGTATATGTGGGAAATAGAACTGAAGTTCCAGATGAACTTATAGGCAAATAAAAAAAAAAGACATCATGGGCAATGATATCATGAGTACCTAAATTTTTGTCTTTTCTACAATTTAGTACCTTAACTTCTTCTTCTTCTTCTTTTATGGTTCAATCATGTACCTAAATTTTTCAAATTCTGCTTGGTGTAAAACCTCAATTGAATATATTGTCATGTGACGTGATTGTGATAACGTAACTCGCTTAACTCAACAAAGTTTTAGTACAAATCGTTACATGAGTCGCTTACTTAACAAAAGTTGTGCTATCTCCATTCAGATGAGAGGTGGCGGGAGGAGAGTGTTGGGGTTTCATGAATCATGTATAGGTAAAATTAACAAAAAGAATGCAGCAGAAATAAAGATATATTTTATACATGATTCTCCGAAGACATTGTTTGTGCATTTGAATCAAAAATCTGAATATAAAAAGGGAGTTAAACGAATTATCTTTCAAAGTGCGCTTTAAAACAAATCAGTTTGGATGTTCTTCAATTCGAATCCCACAAACGTCACACCAACAATAGACATCAAATGGAAGGGAGAACTTTCGGATACTACAATGATCGTGCTAGCAATCTCGTGGAGACAATCCGCCATATCTATTGCGAAAAGGCGAGCGATCGATCAATAATATAAACAGAAGAAGAAAATAAATCGAACACTAAATTTACATGGTTCAGTTGTAAAGACCTACGTCTATGGGGAAAGCGGCAACGAATTTCACTATAGATTAAACAATACAAGGAGATTACACACTTGAGTCACTCAAACACTCTCTCGATGTTTCCTAAGCCCCAATTACACCCAATAACGCACGCAGTGTTTAGCCCCGAAATTTCTCAAGAAATAATCTCTTAGTCTCACGAAGGAATTACACGCAAATCTTACCAAAAGATTTAATTGGCTTGAACACTAAATCTTCTTGGATGTAATTCACGAACAAGAATGACAAAGAAAATCCCTCCCAAGCACTCAACAATGAGACGGCACTCCAAGACCAATTTTTCATGATCAACCCTCTTCCATCCATGGCCACAAGTCTATATATATAAGTGAAACCCTTATTCTTTTGCTAACTTCTCATATGATTATGTTTTCTATCTTAAACATATCTTTGTATATTTTAAACAAAATCCAAGTCCTAGTCAAAGTTGAACTTTTCTATTTCAGCGGCGAAATTCTCCAACGCAAATTCAAACTTTGGAAAGTTTACCTTCGGATCTTCTTTGCTTGATTTCGAATGTCTGCAACATATCCAATTCGGAATATTTGTAATTTCATATTGGGCTCAAACTCGAGACATAGTTTAACGATCTCCACCTTGGCTCAACGTTTGAGCCAAGTCACAATTGCTTCGCAAAAATTCAAACTCTACCGCTACTTTCCCATAGCCCTTAATGGGCTCAACTGTCACAATATTATCCAAGTCCAAACCTCGCTTGAACTTCGCCATAACTGAAGACCTCATCAGAATACCAAATCCACATGCACTTTTAACTGCTCCGCAAGGATTTTCCAACACAACCTCCTTAACCACAAATAAAGCAAAACTATTGTTACATCTATATCTATCAGGAGATCGAATATGTACCTTGTCAATATCAACAATTACAGCAACCGTGGGCTCTATAGGCTCCACCTCACTACAAGCACCATCTGTGTCGATTACTTTGCTAGTACTCGTACTTGCTACCTCAGGAGTTTCTGGTTGCAACTCCACCTCAAGCTGAATATCGTCCAGATCCATATTAACACTGCCACAAACACTCCTCGCCAAAAGTACTGGAGACTCATCAAGGGTAACTTCTCTACTATTAACAGGTGAATTTTATATCTAAGCACCACAACCGATCGCCTCACTCACTTTGTGCATAGCCATGGAATATGCACATTGCCCTCCAATTTAACTTACCATCACTCACTCGAAAATAACACGGGCAACCAAACATTTTAATAATAGAATAACCAACAACGTTACCTAACCACACTTTTTCAGGAGTCTGTCATTCAATAGCAGTTAATGGGGATCTATTCACTAGGCAATTTATCATACTAAGCACATCAGCTAGGGTTCTCCTAGCAATACCAGCACTAGAGATAATTTCTCAGGCCGTCTCTAGTAATGTTCTTATCATCAATTCTGCAAATTGTTGTGATTTATTTGCACTAGTGCGGTGTTTCACTATGCCCTCTTTCATGCAGAATTTATTTGCTAGCACCGAGCAGAACTCCATGCTATCATCAGTCCGCACATGCTGATCAACTTACTAGTCTCCGTCTCAATCAAAGCTCTCAACCGCGTGATCCTGACACCAGCATCAAACTTGTGCATTAGCACAAACACCCAGGTCTTTCTCGAGCAGTCAAAAAACTCTCGAATAGATGCAACCGACGTCTCCACAACGAAATTTGTCATTATCTCATCTTGAACTTTATACAAGCCTCCATGCTTGATTCCTTTCATTATCACCAGGGCACCTCGAACAACCTTCAAAACTCCACCTTTTGAAGAATACTTGCAACCAACTGAATCTAGGGCGCCCAAGGAAATTAAGTTCTTTTTCAATTCTGGAATGTGTCTTACTCCAGTCAATGTCCTCACAATGCCATCATGCATTCTGATTTTAACATTGCCAACACCGATGACATCACATTTATTATTGTTCCCCAACTGTACTTTGCTATTATCTATGCATTAATAAGTAGTAAACCAGTTTCTATTTTGTGTGACATGAAAAGAACAACCAGAATCCAAAATCCATCCATCAAGCGATAAATTATTAGTGACAAACAAGACATGATCGGCATTATATGCTACAGTTGCAACATTATATGCAGAATCAACTATAATTCTCTTACCCTTCTCATTCTTTAACTTATGGCAATCCCTTTTAAGATTCCCCCTCTTGCCACAGCTCCGACAGACAACATTAGCAGTCCTAGATTGACTACGTCTATTCATATTAGTACTACTCTTACCTGCATGTGTTACAGATCTTCCTCTATTTTCACCTACTAAAGCAATAAATATAGATTCACCAGATTCTTTTCTACAAATATCCTCGGTCAGAATCAAATTTCGAACCCCATTAAATGTCAAACTTGTTAACCCAGAGGAATTACTAACAGCAGTAATAGTAATATTCCAATTGTCAGGCAATAAGGATAACAGAATCAAAGCACATACCACATCTTCAAAGTCAATATCAACTAAACTCAATTGAATAACAATCACATTGAATTCATTGATATGATCTGCAACTGATGCACCTTCGCTCATCTTCAAATTAAACAGACATCACATCAAATAGACATTGTTGATCGTAGATGGCTTCTCGTACATATTCGATAGGGTTTGCATCAAATCAGCCATGGTCTTCTCCTTCAAGATGTTAAACGCGACATTACGAGCCAACGTCAACCGAATAACACCCATAGCTCGTCTATCCAGCAAATCCCAATTAGCTTACTTCATCATCTCTGGTTTCTCCCCAGACAAGGGCAAGTGTAGTTTCATCTAGTAAAAATAATATTCAATCTACATCTTCCAGAAACTAAAATCCTTCCCATCAAATCTGTCGATTCTCACTTTTACTTCTTCTATCACCATCGATTTGCTTCAACTCAGCCAAACTTGGCTCTGAAACCACTTGTTGCGAAAAGGCGAGCGATCGAACAATAATATAGACAAAAAAAGAAAATAAATCAGACACCAGATTTATGTGGTTTATTCGTAAAGATCTACGTCCACGGGGAGAGCGGCAGCTAATTTTACTATAGATCAAACAATACAAGGAAATTACACACTTGAGTCACTCAAACACTCTCTCAGTGTTTCTCAAGCCCCAATTACACCCACTAACGCACGCAATGTTTAACCTCGAAATTTCTCAAGAAATAATCTTTCAATCTCACGAAGGAATTACACGCAAATCTTACCACAAGATTTAATTGGTTTGAACACTAAATCTTCTTAGATGTAATTCACGAACAAGAATGACAAAGAAAATCCCTCCCAAGCACTCGACAACGAGACGACGCTTCAAGACCAATTCTTCATGATCAAACCTCTTCCATCCATGGCCACAAGTCTATATATATATATATATATATATATAAGTGAAACCCTTATTCTTTTGCCAACTTCTCATATGATTATGTTTCTTATCTTAAACATATCTTTGTATATTATAAACAAAATCCAAGTCCTAGTCAAAGTTGAACTTTTCTATTTCAGCGGCGAAATTCTCCAACGCAGATTCAAACTTTGGGAAGTTGATCTTCGAATCTTCTTTGCTCGATTTCAAATGTCTGCAACATATCCAATTTGGAATATTCGTAATTTCATATTGGGCTTAAACTCGAGACATAATTTAACAGTATCCTTGATGTATTATAGTCGCGGCCCGAACGAGAGAACACTCTTCTTTCTTGCATCTCGAAAAACACAAGAACACACACCTTTTTCTCTCTATTTCAGCAACCCGCTCTTGTCTCGAAAACACAAAACACACGCCCACAAAAACTCTCTCTACGTAGCAACCTTTTGCAGCCTTTCTTTTTAAAATTTATTCACGAATCAGCAATGGTTCCTGATCGTGAGATCAGCAACCGTTGCTGATCCTCATTTTTCATGCACAATCGTGCATGAACGGAACGGTCAGCAACTGTTCATGCACGATTTCGTGTGTGATGGTCAGCAGTTGCTGACCATCCACAGCTGACCATCATGTGCGCACAAATTCGTGCGTGCATGTGCATGATTCGTGTGAAATGGTCAGCAAGAATTGCTGACCATTTCAACTTTAATTAATTAATTAAATGAATAAATAAATAATTAATTAAACCCCTTAAAAATAAAAAGAACATAATCTTTATATGTATATTTGAAATACATTAACATGTATCCACTTTGGGCATGCGTATGAATCATATGCAAATAGGCTCGTGAATTTAATGCAAATTAAATTGAATCTTATTCAATTTAATTTCACATCGACTCAATTCGATTGCAGTAATTGCAAACACATTTGCAACAATATTTCTCTCTTGTTCCACGTTATCCTAATTGTTTATGGTGTTTAACATCCCTAGGTTCATCATTAAGCCGGTAGTAAGACTTGTACTAACACATTAGTACTTCCAAAAGAATTAATTGTCCCGATTAATCTTTGAGTCTTACAAGCCATGATTGACATAGAGCAATATGTCATGACTACCTAGATAGTGTGAATATTTTAATAACATAATGAACCTGTCAGCTTCGGCTACAATGTAATTCAATTCCTCTGTCTTACTATGTCCCGATCAAACAAAGATCATGGAATATTTGTCAAATCATTAATTCGATCATATACACAAATCTAATTTACGTGCATTTTATTTGAGACATAAACAATTTATTCTCGATTACAACCCTGACTGAAGATTTCAATGCAGTGTCATAATTGGATCGCATAGGACATCATTATTGTACCTTGCATGTAACAAGGAGACAAATTCCATATTGTGCACACGTGCAACTTCATATATGAACAAACTATGATCATCAAGTATAAAGACGGATCGATGATCCGGCATTACGTGTACCTGTGAACCATAGTTGTTCGACACACAAGTCAACACTATGCCTCGGGTCTAAAGATTATTTACACAAGACCAAAGCATGAACAATTAGACATTGACCATGCTAAAAGCTTCCATGTTACTAATCGTTCCATATGCGTCACGTTCAGTGAACTTGTCTAATACAACACTTGTGTTCTTAACTCGGGCATCACAATACCGAATGACATGTGACTCATCATTTCCTTAAGTATCCAATACTTAATGGCAAAATTAAGAACACATCGGTCTCAACAGAATTATTAATATCCACTCAATAATCCATCGACTAGAAACGATTTAAAGATTCAGTCTAACTATGAACCTGTCACATATATTCTTGACGTCTCAAGAATAGGTCTAGTGGCAACCGATCTTATGAAATCATTCATAAATATAAAATAATTGGACAAATTGAATAATACGTCATTGCCATTAAATAAATAATAATAATGAAAGTACAATTAAAATACCTAATATGTAACTATTACGTAGTAGTTTTAGGGCATACATCCAACAATCTCCCACTTGCATTAAAGCCAACTTGTCTAGTACCTCAAACCCATTTGTCAATATGCCTTACAAAAGAAGACTAAGATAAGGCCTTAGTGAAGGGATTTATCACATTTTCCGCTGAGGCAATTTTCTGTAAGGCGATATCACATCTCCCAACAATTTCTCTGATGAGATGGAAGCGTCTCTCAATATGCTTGGACTTTTGGTGAGACCTTGGTTCCTTAGCTTGAGCTATCGCCCCATTGTTGTGACTAAACAATGTAATCGGTTGCTCAATTAAAGGAACGACTCCAAGTTCAGAAATAAACTTCTTCATCCAAGCAGCTTCCTTTGCTGCTTCAGAAGCAGCTACATACTCTGCCTCAGTAGTGGAATCAGCAGTTATGCTTTGTTTGGAACTTTTCCAACTAACTGTACCACCATTGAATGTAAAGACATACCCAGACGTAGACTTATAATCATTAGGATCAGATTGAAAATCGGAATCAATATAAGCTACAACTTTAAATTCTCCTTCTCCATATATCAAGAATAGATCCTTAGTCCTTCACAACTACTTGAGAATATTCTTGATTGCTATCTAGTGATCTTCTCCTGGATCAGACTAATATCTACTAGTAATACTTACAGCATATGCAATATTAGGTCTTGTACATAGCATAGCATACATTATGCTTCCAATAGCGGATGCATATGGTATATTTTCCATCCGCCCTCTTTCTTCAGGGGTGTTGGGACACATCTCCTTTGAAAGATGGATCCCTTGCCTAAAATGCACTAATCCTCTCTTGGAACATTGCATGTTAAAACGTGTTAACACTTTGTTTATGTACATAGACTGTGAAAGGCCAATTAATCATCTTGATCTATCTCTATAGATCTTGTGGCACCCCGAAACACCTAAGGTCACCACAGATACCAAAGAAGAACCTTAGTTCCTAGGCATTTTTTTTTAAACAGTCCTAGCGCATCTTATTTGCAAAAGCATAATCAAGTCTTACTAATTCTCCCTCCAACAATCATGATACAATTGCACACCACTAAACACCATAAGAAAAGATAAAGCCAAGACACTTTTATTTACATATTTTCATGATGGATTTTCTCGGGTCGGTACAACAAAAGATAGGCCAAGACTTTTCACTACACTCGGCCATAACCCCAAAAAGAGACAACTTGACCCACTATATCGATCGTGCAAAATCCTCCATCTACTAGTGTCAGCTATTGTCCAAAAAGTTGCAGTTCCTACTCCTCACACACAAGCAGTCACACCCACCCCGGTGTGTCATGCGGTGGCAGCAGCAACATCCCCCGCATCACCCCATCCAGACGAACGTGAATAGTATGAACTCCTGAATGACAGGGCCCTCAGCCAGGCCCATGTCATACATCACTAATGCACGAACCCGAATGAACGTCAGACCAGGGATGCTAGGACAGTCGATCTCCACACACTCGACCTCCACGTCCAAAGGAAGGCCGTAAAAGACGCCCCGCGTAACAGCAAGGAGCGGCATCTTTCTAATTTGAAATGTTGGTCCCCGAAAGGGTGAGTACAGCCACTCAGTAGGTAAAGGACCCAATAAAACCACTCAATGCATCACACAATACAATCATAACAATCATAGCATAACACATGTTATAAATTTACCATCATGTCATAGGTGCACATACATCCATGCACTCACCATTGTCATGTCTTACTTGTACTATCATACTATAGGTGCACATAAATCCATGCACTCACCATCATCATGTCACATATACCATCATGCCATAGGTGCACATACATCCATGCACTCACCGTCATCATGTCACATATACCATCATGCCATAGGTGCACATGCATCCATGCACTCAGCATCATACATTCATGCATACATGTTACCATATCATGCATAACTCAATTTCAATTTCCCAATTTTATTCTTTCATTTTGGGCCGTCACATTTCTCTTTCCCGGGACCAATATTTGCATCCCACATTTATCACTTGCACCCCACCTGGCATTGCGAGGAACCTCCGGCACAAACCTCCGGGCATTCGGCACACACACTTCGAGCATCTTGTACCCCAATTGGCATCACGAGGTATCCCCCGGCTCACACCTCCGGGCTTCTGGCACCCCCACACTTCGGGCATCTCGAAACTCCCGATGACCCTCCGGAATTATGCCACTAGGCCACTAGGCATCCAACATTTACACTCCCTGGTCGGGCATCTTGATACTCCCGAGCATCGTCGGCTCACACCTCCGATGGCCTTCTCATTTATCATAGTTCACATTCACAATTATAGCTCAATTTCAACATGGCATATATATGATGTCAACAAGATCATTTTTAGCATTTGACTCTTATATGTATTTCCAATCATCATCATATCTGCAATAAGATCCAATCACTTATGACAACACAATCCATGGGGTCCATACAACATAGAATAATCCATACATCATGATTTTTTGAAATTTACCAAATTCCAGCTTGCACAATTTCGGAAAACATATAAATTAAATATCCATATGATCTTTAAAAATTATAAAATCTGAACATGTGATAGTAAAGACACAAAGGTAGCAACTCCATGAAGAAAACATGCCCAAAAGAACTTCACACAAAAAAGATATAGCTCACACATTACAGCTTACAAAATTCGGACACATCAGATTGCGCGGTTCTCGAAATATTTCAATTTAAATACCTGAATGACCTTAAAAAATTATGAAATTTTACCACGTTATAGTCGAGACCCTAAGGTATATTTTTCATGAAGACATCAAGGCCAGATTCATCCTAGATATTAAATATGGATGGTCGAAGCCCCTGTTCCTAGTACCGAACAATCCAGATTTAACTGTCTCCGAAAAATCAAGGTTTCACCAACTTATCTTCCTTCATTTTCTCTAATTTTTTTGTATTCTTTTCCTCAAGAGGTATACTAAAACTTTCATTAAGGGATCTAGGTGAGATTCTCAAAGGATAGTCACATTATAGTCCACGAAGTCACTGGAGTCCAGTACAATACTTCCAGATCTGCCGTCTTAAACAAAAACTCGTTTTACTAGGCTACACTTCTTCATTTTATCTCAAATTTGAGTATGTTAGTCGTCAAGATGTTCTCTACAACTTTTGTGAAGAAGTAAAAGTGAAATTCTCGGTAAAAAGTGACATACAACACTCAAAACCACCAAGAGGTCAACAAAATAGTTTTAGATCTAGCGTTTTCGTAGAGGGAGGGTTTTACCCCTAACAAATTAGCCATTTTGTCTCAAATTTTAGTATGTCATACTTTGAGATGTTTTCTACAACTTTCATGAAGAAGTCAAAACCAAAATCCGACTCAAACTCTACATGCAAGCCTCTACAACGTTCTGGGTCAGGCGATATACTCGAAAACAGAATGCTATTTCAAAAAGAACACACTCAAAGCTTCGGTTCTCACACCCTAAATGTGACACCCCGGACCCTTCGTAGGTCATCACCAGTGCCGATGCTACACTCTATTACCTTTTCCTATCTTGTACTTAAAACAAGCGTCATTAATCACAGGCATTATTTTTTTTTTAAAGCGGTCCCAGCGCGACTCATAGCGGAAGCAAATTAAACATCACCATCTATCCCCCTACCAATCCATGATACCAATACACACCAGCTAAACATCAGGATTTTATAAACAACTTCGACACTTTGCTTACATATATATATAGCAAGATGGGATTCCCTTCGGGTCGGTACAAAACAAGGAAAAGCTAGGACTCTGCCATGTCCAGCCTAAAACCTCAAAAAGAAACTCTTGACCCTCAACATCATACGAGTACGAACCCCCATCGAAAGTGTTGACTATCTACATAAAAAAGATCCAGCTCCTACTCATCGCACGCGAGTCTCACACCCAACCCGGTGCATCAGGCGGTGGCGGCGGCAACATCCCTCGCATTGCTCTATCTCAACGAACGTGCACAGAAATGAACTCCTGAATAACCGGGCCCCCAACTAGGCCTATGTCGTACATCACTAGACAGTGCACTCGAATAAAAGTCAGTCCGGGAACAGAGGGACAGTCTATCTCAGCACACTCGACCTCTACATCGGATGGTAGACCATAAAACACCCCCCGTGAGACGGTAGGTAGCGGCATACTTGCTAATCTGAAATGTTATCCCCAAAAGGGGTGAGTACAACCACTCAGCAGATAGGGAAATCCAATAACAACTCAATACATCAGGCATATCATCATACAATGCAGGCATTGGTTACCTTTGATATCATGTGCATTCATGCATCATCATATCATACATATCATCATCATGGCATCTCATATATCATTATCATCATCATGCATTTCATCATGCATATCATACCATGGATGAGCATCATATCACATCACGCATCATCATCATTATCATGCATATCATTATGCATATCATGTCATTATCATCATCATGCATATCATATCATAGGTGATCATCACATCACATCAATATCATTATCATCACATCATCATGCATATCATATCATAGGTGATCATCATATCACATATCATTATCATCACATCATCATGCATATCATCATGCATATCATATCATAGATGATCATCATATCACATCACGCATCATCATCATCACATCATCATGCATATCATCATGCATATCATATCATAGGTGATCATCATATCCCATCACATATCATCATCATCACATCATCATTATCATCATGCATATCACCATCACGCATTAATTTCCATTTTTTATCTTTAGATTTGATCACCACATCACCCATTCTCAATTATCATCCCTTCGGACAAAGACCTCCGACAGGGTTCCCAGCATTCAGCCTCCCAGGCCCACTGGGCTTCCGGCCCCCCCACATTCCAGGCATCTCGCATCTCAACTAGCATCACGAGGCATTCCCTTCGGGCAGAAACCTCCGACAGAGCTTCCGGCTTTTACCCTTCTAGCCAGGCATCCCGCACCCCAATCCTGGTGTCGCGAGGAACCTCCAGGCATGTATCCAAGATACAACTGGACATCCGGCCCCCCACATTCCGGGCATCCTAAATCTTCCAGGGAATTCCGGCAATGCATCTCTGTACATTCCGGCCTCATCCTCCACCACAACCTGTTACTCACATATCATTTTCCACATTCACCATCCTTTTAATCTCATTATTACATGGCATGGCATATAATTCACACATGCATCACAATTTATGATCATACATACACCAATGTCATATAATAATGCATAATAAATTCAATGGAATTCATGGCCAATAAAATAATCCCTTTTATTATTTTATTATTTTATTATTTTATTTATTTATTTTCATAAATAGATATTAAATTTAATATCTATGATTTTACCAAAATCATAATATTCAAACAATCACTAAACAAACCAATAGGATGACAATTTCATACGAAATTCATGACCAAATTGGATTTCACATAATTTCACAATTTCCACAAAATAGCACATGATATTCGGATAATGACCAGAATGCACAATTTCCAAATAAATTCGATTAAAATACTCATACAGCCTCCAAAAATTACGAAATTTTACAGAGTGATAGCCAAGACATTTTCGTGAATTTTTCATGAAGAACTACAAGCCAAATTCTTTTTAGATTAATTTATACAACCCCACGAAACTTCTGGAACCATTACGCGTCGTCCAGAATACACATCTCCGAAATATTAAGATTTCACCCATCTATTCTCTTTCGTTTCCTCTGAAATTTGAGTATGTTATGTACCAAGGTGTCCTTTACAAGTTTCATAAAGAGATCTAGGTCAAATAACTAAAGTATGGTCACCATTTAAGTCCATGAAATCTCGGGTGTCTCGGAATACTTCACCAGAATCATCATCTCCAAGATCTAGCCGATTTACCAAGCTATACTTGTTCTTTTCGCTTCAAATTTGAGTATGTTGTATTTTAAGGTGTTACCTTCAACTTTCATGAAGACATTGAAGTCAAATATTCAACAAAAATCAACATGCAAACAAGAATCCAACAAGAAGTCAGTGAAAACTTCACAGATCTGGGGTCTCCGTAAAATAGAACTTTAACCCCTCATATCTCCATCATTTTCCATGAAATTTCAGTATGTTATAGTACAAGACGTTAGATACGACTTTCATGAAGACATCAAAGCCAAAATCGGACTCCAAACACACATGCAAGCTCAAACAAGTTACTGACTCCTACAACCGAGCAAGAACAGTCACACGGTTTGAAAACAACCAACCCTTACCTCGGTTTTTCTCACAAATAACACCTAAAATCGAACATGCAAACCATATACACACATGCAAGAGAAGTTAGAGGAATCCACTTGTCTCTAGGATGGATGGTCGACGGTGTACGGCGGCGTACACGGCGAACGGACAGCGGGACACGACGGCTCCTCCTCGGCTCCGCCTCCTCTCCCTCTCGGTCTCTCCCTCTCTCTCGCGATTTCTCTCTCTCTCTCTCTCTCTCCCTCTCTCTCGGCCGAATCAAGCAAAACTGGCCACCTTCTCTCTCTTCTCCCCTTTTATTTCCCCTAAAGCTCATCATTGATTTGCCTCAACCAATGGCCAATGCATGGCCTTCTCCTTGCCACTTGTCTTGATCCATGCAAGATGGGTCTTGGAGTTGGGCTTGGGCTTGGGCCATCCGGCCACTCCTCCTTGGGCTGGTCGACAGCCTCCTTTGGGCTCTAATGGGCCGACTAGCTTGGCCCACCAAGCTTTAGGCCAATGGGTCCAAGGCCCATTCAACTTTAATCCCCTCTTTCTCTTTTTTTGTTTTTGAAATTCTTCTTTAAATATTTTTGAATTCCAATTTTCATCTTGGCCAAAGTCTTGGGATATTTTTGTTTATTGAAATTTAAATCATATGGCCAAGCATAGATTATTAATCTATTAAATTTAAATTTCCACAATCACAAGCACAAATCATCGAATTAAAAGACTAATGGCTAAAACATAAGCCATGTAAATTCTACCACCTAATTAAAGACTTTAACACACCTTATGGCTTGGCTTTGAATTTTGGGATGCCACACTAAACGTCCAAGATTCATCACCATTCAAACACACATGCAAGATACAACATGCAAGAGCAGAATATGGATCCCAACTTGCCTTTGTACCGAGCAAGCACAAGCAACACGGCGGACGACGGACACACGGTGACGGGCGACGGATGAGCGGACGGACAGACACACGGCTTCTTCCTCCTCTCTCTCGGTTCCTCACTCTCTCAACAGCCCTCTCTCTCTCTCTCCCTTATGGTCGACAGCCCCCTCTAAACTAGTAACTCCTTCCTTTTATTCCCCCTCAATACAATCTTTAGCCATCATTAGGAGCCACCCAAGATGACCAATAGATGAAGCCCCCTTTTTGCCACTTGGCAACTCCCATGCATGATGGGCTTGAAGGTTGGGCTGGCCTCTCCCCCCTTGTGGTCGATGACAGCCCTCTTCAAAGGCTTCATAGGCCAAGCCAATTTGGCCCACTTTAGGTCCAATACCCTTGGGCCTAAAGTTCAACCCTAATAAATCCCAATTTCACTTTTAATAATTCATTTTTAATTCCCTCTTTTATAGATTTCAAATTCTCAATTTCATATGGCCATAAATATTGTAGCATTTAAACTATAGGGATTAAATCTATGAGGTGCATAGCCAAGAACAATTTTTTTCTTATCAACTCATCTTATAATACTAATTTTAATAACTCATGAACACGAGATACATAACACTTGGTCTTAAAAAAAAACCAATGGCTAAAGCATAAACCAAAGGTAATTTCATTACCTAATCATATGCTTTAATGCATCTAGAGGTTGTCTTGAATTTCGAGATGCCCCAGATCTTGATACTTAAAATGTAGGTTATCTCTCCTAAATCTTTCATGGAGAATTCCTATGACAAGAATAGTTTTATTGATGATATCATTGGTACATCATTTCCAATCAAAAGTATATCATCAATATACAAAACTAGAAATGCAATTGCACTCCCACCGATCTTCTTGTATACACAAGATTCATCCGGATTTTTGATGAAGCCAAACGATTTGACTACCTCATCAAAATGGATATTCCAACTTCTAGAGGCTTGTTTGAGTCCATAAATGGATCTCTTAAGCTTACACACCTTTCGTTTTTCACTATTGGATTCAAAACCCCATGGTTGTTCCATATAGATGTCTTCATCAAGAAAACCATTTAGAAAAACCGTTTTGATATCAATTTGAAATATCTCATAATCAAGGTGTGCAGTTATAGCCAACATAATCCGAATGGATTTTAGCATAGCTACAGGTGAGAAAGCTTTGTCATAATCAATTCTTTCTTTTTGATGATATCATTTCGCTACCAACCATGCTTTGTAAGTTCCAATTTAACCTTCAACATTCATCTTCCTCTTGAAGATCCATTTACAGCCAATTGATATAATACCATCAGGCAGGTCAATTAAGGTACAAACTTCATTGGAATACACTGAATCCATTTCGGATTTCATGGCTTCTAGTCATTTACCAGAATTGACGTCTGACATCGCCTCCTTATAGGTTTTAGAATCACCAGGTTGATCACTATCATTCACAATGAATAAATGTTCAATATGATCAATCGAGTGTCTATAACGAGCAAGTGAGCGAGACGTTCTTGCACTTGTCCTAAGAGGTTGTGTATCAAAAGCTCCCACCAAATCAGAAATTGGTATCTGAACTCGATTGTTTGGTACTTCATTATATTCTTCTTGTAAGACTATTTTCTGCCTAACACCACCTTCTTGGACGAACTGATTCTCTAGAAAAGAAGCATGCTTGCTCACCAAAATTCTTTGGTTTGAATGAAAATAGAAATAATATCCAAGAGTTTCCTTTGGATATTCAATGAAGCGACCTTGTTCAGATCTTGCCTCCAATTTTTCCATTTTCAGCTTTTTCACGAAAGCTGGATAACCTCAAATCTTAATATGATTAAGACTAGGTTTCCTACTATACCATATCTCATAGGGCGTAGTTGAAACAGATTTGGATAACACTATGTTCAATATATATACAACTATCTCAAGGGCATATCCCCAAAGGGATATTAGCAAATCGATGTAATTCATCATAGATTGCACCATATCTAATAAAGTACAATTTCTTCATTCAGATACACCATTATGTTATAGAGTTCCAAGAGGTGTCCATTGTGATAAAATGTCATTTTCTTTAAGATAGTCTAGGAATTCAATACAAAGGTATTCACCTTCTCGATTTGATCGAAGAGCCTTAATACATTTTCCTGTTTGTTTCTCAACTTCTGCCTTGAATTCCTTGAACTTTTCAAATAATTCAGATTTATACTTCATGAGGTATAAATAACCATACCGTGACTAATCATCGGTGAAGGTAATGAAGTAATTATAACCACCTCTAGCAGTTTCATTAATTGGTCCACATACATCTATATGTATTAATCTTAATATGTCAGTAGCTTGTGCACTTTGTCCCACAAAAGACGCTTTGGTCATTTTTCTTAAAAGACATGCCTCACAAGTCGAGTATGCTCAAAATTTGATGGATCAATATACCCATAATTACTCAACTTGTTAATTTTGTATTCTCCAATATGACATAATCGGAGATGCCAAACATACTTTTTATTTGGACCGTCTCTAGAGCGTTTATTAGTTATGGAATTTATATCAATTCTATTTTGCTTATTAACATTGGTAATCACATTACTGGACATTGTAATGGTATAAAGATTATTGGTTAATAAGCTAGAACGAACACATCTTCTATTATGATAAATAGAACATACATTATCAGTAAAAGAAAATTCATAATTCTTTTTAACCAAATGAGGTATAGAGATGATATTCCTAACAACATTTTTATAATGCAAACAGTTCTTTAAAACTAATACATGTCCCGAGGCAAACATAAATGAAAAGTTCTTATAGTTAATGCAGCAACTCTTGCTCTATTGGCAATTGTCAGGATAATTTCATTTCACCTTAGCATCCTACTTGTTTCCAGATTCTGCAAGGACATACAAATATGTGAAATTGCAACAGAATCTAGAACCCATGAGCTAGATTGAACACTAACCATAAGATTAGTTTCAATAAACATAGACACCATACCTTCATAAAGTTGGTCCTTGGGCTTCACTTTCAAGCTCGCAAGGTACTTCCCACAATTCATTCTCTAGTGCCCTCTGACACCACAGTAATGACATTTCCCTTTATTAATCTTGGGTTTTGGTTGCACAACGAGTTTGGCAGGCCTCTTCCATTTCTTTTTCTTTAAAACAATCTTACCCCTTGAAGAAGAAGCCTTAGCCATAGCCACTACATTTGGTCTCGTGTTGTGCATTTCAATTTCATAAACTACTAGTATGTTATGTAACTCAGCAAAAGTTTTCTCCATCTTATGCATGTGGAAGTTTTGGACAAAACCAGAGAAGGAATCAGGTAAAGATTGGAGAATCAAATCCATAGCTAACTCGTTGTACACAACGAAATTCAGCCTAGCCAATTCTTCAATGTGCTAGATCATTTTCAAAGCATGATCATTAATAGATGCTCCTTCAACCATCCTCATACAATACAATGCCTTAAATATCTCATATCTAGAGGTTTGACCATTTTCATCAAAGTATTCCTTTAAGTGCAAAATGATCGACCTAGCATCTTCTGTAATTCATTATTCATCGAAGCAAGCATATATGACCTAACTTTTAAGTCATCATTACGCCACTTATCATAAGTGACACGCTCGTCTTGGGTCTCACCCTCAGGAAATGAGGTTGGTATCTTTCCATCAAGCACATACCCAATTTTTTCTAAATTGAGAACAATTCTCAAATTTCTCACTCAGTCAGTGAAATTGGGTCAAGTCAAACAATTCTTGTCAAGTATAGAAGCGAGTGGGTTTGTGGTCACCATTTTCAGAGTAATAATATATCTGTTGCAGAAAATAAATGGTTATCCGTTGTACTTTTCATAATAACTATTTCATTTTGGTCTTTAAATGAAATAGATCCTCACACTAAATTTATATTCGAATCACATACTCCTTAAGATGAGAAGCATTAATATTTGTTGGGTAAAGATTACTAGTGGGGATTGGAGTCCCACTAGCCCAAAGTCCACCTCACCTAACAGTTATTGGTGTGCTATGAGCTTAGTGAGTGAACCAACTTGTTCAACGCATCATATGCGAGTCTCAATCATAACTTCAGCCTCTAGACCATGAAAGCCTCACCTAACAGTTATTGGCATCATGATCATAGTTAAATCTTGCCCATCATCTCATGCAAGTGTTGAAGGCACAAACGATTTCCTCACCTTATAGTTATTAGAAATCATTTGGATCCAACCCCACAGCATCACATGCATAATGGAGTGGTTCGATGTTATGAGTGGTAATTAACCCCTATGTATCAATAGCCGGTAAATTAACTACTATAATATTGGATCAAACCACGACGATGGAAGGCCACGAGTCTGAAACCCATTTCGACTTAATATCATTAATAAGGAGACTTGAGTCGTTATTAATGGTCTCACTTTACGCATTAACCGGTTTAACATACACGATAACATAAACATAATAAATAAATAGATATCACATAAACATTTATCCTACATGGTGATCATGGAATTATGGTTTAATGGGTCTCGAGCCAAAGAGACCCACTTAGCCATTTTAATGATTTAATAATATGGACCTGCTATTCACTTTTTCTTCAATCTTTGGACTCTTCAAAGACCGGGCACATAGAGTTCACCGGTTTAATGGCTCCTCCAATGGCTCCTCCTCTCTTGTAGCATTTACATCGACAATTGATATACTAAACTATGCTAAAATTACATTTCATAAAAAATAAATATAAAAGGAAGGACACAGCCTCCATTTAATAATTACAACCCAAAAAAAAAAAACCTATAATCATCATACATTCATCCATACAACAATCACAATTATTAGGGATTTTTCCATGATCACCACCCTTCCTTGCGAGCCATAAATTCAAATTTTAAAGCTCTGGAAGGCAAAGATAAAATTATGCATTTAATCAAATTTAAAGTTGAGCAATGCAAACCGCATCAAGAAATCAAAATCAATGAAACAAATTTCACAAGCGTGATTTTGAACGGAACTTGCGCTGTCAACTTTAAATTCACAATCACGAAACATTCGCAGAATATGAATACAAAATATAACAAGTTACAGATTTTTGATTCAAAATTGATTTAGTTCTAATTTTTGCTAAGTTGATTAAATTTATCACATAAATTAGTCAACTTTTATAGGCCACATAAGAGCAAGAGAACCAATTCTCTTAATAAAAATAAATTGCCATTAGAATTCTAAAATATATTTGAACTATAAATCAATTAAACGCACGAAAAATGCCTAAGGTTGGCTTTGATACCACTGTTGAGGTTTCATGAATCATGTATAAGTAAAATTAACAAAAAGAACACAACGAAAACAAAGATATATTTTATACATGATTCTAATAAGGCGTTGTTCGTGCATTTTAATCAAAAATATGAATATAAAAATGGAGTTAAACGAATTATCTCTCGAAGCGCGCTTTAAAACGAATCAGTTTGGATGTTCTTCAATTCGAGTCCCACAAACGTCGGACCTCTAGTTCAGACACACCAACAATGGACGTCAAACGGAAGAGAGAACTTTCAGATATTCACCACAATGATCGTGCTGGCAATCTCGTGGGGACAATCCGCCATATCCTTGATGTATTATAGTCACGGCCCGAATGAGAGAACACTCTTCTTCCTTGTGTCTCGAAAAACACAAGAACACACACCTTTTTCTCTCTATTTTCAGCAACCTGCTCTTGTCTCTAAAACACAAAACACACGCCCACAAAAACTCTCTCTACATAGCAACCTTTTACAGCCTTTCTTTTTAAAATTTATTCATGAATCAGCAACGGTTGCCGATCGTGGGATCAACAACCATTGCTGATCCTCATTTTTCATGCATGATCGAGCACGATCGTGCATGAATGGAACGGTCAGCAACCACTGACCGTTCATGCACGATTTCATGCGTGATGGTCAGCGGTTGCTGACCATCCACGCACGAATTGTGCGTGCGTGCATGTGCACGATTCGTGTGAAATGGTCAGCAAGACCATTTCCACTTTAATTAATTAATTAATTAATTAAATGAATAAATAATTAATTAATTAAATGAATAAATAATTAATTAATTAAACCCTTAAAAATAAAAAGAACATAATCTTTATATGTATATTTGGAATACATTAACATGTATCAACTTTGGTCATGCGTATGCATCATATGCAAATAGGCTCGTGACTTTAATACAAATTAAATTAAATCTCATTTAATTTAATTTCAAATCGACTCAATTCGATTGCAGTAATTGCAAACACATTTGCAACAATATTTCTCTCTTATTCCACGTTATCCTAATTGTTTATGGTGTGTGACATCCCTAGGTTCATCACAAAGTTGATAGTAAAACTTGTACTAATACATTAGTACTCCCAAAAGAATTAATTGTCCCAATTAATATTTGGGTCTTACAGCCATAATTGACATATAGCAATATGTCATGACTACCCAGATAGTGTGAATATTTTAAAAACATAATGAACCTATCAGCTTCGACTATAGTGTAATTCAATCACTTTGTCTTACTATGTCCTAATCAAACCAAGACCATAGAATATTTGTCAAATCATTAATTCGATCATATACACAAATCTAATTGACATGCATTTTATTCGAGATAAAAATAATTTATTCTCGATTACAACCCCAGCCGAGGATTTCAATGCAGTGTCATAATTAGATCGCATAGGACATCATGATTGTACCTTGCATGTAACAAGGAGACAGATTCCATATCCCGCACACGTGCAAATTTGTAGATGAGCAAACTATGACCATTAGATATAAAGACGGATCAATGACTCGGCATTACATGTACCTGTGAACCATAGTTGTTCGACACACAAGTCAACACTGTGCCTCGGGTCTAAAGATTATTTACATAAGACCAAGGCATGAACAATTAGACATTGATCACGCTAAAAGCTTTCATGTCACTAATCGTACCATATGCGTCACGTTCAGTGAACTTGTTTAATACAAACACTTGTGTTCTTAACTCGGGCATCACAATACCCAATGACATGTGACTCATCATTTCCTTAAGTATCCAATACTTATTGGCGAAGTTAAGAACACACCGGTCTCAACAGGATTATTAATATCCACTCAATAATCTATCAACCAGGAATGATTTAAAGATTCGTTCTAACTATGAACCCGTCACATATATTCTTGATATCTCAATAATAGGTCTAGTTGCAACTGATCTTATGGAAGCATTCATAAATATAAAATAATTGGACAAATGAATGAATACGACATTGTCATTAATTAAATAATAATAATGAAAGTACAACTAAAATCCCTAATATATAACTCTTACATAGTAGCTTTACGGCATATGTCCAACAGAGAGAGAGTGCCAACTTCGAACACTTGAGTCATTCAATATGTCTCTGCTGCATCATCATCTCAAGAAAACACTGTCATCCTCAAGGTCTTTGGTCTTCGGTTTGGGGTAAAACCTTTCTTCTCCATGGCTGTTTATAGACTATATACGCTCAACGACTGAAAAACTAGACATAGAAATTGCGGTCCAACTTCTGCCTTTTCTTTTAGACCTTCAAACTCTCTCTCTCTCTCTCTCTCTCTCTCTCTCTCTCTCTCTCTCTCTCTCTCTCTCTCTCTCTCTCTCTCTACTTGTGTGTTATAGAGTGATCCAAAACATATCTAGCCTTTCAGATGAGTGCAGATATGTTTTAGTAAATGGTCAATCAGGCGTGTGCTACATTCTTCCTTCTTCCCATGCTTGCATGTGCGCTCTCTCAGCCACGACAGAAGCTTCCTCGTTGCTTCCTCAAGCCGGCTGCATGCAGAAATGCAAACGCTCACGTGGCCTTTGAACAAGGGAAGACTAAATCGTCATACGAAGAAAAAGAGAAGAAGAACGGGGAAACCGGGACCATCAAGAAGAACCGGTCAAAGAAAACTCTTCGTTGCTCGTACTATATATTTTGAGCACCCGCTCGGCCATAGACTCCGCATCACAAACTCCCTTCAAACAAATAAAAAGATTTGCTCTTTATCGTCTCTGTCAGTAAAAATTAGCTTTTGCTTGTCTCTGTTAGTAATTTCGTCGAACATGAGGAGCACAACAAGGGCTCTCCACATTCTCTTGGTCCTGGCGATGCTCAGCCCCATTTTCGTGGCGAACGGAGCTTGACCCTTCAATGTGATGGAGCCGAAAGCTCCGATGGGAGTTGCCTGCGGAGGGTTCTTCGACGGGTTGTCGCTTGGGGCCATCAAGCAAGCTAGGCCAAGCCCAGGCGAGGGACACAAGTTCACGAACTCAGAGACGCTTGGAGGGATTAAGGACTCAGGCCCGAGCTCCCCCAGTGAAGGACACAAGTTCACCAACTCGGAGATGCTTGGAGGGATTAAGGACTCAGGCCCGAGCCCCCCCGGTGAAGGACACAAGCACGTCCCCGGCACGAACTAGTGATGACCAAACTTTGATTGCTAGTAAAAACTAAGAATTAATATTTATCTTTTGCAATATCAAAAGTGAAGGTCCTAGTCACCTATTGGGCCTCGAGGTTGAATATAGAATAATAAGGTCTTTTGCTAGTGAGCAAGGCTAGTGTTGTTTAACTTGTTTTATGGAATGTGTTCGTGTCAAATTGGACCGACTCACATCGACATGTACCATTCAAATTATTCACAAAGATTGAAAGTAGAAGGGAAACTACTATGTCTTGTGTGATCATTGTGTAGTTCTATAACTATTATGAAGTTTTTAATATGATTTGAGGATTTAATTGAAAGGAAAGGAACGGATATATAATAGAGTTTTTGGTGCAATTATTTTTCACCTTCTTATAATGTTTAATTATAAGTTAAAAGATATATTTTCGGAATTTTGTTAAGGTATCGGCGTTTTTATTCTCTAAAAACAACGGTGCGGATTGCAAACTCTCTTTTCCAAGTGATTGGCGACAGGCAACAATAGGCAATGTGATTAACTTTCAACAACATATTAGCTGCAATGTTCCATCTTTTTTCCTTGTAGCCTACAATTGGATAATACTTTTATAATCAACCATAAATCAAATACTCAAATAATAAGAGGAATCCAAAAGTGACTTGACTTGACTTGACTTGACATTGACCTGAAATTCATTATTAATCAAAACACAAAATTCTCAAGTTTCTTGCTATCAAATACCCTAATTCAACCCACCGGTGGGCAACTGAGTTAGTTTGGCTTCGGGCACTTCATCGCAGAAGTCCCAGGGTCGAAATTCCACAACTGCTAACACGTCCTAAGTGGGGGGCCATGGTGGAGAGGTCTTATGCTAGCTTCCCCCCAGATATTGACGCTTGGTTTAGGGTGTACCGCACACTCTATGTGTCACACCCCGATCCTCGAGCACGTGCCCATCCCCCTCCGGTCAATAAAAATTATGTGACTTCCCAAGATGAGTCGCCGACCCTTTCATATTATTGCACATGCGGAAGCAAAAATAAATCCTCTGATACTAATCATCTCGGGATAGAAAAGCAAGACATCACATTATCAAACAAACCACACTTTTATAAACAGACTAAATCAATTACACAAGTCTATAACCAAAAGACTAGTTCTCAAAAAGGGGCTATCATATTTAACCTACTCTTCAGGTCACCTCAGCTCATCTCCAGGTCCTCCCTCTACGGCCCTGAAAATTTTAAGCCCACAATGAGGTGAGATATAAATCTCAGTGGGTTCTCGATCTAAGCCCCGATTAGGAGGGAGATATTGCTAGAAGTGTCCTAACCACACAACCACTCAATTGGCACAAAGGACTTACCTCACCTCAGTTTCCTTCCTACACGTCAGTACAGTTCATATCACAATGCATATAATCAATGCACATAACAACTGGAACACCTCATCAATTCAATTAATCACCAGAGTCCTGATTATAAGGCTAAATCGTTATGACATGTCCCATTCCATGTCACGCAGTTTTGGTCTCATAATCGGGTGCATCAAACTCAACAATCATGCGTTCCACTTGTTAATTACACCCCTTAATGATACGACCAACTCCAAAATTGGTGGTCTTCTAGCATTGCCAGGCATCATCTCACCTCCTTTGAGCATGGCGACGACTCTTAATTAGACGACTTCCCCAAAGAGGCGTAGGTCCAGAATCTACTGCTACTCGAGTCCCAATGAATGGGTAACGTTTGGCTTAACAGCCCAGGACGGTTTCTCTTAACCAACACACGACCAATCAATCTCGGCCTAGGACACTGTGCATTGCACTCAAAATTTTCAATTAAAATAGTGAACTTGGCCTATTTTCTTCGTATTTGAAATACACGGTAAAATAGTCGTGTGTGGGTACACGGTCAGATCGAACCCAGAAAAATCATAATCTCTAATTTAAAATCTCACTGTTTTATATAATATATAAAACTATTTTCGGTGTTAAAATCTGGCACCCGGATTTTTCGAATAAATATCAAATTTCACAAATTTTGGAATTAAATACTCAAAATTCCAATCAACACTCAATTTGCACAAATTAACATCCAATTGCATAAACTAAACACACCATTGCAATCAGCACAAAATTCCGGTCACTAGCTATCTCGATCTAATTTCCGAAAAATAATTAATAATTAAATAAATTACCGGAAATTAAATAAATTACAAAATAAATAAATTTAAAGCATTTAATTAAATTAACCTAAACTAACTAAACTAAATAATCTAACTAAAAATTAAATCTAACCATCCTATATAATTTAATCTAAGTATACTAACTAAATAAACTAACTAATTCCTAACTAATCCATCTAACTAAACTAAATAAACTAACTACTAACTATATGCTTAATCTAACTAAGCCATCCTAAGCCTAATCAACATAATTAATCCACAAATTAGCTAACTAACACACCTCTAAGTGTCATTAGCCCACTAATAAAGCATTAGAACGCAACTCACCAGTTAAGCTCGAAAATCGACTCATAGCGATGGCGGCGCAACAACGGCCGAGACTTAGCTCACGGCGAGGTTGAGGGATGCTCGGACCGACTGAAAACAGCCAAAGAACTTGCTGTTCAGGCGGAGAAAACCGACACAGAAGATGCTGGTTTCAATCTTGAGTTTCGAAAGGCTGAAACGGCTTTGAGTGGCTGGGTTCGACGGGTGTTGGGCTGCTCGATTGTTGCTGGACATGTGGGATTTAAAGTCGACGATGGAGGCCTTCGGTTGGGGTTTTGACTGAAGAAGATGGAGCTTCTGTCTTCGGTAGGAGGAAGTGGCGTATGTGAGTGGGGGAAGGGTTTCGGTGGAGGGTGATGGTGATGGTGGAATCATGTGAGTGGGTGAGGGAGTCTCGATGGAGAGTAGGACGGTGGTGTGTTGGCGTGAGAGGATGCGAGGAAAATGAAGGCTTCGGTGGAGATTGAAAGAAATGGGCAGAGGAAAAAAATGGAAATGCAAAGTAAAGCAGAGAGAGAGAGAGAGAGAGATCGAGCGAGAGAGAAGAAGGCCGAAGGAGGAAGAGGCGGTGGTTGGACGTGCTGAGGAAGCCACGGCTAGAACCAAAAGTCAAGCATTTTATCCATTCAATTTAATGCTTGTCCCCTAGATCTTTATGCATAAATATCTCAATATTTCCCCTAATACTTTCTTGTAATAAAAATCCACAATTTATCCAATTTTGGTGCCAAATTGCAGCCCTCCTCTCTTGATCCGAATTTACTCAACTTTGGTTTCAATTTCATCATCAAATTCTCAAATTTGAAGTCCAATTTTATCGAAGAAAAATCCCACACATTTCTATAAGTTCCCAACCTCCAATAGTTCAGCTTAAAAATTAGAATTCCTTTCAAAAGAGCTAAACCAAATTTACGTTCGTTTTCCGAATCGATTTTCCGTAAAAATCTCGGAATCTTCGAAAAATCTTCGGAGGATGAGTCGACGTTCTTAAAATAGCTTGTGACAGCACAGAACTTTTAATTTCTAAAATTGGGTTCAAATTCACGGTTAATTTCATTTCAGCGTGCTTTTAGCGTGACCTAGTCTACCGGGTAACTTTTAGGAAAACTACTGTCTAGGGAAAAACAAACGCACGGGTTGCTAGAAAACGCTCTTCACGACTGGAAAAGAGCCATTTGGTGAAAGCCCAACCTGATCACGCGATGGAGCTCAATACACAACTTCTCGTTTCGGCAGCATTGGGCAGGTTCATAGGCATTGGTTAGATGAAATTATCGTGTTTTTCTTGTACAGAAAGAGTCGTGTGTGACGAAAGATGGTGAGAAAAAAGGAATAACTTTGGAACTTTGATTTATTTTGGGTTTATAAAAAGAATAAAGATGCGGTTTTAGAAGATGTGAGAAATTTTATGGATTGCCTTGTGATTGTTTTATCAACTTAAGTTACATTTTTGTCCATCACTTATTGTTTCGCAGAAAGGGGCCGATGAAACACCTTTCAAGAAGTGGATCGATGAGTAAATCATCATTGGGTGTGTAGGATCATTTGTTGATTCTTGGACAAGAAGTGTAAATGACGAGAAAATTAAAGGTATTGGGATTGGAAACAATTGTTACCAGCCATATAAAAGTATTGAAAATGCAAAGATAAACTTGAAGCTAAAAATAAGCAACCGATGTTTGTTGATTGATTGACAGTTATTTCTTTAAACTATAATTTAAGCATTTATACCTACCATCGATAGCAATTTCTACCTATAAACGGTTACTTAGAGGTAATTGACCCCACTACCATATATCTTCTCAACTTCTTCATGGTTGGCGTTATCAGTTGTTCCGCATTTGTGGGCTCTATTATTAGACACTTGTGTCGGATTTACTACTTTATGAGTGCCTCTCCAATGGTTGCATTTGAAATCATCGGCTCCATCACATGGAAGTCATTTTTTTTGCACTTCGCCGACAGTTACGTCGATCATAGCCTTTCTGTTGATCAAATTGATCTCCATTGGCCGAAGTTTTGCTTCAAGATGGTTATTTTCACCCCTATACTCCGTCGGCTAAAACTATATTCTTTTGTCAACCAATTAGGTTTGTCGACCAGCGGCTCTCTACACTTAATGATTCCTCGCTTCTATGTCTTTCTACCCAGCCTCTTTCAGCTGAGTCATCGGTTAGGAACTTGGACCTTTTTTTTGGCTTCCGAAATCGGCGGATCTAATAATTGCGTTGGTCCTACAACTGTATTTATTTCACAGTTGCTCCCGAGATAGTCGGTTCCACGAATTGGATGACTGCGTTGTGTCTAATCCAATCCATTACCAATCACTACGGGGTTGACTTTTTTTGTCAACTCCCAACATTTAGCGAACTTTATTTCTGCCACGTTTTACGCGGTCTCTCCTAATCCGAGTCATCTGTCGGTACTTCGGCAGTTTTCTTTTTGGTGTCAATAGCATTTAATCAGAGTTCCACGGATAAGAGATATTTCCTTTCTAATTACTACCATGAATGTAAGAATTTTGGGACTCCTTTCGCATGATGTACAAGTTCCTTTTTACTTTGCAATACATAAATTTCCCATCCGGAGCTTGACTTCTCTCGCTTTTACAAAAGTTCAAAGCACATCTAAGAGGATTCAACGTATAATTAATTGGTGAATGTAAGTGCTATGTAGGCGCAAAATTAGATTAGGCAATAGGAGATCGACCAACTCTCTTTAGGACATCTAAACACATCAGAGTAAACCCATTTACAAAATGATAGTCGAAGAAACTCCTGTTCTATGCTGGCTGCGCTTAGTTGAGAGAATAAAACCGGTTTAAGGATCAAAACAACATATATAGCATGGCTTAACCATCAAAAAGAAGTTTGTAACCATACGAGGTTCTTTGATTTGGAATGTTCTATTCCGCACAAATTTTGAGTTCCATATTCAATTCTGAACATGGTTATTATGTGCATACAAACACATAGTGTCCAATGAGATGCTATGCATGTTTTCGGAAGATGTGATTAATTTTCACCTTTCAATATTTTTATTGACTTAATTTACATTTTTTTCCACTACTTATTGTTGACACTCATTTTTAAACAACAACAAAAACGCTTAGGGTCGGGTCAGCCAAGATTCGGCCTTGGCCCGGCCCACCTCCCTTTCTTTTTCCCTTGCGCTACGCCCAACCCAGCATTCTTTTTATTCTCCTTTGGCCCGGTCTACCCCAACCAGTCTTCCTCCTCTGGCTCTAGCTTGCGCGCAAACCGGTAGGAAAAATAGGAGAAAAGATAGGAGAGCAAGGGCAACAGAGGAGAAGGGACAGAGCATAAAGGAAGAGAAGAGGAGAGGATAGGGGCAAAGAATCGACAGAGAACTGTGGCACCCCTCAACGGCCCCCAATCCGTTAGGGTCACCACAGCCGGCCTATCTGCGTTATCTCAATAAGATATTCGTTACTTGTCTTTCACATAAAAAAAAAAGTGGGGGTTTAAGAAGGACTGAGGTCCTCAGGCAATTTTTTTTTTTTGAAATCGGTCACAGCACAACTTATTAGCGGAAGCACAATTGAGTTTCACCATCTCTCCCTCCAGTACCCATAATGCAATACACACCAGCTACACATCATATGAAAAGATAAGGCTGAACCATTTTTTTATTTACATATTTTTATGATGGGTTTCTCCGGTCGGTACATCCAAAAAGAATAGCCAAGACTCTTAACTACGCTTGGCCATAACCCAAAAGGTATCTTGACCCCTATATCGATCATGTGTCATCCCCCATCTACAAGTGTCAGCTACTCTAAAAAAACGTCAGCTCTCTACCCCTCACGCGGCCTTCACACCCATCCTGGCGCGTCGGGCGGTGGTGGCGGCAACATCCCCCGAATAACTCCATCTCGGCAGACGTGTACCAATAAAAACTCCTGAATGATCGGGCCCCTAACCAGGCCCACATCGTACATGACTAGTAGCCTTTCGCACAATACAATCATAACAATCATAGCATAGTGCATCTCATTCATGCATCCAAGCATAACTTACCTTGCAGCCATGTGTCATGGGCCAATCGATCAACTCTCGATCACTCCTCAATTTACCCGTGTGGCCTTAAGGTTTTACCCCTAAGCAACCTTTCACACTCGACTCACAAGACTTGTATGTAGAGAGAGAAACTCTTAGAGAGAGAAGCTCTGGTTTTTATATTGCTTGTGAATGAGAATACAATGAGGGAGGATACCCCTTTATATACAAGTATAAGGCAAACCCTAGCCGTAGATCTCCCTTAGATCTAATGGTGGAGATTGCACCTCCCCATCTACCAACCACCGGCATTTATAGCCAACTACCAGCTACTCGTATTTATAACGTATGCGTACAAATACAGTATTGCCCGCCCCTAGGAGAATACTTTACATCTCGGGAACATAGCCGAGGGTCATCATCGTGTTACGCCCGTGCCATGGAAACCTCTTGGACATGCTAACTTTCGGGCCGTGACATTCTCCCCCACCTAATCAGGTGACGCCCTCATCGCGTCTTCGGCATGAAAGGCTTCGATCTCTTTCTTGAACTGCCAAAGACTCTCCTCGGGCTCCTAACTGGCTTCACTCTCCAGAAGACCCTTCCATCGAATCAAATATTCTCGTTTGGGCGTGCAATACCGCTTCCGTATGACTCGATCCGCTAAGATGCTCTCGACCTCTCGATCATACGAGGTTTTTGCCCCGAGTGGCGCCTGATGAGACTCCCCACAATCCGGATCTTCCTCATCAACTTGGAAAGGTTTGAGCATACTTACGTGGAACACCGGATGCACTTTGAGTTTTGGTGGTAGCTCCAGCTTGTATGCAACCTTCCCGACCCATTGCAGCACACGAAATGGCCCTTCGTAGCGACGGATCAATCCCTTGTGCACGTCCTTGTAATGAAGGACCGCATGTAGCTTGGCCAACACTAGGTCTCCTACTTGGAACTTCATGTGCCGTCGCTTCTTGTCCGCCCATTTCTTCATGTGCTTGGAGGCTTTGTGTAGACACGCCCGTGCCAAGTCCGCCTGTTCTTGCATATTCTTGGCGAACTTGTACGCGGGCGAACTACTCCCCCAGTAACCCAAAGCGATAGTGCTTGGGGTGTTTGGTTAGCTGCCTAGTCACAACCTCGAATGGACTTTGGCCGGTCGACTCGCTCCACTACAAGTTGTATGAGAACTGGGCTACGTTGATCAACTTTGCCTAATTCGCTTGTGTCGTGCTCATGTAGTGTTGGAGATAGATCTCCAAGAGAGCATTGACCCGCTCCGTCTGACTGTCGGTTTGGGGATGCAAACTTGTTGACATGTTCAGCTCCGACCCCAACAACTTGAACAACTCGGACCAGAAACGTCTCGTGAAGCGGGGATCACGATCACTCACGATCGTTTGTGGCACTCCCCAATACTTCACCACATGCTTCATGAAAAGTTTGGCCGCCTCCACGGCCGAGCAATCCTTTGTCGCAAGCACAAATGTTGCATACTTTGAGAATCTGTCAACCACCACCATTAGAGTCCGGCACCCTTCGGACTTTGGTAGGTTGACGATGAAGTCCATGGAAATGCTCTCCCATGGACGAGTTGGGATGGGAAGTGGCTCCAGCAAACCCGGCGACGACCGTTGCTCCAGTTTTTCTTGTTGGCAAACCAGACAAATCTTCACATATGCTTCCACGTCGTCCCGCATTTGAGGCCAGTAGTAGCGATCTTCGACAAGGGCCAACATGCGGTGGATCCCTGGATAACCCACCCATTTCAAGTCGTGGCACTTGCGCAAGATCTCCCTCATCAGCTTCCCGTGGAAAGGCACATAGAGCCACCTTCCCTTGGTATAGAGGAGCTCGTCCTCCCACCAAAATTGTCGGGTCTTGCCCTCGTTGGTATACCCAATGAGGGCTTGGGCTCTTAGATCATGTTTTAGCCCTTCCCTTATGCGGTCAAGCCAAGTACAACTCGGTCGACTCATTGAGCTACTCATGAGCTCCATCTTCCGACTTAGCGCGTCCGCCACGAAGTGGGCCTTCCCTGCCACAGAGTTGGCCTTCCTCGGCTTGTACTCCAGTGTGTAGTCAAACTCTACCAAGAAGTCTTGCCAAGGAGCTTGCTTCGGACTCAACTTCTTTTGGGTCTGGAAGTAACTCGTGGCCACGTTGTCCGTCCTCACGACGAACTTTGACCCTAGGAGATAATGCCTCCACGTCCAAAGGCAATGGACCACCGCGGTCATCTCCTTCTCTTGAATGGTATACCAACGCTTGGTATCATTCAACTTTCGGGACTCATATGCTACCGGATGACCATACTGCATAAGCACACCACCAATAGCATAGTCCGAGGTGTCAGTCTCTACCTCGTAGGGCTTGGTGTGGTCGGGCAACACCAACACCGGCTCCTCCATCATGGCTCTCTTTAGTCAATCGAACGCTCTTTGGCACCGATCCATCCACTCTCAGGGCTTCTCCTTCTTCAAGAGGTCCGTGAGCGGCATGGTGATGCTCGAGTAACTCCGAATGAACCGCCGGTAGTAGTTGGTTAGGCCGAGAAACGACCTCAACTCCGTCACCCTTGTTGGCGGCTCCCATTAGACGATCGACTGGATCTTGGTCTTATCCATGCTCACTCATCCACCCCCGACGATGTACCCAAGGAACGGAACTTCCTTTTGGGCAAAGGCACATTTCTCGCGCTTGACGTACAGCTCGTTCTCACGCAAGACTTAGAAGACTTGCCTTAGATGCTCGACATGTTCTTCCGACGTCCGACTATAGACCACAATATCATCTAGATAAACCACTACAAATCGATCTAGGAAAGAGTGGAGTACCATATTCTTCATTGTACAGAAAGTGGCCGGAGCGTTGGTCAAACCGAACGGCATCACGAGGAACTTGTAGGATCCATACCGCGTCATGCAGGCAGTTTTTGGCTCATCCCCTTCGGCAATCTGAACTTGATAGTAACCCGATCGGAGATCCAGCTTGGTGAACCACTAAGCTCCCCCAAGTTGATCGAAGAGATCTGCAATGAGCGGGATCGGGTACTTGTTCTTCACAGTCAGTTTGTTCAACGCCTGGTAGTCGATCCACATCCAGAGTGACCCATCGTGCTTCTTTTGGAACAGGACCGGCGCACCGAACGGGGCTTTTGATTGCCGCATGTAGCCCTCGTCGAGCAACTCCTTGAGTTGTTTCCTCAATTCTTCCAACTCGGGTGGCACCATATGGTAAGGCGCCATGGCAGGCGGTCGAGCATCAAGCACTAGCTCGATCCGATGATCCACCTTTCTCTTGGGTGGCAGCTTTTTCGGTAGCTCCAAAGGCATGACGTCCTTGAATGAGTTAAGGACTTGGGTTGCTTCCGTTAGGACTTCTTTCCCTTCACCCTTGTCGTCCTCGATCTTCAAGGCCGCCAGGAAGGTCACCTCGCCCTTCCTTGCTCCTTTGGTGAGTCGTATGGCCGAGATCATCTTCCAATCACGATCCGACTCACGATGAACCGGAATCACGCATTGGTTGTTCTTGTCCAACACGCATATACATTCTGCAAAAGGAACTACAACCGCATGGATCCTATCTAGGAATTTAATTCCAATAATAATATCGCAGTCATCAAGCGAAAGTACCTCTAGAGTCTCCTTGCCTTTCCATGACCCGAGTCATAGCTCCACGTCCCTTGCAACCCCGATTGCAAGGACTTCCTTCGAGTTCACGGTCTTGAGCCAACTGGCTCCCTTCTCAACTCGTGGGTTAAGTTTCTTCGCAGCTTCCTCCGAGATGAAGATGTCGGATGCTCCCGTGTCCACGAGCGCACTCATTGTGGTCACTCCGATCTTCATGTCCGTGAACATCAAGCCTTTAGGCTCCTTCGCCTTCTTGGCTTTGATCATGCTAAGGAGTCACAGCAATCCCAACCACGCTTCCTCCCTAAGCTCGTCCTCTTTGCAAAGAGCGTCCAACTTGGCCTTGTTCGGGCAATCCCACGCCATGTGTGGACCATCGCAAAAGAAACAGCTATATGAACGTACCTTCCTTTGCCCACCTCCATTTTGACCCGCATTAGCCCAGTGAGGATGAGAACCATTCGGCGATCTAGCTCCAATCGAGCGATTGTTGAATCTACCCCGATCTCCCCCACCAGTGCCTCTGTCCCTTGGACGGGTGTCCGGTCGGGATGTGGAAGGCGACACCTTGTACTCCACAAGCGATTCGGCTACGATCATGGTTGTAGTGAGATCTCCCAAGTTGTACCGCTTTAGCTCTTGCTTTTTCCATGGCTTGAGACCGCCCATGAACTGGTGGAATGCTTCGACTTCATTCATCGAAGGGATTTGGAGCAGCAACTCCGAAAATCGCATGATGTAGTCTCGTACACCACCTTTCTGCTTGAGACGCTTCAGCTCATCACGAGCTTCCTCCTCCGCGTAAGCGGGGAAGTAGTTCCGTCGGAATTCCTCAACAAAACCACCCCAAGTCGTGATTGAATTCCCACACCTATCATCCGATTGACGACGCCACCACAACAATGCACTATCAGCTAAATACATCGATGCAGTGTTTATCAGTGTCTAGTCGTCATTGATTCCCATGGCCTGGAAGTACCGCTCCATGTACCACAAAAAGTTGTCCACGTCCTTGGCCACCCGCAAGCCCCGGAATTCCTTTGGCTTCGGCGTGTCCACTCGTGGGCCTTGCACCGTGATCACACCATTCACGAGTGCAGCTTGTGCTTCAGCGAGCTTACCCGTAAGCTCCGCTATCTCCGCGTGCATGGCCGCCATTGTGGCCTCCAAGGGTTGTACCGTTATGCTAGTTCCTCCTGTAGAGTCCCCAGCAATCGTGGCGGAGTTCTCCCATGTCGATCTTGAGCTTTTGCACTTCCGCAACCAGCTCCTCCATTCCGGCATCAACTCCATCCACGGTCTAGGTCAGGTCATCGACCGATCCTTGGACATCAAAGACAAACAACTCTAGCTTCGCCATCCATTATGCAAGATCCCCCACAGGCTCCTTCGAACCACCACGGGTGTTCTTCCCCTTGACTTTCTCGGCATTCCGCCCACAATTAGTGCAGTCATCACCCAGGACCAACGTCTCATCAGATCGTGGATTAACCATTGCACTTGCGCTTGGATCAAAAATCAACTCTAATACCACTTGTCACGGGCTGATCGATCAACTCTCGATCACTCCTCAATTCACCCGTGCGGCTTTAAGGTTTTACCCTTAAGCAGCCTTTCACACTCAACTCACAAGAAACGTATGTAGAGAGAGAAGCTCTAGTTTTTGTATTGCTTGTGAATGAGAATACAATGAGGGAGGACACCCCTTTATATACAAGTATAAGGCAAACCCTAGCTATAGATCTCCCTTAGATCTAACGGTGGAGATTACACCTCCCCATCTACCAACCGCCAACATTTATAGCCAACTACTAGCTACTCGCATTTATAACGTATGTGTACACATACAGTATCACCCGCCCCTAGGAGAATACTCTACATCTCGGGTACATAGGCCGAGGGTCATCATCGTGTCACGCCCGTGCCATGGAAACCTCTTGGACATGCTAACTTTTGGGCCGTGACACATGCATATGTCATCATACCATACATCCTCATGTACTCATCACCATCATGTCATATATCTACCATGCCATAGGTGCACATACAACCATACACTCATCATCATCATGTCTCACATATACCATCATGCCATAGGTGCACATACAACCATGCACTCATCATCATCATGTCACACATATACTATCATGCCATAGGTGCACATACAACCATGCACTCATCATAATCATATCATACAGCCATGCACATGTCATCATATCATATGTGCATGATTCAATTTCTACGTTTATATTTCAATATAATCATCACATCTTTCTTTCCCGGGACCAGTAATTGCATTACACATTTTTTCACTCGCACCCCAATCCAGGCATCGCGAGAAACCTCCGACACACACCACCAAGCATTCGGCACCCCCACATTTTGGGCATCTCACATCCCAACTGGCATCACGAGGCATTTCCCGGGCACAAACCTCTGAGGCTTCTGGCACCCAACCATTCCGGGCATCCAGCACCCCCCATTTCGGGCATCTTGACACTCCCAAGGCATTATCGGCCCACCTCCAACAGTTTACTCATTCATCATAATCCATATTCACCAATTTATGTCTCACAATCAACATGGCACATGATGTAATGGCAACAAAGTTAAATTCAGTATTTGATTCTATACGCAATGCCAAATATCATCACATGCTCAGCAAGATTCAATCACTTCAATCAATATAATTGATAATTTGATAGGGCTCATCCAAAACAGAATAATCATAAACTTCATCTTTTCAAATTCGCACAATCCAGCTTTGTACAGTTTTAGAAAATATTTCCATTAAATACCTAAATGGCCTTTAAAAATTATGAAATTCGAACATGTGATATTCAAGACATAAAGGCAGAAACTTCATGAAGAACACATACCCAAAAGAAGCTCACACAAAAGGATATAGCTCACGCATTACAGCCTGCAAAATTCGGGCACATCAGATTGCGCGGTCTTAGGAATATTCCAAATTAAATACCGGAATGACCTTCAAAATTTATGAAATTTTACCATGTGATACTCAAGATCCTAAGGTAGATTTTTCATGAAGACATTAAGGCCAGATTCGTCCTAGATAATTAACTATGGACGGTTGAAGCCCCTGTTCCAAGTACCAAACATTTCAGGTTTAGCTGTCTCCGAAAAACCACAATTTCACCTACTTATCTTCCTTCTTTTCCTCTGAATTTTTGATATGTTTTGCCTCAAGTGTTCTAATACAACTTTCATTAAGATATCAAGGTGATATTTTTAAAGGAAAGTCACTTTATAGTCCACGAAGTAACTGGAGCTCAGTACATCATCTCCAGATCTAACGTCTTCAAAATAAAAATCGCTTCACTAGGCTATACTTGTTCATTTTATCTCAAATTTGAGTATATTAGCCTTCAAGATGTTCTCAAAAGCTTTCATGAAAGAGTCGAAGTGAAATTTTCAATAAAACGTTACATGCAACACCCAAAATCACCAAGAGGTCAACAAAACAGCTTCAGATCTAACATTTTCATAGAGGGAGGGTTTCACCCCTCAAAACTCAGCCATTTTACCTCAAATTTTATTATGATATATTTTAATATTTTATCTACAACTTTCATGAAGAAGTCAAAGCCAAAATCCGACTCCAACATCGCATGCAAGCCACTACAACATTCTGGGTCAGACTATTTACTCGAGAACAGCTTTACTACTTCGGACAACTCGCCTCCTCCCTAAACCGGCCACCTTTTCTTTTCATTTCTCTCCTACTCATCATTAGCAATGATTAATTCTTGCATGGATGACACTTGGTCATGAACTTGGGACAAATGGGGAGAACATGCAAAACCAATTCCCCCTTCCTCACGGTCGACGGCCCCTCATGGCTCTAATGGGCCAGCCAATTGGCCCATCTTAGGCCCATCCCTCTTGGGCCTAAGACCCAAGTTTAATTAGATCCAATTTTAAACCCTTTTTAAAACTAATTAAATCTCTATTTAATTAAAGCACTAAATTTGCAAATTAAGATAACTATGTATTGAAATTATAAATCCATAAGTTTGCATTTATCATACATATGGCCGAAGATAAAACTTCATTTTCAAAATTCATCCATTAAAGACTTGGCCATACATCTCATCGCAAATTATGGATTAGAAGGCTACAAATTACAATATCGGTACTTCCATTGCCTATCCATGGCTCACGGCATATTTAGGGATTTCTCTGAAATTCTAGGATGCCACAAGAACAGAGAGTGAACAACAGACCGAGAGGGAGGGAACAGAGGGGAAAATAAAGAGGGAGCTAGGGGAGAAAACGAAACTATTAAGGGATATAACCACGGTAAAATTCCTAAAGACTACCCGATAGGTCGGATCGGACTAAAATCGCGTTCGGTCAATTTTAACCACAAAATTGAATTCGGTTTCGGGAATCGGATGTTCAAGCATGTCACGGTTCATTTATAGGATATCGTCTTGTCTTTCGGAGAAATTCTATCGAGTTTGGGATTTTTACGGAAAATCGATTTGGACGTCGCGAAAAATAGTGAAAATTGAATGGGCTCAATTGAAGAAAATTTGGACTTCCAAGCCGAGCCTTTGAGCGTTGGGGACTTGCAGAAAATGGAATGGAATTTTTCTACATCAAAATTGGACTTCAATTTTAGGAATTTGTTGAAGAGATTGAAGACCAAAATTGAAGAAATTCGGACTAGGCATGGGGGGTGCAACAATTGCACTCAAATTGGATAATTGTGGGATAGTAATGCAAGAAAGTATGGGGGCACATTAAATATTTGTGCGTGGGCTTTGGGGGAACCAAGCATTTAAGGAATGAGATAAGCCTTATTGACTTCCCCTCATTTTCTTTTAGCTGGCTTCATACGCACGCCTCCCCAACGTCTTCTTCTTCGCTCGAACCCTCCTTGTTATTGGCTTCAGCTTGGCTTTCATTTTCCTTTCCATCGATCAGCCAACCCATGCATGCTCCTCCACCATTTCTTGTCCCACCGGTCAACTTTTCTCTCCAACAAAACCCACAGTTGACCGAAGCCCCACGCCCTCGGTCCACGAATTCTCCCCCTCACTCACTCTCACAGTCGCATAAGCCCCATTCAACCGAATCGGACTTCTCTCAATCGAAGCCCCAGGCGATGATTTCGCTGCCCCCGCGTCCATCAAGCGAAGACCCCACACTTCCACCGAAACAACCTCTACTCACGCCTCTGCCGTTCAAGCCTCCACGCGTCCGAGTCTCCTGCAAGCTGCCAACTCGTTTTCTCCTCCATCGTGCATTTTCATCGGTCAACTCCAGCAACCCGTTGAAGACCGCCGAAGCTTCTGCCTCGTATTGCCTTGTCCCTCTTCGCTCAGCTCACGCCCGCACTCAGCTCTTGCCAACGCATCACCGCCTCACCCCGCTCCATCCTCCAGGTCAGCGTCGCAAGAGCCTCCCAGCAGCGACCGAAATTTCGGTATCTCTCGAAGCAGCGTCCCAGCGACCAGCATCTCCACTGGGCCTTCATTTCGGAAGCCCAGCTCCACCCAGCGTCTCAGCCCACCAATTCCAGCCCACACAAGTTTCAGTTGGCCCAGCGAAGCCCGGTGCAGCAGCCCACAAATCAGTAAAGCCCAGTTCACTTCTCAGCCCAGCAATTTGGACAGCAAATCCCGCAATTCGGCCCAAGTGAACTTCAGTCCAACAGTCCAGTTAGGACTTTCTTGGCATTCCGCCCAGGATTAGTGCAGTCATCACCCAGGACCAACGTCTCATCAGATCGTGGATTAACCATTGCACTTGCGCTTGGATCAAAAATCAACTCTAATACCACTTGTCACGGGCTAATCGATCAACTCTCGATCACTCCTCGATTCACCCATGCGGCTTTAAGGTTTTACCCTTAAGCAGCCTTTCACACTCGACTCACAAGAAACGTATGTAGAGAGAGAAGCTCTGGTTTTTGTATTGCTTGTGAATGAGAATACAATGAGGGAGGACACCCCTTTATATACAAGTATAAGGCAAACCCTAGCTGTAGATCTCCCTTAGATCTAACGGTGGAGATTACACCTCCCCATCTACCAACCACCGACATTTATAGTCAACTACTAGCTACTCGCATTTATAACGTATGTGTACACATACAGTATCACCCGCCCCTAGGAGAATACTCTACATCTCGGGTACATAGGCCGAGGGTCATCATCGTGTCACGCCCGTGCCATGGAAACCTCTTGGACATGCTAACTTTTGGGCCGTGACACATGCATATGTCATCATACCATACATCCTCATGTACTCATCACCATCATGTCATAAATCTACCATGCCATAGGTGCACATACAACCATGCACTCATCATCATCATATCATACAGCCATGCGTTTGTCATCATATCATGTGTGCATGATTTAATTTCTACTTTTATCTTTCAATTTGATCATCACATCTTTCTTTCCCGGGACTAGTAATTGCATCCCACATTTTATCACTCGCACCCCAATCCAAGCATCACGAGAAACCTCTGGCACACACCACCGGGCATCCGGCTCCCCCGAATTCCGGGCATCTCGCATCCCAACTAGCATCACGAGGCATTCCCCGGGCACAAACCTCCAAGGCTTCCGGCACCCAACCATTCCGGGCATCTCGAAACTCCCGAGGACATCCGGGCATGTATATCAAAACAACCGGGCATTCTGCACCCCCCAATTCCGGGCATCCTAACACTCCCAGGGCATTATCGGCCCACCTCCAATAGTTTCCTCATTCATCATAATCCATATCACCAATTTATGTCTCACAATCAACATGGCACATGATGTAATGGCAACAAAGTTAAATTCAGCATTTGATTCTATATGCAATGCCAAATATCATCACATGCTCAGCAAGATTCAATCACCTTAATCAATATAATTAATAGGGCTCATCCAAAACAACATAATCATAAACTTCAGCTTTTGAAATTCGCACAATCCATCTTTGCACAGTTTTAGAAAATATTTTCATTAAATACCTAAATGGCCTTTAAAAATTATGAAATTCGAAAATGTGATAGTTAAGACATAAAGGCAGAAACTTCATGAAGAACACATACCCAAAAGAACCTTACACAAAAATATATAGCTCACGCATTACAACTTCCAAAATTTGGACACATCAGATTGCACAGTCTTAGGAATATTCCAAATTAAATACCGGAATGACCTTCAAAATTTATGAAATTTTACCATGTGATATTCAAGATCCTAAGGTAGATTTTTCATGCAGACATTAAGGCCAAATTCATCGTAGATAATTACCTATGGACGGTTGAAGCTCCTATTCCTAATACCGAACATGTCAGGTTTAGCCGTCTCCGAAAAACCACAATTTCACCTACTTATCTTCCTTCTTTTCCTCTGAATTTTTGATATGTTTTGCCTCAAGTGGTCTAATACAACTTTCATTAAGATATCAAGGTGATATTTTTAAAGGAAAGTCACTTTATAGTCCACGAAGTCACTGGAGCTCAGTACATCATCTCCAGATCTAACGTCTTCACTGAAGGCTATACTTGTTCATTTTATCTCAAATTTGAGTATATTATCCTTCAAGATGTTCTCAAAAGCTTTCGTGAAAGAGTCGAAGTGAAACTTTCAGTAAAAAATTACATGCAACACCCAAAATCACCAAGAGGTCAACAAAACAGCTTTAGATCTAATATTTTCGTAGAGGGAGGGTTTCACCACACAAAAATCAGCCATTTTGCCTTAAATTTTAGTATCATATACTTTAAGATGTTATCACCAACTTTCATGAAGAATTCAAAGCCAAAATCCGACTCAAATATCACATGCAAGCCACTACAACATTCTGGGTCAGACTGTTTACTCGAGAACAGCTTTACTACTTCAAAACAATGCCCTTAAAACTTTGGTTTTTCACGCCCTAAACATCCGAAATTCATCAGCATTCAATAATACATTCTATACACAACATGCAAGAGTAGATCAAAGGATCTAACTTGACTCTAAATCGGGCTACGGCGAGCACGACGGCAGCAGGACACGGCGGCAGCGAGCGACGAACGAGCGGCTTCCTTCTTCCTCGCGCGGCCTTCTCCTCCTCTCTCTCTCTCTCTCTCTCTCTCTCTCTCTCTCTCTCTCTCTCTCTTCGGACGACTCGCCTCCTCCCTAAACCGGCCACCTTTTCTTTTCATTTCTCTCCTACTCATCATTAGCAATGATTGACTCTTGCATGGATGACACTTGGTCATGAACTTGGGACAAATGGGGGAGGACATGCAAAACCGGTTCACTCCCACCCTTCCTCACAATCAACGGCCCCTCATGGCTCTAATAGGCCAGTCAATTTGTGACATCCTGAAATTCGACCCCGCTTGCAATAAAGTGAAATGGGCATTTCGTCGACGTGTTTACGGTCCTTTTTCTCTGAGCTGATCACTCACGAGTTAACTAACCTATTGAGTGAAGCCGTTAAGGGATGTATATGCAGTAAAATCCCTAAAAGCTACTCAATTTGTTGGATTAGACTAAAATCACGTCTGATCGATTTTTAACCACGAAATTGAACTCGATTTCGGGAATTGAATTTTAAGCGTGTCATAATTATTTTTAGAACATTGTCTCATCGTTCGTCAATTTATTGACGAGTCCGAAATTTCAATAAAGAAATTATCGGAGGAAGAATTGAAGACCAAAAGAAAATAGAAAGGGAAAGAGAAAAGAAAAATATGAATAATGTTATTATTTAATTTCTTTTTCTCTCTCCCTTTTCTCTTCTTTTCTCTCTCTCTCTCCTTCCCTCTTTTCCCTTGTGCGATTTCCCCTCCCCCACTGAACACACCCTTGCCAAGTTCAATTTTGCTTTCCCTTATCTCTCCTCTTTGACTAGTCAAAACTTCTCTCTCTTATCTCTTCTTCTCTCTCCTCTCTCTTCTCCCTCATCCCACGTGACCTTCTTCTTCTTCTTCTTCATTCTTCTTTGTGCGAACCAGACCAAAACGGCAAAGAAGAACAGCAGCTCGCTGAGGACCACCGTCGCCCATCCCGCCGCCGCACCGGAGCCGAATCGCCCGCGCACCGCCGCTCATTGCCGTGTTCCGCCAGCCCCGTTCCTCGCGTAACCCAGCCTTGTTCACCTCTCCCAACCCCCATTCCGCCCCCGTCCAGCCACCTCCAGCCACCGCGCCGCCGTCCCGACCCCCGGCGTCCCCTCGCCCTCTCGCTGGCCTTCCTCGCTGTCTTGGCCACCGGAGCAGCTCCGGCCAGCCCAACTCAGCAAGTTGCCGAGTGGGTATCCAGCACCTTTGAGCTCGCTTTTGGGCCGTTTCCGGGCCCCAAACCCGAGCCGTGCTTTAGGAAGTTTTGTTCCTCGCATCGCCCCCATCGGATTGATCCGATTTGCGCGCGATTTGGTGAGTAATCTCACTAATCCCGGATTAGTTAGCTAATTATGCTTAAGGTTAGTTTAGTTTTAATTAATTATATTTAGGTTGTTAGATTAGAATAAATTAGCAATTATTAGTCAATTATGATGCGATTTAGATAAATTGATTGCGCAATTAACAAGTAGATGTGGTCTACTATTTATTGGAAGTATCTCGGGAGTTTTCCGACCCCTAATTGGGCTTCAATTTGGCGATTTGGGCCAAAGTGGGATTTTTGTCATTTAAATATTAATTTTCAGAATTAAATTAAATAATTATTTATTTTCCGAAAATTCAAGGAGATGGTCCATGACCGGAATATTATGCGGATGACTGTGGTGAAGTCGGTTTATTTAATCAGGCTTTATTTTGAGCTAAATTGAATTTTTAATATTAATTATTTAATTTTGAAATTAATTAATTATTTATTTATTTCCGAAAATTCAACTGGGATGGCCCGTGACTGGAAATTTATGCTGATGACCGTGGTGAAGTTCGTTTATTCAATTGGGCCTTATTTTGAGCTAAACGGAATTTTTAATATTTAATAATTAATTTTCGAAATTAATTAATTAATTTATTAATTTTCAGAATTTAAGATTGAGATGGCCGACGACCGAAATCTCATGCTGATTGTCGTGGTGCAGTTCGTTTATTTATTTGAGCTTTGAATTGTGCCAAATTGATTTAATTGTGGATATTTAGGATATGTTCCTAAATTGATTATTTGGGTAAATTGAGTACGAACTAAGGTTGTTGATAATTACTTTAGAAATGTGATGAATCATCATGAAAGGCATGGGACTTGATGATTAGATATGTCACCTCGGAGAATGCACATGACTCGGTGACGAAGTATGTCGCCTTGGAGAATGCATGTGGCTCGATGACTAAATGTATATATCACCTCGGAGAATGCACATGGCTCGGTGACAAAATATGTCGCTTTGGAGAATGCATGTGGCTCGGTGATTAAGTGTGGCATCTTGAAAGAGATACGTGGGCTCGGTAATTTGATGCATTACCTCGGAGAATGCACGTGGTCTCAAAGAGTACATTTGGCATTTTGAAGGGACACGTGGACTCGGTGACTTGATGCATCACCTTGGAGAATGCATGTGGGCTTGCTGATTCAAAATGACATTTTAAAGAGCACGTGGCTCGATGATCGGTTCCATCACCTCGGAGAATGCATGTGGCTCGGTGATAAAGAATATCGCCTCAGAGAATGCACGTGACTTGGTGATTGGTTTTATCAGTTGAGACTGAATAGCAATAGCTTGAATGACCAGGAATTGGTCAGGCTGACATGTAATTGACTAGGTCGATTGATCATTATTTTGATTTAATGTTGTGAATTGATTGACTGAATGGAAATGACCGTGAGTAGTCTTGTTAACATGTAATCGACTATGTCGATTTGATCAATGCTTCGATCGGTGATATGATTGCTTGAGTGCCTATTATGAATTGTACTGACTTGCAGGTGGGATCTAATGCTAAGGTACGTCTTCTGACCTATGCGTGTTTAGGCAGCCTTTAGTATAATGGTTTACTAATCGGGCTTAGTGGGGTAGAACTCGCTGAGATGTAGTCTCATCCCGGTTTGGGGAAAAACATTTCAGGACCCCGCTGAAGAGCTGAGGAGGAGTCTGAGAAGGAGAACTCAGGATGAAACTTAAGGAGAAAGATTTTCGGTAGAAGAAGATAATCCCGAGAAGGGCCTTGAGTACGGCCCGGATGGCTGAGAGTTTATCTTCTTTTGAGATCTCCTTTTTGATGTGATTAAAGTTTAGAGTAAAAAGTTGTAGAGTGCTATGGTTTGTGTTTTATATAAAAGTTTGGTTATAAATTTCAATATGAAAAATATGGCCCAGCTTTTATATCCCATCATTTTATTGTCTGGGGATTTTAACTACTTCCGCATGTGCTTAACAAATGAAAGTGTCGGCGATACATTGTCCTGGGATATCGCATTCTAAAATCGACCAAGTGAGAAAAATGTGTGTGTGCTCGAGGATCGGGGCGTGACACAATTGGCCCATATTAGGCCCATCCCTCTTGGGCCTAAGACCCAAGTTTAATTAGATCCAATTTTAACCCCTTTTTTAAAACTAATTAAATATCTATTTAATTAAAGCATTAAATTTGCAAATTACAATAACTATGTACTTGAAATTATATATCCATAAGTTCCCATTTATCATACATATGGCTAAAGATAAAACTTCCTTTCCAAAATTCATCCATTAAAGACTTGGCCATACATCTCATCACAAATCATGGATTAGAAGGCTACAAATTACAATATCGGTACTTCCATTGCCTATCCATGGCTCATGGCATATTTAGGGATTTCTATGAAATTCTAGGATGCCACAACAACAGAGAGTGAACAACAGACCGAGAGGGAGGGAATAAAGGGGGAAATAACGAGGGAGCTAGTAGAGAAAACGAAAAAGGGGCCGGTGGAGAAGAGGCAAAGGAGAAGGAGTCTCTGGGCCACCGTTACTACTGCCGACGCGTCACTCGACCACTGCCGTCGTCACCGTTTTCTTGGGAGCCTAGGTTGGTATCTCGCCGAATACTTGGTGTGCATGTGTTGTACCGAGCTGGATGGAGCTCCCTCAACCGTTTCGAGGGAGCTCTAGCCACCACCCATCGCCTGCTGCGTTTCTTGTCGCCCCGACACGCTTCCGCAGCTCTTAGGACCTGTGCTCGGGCCTCAATTCAGCCAAAACCCCTTAGGATCCATGGCACCCGCCACCTGTTCTAGAAAACACCTGGCCAAATCCTCCTCTCCGCCCTCTTGCATATAGCTCCAGCCAGGTCGGTCGGCCACCGGAGTGGCGCCGCCAACTGGCTGGAAGTCCTCGCTTGACCGAGACAACACTCATAGCTATTGGGGAAACCGCCTACCCGTCGTCGTGGTGTCCCTAGTTGCGACTAAGCGGTCGCAACCAAGGGGGTCTAGGCTAAGTTGGGCCAAATCTAATCGGCTCACTTGTCCTTCTTCACCTGGGCCTACAAGCACTTTTTTAGGGAGGGTTGGGCCCGTCGGTTAGGCCCAACCCTAAACTAAGTAAGGGCCCCACAAGAGATGGTCGGGCCTAGTGCTTACGAGCAGGCTGGCCGACCCACCCCCAAACGAGTCCGACTCGGGCGGGTTTGACCCGATCCACCCCGAATTGGGCTTGACCCACCCGACCAGGTCAAACCAGACTCGACCCGATTCGCCAAAGAAAAAAAAAATTCCCAAATAACAAGTATGTAAAAAAAATCGAAAATCTAAAAAATGCAAGGTTTGGTTGGGAATTGACATGTATTGCCTTCTTAGTGTAACAGGCCTTTATTTGCTTGTATATTAATTATATCACATGTTTAATTTGCATATTTACACGTGCTCAATTTTACTACAATTAGGATCTCGGTAACTATAATTAGTATTTTAATTATTGCGCACATGCATGATCACTTCACATGTTAGTAGATATGTGTAAAATCAATCCACATGATTGCAACATTCGCGTCAAATGGCACTAAACCAATTCTTTATCCCGGTACCCATAATCGAAACCTTAAAATTTTTACAACAACCAAGAGTCGCCTATGAGTCGGATATGCACAACGTGGATCGAGAATTATTGATCACGAGTCAAACGCGCTAAAATCCCTAAAAGCTACCCGGTCGGTTAGGTCGTGCTAAAATCGCGTTTGGTTGATTTTAACCACAAAATTGAACTCGGTTTCGAGAATCGAAAGTTCGAGCATGTCGCAATTTATTTTTAGGACCTTGTCTCATCTTTTGGGAAAATTCCGATGAGCCGAGAATTTTGGCGGAAAAATCAAAATCGGCAAATTAAAATTGTGAAATTCGGATGGGCAAAATTGAGGGACTTTTTGGCTACCAAAGTGGAATAGTTTGTGAAGGAAATTGTGGGAATTGGTATGGGTAACCTCCTCAGCGATTTTGGCCATCAAATTGAAGTTGTTTGGTGGGGAATTGAAGAAGAAAATCAAGAAATTCGTAGGGCTTCTAGGCTGCTGTTATTTGGCCTTCAAATTGGCTTGATTTTGTGAAGGTATGGAAGGAAATCAGCCTTTGGGTGACCTATAGACAAGGTTGGCTGAAGATAAGGGTGAAAAATACTTGAGTGCTTTGGTTATTTGTGCTTGGCACCCATTGGCCACAAGCAAGACTTCCAAGGCTTCTTGTCCCCTCTCCTTCCCCTTGGTCGACCAGCCCCCTACAGAAGCCATCCTCGGCTTCTTCTTCTTCTTCTTGCTTCTTCCTCAACATCCATTTTCCTCTATTGTTGAAGTTGCAAGCACCCAAGACCAAGCCAGCATAGCCAGCAACCCCGCAAGCCGCTGAATCGAGCCCACCCCCGCGTCCACACCATCCTACTTGCCTCCAACCCTGCCAGTCCCCATCGCTGCCACCACCCATCCGCCCGTGTCCAACAACCATTGACCAGCCCCGCTTGCTCAACCGTTGTTGTTGCTCGCCACTCGTCATCCATATCTGCTAGCCACCGTCCACCTCAGCCCGTTTTAGCCCTTGCAGCCCCCAACCCGTTCAGCTAAGGATCGAGCCCAGCAGCTCAAGCAATGAGCTTGCAAGAATTTTTCAACCATTTCCGGGCCTCCTTTGGTGTCGCCGTAGGCCCGGGTCTTGGTCGCTGACGTGCTGCCATCGTCGTAAACGCATTTTCGCATTAATCCGGTGAGTTAGCATTCTAATATTTGATTAGGAAGCTAATTACACTTAGGGGGATTAGCATAGCATGAATTAGGATTAAGGGGTGATTTAGTTAGTGTAACTATTAGTTAGTTAGTTTAGTTAGTTGAACTAAATAGTTAGATTAGTTAGGATGGTTAGTTAGGTGATTTAGTTAGCTTAATTAGTTTATGTAGCTAGCCTAATTAGATTAAATTAGTTGGTTCAATTAGATTAGCCCGATTAGGTTATCTAATTTAATTAAGTGGTTTAATTTAAACAATTTACAATTTATTTAATTAAATGTAGTTTATTTATTTTATTATTAATCAGCATAAATTATAGTGGGATAGCTGGTTGTCAAGATTTTATGCCAATCATTATGGTTGTATTGATTTGTGAAATTGATTGCTAATTTAGGCAATTAAGTGCTCGATGATGATTTTTTAATTATTATTACAAAAATATGATCTTATGGTATTTAATTAGAAAAATACCAGGTGTCAGGTTTCGATGCCAAAAATATTTTAAGTACTACATAAAATCGTGGAATTTTAAAATAGAAGAATATCACGTTTTACGGTTCGATTTGACTATGTGACCACGCACAATAATTTTACCGAGTGTTTTTAATATGAAGAAAATAAGCCAAGTACATTATTTGAAATTGAGGCATTTAAGTGCAAAGCACGATGTCCTTGGCTAATATTAGATGTGCATGTGATCGCTATTGGAACCCGTCACCCGATGAAAGTCGAGGGCGATGCCTGATTAAGTTTAGATGCCCCACGTCAACGGATGCCGTTCACAGTGGAGGCTGCGCTGATGCTCCTTCAAGAATGTCCTCTAGATGTATACGTTGCCGTGCTTGACAAAGCAGGACGACGCCCAATCATGCCGGATGACCGCCAACCATTGAGTTGGCCATGGCCGTTGGGTCGTAAATAATTGGAACATGCTTGAGTGATTAAAATAGCCGCGTCTGATTATGGGACAAAATTGTGTGACACAAAATGGGACGTGTCATAACGATTTAACCTTATAATCGGGACCCCTGTGATTGATTGATATATGAAAATGAAGTGTTTCAATTATTGAATGCATTTACTCTATGCATATATTATATGAGCTACACTAATATGCAGGGAGGTGCTGAGGAGAAATAAGTCTTATATGGTGCATGTTTAGGCTACCTCTAGGTGAATTCTCTAACTAATCAGCATTTAAGGTGTGGACTCGCTGAGACTTTGTGTCACCCCGTCATGGTTTCAATTTTACAAGTCCTTAAATTGTGGTACGCCATGTTCGTTTTGGGTGGCCACGAGAGGCGGAGACCCAGTGTACCATACTCCCTATCCATGGGAGCCCTTGGACCCGTGAGCTCATCGTGACCACCATTTGGGTTGATGAGGGCCTACCTCAGTTGGTACCTCATCGCTTCAAAGCGTGATTTCATCACGGGCCTAACGGGATTCGGGAGGGCCCCTTGGATAGCTTTGATGAACTTGTCATCGATGCCGAGTATAAGGTGGTACTCGTCCCTGTCATGGATGCCGATATTTTGGAAAATATCGCGGCGAACTAGGGGCCCAAGGTTGATGAGCCCGGAGTAGAGGTGGCTAAACCTTTAGGCATCGACATCCCCGACGGTGTCGTAGTAGACCCAAATCCCAAGTAGGTAAGGTCCGGGGTGGGGTTAGCCTGGTAACTTCTTTTGGGCTTCAAACTTCTGTATATAAACCCCATGTGTTTATAAAGTATGGCTTGTGTTAATTGGTTGTCCTGTTTTTCTATCCCATGTTTAATTGATGTATAGAGAGTTTAATAATCCGCTTCGGCATGTGTATAAAATGAATGGGTCGGCGACGCATCTTGGGAACGTCGCAATCCTATCGACCATCGAGGGATGTTCGCGCGCTCGAGGTTCGGGGTGTGACACTACCTGCTGCCAAACCTCTGCCACATAGGATCGCTTAGGATAGAGTTTTGGTGGATACCACTCTAACTACAACCATGTAGTACAAGTCACACATCTCAACCCTGAAATTTTTTTCTTGAATGTCAAAGGTCCCCACCCTAATATGCAACCATGCGACATGGATCGGTTCTTTGATGAAGCCAAAGTCATGGGAAACACAACATAGTTGCGATCTTGTTGGTTCGGTCCGATAATCCTATGGCTCCATTTTGAGCTGTATAGAGTAGAAATCGAACCACATCCCATGTGTATGTTTATGTAATTAAAGAGAGAGAGAGAGAGGGAGAGAGAGATAGAGAGAAGTCGTGCCCCACTGTAAGTATCATTCTTCTTTTATTCGAATTTTTTTAATTGAATTTTCATTTTGAAATTCGCGGAAATCAATCGAATGCCCTCAGTGATGTAGGGTTACAATAAAACAATTGACAAGCACTCTTGAAAGTGAACATTTAATGCAAGTTTTAAACACTTTAATTTGGCCCTGTTAAACATATAACCTTGTCTAAATTTTCAATTATGGGCTGAAAACCACTTTTTGTTTAGAAATTCTTTCAAGTTAGGATTATATTTTGGGGCACAAAAAAAATTGAGATCATATATTCGATCAAATTCTCTCTCTCACATTCTAGGATTGAAATTCATATAATAATTTGTGTATAGATTTTCAAAACAAAAGTCACTTCATTTTTGCAAGGGTAAAATCATAAATCAATCTTTAAAAATCAATGTCACTTTTGATATGAAACTTTTAGAATAAGAGTGGACGTTCGATTAATGGCCGTTGATTGATCTTTCTTAATGATGTCTTCTCTTATGATAAAATCTTAACAAAATACTAAAACCCCATAATAAGGACTATGGGGCATGTACCATCGCCTCGATTTTGTTGTAAGAAGCGACCTCATTGAGAGATCATTTTCTTTTTTAGATACTGACATTGTCACCTTTTTGTAGGTTATGCACAATGCTCCTTGACATTTTCGTGTTTGACCACATAGAGAAGTAGAATGAGTCTATTTGAGATCAACATTTGCCCCTTCCAAAAGATAAAAGCGTAGGCTCATGGAACTCGACGAGCAAGCATGCGTCGAGGCTTCGTTGGCACCAATCTTCCATCGAGGCGGAACGAAGTTGAATTCTGTTCTAGGAAGTTTCTTTATTTGGCCTACATTTGTTTCGGAGGGAGGATTCATTAGAAAAGGAAAGGATATGTTCCTAAATTAGGACACCGCTCTTGTCGTTCTTGTTGATACACAAAGCAATACCAAAATCAGCTGTACTGTTAGATGAAAATGGGGCACACTTTCTAGCTTTATTTGGCCATTTGAGTTTCGAGCTCACTCAATGGGATTTCCCTTTCCTCTCTTTTTTTAAAAAAAAAAAATATTCACATTTAAGGAATCTTATTGTAGGATTAGACAAAATCCCAATAAGTGAGGTTTTCATTTCAAATCAATAGGTTTCCTTGGAACAATTAAAGGGAAGGGACCATTATTTTCTCTAAGAACAACGGCGCTATTAGGAAATTATTTCTCTTGCTCCAAATATCTCGTGTATTATGAACTCAAATTAACTCTCCTTGTCTCATGAAAATTCAAATCCCTTCCCAAGCAGTTAATGCAATTCATGCCTTTTCCCCCTCTCTATCCACATGCTGGTGCCTTTTTAGCTAGTCTTATTAAAGAAGAAAATCGAAAAGAGAACAAGAAAAATGATAAATATCATAAAGAGCCGATCAACTAAAACTATTTTCACCACCATCCTTGGTACCTACCCATACTATATTTGGACCACAAACTAAACATAAAATAAATGGTTCCCATATAATTAATTATTGTTTCCATAGGCGACATTGATTCTGATTTCCTTCTTAATATCGATGATGTTCGTAGATCTTTTTTTTTTTTTTTTTGGTAAAGGGTAATAATATATTGAGCTTTAACCGCCACACATACAAGATCCGGCACGACAAAACTTGCACTCAACAAGACACAAACATCTTCTCGAGTGATAGGGCGCCAGACACAAAACACTACAAAACGGTCAAGACAAGCAAGGGCCGAAACCGGAGGCCTAAGAAAACAGCCACGCAGGGCCGAGACAACAAACTAAAAAGACAAACTAACCAAAAGGCCACGCAGGACCAAGAATAAACAGCTCGGAAAGGTAGAGTAAGGCAACCTAGGCGGTCGGCATAGGAGAGCTGAAGATAGACGGGTCAAGGCCCCAATTTCTTTATAACCTCCTATTTCTCGGGCAATCTTCCACGCTTTTGAAGGTTAAGGCTTTATCCCTCACAACTTTAATAAGATGCTTCTTGAAAGTCACAACCACAATCGGATGCTCTCTAAAGAGGATGTTGTTTCTATACTTCCAAATGAGATGGCATAGAGCTCCAAAAGAGAAACGACCAATGGCGTGATAGAAATCCTTACCTGAGAGGAATCTCATCGCCCACTGAAGATATTCTGTCCAAGTCCCATTTCTCCATGGGAGGTTGCACTTGGTCACCCAAAAGTACGCTATACAAGCTGTGATGTAGCAACCAAAGAAGAGGTGGTCAATAGAATCCGGTGTCAACTTGCAAAAGGCACATACTTCACTCCCAATTCTCCCATGAGACATAAGAAAAGCTTGGGTAGGAAGCTGAATCTTAGTGATTAGCCAGAGGTTGAATTGGTATCTCGGAGTGATGGCCTTATTCCAAATAAAGGATGATCATCCAACCCTGTCTTTCCTTCGTCTGAATATATGCCAAGTTGAGGCAACCGAGAAGACACCAAAAGGATTATCCCTCCAAACAAATCTATTTGGAACCCCTGTGAGAACCGGAAGGGGCTGGTTCCAGGAATCCATCAATGACCTAAATTCCTGACCCGCTAAAAAAAAGGTCTACAACAACTGCATACCAAGGCAGCCCCGAATCAGAGATAGTCTGTTTTGAGCAAATAAGATCTAGCGGACCTCTCTAATGCCAATGGTCAAACCAAAGGGATGTCCCTTGGCCATCACCAATCTTCTAGTGAAAGTTGAGGCGGAATTCGGATCTCAGGTGGAGGATTCTCTTCCAAGCCCACGAGTAGCACCTCGGTGTCTTAGCCACCCAGAAGTTCGTCTTTCCTAGAAAGGTAGAGTGAATCCATTTGCACCAAAGAGACTCCTTATCCATGAAGAGGATCCATATGTGCTTGAGCATTGCTGCCTTATTGCATTCTCACAAGCTTCGAATCCCAAGACCCCCTTCTTCCCTTGGGAGACAAACATCCTCCCAGGAAACCTTAGCTCATCCCCTGCTAAAGCTGGGCCCCTTCCATAAGAATTGTCTAAGAATTTGCTTGATACGATCTAGAATTGCTACGGGGATAATGAATACACTAGCCTAATAGGCTTGGATTGCATGGAGCACTGACCTTATGAGCTGAACTCTCCCTGCAAATGAGAGAAATCGATGGGTCCAGGATTGCACCCTAGCCATTATGCGATCAACTAGAGCTACACAATCCGCCTTGCCGAGTCTCAAGGATATAATAGGCACTCCTAGATAACGTACCGGCAATTTTTCTTCCACAAAATCGAGGGTATCCTTTATCTAACTTCTCAAGTCATTCGATCCCCCTACAAGAAATACCTCACTTTTGCTGTTGTTCGACTTGAGTCCACTCCATTCCGAGAAGGTATCCAGCCCATCCTTCAGCAATAGGATGGAGGCCATATCCGCACGGCAAAAGAGGAAGACATCATCCGCAAAGAAAATATGAGATAACCGAGTGGCCTTGCACCTCCAAGAGAACTTAAAGCTCGGCTGCTCCACACGAGAAGTAAGGATCCCTGAGAAAACTTCCATAACCAAGGTGAAAAGATAGGGAGATATGGGGTCACCCTGTCGAAGGCCACGGCTACTAGGGAAGAATCCATGGAGATCCCCATTCAAGGAGATAGAAAACATAGGAGTACGAACGCATATCATGATAAGACAAATGAAATGGTCTGGAAACCAAAAGGCATGAAGAACCAATTCAAGGAAATCCCAATCCACCGTATCATATGCTTTCTGAAAGTCTACCTTCACCGCACATTTGGGGAGATAAGGCTACAGGTGAAAGTCGGTGAATAACTCTTGGGCCAGGAGAATATTATCCCTAATCCGCCGACCCTTAAAGAATGCATTCTGAGAATGGCTTATGGTGTCCTGAAGCACTGAGGCGATGCGGTTGGCCAATACCTTGGTAATACATTTGTAGATCGTATTGTAGCAAGCAATGGGCCTATAATCATTTACCGAGGTAGCATTAGGAATCTTAGGAATCAACACTAGGATGGTGGAATTAATCTCCCTTAATAGTCTCCCCGTAACAAAGAAATCTTTAACTACTTCAACCGTCAAAGGCCCAACAAGATCCCAGTTACTCTTGAAGAATTCGACACCAAACCCATCCGGCCTTGGGGCCTTTCCACGCGCTAGAGAAAAGATAGTGTCCTTAATTTCCGTCTCCGAAAAGGGACGGCTAATAGAAGCGATATGATCCTTTGAAAGTGGACGTCAAATAGCTTGCTGAAGGTCTTCGAAAGCCGGTCCCATGGGAGGAGATTGTGATGCAAACAACTCCTTAAAGTGAGCGACAAACGTATCCTGAACAAGGCTTGGCTTGAAGACAAGGTCGCCATTTCTATCAAGAACCAATATAATCCTATTCTTGAGCTGCCTTGAAGTCACAGAGTGATGAAAGTTCTTAGTGTTTTTATCACCCATCTCAAGCCAACGGATTCTAGATTTCTATCTAAAGAAAGCCTCCTCCTGACTCCTCAACTCAATGAAAGTCCTACGGTGACTTTTTTCTAGCTCCGCCAAGAGGACATTGGTCTAATCATGTTGAAGATCCACTTGAGCTAGTCTAAGAGCATTTCTGGATTGAGCCACCCTCTCAGACAAATTAGAGAAAGAGTCTCTATTAAGTTGCTTAAGACGCCCCTTGAGCGCTTTCAATTTGGTAACCAGCCTGAAGATAGGTACACCATCACCCGAGGCCTCCCACACATGGGTAAGAATATCATGAAAAGATGGGTGCTCCATCGAGAAATCAAAGAATTTGAAGGGCTTTCTTCGAAGAATTGGCTGCATCACCTTGACCACCATAGGAGAGTGGTCTGAAATACCGGACGGTAAAAAGGAAGCTTCTGAGTAAGAGAAATGCAAGCTCTAGATAGCGTTAACTAGAACTCAAACAATCTTCCTCGCTTTTCGATTAGCCCTCAAAGATGTCGATCAAGTAAACCTAAGTTCAACATATCTCAAGTCCTCAAGCCCTGCTTGATGCAGACACTGATTAAACTCATCAAAAGAAGGCGGCCAGGCATTAGAACCCTCTAGCCTATCAGACGGGTCTCTTAAGGCGTTGAAGTCACTCACCACCATCCAAGGTAAGTTGAAAATACAAGAACTCATCCTGATCAAGTCCACCCAAAGAGGTCTCCGAGAAACAAAAGAATTCTGAGCATAGACTATCGAAATACAACAACAAGAACCTGTGGAAATCAGTCTGACTCTTCCATGAATAACCTGATCATTGGAGGATATCACCTCAAAGCAGACCAGCGAAGGGTCCCAGCGGATCCACACCCTGCCCCCTGGAGAAGAATCATAGTTGGCAATCCACGTCCACCCCGATAATAGCACCGACGACAGAGAGCCAAAAAGATATTCCGGAACCTTAGTTTCCAATAACCCAACCAAGCACAGGCCACTAGAGAACGCTCACTTACAAACCTCGGCTCTTCTCAAGGGATCCCATAGTCCTCTAACATTCCAATATCTGAAATACATCTAAACTATGTACAAACTACTCTAAACAACGAAGAGCGAAGGGCAGCAAGGCCTACCTCTGTTTAGGAGGCCTGCGGCGCGAAGCTTCGGACGCCTCAACTATCTCCATCGACTCCGGGTCAAGGGCTAAGGAAAACAACCTGTCTTGGATTATCTCTACTAAGGTAGCTGCCGAGGGAGGAGGCTGAAACGATGATCTAGGGGAGGAGATATCATCATCATCCAAGGAGGAGACAGCCACTTTCGAACCCTTTTCCACGATCCTTTAGAGATGGGGCATGGGCAGGCCGGGACCTAGCCGTGAGGGAGAGCATGACTTTAGGGGGGCACTGGCGCCCTTAGACCACTTGTGAGTAGAGGTGGAAGGAGGGGCCTGGTTAGCGACCATAGAGAAAGAGGGTTCACTTGTCTTGGGGCCCTTAATACTCTTCCTCTTGTTCTTCACCTTTCTCCAAGGTTGATCCTGCTCGGGCAAAGGAGCTGGAGTCGATTGAGGAGGGTCGCTATCTGGAGGCGTTTGAACAGAATCCGGGGAGGGCTGAAGCCGAACCGGGTCTAACTCAGGCTGAGGTGGGATGGGGACATTTGCAGCCTGAGGCGGAACAGGGGCAGCTTCTGGCCTGCTCACTACCTATTCCAACGCAATAGCCAGAGGAGGAGTGGTCCTTCTTAGCGGAAACGGAGCATCCACAACCGGCGAGGGGGAAATGACCGGCTGAGTAGGAGCGATCAAAGTTTGCCTGGCCGGACGACGATCAGCCTGTCTAGTATTCGAGGTGCGCCTAGTGGGGTTTTCTCGGGGAGGAGCTCAGCAATTATGGCCAAACATGTTGCAATCCGAACACGCAATCGGGAACCATTCATATTCAATGTTAATGGACTGAGAAACACCCTTCAAGGTGACTTTGGCCGTCTCAACTCTTGGCTGATTAGCCATGACCTCAACATAAATTCCCACGAAGGAGAGCATCTTCATTTGATCGGTCCTTTGATCAACATATAGCGGCTTCCCCGCCGCACTCGCTATCACGCTTGTCGCCGACACCATCCAACACTCAAGTGGCAAGTTGCGCAAGCGAATCCAAATGGTAATGGCGGATTAGTCTTCTCTCTTAAGGTCCATGAGAGGCTTCCATTGCCGAAGTATTAGTGGCACTCTAGCAATCATTACCGGTCCCTCTTCAAGGATCTTTCTCCTAATCCTAGGTTCTGGGATTTGGAGGAAGAGGAATCCTCAATCGTCGGTGAAGATTTCACCAATCTTGGAGCCCCACATCTTCCTCAATGCTTGCTCCAACAAACCGAAAGGTAGCCTCCTTCTCCCAACCAAATATCCAACCAAGCAATCATGGCACTTCGGATCCATGGCATTGAGAGCTTCATCCGAGAGGTTCATAGTAGCTTCTCCATCCACAAAAGTGGGCGGAACAAACATCAAGTTAGAGCCTTTCACCGCTAACTGAGCCACATTTGCCTAGGAAAGTGCCGGGGCATCATGGTGACCAGTCGAGGGCTGCACCGGACGCTTGGAGACCAATCTCCCGCGGCTTCTTTCCCTAGATTGGTGTGGCTGAGGACTGTCCTTGCGGGCCTTTCAACTTGCTATTCGGATGAGGATATCCGGAAGAGGTGGCCATATCCACTCTTGACTTAGCCGAATGCTGCACATCCCCAAGAGAGGGGAATGGGTGCCCCAAAGGGCCACCAGCCAAAGGCCGGCTAGAAGGAGCATTTATGGGTAAAACAGATTTAGCAGACATTTATACAAACACCTGGCCTATATTCCACTCTCAACCAAAAATCTGACCATCGTGCACCAGGGATTTAATTTGCCAAGTTCCAATCACCCTTACCCAGTCCAGAGAAGCCAGCCAACACCACAAACGCAACATGATGTTTATAGATCTTCTTTCCTTCTAAGGTGCTACATATGTTCATAGATCTTCTTTCCTTAAATAAACCGAGCTTTTCACTGATGCGCCTATGGTCCTTTTCTCTGAGTTGAACACTCATGAGATAACCGATCTACCAAGTGAAGCCGTTAAAGGATCTAAATGCGTCAAACTTGAGAATTCGATCAAAAATCAACTACTCGACCGTGCTAATTGGCAAGGGTCAATACGCACTATTATAATCGATTAGAGATCGAAGATAGGTTGATTCGATAGAGGCATATAATTAAATTGTGGGTGATTCCACATGATTGCAAAATTCGTGTCAAACGGCACTAAATCGATTCTTTTGTCCCGGTACCCGTAATCGAAACTTTAAGATTTTGACAACAACCAAGAGTCGCCTATGAGTCGGAGATGCACAACGTGGATCGAGAATTATCGATCACGAGCCAAACGTGCTAAAATCCCTAAAAGCTACCCGGTAGGTTAGGTTGTGCTAAAATCGCGTTTGGTTGATTTTAACCACAAAATTGAACTCGCTTTCGGGAATCAAAAGTTCGAGCGTGTCACGATTTATTTTTAGGACCTTGTCTCATCTTTTGGGAAAATTCCGTCGAGCCGAGAATTTTGGCAGAAAAATCAAATCGGCAAATTAAAATTGTAGAAATTCGGATGGGCAAAATTGAGGGACTTTTTGGCCACCAAAGTGGATTAGTTTGTGAAGGAAATTGTGGGAATTGGTATGGGCAACCTCCTCAGCAATTTTGGCCATCAAATTGAATTTGTTTGGTGGGGAATTGAAGAAGAAAATCAAGAAATTCGTAGGGCTGCTGGGCTGCTATTATTTGGCCTTCAAATTGGCTTCATTTTGTGAAGGTGTAGAAGGAAATCAGCCTTTGGGTGACCTATTGACAAGGTTGGCTAAAGATAAGGGTGAAAAACACTTGAGTGCTTTAGATATTTGTGCTTGGCACCCATTGGCCACAAGCAAGACTTCCAAGGCTTCTTGTCCCCTCTCCTTCCCCTTGGTCGACAAGCCCCCTACAGAAGCCATCCTCAGCTTCTTCTTCTTCTTGCTTCTTCCTCAACATCCATTTTCCTCCATTGTTGAAGCTGCAAGCACCCAAGTCCAAGCCAACACAACCAGCAGCCCTGCAAGCCACCGAACCGAGCCCACCCTCGCGTCCACGCCGTCCAGCTTGCCTCCAGCCCTTGCCAGTCCCCATCGCTGCCACCACACATCCGCCCGCATCCAACGACCATCGACTAGCCCCGCTTGCTCATCCATTGTTGGCTGCCCGCCACTCATCGTCCCTATTTGCCAGCCATCGTCCACCTCAGCCCATTTCAGCCCCTGCAACCCCCGACCCGTTCAGCTAAGGACTAAGCCTAGCAGCTCAAGCAGTGAGCTTGCAAGATTTTTTCAACCTTTTCCAGGCCTCCTTTGGTGTCGCTGTAGGCCCGGGTCTTGGTCGCCGTCGTGCCGCCATCGCCATAAACCCATTTTCGCGTTAATCCGGTGAGTTAGCATTCTAATATTTGATTAGGGAGCTAATTACACTTAAGGGGATTAGCTTAGCATTAATTAGGATTAAGGGGTGATTTAGTTAGTGTAACTATTAGCTAGTTAGTTTAGTTAGTTGAACTAAATAGTTAGTGTTGACACCTAAATTTTGGTGACCTGTTTAATTATTTATCTCATTAAAAATTAGGGATTAATTTTAACCGCTAAAAATATTTAGTTAGTTGAACTAAATAGTTAGTGTTGACACCTAAATTTTGGTGACCTGTTTAATTATTTATCGCATTAAAAATTAGGGATTAATTTTAACCGCTAAAAAATATTAGTTAATTAATTAATTGCATAACATATAGTTTTAGGTGCATTTATTTTAATTTGCATTTACATTGGGCTGGTGACAAATGAGTTCAAATTGATGGTTCATAATATTAATTTGGTGAATTGGACTAAGCCCACAAAGGGAGTAAATCGGCCCAAGCCCGTATCCTCGGAAAGATTTTACGGATTGATTTGTGCGAGATTTCAAATTTTAGAAGAATCATCTTACAATCCTAAAGCAAATATTGCATTTGGAAAAAGGAATTTTCGTGGATACGGATTTGGAAAAATTAAAACCCTAACCGTGGCCTATAAATATGTGACACCCCAAACCCTTCGCAGGTCGTCACCAGCGCCGGTGTTACACTTAATTTCCTTGCGGCATCTTGTACTTAATACAAGCGTCATTAATTACAGGCATTTTTTTTTTAAAAGCGGTCCAAGCGCGACTCTTAGCGGAAGCAAATTAAACATTACCATCTATCCCCCTACCAGTCCATGATACAAATACACACCACTAATCATCAGGATTTAAAAGATAAGCCATGCCACTATTATTTACATATTATCGCGATGGGTTTTTCACGGGTCGATACAACAAAAAAGGAGACCAAGATTTTCAGCCACACTCGGCCTCATCCCAAAAAGATACTACGACCCCTAAAGAAAATCACATGACATCCCCCCATCCAACAGTGGCGGCTATTCCCAAAAAGATTACACTAGCTCTCTACCCTTCACGCAACCATCACACCCATCCAGGTGCATCGGGTGGTGGTGGTGGTAACATCCCCCTAAACACTCCGTCTTGGCGGACATGAACAGACAAAAACTCCTGGATGACTGGGCCCTCAGCTAGGCCCACGTCGTACATAACCAGCACGCGCACTCGCACAAATGTCAGTCCAGGGATAGTGACGCAGTCGATCTCCGTACATTCTACTTCTACATCTGACGAAATACCATAGAAGGTGCCTCGCGTGACGGTAGGAAGCGGCATCTTTCTAATCTGAAATGTTATCCCCAAAAGGGGTGAGTACAACTACTCAGCAGATAGGGAAATCCAATAACATCCTAATGCATCATGCAATTTCACATACATTGCAGGCATTGCTTACCTTTGATGTCATGCGCATTCATGCATCATCATATCATACATGTCATCATCATGGCATCCCCTATATCATTATCACCATCATGCCTTTCATCATGCATATCATATATCATGCATGATCATCATATCACATCACGCATCATTATCATCATCATCGTCACCATGCATATCATCATGCATATCATATATCATCATCATCACATCATCATGCATATCATCATGCATATCATATATCATGGGTGATCATCATATCATATCATATATCGTTATCATCACATCATCATGCATATCATCATGCATATCATATATCAGCATCATCACATCATCATGCATATCATCATGCATATCATATATCATGGGTGATCATCATATCATATCATATATCATCATCATCATGCATCATCATGCATATATTATCATAGGTGATCATCATATCACATCACATGCCATCATCATCATGCATCATCATGTCATGAGTTAATTATCATCTTTATCTTTCAATTTTGATCACCACATCACCCATTTCTCAAATCATCAATCTCATCATCAACCCTTCGGGCAGAAACCTCCGACAGGGTTCCATCATCAATCTCATCATCAACCCTTTGGGCAGAAACCTCCAACAGGGTTCCCGGCCAACTCAGCCATCCCATGGCCACCGGGCTTCCGGCCCCCCACATTCCGGGCATCTCGCATCTCAACTAGCATCACGAGGCATTCCCTTCGGGCAGAAACCTCCAACAGGGCTTCCGGCCTTTACCCTTCTAGCCAAGCATCCCGCACCCAAATCCTGGTGTCGCGAGGCATTCCCTTCGGGCAGAAACCTCCGACAGGGCTTCCGGCCCCCCACATTCCGGGCATCCTGAAACTCCCGGGGAATCTCGGAATTACGCCACCAGGCCACCAGACAACATCCTCCACCACAACCTCTTTCTCATCCACATTTATCCATTTTATCTCAATTTAACATGGCAATTGGCATGGCATCAAACAAATCACACTTGCATTTCAATTCACATGTCATACACATGCCAAAATTTTATCACATATGCATTTCAACTTAATGCATGTACAAAGACCTCATCACACAAGTGCCACACAAATGGAATTGAATCCATGGCCAAATAAAAATCCATTTTATTTTATTTTATTTTATTATTATTTTATTATTATTTTATTATTTTATTATTTTATTATTTTATTATTTTATTATTATTTATTTCCATAAATATTAAATTTAATATCTATGATTTTTCCCAAAATCATGATACTCAAAAATCATTAAGCAAACAAATAGAATCACAATTTCATACAAAATTTGTGGCCAAATTGAATTTCTTATAATTTCACAATTTTCATAAAATAGCACCTTATATTCGGATACTGGCCAGACTTGCACAGTTTCCAAATAAATTTAATTAAAATACTCATATGGCCTTCAAAAATTACGAAATTTTACAGGGTGATAGCCAACACATTTTCGTACCTTTTTTTATTAATAACTCTAAGCCAAATTATTTCTTTATTTATTTCTACAACCCTACGAAGCTTCTGAAACCACAACCGCGACGTCCAGAACACTCATCTCCGAATTTCTTAGTTTTCACCCATCAATTCTCTTTATTTTCTTCCGAAATTTGAGTATGTTATGTACCAATGTGTCCTTTACAAGTTTCATGCAGGGATCTAGGTCAAATAATTAGATTATGGTCACCATTTTAGTCCATGAAGTCTCGGGTGTCTCGAGATACTTCACCAGAACCATTTTTTTCAAGATCTAGCCGATTCACCAAGCTACACTTGTTCTTTTTGCTTAAAATTTGAATATGTTGTAGTTTAATGTGTTTCCTACAACTTTCAAGAAGACAACAAGGTGAGATCTCCAACATAAATCAACATGCAACCAAGAAATCAACAAGAGGTCAGTGAAAATTTCGCAGATCTAAAGTCTCCGTACAATAGAACTTTTGACCCCTCAAATCTCCATCGTTTTCTACAAATTTTTATTATGTCATAGTACAAGATGTCAGCTTCAACTTTCATGAAGACACCGAAGCCAAAATCAAACTCCAAACCCACATGCAAACTCGAACAAGCTACTGACTTCAACAAACCGAACGAGAACAGTCACACGGTTTACAAATAACCAACTCTTACCTTGGTTTTTCGCACAAATCACACCTAAAATCTAACATGCAAACACCACAACAAACATGCAAGAGAAGTTATGGACTCCACTTGCCTTAAAGGTGAACAAACGGCGATGAACGACGGCGTACAGTGGTCGGATAAGGCGGTCGAACGGCGAGCACACGGCGGCACCTCCCTCTCGGCTCCGCCTCCTCTCTCTCCCTCTCAGTCTCTCTCTTCCGCTCGAGCTCTCTCTCTCGCACACCTCTCTCTTTGGACGAAAATGAAGCAAGAAGTCCGGCCACTCTCTCTCCTAACCCCTTTTATATCCCCTTAAAGCCCATGATTAGTAATGATTGATTCACCTCATGTCCAACCAATGCATGCTCTCCTTTGTGCCACATGTAATTTTTTTATTTTTGAATTTGAATGGGGTTGGGCTTAGGCCCATCTGGCCATTCCCTTTGGGCTGGTCGAGCTCCCTTCTTGGGCTTCCATTTGGGCTGGCTAGCTTGGCCCACCAAGCTTTAGGCTAATGGGCCCAAGGCCCATTTCGAAAATAACCCTCTTTTCTCCCTTTTTTTTTTGAATTCCTTTCTATAAATATTTCCAAATTCAAATTTCATCTTGGCCAAAGTCTTGGGATACTTTGTTTATTAAGATTTAAATCATATGGCCAAGCATTAATCTATTAAATTTGAATTTCCACAATCACAAGCATAATTCATTTAAATTAAAAGACTAATTGGCTAAGGCATAAGCCAAAAGAAATTCTATCACCTAATCAAAGATTTTTTTTAACACACCTTAAGGCTCGGCCTTGAATTTCTGGGATGCCACAAAATAGATTAAATGTGTAGGGTTTGAGGAGGAGGCCACATATATCAATACACACGGCCATATGTAGAGGGGCGGCAATTCAGAATCTCAGAAGGCAAACACACATGAGAATCGAAACGAGAGAGAGAAAGCACGAAGGATGGTCTTCTTCTTCGGTGCTTGACCTACCTCAGCCATGTGATCATCCAATTTGCTTGCTCGCCACCACTCTACGAAGATACTGGATTCATAAACGTCCAAGCTTGTTGCACTTCTTCGTTCTTTGTTCCGAGTGCATCGAGCGACACTGTCCCTTGGCCAAACACCATGACAAATTGCTGTTCCATTGATCTTTGTCCCGTGATCCTATTGTTTTGTGGCAAAAAATTACTCCACGTTGTCTTGGTTGTTGCAGGTATGATTCGTGAGTGACATGAGAAGAAACAAAGAGAGATCGTGGGTGCGAGCCAAAAGAGATAAATATTGCAATGCCCTCGAAGATTGAAGATGGTGATCCAGTGGCGTCGTTCGTCAGAGTAATTAGACAATTTAGTCAATCATCCACTCACGGTCAAATGCAACAGAAGCAAAAATTCTTGAAAGCCACTAGTCAAAACAGACAAGGCTAGAGAGAGGGAGGCGGCTATGTACAGAGAGGAAATTTTTTCACTTCCCGCTGGTTTTGCTCACACGTCCAGGGACAACACCGCGTCCACCCCTTCATTGGCACCTGTTATGTTGTGCGCCTTGTCCCTGTAATTTTATTATTTTCTGCAGATTTTCCACACTAGCCTGGTTCTTCGTCTTCGACCACCATTGCTCCTCGGCATCCTAGTGAGTTCCGGAGCCCACCGCTGTTGACATTCTAACCTGTTTCCAACGAGACCATGGAGCAATAAGCCATTGTTGATGCCACCATCATCCGTCCGAATTTGGAAGCGTCACTCACGTGACATGATGAATTAGGTAAGACTCTCGAATAATCTTATTTTCATATATGTCACTACTAATTCATAATATCGCAATATTTCTTTGAATATTTTATCGATATTGCCATATCCAAGAGATCTCTTGATCTCTCATGAATTAGGAAATTTTCCTAATTTCACAACACGCATACGATTGATAGTCTGATTTCATGCTCGAAATACGACTCGTAATCGCACAGAAAAATCGCCAATCTGATCTCACGCTCGAGATACGATTCACGATTTTATTTGAAATTGGTCAATCCGATCTCATGCGTGAGATACGATTTGTCAATTTATTTCCAAAATGGACATGCATGATATATTGCTTGATATGTTGCCGTGCTATTCTTGATGTCTTATTTTGATTGCTACAGTAAAAGAAAGGAAAAATCCGAAAAAAAAAAAAAAAAAATCAGAGTTAATTAGGTTCATTTTAGAATATACATTGTTTTAGGGTTATTTTGCATGTTTAGAATAGGAAATTTACTTCAAATTTTTGAAAAAAATGAAAAATCCAGAAAAATGCATTTGTTTAGGATGTTAGTTTTTTCTACAATTTAAGTTGCATGTGGCAATTTTTTAATTTCCAAATTAATTTTAAAAAAAAAAAGCAAAAAAACGTCATGCATATGTCATGTAGAATTAGGGCATCTTTTGTATGTCATTGCATATTAGGATAAGATTGCATGTTCAATTTTATTTTCTAATTGATTATAGGTTTAAATAACTTCACCTAGATAAATTGCATTTTAGGGTTACTTGGTTAAGATAATGTTCTAGTTTAAATTAGGATTTGGCTTAACCTAATTCCTAATACAAATTAGATAATATCTTAAATTAGGTAGATCATTTTCGCATTTTTCTAATTTCGAATTTCATGGAAAATACCAAAAATTGCCTTAGAATAAATCAATTTCATTCATTAGGAGAGATTGCATCTTATTTATGTCATATAGCTAGGTCATGTTACCATGTCATGTCATATCATTTCATGTTAAATTAGTAGCATGCATCGCATAAGGCATGATTCTCATTAAATAAGTGAAAACCAAAAAAAAAAAAAAAAGAAGAAGAAAAATTGCGTGTTAATTAGAAATCATATTTAGGATTGTTGATGTGAATTCTGATCTAATAATGCAGATGCTTTCATTGCTATGAGGTAAGTCTTGCAATTTATTTATTGCTTTTCTTGGATGTTAAATTAGTGGTTTGCGCACTCACATGATCGCATCACATGTTAGGGAAATAGTTTAAAATTAATTCAAACTGCTTGCCAAACATTTTTCAAAATAAAAGAGAAAGGTATCGAAAGAGCATTAGAGAAATCTAGCGTAACCAAATCTCCGAACTCATAAATCTCTGGTTGTAGGAGTAAAATAAATCTCCCATTACTTTACTTGGGTTTCTAATCGATCCGCCAAAAATAGATTAATGGCGACTCCTAATTGAAAATTAATTGCATGTTAAAAACTTAAACCTAAGTCGCAAATTGGTATGGGCTTGGGAGAACCCAAGTTAAGTTTAGGCTTAACAATCCATTAGCCAAATCCTAGGTGGTTCAAACCCGAAAAAATTGGTTGTGATAGTTAGATTAGTTAGGATGGTTAGTTAGGTGATTTAGTTAGCTTAATTAGTTTATGTAGCTAGCTTAATTAGATTAATTAGTTGGTTCAATTAGATTAGCCCGGTTAGGTTATCTAATTTAATTAAGTGATTTAATTTAAATAATTTACAATTTATTTAATTAAATGTAATTTATTTTATTATTAATTAGCGTAAATTATACTGGGATAGCCAGTTGTCAAAATTTTATGCCAATCGTTATGGTTGTGTTGATTTGTGAAATTGATTGCTAATTTATGCAATTAAGTGCTCGATGATGATTTTTTAATTATTATTACAAAATATGATTTTATGGTATTTAATTAGAAAAATACCAAGTGTCAGGTTTCGATGCCAAAAATATTTTAAATACTACATAAAATCGTGGAACTTTAAAATGGGAGAATATCATGTTTTACAGTTCGATTTGACTATGTGACCACAACAATTATTTTACCGAATGTTTTTAATATGAAGAAAATAAGCCAAGTACATTATTTGAAATTGAGGCATTTGAGTGCAAAGCACGATATCCTTGGCCAAGATTAGATGTGCATGTGGTCGCTATCGGAACCCGTCACCCGATGAAAGTCGAGGGCGATGCCTGTTTAAGTTTAGATGCCCCACGTCAACGGATGCCGGTCGCAGTGGAGGCTAGACCGATGCTCTTTCATGAATGCCCTCTAGATGTGTACATTGACGTGCCCGACGAAGTGGGACGACGCTTGATCACACCGGGTGACCGCCAACTATTGAGTTGGCCGTGGCCGTTGGGTTGTAAATAATTGGAACATGCTTGAGTGAATGGAATAGCCGCATCTGATTATGGGACAAAATTGTGTGACACGGAATGGGGCGTGTCATAATGATTTGGCCTTATAATCGGGACTCCTATGATTAATTGATATATGAAAATGAAGTGTTTCAATTATTGAATGCATTTACTCTATGCATATATTATATGAGCTACACTAATATGCAGGGAGGTGCTGAGGCGAAATAAGTCTTATATGGTGCATGTTTAGGCTACCTTTAGGTGAATTCTCGTCCTAATAAGGGTTTAAGGTGTGGACTCGCTGGGACTTTGTCTCACCCCGTCGTGGTTTCAATTTTACAAGTCCTTAAATGGTGGTACGCCACGTTCGTTTTGGGTGGCCACGGGAGGCAGAGACCCAACATACCATACTCCCTATCCATGGGAGCCCCTTGACCCGTGAGCTCATTGTGACCACCATTTGGGTTGATGAGGGCTTACCTCAGTTGGTACCTCATCGCTTCAAAGCGTGATTTCATCACGGGCCTAAAGGGATTCGGGAGGGCCCCTTGGATGGCTTTGACGAACTTGACGTTGATGCCGAGTATAAGGTGGTACTCGTCCCTATCATGGATGCCGATATTTTGGAAAATATCGTGGCGAACCAGGGGCCCAAGGTTGATGAGCCCAGAGTAGAGGTGGCTAACCCTTTAGACATCGACATCCCCGACGGTGTCGTAGTAGACCCGGATCTCAAGTAGGTAAGGTCCGGGGTAGGGTTAGCCTGGTAACTTCTTTTGGGCTTTAAACTTCTGTATATAAACCCCATGTGTTTATAAAGTATGGCTTGTGTTAATTGGTTGTTCTGTTTTTCTATCCCATGCTTAATTGATGTATAGAGTTTAATAATCCACTTATGCATGTGTACAAAATGAATAAGTCGGCGACGCATCTTGGGAACGTTGCAATCATATCGACCACCGAGGGATGTTCGCATGCGCGAGGTTCGGGGTGTGACACTACCTGCCGCCAGACCTCGGCCACATAGGATCACTTAGGATAGAGTTTTGGTGGATACCACTCCAACTACAACCATGTAGTACAAGTCGCACATCTCAACCTTGAAATTTTTTTCTTGAATGTCAAATGTCCCCACCCTAGTATGCAACAATGCGACACGGATCGGTTCTTTGATGAAGCCGAAGTCATGGGAAACACAACTTAGTTGCGATCTTGTTGGTTCGGTCCGATAATCCTATAGCTCCATTTTGAGCCATATAGAGTAGAAATCGAACCACATCCCTTGTGTATGTATTTGTAATTAAAGAGAGAGAGAGAGAGAGAAGTCGTGCCCCACTGTAAGTATCATTCTTCTTTTTATTCAAATTTTTTTAATTCAATTTTCATCTTGAAATTCACAGAAATCAATTGAATGCCCTCAGTGATGTAGGGTTGCAATAAAACAATTGACAAGCACTCTTGATAAGTGAACATTAAATGCAGGTTTTAAACACGTTGATTTGGCCCTGTTAAACATATAACCTTGTCTAAATTTTCAATTACGGGCTCAAAACTACTTTTTGTTTAGAAATTCTTTCAAGTCAGGATTATATTTTGGGGCACAAAAAAAAAAAAATTGAGATCATATTTTCGATCAAATTCTTTCTCTCTCACATTCTAGGATTGAAATTCATATAATAATTTGTGTATAGATTTTTCAAAACAAAAGTCACTTCATTTTTGCAGGAGTAAAATCATAAATCAATCTTTAAAAATCAATGTCACTTTTGATATGAAACTTTTAGAATAAGAGTGGACGTTCGATTAATGGTCGTTGATTGACCTTTCTTAATGATGTCTTCTCTTATGATAAAATCTTAACAAAATCCTAAAACCCCATAATAAGGACTATGGGACATGTACCATCGCCTCAATTTTGTCGTAAGAAGCGACCTCATTGAGAGATCATTTTCTTTTTTAGATACTGACATTGTTGTCTTTTTGTAGGTTATGCATGATGCTCCTTGACATTCTTGTGTTTGACCACATAGAGAAGTAGAATGAGTCTATTTGAGATCGACATTTGCCCCTTCTAAAAGATAAAAGCGTAGGCTCATGGAACTTGAGGAGCAAGCATGCGTCAAGGCTTTGTCGGCACCAATCTTCCATCAAGGTGGAACGAAGTTGAATTCTGTTCTAGGAAGTTTCTTTATTTGGCCTACATTTGTTTCGGAGGGAGAATTCATTAGAAAAGGAAAGGATATGTTCCTAAATTAGGACACCGCTCTTGCTGTTCTTGTTGATACACAAAGCAATACCAAAATCAGCTGTACTATTAGACGAAAGTGGGGCACGCTTTCTAGCTCTATTTGGCCGTTTGAGTTCCGAGCTCACTCAATGGGATTTCCCTTTCCTCTCTTTTTTTTTTTTTTAAAAAAATATTCACATTTAAGGAATTTTATTGTAGGATTAGACAAAATCCCAATAAGTGAGGTTTTCATTTCAAATCAACAGGTTTCCTTGGAACAATTAAAGGGAAGGGACCATTCTTTTTTTTAAGAACAAGGGCGCTATGAGGAAATTATTTCTCTCGCTCCAAATATCTCGTGTATTATGAACTTAAATTAACTCTCCTTTTCTCATGAAAATTCAAATCCCTTCCCAAACAGAGAATGCAATTCATGCCTTTTTCCCCTCTCTATCCACATGTTGGTTCCTTTTTAGCTAGTCTTATTAAAGAAGAAAATCAGAAAGAGAACAAGAAAAACGAGAAATATCACAAAGAGCCGGTCAACTAAAACTCTTTTCACCACCATCCTTGGTACCTACCCAAACTATATTCGGAACACAAACTAAACATAAAAATAAATTGTTGCCATATAATTAATTATTTTTTCCATAGGCAACATTGATTCTGATTTCCTTCTTAATATCAATGATGTTCGTAGATCTTCTTTCCTTCTAAGGTGCTACATATGTTCATAGATCTTCTTTCCTTCTAAGGTGTTACATATCCACTATAAATTATCCCTCTTGGATTACCAAACTACACTAACACATACAGATCAACTCTCGTAACGCCCTCTTGTGTCTTGTCAAGCATGAGGAGTGCCATGAGGGCCCTCCACATTTTCCTTGTCCTAGCATTGCTCAATGCCATTTTTCTCAAATCTGAAGCTCGACCCTTCAATGCATTGGAGAAGAAAGCTATTATACAATTTGCCAGGGGAAGGTTCGTTGATGGGTCATCACTTGGACCAATCCGGTCCAAGCTACTTCAAGTGGACTCGTCGGGTCCAAGTCCACTTGGTCCCGGGCATGAGTTAATGGGTGAAGTGCACTCATCGGGTCCCAGTCCACCTACTGCGGGGCATGAATTCATTGCTGAAGTGCACTCATCGGGTCCGAGTCCACCTGGTCCCGGGCATGAGTTATTTGATGAAGTGCACTCATCGGGTCCCAGTCCACCTAGTGCGGGGCATGAATTCATTGGTGAAGTGCACTCATCCGGTCCGAGTCCACCTAGTCCCGGGCATGAGTTATTTGATGAAGTGCACTCATCGGGTCCCAGTCCACCTGGTGCGGGGCATGAATTCATTGCTGAAGTGCACTCATCGGGTCCGAGTCCACCTGGTCCCGAGCATGAGTTATTTGATGAAGTGCACTCATCGGGTCCCAGTCCACCTAGTGCGGGGCATGAATTCATTGCTGAAGTGCACTCATCGGGTCCGAGTCCACCGATCCCGGGCATGAGTTATTTGTCGAAGTGCACTCATCGGGTCCCGTCGACCCGGTGTGGGGCATGAATTCATTGGTGAAGTGCACTCATCGGGTCCAAGTCCACCTGGTCCCGGGCATGAGTTATTTGATGAAGTGCACTCATCGGGTCCGAGTCCACCTGGTCCGGGGCATGAGTTCATTGGTGAAGTGCACTCATCGGGTCCAAGTCCAAGTCCATTTGATGAAGGTCCGGGTCCGAGGGCATGAGTTATTTGATAAAGTGCACTCATCGGGTCCGAGTCCACCTGGTCCCGGGCATGAGTTATTTGATGAAGTGCACTCATCGGGTTCCATGGTGCGGGGCATGAATTCATTGGTGAAGTGCACTCATCAAGTCCGAGTCCACCTGGTCCCGAGCATGAGTTATTTGATGAAGTGTCATCGGGGTCCATGAATTCATGCGGGGCATGAATTCATTGGTGAAGTGCACTCATCGGGTCCGAGTCCACCTGGTGCGGGGCATGAATTCATTGGTGAAGTGCACTCATCGGGTCCGAGTCCACCTGGTCCCGGGCATGAGTTATTTGATAAAGTGCACTCATCGGGTCCGAGTCCACCTGGTCCCGGGCATGAGTTATTTGATGAAGTGCACTCATCGGGTCCCAGTCCACCTGGTGCGGGGCATGAATTCATTGGTGAAGTGCACTCATCAAGTCCGAGTCCACTTAGTCCCGGGCATGAGTTATTTGATGAAGTGCAGTCATCGGGTCCCAGTCCACCCGGTGCGGGGCATGAATTCATTGGTGAAGTGCACTCATCGGGTCCGAGTCCACCTGGTCCCGGGCATTAGTTTCGAGTAGCATCGAGTTTGATTTTCAATAAAATGTGTTTTCTTTTTTTCTGCTGGCTAGCCCAGCCAGGTGTTCTTATTGAATCTAGGGACTTAAATGAATGGCGCCTTTTCTCTCATTTCAAGTCCATATGAGATCAGCATTTTACTTTCGATTTAACCATTATAAAAAGTGAATAGACTGGAGTTTTGTGGTTTCGCCATGTGAAGATATAAAACTAAATTCCTAGTATAGCTTAGTTTTTAGAGTAGATGACGATGCACTCATTTTCAAATTTGTATCACAATTATAGACCGCAAGTTGGATTCCACGCGGCCACTTCGTCGATGACTGAAATTCTTGCCCGCAGAAGGCACGTGCATCTTTGGGAAAATGATCCCGTTGATCAGGCACCTCATGTTTTTCTGGTTGAAGTTCCCAAAATACAGATTTAAAAATTAATTGTTCTGATTCTTGCTCACGACCACTACAAAAATCGGATCCATAAGGAAAACTACTGTCTAGGGAAAAACGAACACGCGGGTCGCTAGAAAACGCTCTTCACGACTGGATAAGCGCCATTTGGTGAAGGCCCAACCTGATCACGCAATGAAGCTCAATAGACAACTTCTCGTTTCGGCAGCATTGGGCAGGTTCATAGGCATTGGTTAGTTGAAATTATCGTGTTTTTCTTATGCAGAAAGAGTCGTGTTTGACGAAAGATAGTGAGAAAAAAGGAATAACTTTGGAACTTTGATTTATTTTGGGTTTATAAAAAGAATAAAGATGCGGTTTTAGAAGATGTGAAAAATTTTATGGATTGCCTTGTGATTGTTTTATCAACTTAAGTTACATTTTTGTCCATCACTTATTGTTTCGCAGAAAGGGGCCGATGAAACACCTTTCAAGAAGTGGATCGATGAGTAAATCATCATTGGGTGTGTAGGATCATTTGTTGATTCTTGGACAAGAAGTGTAAATGACGAGAAAATTAAAGGTATTGGGATTGGAAACAATTGTTACCAGCCATATAAAAGTATTGAAAATGCAAAGATAAACTTGAAGCTAAAAATAAGCAACCGATGTTTGTTGATTGATTGACAGTTATTTCTTTAAACTATAATTTAAGCATTTATACCTACCATCGATAGCAATTCCTACCTATAAACGGTTACTTAGAGGTAATTGACCCCACTACCATATATCTTCTCAACTTCTTCATGGTTGGCGTTATCAGTTGTTCCGCATTTGTGGGCTCTATTATTAGACACTTGTGTCGGATTTACTACTTTATGAGTGCCTCTCCAATGGTTGCATTTGAAATCATCGGCTCCATCACATGGAAGTCATTTTTTTTGCACTTCGCCGACAGTTACGTCGATCATAGCCTTTCTGTTGATCAAATTGATCTCCATTGGCCGAAGTTTTGCTTCAAGATGGCTATTTTCACCTGTATACTCCGTCGGCTAAAACTATATGCTTTTGTCAATCAATTAGGTTTGTCGACCAGCGGCTCTCTACACTTTAATGATTCCTCGCTTCTATATCTTTCTACCCAGCCTCTGTCAGCTGAGTCATCGGTTAGGAACTTGGACCTTTTTCTGGCTTCCAAAATCGGCGAATCTAATAATTGCGTTGGTCCTACAACTGTATTTATTTCACAGTTGCTCCCGAGATAGTCGGTTCCACGAATTGGATGACTGCGTTGTGTCTAATCCAATCCATTACCAATCACTACGGGGTTGAATTTTTTGTCAACTCCCAACATTTAGCGAACTTTCTTTCTGCCACGTTTTACGCGGTCTCTCCTAATCCGAGTCATCTGTCGGTACTTCGGCAGTTTTCTTTTTGGTGTCAATAGCATTTAATCAGAGTTCCACGGATAAGAGATATTTCCTTTCTAATTACTACCATGAATTTTGGGACTCCTTTCGTATGATGTACAAGTTCCTTTTTACTTTGCAATACATAAATTTCCCATCCGGAGCTTGACTTCTCTCGCTTTTACAAAAGTTCAAAGCACATCTAAGAGGATTCAACGTATAATTAATTGGTGAATGTAAGTGCTATAAAGGCGCAAAATTAGATTAGGCAATAGGAGATCGACCAACTCTCTTTAGGACATCTAAACACATCAGAGTAAACCCATTTACATAATGAGAGTCGAAGAAACTCCTGTTCCATGCTGGCTGCGCTTAGTTGAGAGAATAAAACTGGTGTAAGGATCAAAACAACATATATAGCATGGCTTAACCATCAAAAAGAAGTTTGTAACCATACGAGGTTCTTTGATTTGGAATGTTCTATTCCGCACAAATTTTGTGTTCCATATTCAATTCTGAACATGGTTATTATGTGTCCAATGACTTTACAAAAAAAACACATAGTGTCCAATGAGATGCTATGCATGTTTTCAGAAGATGTGATTAATTTTCGCCTTTCAATATTTTTATCAACTTAATTTACATTTTTTCCACCGCTTATTGTTGACACTCATTTTTAAACAACAGCAAAAACGCTTCGGGGTCGGGTCAGCCCGGATTCGGCCTTGGCCGGGCCCGCCTCCCTTTCTTTTTCCCTTGCGCTAGGCCCAACCCAGCATTCTTTTTATTCTCCTTTGGCCCGGTCTACCCTAACCGGTCTTCCTCCTCTGGCTCTAGCTCGCGCGCAAACCGGCAGGAAAAATAGGAGAAAAGATAGGAGAGCAAGGGCAGCAGAGGAGAAGGGACAGAGCATAAAGGAAGAGAAGAGGAGAGGATAGGGGCAGAGAATCGAAGGAGAACTGTGGCACCCCTCAACGGCCCCCAATCCGTTAGGGTCGCCACAGCCGGCCTATCTGCGTTATCTCAATAAGATATTCGTTACTTGTCTTTTATAAAATAAAATAAAAAAAAAGTTTTAAGAAGGACCGAGGTCCTCAGGCTTTTTTTTTTTTTTTCTAAAATCGGTCCCAGCCCAACTTATTAGCGGAAGCACAATTGAGTTTCACCATCTCTCCCTCCAGTACCCATAATGCAATACACACCAATTACACATCATATGAAAAGATAAGGCCAAACCACTTTTTTATTTACATATTTTCATGATGGGTTTCTTGGGTCGGTACATCCAAAAAGAAAAGTCAAGACTCTTAACTACGCTTGGCCATAACCCAAAAGGTATCTCAACCCCTATATCGATCGTGTGTCATCCCCCATCTACAAGTGTCGGCTACTCTCAAAAAACGTCAGCTCTCTACCCCTCACGCAGCCATCACACCCATCCTGGTGCATCGGGCGGTGGTGGCAGTAACATCCCCCGAATCACTCCATCTCGGCAGACATGTACCGATAAAAGTGTAACACCCCGACCCCTTCGCAGGTCGTTAACAGTGCCGATGTTACATGTCACGCCCCGATCCTCAGGCACGCGCACATCCCTTAACTTTTGGTCGATTTTAAATTGCGATATCCCAGGACTATGTATCACCGACCCTTTCATTTATATATGCACATGCGGAAGCGGTTATAAATCCCCAGACAATAAAACAAAGGGATATACAAGTAGGACTAGGAAATTGAACCTGAAAACCACACCATTGCAATCATATACAAGCCATACTAAAACGATTGGTTTCTACTCAAATTGATTCTATAACAATCGTCATCAGGATCCTACTCTGGATCATCCTCGGGGTTCTCCTTCACGTACTCCTCCTCAGGTTCCTCAACGGGGATCTCCTCGTCGATTTCTCCTCCTTAGGCTCCTTATCCGGGTCCTAAAATGGTTATTCAATAACCACTAAGACAACGTCTTGGCAAGTTCTACCCTCTAAAACCCGATTAGTAAACCAATACACCTTAGGGCTGCCTATGCACAACATGAGTCGAGGACTTACCTTGGCCTCGATTCCACCGCATATTAGCACAGATTATACGGGCACCCAAGCAATCATATTATAGATCGAAGCATCGATCTAATCGACCTAGTCAATTACACACCAAGAAGACCATTCACGGCCATCGCTATTCAATCATTCAATTCACAACATCAAATCAAGGCAATGAATCACATTAAGTCACTCTCAGATCGAATCATCGATCAATCAACCTAGTCGATTATAAGTCAGTCGGACCATTTCTAGGTCATTCATCCAATACCAAGCAATTCTTTAGATTTAGTGGCTTTACGGTCCCACCCGACCTTATCAATATCTAGTGGCTTTACGGTCCCACCCGACCTTTCCAAGATTTAGTGGCTTTACGGTCCCACCCGACCTTTTCAAGATCTAGTGGCTTTATGGTCCCACCCGACCCTCTCAAGATTTAGTGGCTTTACGGTCCCACCCGACCCTTTATCATACCGTCCTGTCTCAAGATGCTCCGTGGAGTCATCGAGCCGGTATACACACAATTTATCATACCGTCCTGTCTCCAGATGCTCCGTAGAGTCATCGAGCCGGTATACACAAAATTTATCATACCGTCCTGTCTCCAGATGCTCCGTAGAGTCATGAAGCCGGTAGATCATATCATTCCAAGCAAATAATCAAATAACCAGCTTTATCATTCTCAATAAAATACCATGAGTGGGTACTCGATTGGCCCTAGCCAAAACATAATAATTTCCTTTTTATAAATTCCACCATTTTCTGTAGCCCACTCAGATCCTTTTGGCATTATCAACTAAAGCCCAGTTCTTTTTCAATTAATAACCAAAGATTATTCAATTAAAGAATAATTTATTCTTTCACAAATAATTCAATTCAGCATGAAATATGGTTCAATTAAATAAACGGACTGCACCACGACAAACAGCACGAAATTCCGGCCTTTGGCCATCCCGGTTGAATTTCCGGAAAATAAATAATTAAATAATTAATTTCGAAAATTAAATAAATAAATACAATAAATTCAATTTAGCACAATACAAAGCTCAATTAAATAAACGGTCTGCGCCACCATCATCGGCGTAAAATCCCGGTCACTAGCCATCCTAGTTGAATTTCCGGGAAATAAATCATTAAATAATTAATTTCCAAAATTAATATTTAATTCCTAAAAATTCCACCTAGGCCCGATTTGCTTAATTAACACCCGATAAGGGACGGAAAAATCCCAAGAAGCATCCAATAAATACTACATGCAATTCTCTATCTAATTACACTAACCACACAACTAATATGCAAAGCAATTAACTAATAATCACTAATCAATTCTAATCTAACAACCTAATTACATTTAATTAAAACTAATCAACCTTTAAGTGTAATTAGCACACTAAGGAGGCATTAGTGAGTAAAACTCACTCCAAAACGACGGGCTCGACGCGAGGATCAACTTTCCCAAAGCGGGCCGAGCATCCGGGCTCGGGAAGGCGGCCAAAACGGGCCAAAACCCTCTGCGATACCCATTTTCTGCACTCACTGATCGCTGCTGGAAGTGGGCAAAGAAGGGCGGATCCAAGGCTGAGATGGCGAGGCAAGGGCGGCTAGGGCTAGGCGGAGCTCCGACGGGTCGAGGTGGCGGCGCACGGTGGCCGGAGGTGGCCGAATCGTGGCCTGAGCTGGCCAAAATGGAGCTGAACAGAGGCGGAACAGGGGTTGGACAGCAGCTCTGGAACAGCGAGCTGGGCGAGAGGGAGACCGAGTTGAGCGGAGATGGCGGGCGCACGGCGTCGCGCGGGCGGCGGTGCGGCGGCTCCGGTCCAAGCAACGCCAGCTGCTGCCCCAACTCCGGTGTCCTCCAGATCGGAACCCCGAGCAGCGAACGGAGAGGGAAGACGAGAGGGTGGACGGCGTTCAAGCGGCGAGAGGAGACGACGGCGGCGGTGAGGCGATGTGCGGCGGCTCCCGGCGACGGCGGCGCGGTTGCTCCAAACCCGGGCGAGCCGCTTCCGTTCGATCTTCAACTTGCGAGATTCGAACAGAAAAAGGGGATGGGGAAGAAAGAAGGGCGAAGGGCGCGCGGGTGGTTGGGCCGGGCGGCGGCGGCGACTCCGGCGCGACGGCGGTGACGGCCCTAGTCCGAGCGACGATGGTTGCTGCTTCCTCTGGTCTTCGGCTTCCATGGCGTCGCTCAACCGAAGAAGAAGATGGGGATGGGGGAGGATTCGTAGACGGAGGAGAGAGGGGAGGAAGAGAAAATCAATTTCTCTTTTCCCTCTCACACTCTCTCTTTCTTATGTCATCCGCAGGTGGCCCACCATGAGCTGCCCTCCACTCACAATTCCAAGACAAATTTGCCCCTTCTAGAAGCATTTAGGTAGGCCAAAGTGTGGGGGTAGAGGTGGCATACGAATTTTGCTAGGTTTTCTTTCCAATTGGGCCTTAATTCCTCTTGAATTAAATCAAATTGGCCCCCATTAATTTATTCAATGCTTCAATTGAATATTCTCCTCATCCAATATCTCATCTCGCATCTCAATTTTGTATTCCATTTTAATCCCCGGCTCCAATTGCATAGAAATGACCTGATTAATTCAATTGAAATTAATACCGAAAATTCTGGATGTCACATTACATCTTTTACCATCTCTATCTCTTGGCTAAATTAAGCCTTGCCAGATTACAGGCATTTTTTTTTTAAGCGGTGCCATACGCGACTCTTAGCGGAAGCAAAATTCACATCGTCATCTATCTCCCTTCTAACCCATGATACAAATACACACCCACTAACAGCACGATTTTATAAATAACGTCGACGCTTTGCTTACATACATACATATAGCGAGATGGGGTTTCCTTCGGGTCGGTACAAAAACCAGAAAGGTTAAGACTCTGCCATGTCCCACCTAAAATCTCAAAAAGGAACTCCGACCCCTAACATCACATGAACACAAAACCCTCCCATCACCAGCATCAACTATCTACATCAAAAAGTGATCTAGCTCCTACTCCTTGCGTACAGGTCTCACACCCAACCCAATGTGTCAGGTGGTGGCGGCGGCAGCATCCCTCGCATCGCTCCATCCCATCGAACGTGCACGAGACAGGGAACTCTTGTATGACAGGCCCCTAGCCAGCCGATATCATACATAACTAAGCATCGCACTCGGATAAACGTCAATCCGGCACAGAGGGACAATCTATCTCCGTACACTCCACCTCAACATCGACGGTAGACCGTAAAATACCCCACGCGAAAGCGAGGTAGCGGCATAGTGCTAATCTGAAATGTTATCCCCAAAAGGGGTGAGTACAACCACTCAACAGATAGGAAATCCAATAACAACTCGGTGCACCATGCATACCATCATACAATGCAGGCATTGCTTACCTTTTGATGTCAAGCGTATTCATGCATCATCATAGCATATATATCATCATCATGGCATCTCATATATCATTATCATCACATCATCATTAACCATGCATCACCATGCATATCACATCATTATTAGCCATGCATCACCATGCATATCACATCATCATTAGCCATGCATCACCATGCCTATCACATCATCATATCATCATCAGCCATGCATCACCATGCATATCACATCATCATTAGCCATGCATCACCATGCATATCACATCATCATATCATCATCAGCCATGCATCACCATGCATATCACATCATCATTAGCCATGCATCACCATGCATATCACATCATCATATCATCATCAGCCATGCATCACCATGCATATCACATCATCATATCATCATCAGCCATGCATCACCATGCATATCACATCATCATTAGCCATGCATCACCATGCATATCACATCATCATATCATCATCAGCCATGCATCACCATGCATATCACATCATAGATCAATTTCCACTTTTACTTATTAATTGATCCCCACATTATCTTTTCTCAAATCATCAAATTCACCATCATCACCATCCCTTCGGGCAGAAACCTCCGACAGGGATCCCAGCATTCCAGCCATCTCATGGCCACTGGGCTTCCGGCCCCCACATTCGGGCATCTTGCATCTCAACTAGCATCACGAGGCATTCCCTTCGGGCGAAACCTCCGATGGGGCTTCCGGCCTTTACCCTTCTAGCCGGGGATCTCGCACCCCAATCCGGCATCGCGAGTCACTCCCTTCGGGCGAAACCTCCGACAGGGCTTCCGGCCCCCACATTCGGGCATCCTGAAACTCCCGGGGAATCTCCGGAATTACGCCACCAGGCCACCAAACAACATCCTCCACCACAACCTCATTCTCATCCACATTTATCTTTTATCTCAATTTAACATGGAAATTTGGCATGGCATCAAACATATCACACTTGCATCTCAATTCACATGTCATGCACATGTCATAGCTTAATCACATAAGCATTTCAATTCACATGTCATGCACATGTCATAGTTTAATCACATAAGCATTTCAATTCACGTGTCATGCACATGTCATAGTTTAATCACATAAGTATTTCAACTTAATGCATATACAAAGACCTCATCACACAAGTGCCACACAAATGGAATTGAATCCATGGCCAAATAAAAATCTATTTTATTTTATTATTTTATTATTATTTTATTATATTTATTTATTTTCATAAATAAATATTTAATATTTATGATTTTCCCAAAATCATAATATTCAAACAATCACTAATAGGATCACAATTTTATATAAAATTCGTGACCAAATTGAATTTCTTATAATTTCAATATTTCCTCCAAAAACACCCTAAAATTCTCGGATTTAAACCCACTGCACAGTTTCCGAATAAATTCAATTAAAATACCCATTCGGTCTTCGAAAATTACGAAACTTTACAGGGTGATAGCCAACACATTTTCGTACCTTTTTCATTCATAAATTTAAGCCAAATTATTTTTAGATTAATTTCCATATCCCTACGAAGCTTCTGAAACCACTACCGTTTCGTCCAGAATACACTTCTCCGTATTTCTTAGATTTCACCCATCAAATCTCTTTCGTTCCTTCTGAAATTTAAGTATGTTATGTAACAATATGTCCTTTACAAGTTTTATGAAGGGATCTAGGTCAAATAACCATATTATGGTCACAATTTTAACCCATGAAGTCTCGGGTGTCTCGGTACACCTCACCAGAATCAACCATCTCCAAGATCTAACCGATTCACCAAGTTATATTTGTTATTTTTGCTTCAAATTTGAGTATGTTGTAGCTTAAGGTGTTTCCTACAACTTTCAAGAAGACAACAAAGTGAGATCTCCAACAGAAATTAACATGCAACCAAGAAATCAACAAAAGGTCAGTGAAGATTTCGCAGATCTGAGGTCTCCGTATAACAAAGCTTTTGACCCCACATATCACCATCGTTTTCCATGAAATTCGATTATGTCATACTACAAGATGTTAGCTTCAACTTTCATGAAGACACCGAAGCCAAAATCGCACTCCAAGTACACATGCAAGCTCGACTAAGATACTGACTACCACAAACCAAACGAAAACAGTCACATAGCTTGAACACATCCAACCCTTACCTCGGTTTTTCGCCCAAATCTCACCTAAAACCGAACATGCAACCAACAAAACAGACATGCAAGAGAAGTTAAGGACCCCACTTGCCTCCAAGATGAACAAACAGCGATGAACGGCGGCATACGGCGGTCGGGCTAGGCGGACGTACGGCGGACGGGCGGCGGCAACTCTCGGCTCCACCTCCTCTCTCTCGGTTCCTCTCTTCCGCTCAAGCTCTCTCTCTCGCACACCTCTCTCTTTGGACGGAAATGAAGCAAGCAACCGGCCATTTCTCTTCTCTCTCTCTTTTTATATCCCATCATTTGCAATGATTGATCCACCTAATGACCAACCAATGCATGCTCTTCCTTTGGCCACTTGTAATCTTTATTTTTTTTTTTTAATTTTGAATGGGCTTGGGCTTAGGCCCATCCGGCCATTCCCCCTTGGGCTGGTCGAGCTCCCCTTCTTGGGCCCTAATGGCCGACTAGCTTGGCCCACCAAGCTTTAGGCTAATGGGTCCAAGGCCCATTTCGAAAATAACCCTATTTTCTCTTCTTTTTTTTTGAATTTTCTTCTATAATATTTTTGAATTCCAATTTCCATCTTGGCCAAAGTCTTGGGATATTTTAATTATTTAAATCATATGGCCAAGCTTTTAAATTTAAATTTCCACAACACAAGCAAAATTCATCAAATTAAAAGACAAATTGGCTAAAGCATAAGCCATAAAATTCTATCACCTAATTAAAGACATTTAACACACCTTAAGGCTTGGCTTTGAATTTCCGGGATGCCACAAAAAGCTCCTGAATGACTGGGCCCCCAGCTAGGCCCACATCGTACATGACCAGCACACGAACTCGCACAAACGTTAGACCAGGGATGGTAATGCAATCTGTCTCTGAACACTCTACCTCCACGTTAGATGGGAGGCCATAGAAGGTACCTCGCGTGATAGTAGGGAGCGGCATCTTTCTAATCTGAAATGTTTGTCTCGAAAGGGGTGAGTACAGCCACTCAGCAGGTAAAAGATCCAATAAACCACTCAATGCATCACACAATACAATCATAACAATCATAGCATAGTACATCTCATTCATGCATCCAAGCATAACTTACCTTGCAGCCATGCATATGTCATCATACCATACATCCTCATGTACTCATCACCATCATGTCATATATCTACCATGCCATAGGTGCACATACAACCATGCACTCATCATCATCATGTCACACATATACTATCATGCCATAGGTGCACATACAACCATGCACTCATCATCATCATATCATACAGCCATGCACATGTCATCATATCATATGTGCATGATTCAATTTCTACGTTTATATTTCAATATAATCATCACATCTTTCTTTCCCGGGACCAGTAATTGCATCCCACATTTTATCACTCGCACCCCAATCCAGGCATCGCGAGAAACCTCCGACACACACCACCAAGCATTCGGCACCCCCACATTTCGGGCATCTCGCATCCCAACTGGCATCCCGAGGCATTCCCCGGGCACAAACCTCTGAGGCTTCTGGCACCCAACCATTCCAGGCATCCGGCACCCCCCATTCCAGGCATCCTGACACTCCCAGGGCATTATTGGCCCACCTCCAATAGTTTACTCATTCATCATAATCCATATTCACCAATTTATGTCTCACAATCAACATGGCACATGATGTAATGGCAACAAAGTTAAATTCAGTATTTGATTCTATATGCAATGCCAAATATAATTAATAGGGCTCATCCAAAACAGAATAATAATAAACTTCAGCTTTTCAAATTCGCACAATCCAGCTTTGCACAGTTTTAGAAAATATTTCCATTAAATACCTAAATGGCCTTTAAAAATTATGAAATTCGAACATGTGATAGTCAAGACATAAAGGCAGAAACTTCATGAATAACACATACCCAAAAGAAGCTCAGACAAAAAGATATAGCTCACGCATTACAGCCTGCAAAATTCGGGCACATCAGATTGCGCGGTCTTAGGAATATTCCAAATTAAATACCGGAATGACCTTCAAAATTTATGAAATTTTACCATGTGATATTCAAGATCCTAAGGTAGATTTTTCATGAAGACATTAAGGCCAGATTCGTCCTAGATAATTAACTATGGACGGTTGAAACCCCTGTTCCTAGTACCAAACATTTCAGGTTTAGCTGTCTCTGAAAAACCACAATTTCACCTACTTATCTTCCTTCTTTTCCTCTGAATTTTGGTATGTTTTGCCTCAAGTGGTCTACTACAACTTTCATTAAGATATCAAGGTGAGATTTTTAAAGGAAAGTCACTTTATAGTCCACGAAGTCACTGGAGCTCAGTACATCATCTCCAGATCTAACGTCTTCAAAATAAAAATCGCTTCACTAGGCTATACTTGTTCATTTTATCTCAAATTTGAGTATATTAGCCTTCAAGATGTTCTCAAAAGCTTTCGTGAAAGAGTCGAAGTGAAATTTTCAATAAAAAGTTACATGCAACACCCAAAATCACCAAGAGGTCAACAAAACAGCTTCAGATCTAACATTTTCGTAGAGGGAGGGTTTCACCCCTCAAAACTCAGCCATTTTGCCTCAAATTTTATTATGATATATTTTAATATGTTATCTACAACTTTCATGAAGAAGTCAAAGCCAAAATCCGACTCCAACATCGCATGCAAGCCACTACAACATTCTGGGTCAGACTGTTTACTCGAGAACAGCTTTACTACTTCGGATGACTCGCCTCCTCCCTAAACCGGCCACCTTTTCTTTTCATTTCTCTCCTACTCATCATTAGCAATGATTAATTCTTGCATGGATGACACTTGGTCATGAACTTGGGACAAATGGGGGAGAACATGCAAAACCAATTCCCCCCTTCCTCACGGTCGACGGCCCCTCATGGCTCTAATGGGCCAGCCAATTGGCCCATCTTAGGCCCATCTTAGGCCCATCCCTCTTGGGCCTAAGACCCAAGTTTAATTAGATCTAATTTTAACCCCTTTTTAAAACTAATTAAATCTCTATTTAATTAAAGCACTAAATTTGCAAATTAAGATAACTATGTATTGAAATTATAAATCCATAAGTTTGCATTTATCATACATATGGCCGAAGATAAAACTTCCTTTTCAAAATTCATCCATTAAAGACTTGGCCATACATCTCATCGCAAATTATGGATTAGAAGGCTACAAATTACAATATCGGTAGTTCCATTGCCTATCCATGGCTCATGGCATATTTAGGGATTTCTCTGAAATTCTAGGATGCCACAAGAACAGAGAGTGAACAACAGACCGAGAGGGAGGGAACAAAGGGGAAAATAAATAGGGAGCTAAGGGAGAAAACGAAAAAGGGGCCGGTGGAGAAGAAGCAGAGGAGAAGGAGTCTCTAGGCCACCTCTACTGTGACATCCCGAATTTCGACCCCGTCACAAATATATGAAATGAGCATTTCGCCGGCATGCCTATGGTTCTTTTTCTCTGAGCTGATCACTCACGAGTTAACCAATCTATTAGGGGAAGCTGTTAAGGGATATAACCACGGTAAAATTCCTAAAGACTACCCGATAGGTCGGATCGGACTAAAATCGCATTCGGTCGATTTTAACCACAAAATTGAATTCAGTTTCGGGAATCGGATGTTCGAGCATGTCACGGTTCATTTATAGGATATCGTCTTGTCTTTCGGAGAAATTCTATCGAGTTTGGGATTTTTACGGAAAAATCGATTCGGACGTCGCGAAAAATAGTGAAAATTTGAATGGGCTCAATTGAAGAAAATTTGGACTTCCAAGCCGAGCCTTTGAGCGTTGGGGACTTGCAGAAAATGGAATGGAATTTTTCTACATCAAAATTGGACTTCAATTTTAGGAATTTGTTGAAGAGATTGAAGACCAAAATTGAAGAAATTCGGACTAGGCATGGGGGGTGCAACAATTGCACTCAAATTGGATAATTGTGGGATATTAATGCAAGAAAGTATGGGGGGACATTAAATATTTGTGCGTGGGCTTTGGGGGAACCAAGCATTTAAGGAATGAGATAAGCAAGAAAGTATCGGTCCCAGCTTTTACCAAGTGAGTTTTACTCACTAATGCTTTCTTAGTTTGCTAATTATGCTTAGGGATTGGTTAGATTTAACTAAGTGCAATTAGGTGGTTAGATTAGTCTAGAACAATTAAATTGGTGACTTAATGATGCATGTTAGGTGGTTAGACTTAGTCATGAGCAAGTAGAGAGCTTTTAATATTTATTGAATGTATCTCGGGATTTTTCCCGATCCGTTATGGCGTCCAATCAAGCAATATGGGCCTAAATTGGATTTTTAGTATTTATTTATTTATTTATTTATTTATTTATTTATTCATTTATTTATTTATTTATTTATTTGAAATTATTTATTTATTTATTTATTTTTCCAAAAATTCAAACGGGATGGCCAGTGACTAGAATTTTATGCCGATTGTCATGGTGCAGTCCATTTATTTAATTAAGCTTTATTTTGTGCGGAAATGATTTATTTGTGAATTTAGGATTTATTCCCTAATTTAAATAATCTTGGAAAATTAATTGGAAATTAACTGGGCATCAGTTAATGATACCAAAAATGTTTTGGTGGACTACAGAAAATGGTGGGATTTATAAAAATGAAAATGATTATATTTTGGTTAGGGCCGATCGTGTACCCACACATGACATTTTATCGGAAAGGATAAAATTGGTTATTTGATTGTTTCCTTGGAATGGCATGTATACCGGCTCGATGACTCCACGGAGCATCTTGAGACAGACAGTATTATCTACCGGCTCGATGACTCTACGGAGCATCTTGAGACGGTACGGTATGATAAGTTGTATGATCTACCGGCTCGATAACTCTACGGAGCATCTTGAGACAGTACGGTATGATAAATTGTATGATCTACCAGCTCGATGACTCTACGGAGCATCTTGAGACAGTACGGTATGATAAATTGTATGATCTACCGGCTCGATGACTCTACGGAGCATCTTGAGACAGTACGATATGATAAATTGTATGATCTACCGGCTCGATGACTCTACGAAGCATCTTGAGACAGTATGTTATGATAAATTGCGTGTATACCGATTCGGTGACTTAATATGTCATCTTGAGATAGGACGGTATAATCAACCGGCTCGGTGACTCTATAGATTATCTTGAGCCAATACGGTATAATATACCGGCTCGATAATCCTACAGATCATCTTGAGATAGTACGGTATGATTTGATAGCTTGATGACTCTATATGTCATCTAGAGATAAGATAACATACTATCTATATATCACCTAGGGTGAGTAGTCTTGGATGTTGATGAGACTTATAGAAAGTATGGAAGGGGTCGATCAAGAGATAATTTGGATGATATGTAATTGATTAGGTCAATTGATCGATGATTCGATCTGATTGGGTGATGTGATGTGATGATGTATATTTGATATATATACTAACTTGCAGGAAGGAGTTGAGGCCAAGGTAAATCCTCTGACTCGTGATGTGCTTAGGCAGCCTAAGGTGTATTGGTTTACTAATCGAGTCTTAGGGGTAGAACTTGCTGAGACATGGTCTCATTGGTTATTAAATAACCATTTCAGGACCCTGAGGAGAAGCTGAGAAAGAGGAACTCGAAGAGGAGAAAGACTTTTAAAAAAGAAGATGATCTAGAGAGGGATCTTGAGTATAACCCGGATGTGGATTGAGATCCCATCCCTTTTGTGAACCCTGCCTTAGTATAGATAGATGTGAGACTTGTTTGTTGTAAATAGTATCGTAAATATACTATGAGTTGTGCTACTAATAAAAGTGTAGTTGTGAATTTCAATACTTAAAAATATGGCCTGCTTTTCTATCCCATTGTTTTATTGTCTAGGGATTCATAACTGCTTTCGCATGCATAATAAAAAAAAAGGGTCGGCGATACTTAGTCCTGGGATATCGCACTTTAAAATCAACTAAGTAGAAGGATGGGCGTGTCTCCGAAGATCAAGGTGTGACGGCTACTGCTGCCGATGCGTCACTCGACCACCGCCATCGCCGCTGTTTTCTTGGGAGCCCAAGTTGGTATTTCGCCGAACACTTGGTGTGCGTGTGTTGTACCGAGCTAGTTGGAGCTCCCTCAGCCATTTTAAGGGAGCTCTAGCCACCACCCATCGCCCGCTGCATTTCCTGTCGCCCCAACATGCTTCCGCAGCTCTTAGGACCTGTGCTTGAGCCTCAATTAAGCCAAAACCCCTTAGGATCCGTGGCACCCACCACCTGTTCGAGAAAACGCCCGGCCGAATCCTCTCTCCGCCCCCTTGCATATAGCTCCAGCCAGGTCGATCGGCCACCGGAGTGGCACCGCTAACTGGCGGGAAGTCCTCACCTAACCAAGACAACACCCATAGCCGTTGGAGAAACCACCTACCCGTCGTCATGGCGTCCCTGGTCGCGACTAAGCGGTCGCAACCAAGGGGGTCTAGGCCGAGTTGGGCCAAATTTGATCTAGCCCACTCGACCTTCTTCACCTGGGCATGTAAGCACTTTTTTAGAGAGGGTTGGGCCCATCGGTCAGGCCCAACCCTAAACTTGGTAAGGGCCCCACAAGAGATGGTCAAGCCTAGCACTTACAAGCAGGCTGGCCGGCTCGCCCCCAAACGGGTCGGACTCAGGCGGGTTTGACCCAATCCACCCCGAACCGGGCCCGACCCACCCGACCGGGTCATACCAAACTTGACCTAATTCGCCCAAGAAAAAAAAATCCCAAATAAAATGTATTTAAAAAAATCTAAAATCTAAAAAAATGCAAGGTTTGGTTGGGAATTGCCATGTATTGCCTTCTTAGTGTTATCAAGCCTTTATTTGCTCGTATATTAATTATGTCACATGTTTAATTTGCATATTTAATTACATTTGTGAATATTTAATTGCACGTGCTCAATTTTACTACAATTAGGATCTTGTAACTATAATTAGTATTTTAATGATTGCGCACTCGCATGATCACTTCACATGTTAGTGGATATGTGTAAAATCAATCCAAATTGTATGACAAAAATCTTTTCTCTTAAAATGAACAAGATTAAGTACCAAAATGACACTAATTGGTTAATTAGTGTAATCAAGTATCCCACCTTAGAATCTCTGGTTGCGTAGGAAGTGAGGTACACTCCCATATCTCACTTGATTTCTAGTTAGCCCCAATAGGCTAGAGGCAATGCCTTATTGCGAAATTTTTTAAGAACACCCCAATGTCACATGAGGTATGGGCTTAGAAGAGCCCGTGTCTAATAATAGGCCTTAGGTCCGTCCTTTAGGCAATACCCCCAAACCTATTCCCTCCCCCGAGGAGTAGGTCGCGACAGCTTGGTGACTCCGCTAGGGAACTTGGTTTAAACCTTAGAGCACTTAAGCCTAAATCTATCTTGTTCAAAAAATATTTTTGTTTGGCAGCAAGGACATCGATACGTCCTTAACGCGAGTGTTAAATGTTTTCGAAGTTGGGAATTATAAAGGGAGGAGTGATTGTTAACTCCTTGTCTTGCAAGTGTGGAGTTGTTTTGAAATTATGAAGTGCTGCTTGCTTATAATTGTCATGTCTGTGTTCCCTGCATTGCACTACACCATGACACACTACTTATGACATCCTGAAAATTCGACCATGTTTCGATTAAATAAACCAGGCTTTTCATTGACGCGCCTATGGTCCTTTTCTTTGAGCTGATCACTTATGAGATAACCGATCTACCAGGTGAAGCCGTTAAAGGATCTAAACGCGTCAAACTTGAGAATTCGATCAGAAATCGATTACCCGACCTGTTAATCGGCAAGGGTCAATACAACACTGTTATAATCAATTAGAGATCGAAGATAGGTCGATTCGACAGAAGCACGTAATTAAATTGTGGGTGATTCCACATGATTACAAAATTCGTGTCAAACGGCACTAAACCGATTATTTTGTCCCGATACCCGTAATTGAAACCTTAAGATTTTTACAACAACCAAGAGTCGCCTATGAGTCGGAGATGCACAACGTGGATCGAGAATTATCGATCACGAGTCAAACGCGCTAAAATCCCTAAAAGCTACCCGGTAGGTTGGGTCACGCTAAAATCGCGTTTGGTTGATTTTAACCACGAAATTGAACTCGCTTTCGGGAATCGAAAGTTTGAGCGTGTCACGATTTATTTTTAGGACCTTGTCTCATCTTTTGGGAAAATTCCGTCGAGCCGAGAATTTTGGCGGAAAAATCAAAATTGGCAAATTAAAATTGTGGAAATTCGGATGGGCAAAATTGAGGGACTTTTTGGCTACCAAAGTGGATTAGTTTGTGAAGGGAAAATTGGGAATTGGTATGGGCAACATCCTCGGCAATTTTGGCCACCAAATTGAAGTTGTTTAGTGGGGAATTGAAGAAGAAAATCAAGAAATTCGTAGGGCTGCTGGGCTGCTATTATTTGGCCTTCAAATTAGCTTCATTTTGTGAAAGTGTAGAAGGAAATCAAGCCTTGGGTGACCTATTGACAAGATTGGCTAAAGATAAGGGAAAAAAAGCACTTGAGTGCTTTGGATATTTGTGCTTGGCACCCATTGGCCACAAGCAAGACTTCTAAGGCTTCTTGTCCCCTCTCCTTCCCCTTGGTCAACCAGCCCCCTACAAAAGCCATCCTCAGCTTCTTCTTCTTCTTGCTTCTTCCTCAACATCAATTTTCCTCAATTGTTGAAGATGCAAGCACCCTAGACCAAGCCAGCACAGCCAGCAGCCCCACAAGCCGCCGAACCAAGCCCACCCCCGCGTCCACGCCGTCCAACTTGCCTCCAGTCCTGCCGGTCCCCATCGCTGCCACCACACATCTACCCCTGTCCAGCAACCATTGACCAGCCCCGCTTGCTCATCCGTTGTTGATGCCCACCACTCGCCGTCCCTATTTGCCAGCCACCATCCACCTCAGCCCATTTCAGCCCCTGTAGGCCCCGACCCGTTCAGCTAAGGACCGAGCCCAATAGCTCAAGCAGTGAGCTTGCAAGACTTTTTCAACCTTTTCTGGGCCTCCTTTGGTGTCGCCGTAGGCCCTGGTCTTGGTTGTTGTCGTGCCACCATCGCCATAAACCCATTTTCACGTTAATCCGGTGAGTTAGCATTCTAATATTTGATTAGGGAGCTAATACACTTAGGGAGCTTAGCATTAATTAGGATTAAGGGATGATTTAGTTAGTGTAACTATTAGTTAGTTAGTTTAGTTAGTTGAACTAAATAGTTAGATTAGTTATGATGGTTAGTTAGGTGATTTAGTTAGCTTAATTAGTTTATGTAGCTAGCGTAATTAGATTAAATTAGTTGGTTCAATTAGATTAGCCCGGTTAGGTTATCTAATTTAATTAAGTGGTTTAATTTAAATAATTTACAATTTATTTAATTAAATGAAATTTATTTATTTTATTATTAATTAGCGTAAATTATACTAGATAGCCGTTTGTCAAAATATTATGCCAATTGTTATGGTTGTGTTAATTTGTGAAATTGATTGCTAATTTATGCAATTAAGTGCTCGATGATGATTTTTTAATTATTATTACAAAAATATGATTTTATGGTATTTAATTAGAAAAATACCGGGTGTCAAGTTTCAACGCCAAAAATATTTTAAGTACTATATAAAATCGTGGAATTTTAAAATGGGAGAATATCACATTTTACGGTTCAATTTGACTATGTGACCACGCACAATTATTTTACCGAGTGTTTTTAATATGAAGAAAATAAGTCAAGTACATTATTTGAAATTGAGACATTTGAGTATAAAGCACGATATCCTTGGCCAAGATTAGATGTGCATGTGATCGCTATCGGAACCCGTCACCCGATGAAAGACGAGGGTGATGCCTGATTAAGTTTAGATGTCCCACGTCAACGGATGCCGGTCGCAATGGAGGCTGGGCCGATGCTCCTTCAGGAATGCCCTCTAGATATAGACATTGCCGTGCCCGATGAAGCGGGATGACCCCCGATCATGCCGGATGACTACTAACTATTGAGTTGGCCGTGGCCGTTGGGTCGTAAATAATTGGATCATGCTTGAGTGATTCGAATAGCCACGTCTAATTATGGGACAAAATTGTGTGACACAAAATAGGAGGTGTTATAACGATTTGGCCTTATAATCGGGACCCTTGTGATTGATTGATAAATGAAAATTGTGCATTTACTCTATGCATATATTATATGAGCTACACTAATATGCAGGGAGGTGCTGAGGTGAGATATTTGACATCTTGATTTTTCAAATCTGATTTCAATTGAATAAATCGGGCCTTTCGTCAACGCGTCTATAGTGTTATTCTCTGAGCCGATCACTCATGAGATAACTAGACTATCTAGGAAAGTCATTAAGGGATTTTAATGCAAAAGACTTGAAAATTGGACCAGGAATCGACTGCTCGACCGTGCTAATTTGCAAGGGTCATTACGGCACAATTAAAAATTGATCAGAGATCAATGATAGGTTGATTCGACTGAGATGAGTGATCAAAATGTGGGTGATTCCACCTGATTGCAAAATTCTCATCGATCGGCACTAAATTGATTTTCTATCGTTTTGGGTACCCTATGTCCGTATTTGAAATCTTGAGATTTTCACAATAATCAAGAGTCGCCAATGTGTCGAAGATGGACATTGTGACTCGAGATAAATCAATCACGGGTCAATTGCACCAAAAATTCCTAAAAGATAGCCGGTAGACTAAGTCACGCTAAAAGCGCTCCATATTGAAAATAATCGCAAATTTGAACCCGATCTCAGAAATTGAAAGTTCTATGGTGTCACGAACTATTTGAGGAACATAGACTCATCCTCCAATGAATTTTCAAAGATTCCGAGATTTTTACAGAGAATTGGTTCGGACGTTGCGGAAAAATAACAAAAATCTAGATGGGCTAAATTGAAGGAAATTTGGACTTGCAAATCGAGCTATATGGTGAAAGGGACTTGTAGAAATTTCGTGGACTTTTTCTACATCAAAATTTGGACATTAAACTGGGAATTTGTTGAAGAATCTGAATACCAAAGAGTGAAATTCGGAGCTTGGACTATGGCTGCAATTTTTGTCATCAAAATGGTTAATTTTGGGTTTGATTTGTTGGAAAGTAATAGGGGGGACATGTGTTTAATTAAGGAGATAAGATTTGCTGACATTGGGCCCCTCTTTGAGCTTCTCCAACACGTCTTCTTCAATCCTTACCCTCCGCAGCTCCTTTTTCATTTTTCCTTTCCTTCTATTTCGATTTTATCTTCTCATTTCCTTCTAGCGCCCCATTCTCTCACGCATTAACTCTCCTCCATCATCCTCAGTTCTTGCTTTGCTTTTTATTTTTTCCTTTGTCCTTCTCACCAAGCCATCAACGCCTTCAGCTCATGTTTCCTATCCACCATTGGCCGAATCCCCAAGCCTAGTCAACCAAGAGTCCAACAAACCAGTTTTGTTGACTCCTCTTCGTGTGCCTCTCCACGCGTCCTCCACCTTGGCGTTACTTCTGAAACTCCACCCTTCCCGCTTCCACGAACTGCATCCACACAGCCTCTTGTTCTACGGCACCGAGTCAAGCCCAGCAAGGAGCCACGAACGTTGACTTGCAGCTCCATTCCTCACGATTTCAGCCGAGCGTTCCACTGCCGTTATCCGCATGCCAGCAGTTGCCTCCGTCTGCTTCCTCTCCAACTCGACGCTACAGCCCCACTCACTGAGATCTCCATCCACCGAGCAGCTTTCCACCGAATTGAAGCCGCGGATTCATTTTGAAGCCCACGAACCACACGCCCACTTGAAGCCCATGGATCCAGCGAATTCTTCAGCCCAGTGATTTTAAGCCCAATCTCCAGCAGATTTTGAAGCCCAAGCTTAGGCCCAAGTTCAGTTAGTTCTAGCCCATTTGAAGTTCAGCCATTTTGGGCCCGAGAAGAAGGCCCAAGCCTGCGACCAGCAGCCTGCAGAAGCCCAAGACCTTAACTCAGTCTTGCTGAGTTGTGTTGGGCCGGTCCTAGGCCCAGTCCAAGTTCGCCGACACCGCCAAAAATTAAGATTTCGGCCGCCGTCGCGTCGTTGTCGCGAGTGAACCGGTTTTCGCGATACACCGGTGAGTTTATACTCTAAACTCTTCTTAGTAGGTTATTGATACTAAGGGGTGTTTAGATTTATTTAATTAGGAATTAGGTGGTTAGTTAGATTAAATTAGTGATTTAATTACTTAATTGAGCATGTTAGGTGGTTAGAATGGTTTAGCTAAGGCCTAATTAAATTGTATTATTTATCTAGAAGGGTTCGGGAAATTTCTGGGTCCGTATTGGTATTTAATTTAATAATTTTGGCCTAGGTTAGTATTTTTAGAAATTAAATTAAGTTAATTAATTAATTTTCGAAATTAATTAATTATTAATTATTTTTCCGGAAATTAGGACGGGATAGTCGATGACCAGAATTTCGTGCCGATTGCAATGGTGTGGTTAATTTCTACAATTGAGTGTTAAATTATGCAAATTGAGTTTTCCAAAAATTGTGAATTTCCAATATTTAGTCAGAAAATCTCGAGTGTCGGGTTTTGACACCGAAAATGGTTTTTAGTACTATATGAAATAGTGGGATTTCAAAAAGGAAGAATATCAATTTTTTGAGGTAAAATTGACCGTGGACCCACACACGACTACTTTCTCAAATGTTTTTAATACGAAGGAAAGAGGCCAGGATTACTATTTTAATCGAGGCATTTGAGTGAAATGCAAAGTATCCTGGGCTGATATTGAATTGTCGTGTGTTGGTTAAGAGGAAACCGTCTCGGGCTGTTGAGCTGGATGTGTTCCTATATGGGATGCCCGTGCAATGGATGCCCATCGCAGTAAAGGCTGGGCCGACTAGACTGATGCTCCTTCAGGAATGCCGTCAAAGTAATGACAAAGCCGTGCTCCAAGGGGGGAGACAATGCTCCTTCCGGAATGCCGTCGACGTAGTAACGAAGCCGTGCTCCATGGGGGGAGACGACGCCTGGCAATGCCAAAAGACCGTTGAACAAAGAGTAGGCCGTGCTATATGCTGAGATCAAAACTAAAACGCATGATTAATTGAGTGTGGCATTTCAGTTATTGGAGCTTATTATTGCTCATGCTCTCATGTTGTCTAGGATATAAATTGTACTAACTGCAGGGTGGATCTGAGACGAGGTAAGTCTCCTTGATTGTGTGATTGTGTGATTAAGACACTTCTTGGCGTATTTCCCTCCTAATTGGGGTTTAGAGCTTAGACTCGCTAAGATGATATCTCACCCCATTGTGGAACAACATTTTCAGGATCGTCGAGTGGAGAACTTGGAGCTGAGAGGAGGTGATCGGAAGCGTAGGTCAGTTAGGACCGCTTCTTTAAGGGAGACCAATCTTTTGTAGTCTTTTGGCCATAGACATTTGTACATGACTTAGTGTGAATATAAAAGTATGTTTGTTTATGAATTCGTATCTTGCTTTTCTATTCCGAGATGATTACTGTCAGGGGATTTCTTTTCGCTTTCGCATGTGCAATAAAAGGGAAAGGGTCAGCGACTCGTCCTATGAAGTCACAAATTATTATCGACCAAATAGGGATGGGCACGCACTCGGGGTTCAAGGCGCAACAAGATAAGTCTTATATGGTGCATGTTTAGGCTACCTCTAGGTGAATTCTCGTCCTAATCAGAGTTTAAGGTGTGGGCTTATTGAGACTTTGTCTCACCCCGTCATGGTTTCAATTTTACAAGTCCTTAAATGGTGGTATGCCACGTTTGTTTTGGGTGGCCACAGGAGATGGAGACCCAGCGTACCATACTCCCTATCCATGGAAGCCCCTGGACCCATCAGCTCGTCGTGACCACCATTTGGGTTGATGAGGGCCTACCTCAGTTGGTACCTCATCGCTTCAAAGCGTGATTTCATCACGGGCCTAACGGGATTCGGGAGGGCCCCTTGGATGGCTTTGACAGACTTGCCGTCGATGCCGAGTATGAGGTGGTACTCGTCCCTGTCATGGATGCCGATATTTTGGAAAATATCATGGTGAACCAGGGGCTCGAGGTTGATGAGCCCAAAGTAGAGGTGGCTAACCCTTTAGACATCGACATCCTCGACGGTGTCGTAGTAGACCCGGATCCCAAGTAGGTAAGGTCCGGGGTAGGGTTAGCCTGGAAACTTCTTTTGGGCTTTTAACTTCTGTATATAAACCCCATGTGTTTATAAAGTATGGCTTGTGTTAATTGGTTGTCATGTTTTTCTATCCCATGTTTAATTGATGTATAGAGTTTAATAATTCGCTTCCACATGTGTATAAAATGAATGGGTCAGCGACACATCCTGGGAATGTTGCAATCCTATCGACCATCGAGGGATGTTCGCGCGCTCGAGGTTCGGGGCGTGACACTACCTGCCACCAAACCTCGACCACATAGGTTCACTTAAGATAGAGTTTTGGTGGATACCACTCCAACTACAACCAAGTTGCCCATCTCAACCCTGAAATTTTTTTCTTGAATGTCAAAGGTCCCCACCCTAGTATGCAACCATGCAACACGGATCGGTTCTTTGATGAAGCCGGAGTCATGGGAAACAAAACTTAGTTCAATCTTGTTGGTTCGGTCCGATAATCCTATATCTCCATTTTGAGCTGTATAGAGTAGAAATCGAACCACATCTCATGTGTATGTTTATGTAATTAGAGAGAGAGAGAGAGAGTCGTGGCCCACTGTAAGTATCAATCTTCTTCTTTTTTGGATTTTTTAATTGAATTTTCATCTTGAAATTCGCGGAAATCAATCGAATGCCCTTAGTGATGTAGGGTTACAATAAAACAATTGACAAGCACTCTTGATAAATGAACATTGAATGCAGGTTCTAAACACTTTGATTTGGCCCTATTAAACATATAACCTTGTCTAAATTTTCAATTATGGGCTCAAAACCACTTTTTGTTTAGAAATTCTTTCAAGTCAGGATTATATTTTGGGGCACAAAAAAAAAAATTAGATCATATTTTCGATTAAATTCTTTCTCTCACATTCTAGGATTGAAATTCATATAATAATTTGTGTATAGATTTTTCAAAACAAAAGTCACTTTATTTTTGCAGGAGTAAAATCATAAATCAATCTTTCAAAAATCAATGCCACTTTTGATATGAAACTTTTAGAATAAGAGTGGATGGTCGATTAATGGCCATTGATTGATCTTTCTTAATGATGTCTTCTCTAATGATAAAATCTTAACAAAATACTAAAATCCCATAATAAGGACTATGGGGCATGTACCGTCGCCTCGATTTTGTTGTAAGAAGCAACCTCATTGAGAGATCATTTTCCTTTTTACATAATGACATTGTCGTCTTTTTGTAGGTTATGCACAATACTCCTTGATATTCTTGTGTTTGACCACATAGAGAAGTAGAATGAATCTATTTGAGATCGAGATTTGCCCCTTCTAAAAGATAAAAGCGTAGGCTCATGGAACTCGAGGAGCAAGCATGCGTCGAGGCTTCGTCGGCACCAATCTTCCATCAAGGTGGAACGAAGTTGAATTCTGCTCTAGGAAGTTTCTTTATTTGGCCTACATTTGTTTCGGAGGGAGGATTCATCAGAAAAGGAAAGGATATGTTCCTGAATTAGGACACTGCTCTTGCTATTCTTTTCATTTTTTTTTTGGTGACCCAGGGAACCTCCGTGCGCCGCTTCCCGGCGGAGTAAACCCTGGGGTGGACTAGGCCACCACCACAGACCCAGGCATAGGTGAATCGCGCAGCTTGCACTGAAGCATCGACCACGCGAAGTTTCGAACTCCTCCCCTAGCGGTGGGGTACTAAGGTTGAAACCAATGCAATACCAAAATCAGCTGTATTGTTAGATGAAAATGGGGCACACTTTCTAGCTCTATTTGGCCGTTTGAGTTTTGACCTCACTAATGGGATTTCACTTTCCTCTCTCTTTTTTTTTTTTTTTTTCAATATTCATATTTAAGGAATCTTATTGTAGGATTATACAAAATCCCAATAAGTGAGGTTTTCATTTCAAATCAATAGGTTTCCTTGGAACAATTAAAGGGAAGGGACCATTCTTTTTTTGAGAACAACGGCGCTATTAGGAAATTATTTCTCTCACTCCAAATATCTTGTGTATTATGAACTTAAATTAACTCTCCTTGTCTCATGAAAATTCAAATCCCTTCCCAAACAGATAATGCAATTCATGCATTTTTCCCCTCTCTATCCACATGCCGGTGCCTTTTTAGCTAGTCTTATTAAAGAAGAAAACCAAAAAGAGAACAAGAAAAACGATAAATATCACAAAGAGCCGGTCAACTAAAACTCTTTTCACCACCATCCTTGGTACCTACCCATACTATATTTGGACCACAAACTAAACATAAAAATAAATTGTTGCCATATAATTAATTATTGTTTCCATAGGCGACATTGATTCTGATTTCCTTCTTCATATCAATGATGTTCTTAGATCTTCTTTCCTTCTAAGGTGCTACATATCCACTATAGCTTAGTTTTTAGAGTAGATGACCATGCACTCATTTTCAAATTTGTATCACAATTAGAGACCGCAAGTTGGATTCCACGCGGCCACTTTGTCGATGACTAAAATTCTTGCCCGCAGAATGCACGTGCATCTTTGGGAAAATGATCCCGTTGATCAGGCACCTCATTTTTTTCCGGTGGAAGTTCCCAGAATACAGATTAAAAAATTAATTGTTCTATTTCTTGCTCACGACCACTACAAAAAATCGGATCCATAAGGAAAACTACTGTCTAGGGAAAAACAAACACACGGGTAGCTAGAAAGCGCTCTTCACGACTGGAAAAGCGCCATTTGGTGAAAGCCCAGCCTGATCACGCAATGGAGCTCAATAGACAACTTCTCGTTTCGGCAGCATTGGGCAGGTTCATAGGCATTGGTTAGATGAAATTATCGTGTTTTTCTCATACAGAAAGAGTCGTGTGTGACGAAAGATAGTGAAAAAAAGGAATAACTTTGGAACTTTGATTTATTTTGGGTTTATAAAAAGAATAAAGATGCGGTTTTAGAAGATGTGAGAAATTTTATGGATTGCCTTGTGATTGTTTTATCAACTTAAGTTACATTTTTTCCATCACTTATTGTTTCGCAGAAAGGGGCCGATGAAACACCTTTCAAGAAGTGGATCGATGAGTAAATCATCATTGGGTGTGTAGGATCATTTGTTGATTCTTGGACAAGAAGTGTAAATGACGAGAAAATTAAAGGTATTGGGATTGGAAACAATTGTTACCAGCCATATAAAAGTATTGAAATAGAATCCATCCGAATCCTTCCCGTAATCAAGCATTATTTCCTCCATAACACCCGAGTTGATCACATTGATTAGGCAGCCCATGTTTTTCTGGCGGACCTTCTCGATATACACTTGACAAAAATACTTGTTCTAATACTTGCTCGCGACCACTACCATTGGGATCGATTAGGCTGCTGTTCGGGGGATAAATGAACACACCAGTCGATAGAAAACGCGTTTCACGACTGGAAAAGCGCCGTTTAGTGAAAGCCAAACTTGATCTCATAGTGGATCAACGACTTCTCGTTTCGGCGGCAATGGGCAGGTTCATAGGTAGTGGTTAAACTGTGTTTTTTCATAGACAGAGTCGTGGGTGATGAAAGATAGTAAAGGGGAAGTGTGGAAAAAGAAAGAAAAAATTGGAACTTTGGTTTATTGTAGGTTTTTGAAAGTTAGGAAAGATTCACTTTCGGAAGATGTGATTAATTTCATTTAAATAGCTTTTCTATATTTTAATCGACTTAATTTACATTTTTTTCCACCACTTGTTAATTTAAAACTTCATTCATTTCTTAATGACTAATAATAAAGGGAAATTAGGGGATTTTTGAGAAATAGAGGATGAAATCGATCCCACGGTTACCGAACTCCTCTGAAGAAGGAATGTCGTATGCGCTTTCATATGTTAAAGAAATATGTTAAAGAAACATTATTGACACAATTTCTAATAAATCATAAAAAAAAAACGATTTTTCTAATATGATATTAGAGCACAAGTTTAAAGTACCAATTCTCGCACCCACGTCTTAATATTTGTTGTCTATCATTAATGTTATTTTGCTTGTTTTCCGGTTTCACTGTCATTCAATCTTGCGCGTGTAAGGAATCGGTTTACATACGAGGAAGAGTGTTAAGGAATTTTTTTATAGATATAGTGCCCGCACGTTTCTATACAACTAAAACTTTGATGGGAAAAACGATTTATCTAACATTATCATTTTATTTCGCTTATGACGGTCGTTGCAACTCTTAACACCCGATCACTAAACTTCGTTAACTGTGGAGTTTCCCTAGCTTTTGCTCCCAGAGCCGGCATTCCAAGAATGTGTTAGAACGGTGATTCGAATTCAAGTTAATACTGAAAGAAGACATTTGGGAGATTTCCCCAACAGTCCCACTGTTGTCTGCTTGTGAAAATTCAAGCTGTCCACCCAAAAGTCTTCGAAATACACCGCCATCCTCACGGTCTTTGGTCTTCGGTCTGGGGTAATACCACGCTTCTCCATGGCTGCTTTGACTATGTTCGCTCGCCCGCTGAAAAACTAGACATAGAAATTACAGTCCAACTTCTGTCTCTCATCTTCTAAACCATCAAACTTGGTCCCCCTATACCTACTTGTGTGAAATAGAGTAATATATGATGTATCTAGCCTTTTAGATGCGGGCAAACGTTTTAGTAAATGGTCAAACAGTCATCTGCTACATTCTTCCTTCTTCCCTTGGCTTGCATGTTCGCCCTCTCGGCCACAACGGAAACTCCCTCGTTGCTTCCTCAAGCTGGCTGCATGCAGAAATGCCAATACTCACGTTGCCTTTGAACAGGGAAAAGACTAATTATCCTACGAAGAAAAGGAGAGGAAGAACGAGGAAACCGGGACCATCAAGAAGAGCCGGTCAAACAAAACTCTTCGTCGCTCGCACTATTTATTAGAGTGCCTGCTCGGCCATAGACTCCGCATCACAAGCTCCCTCCAAACGAATCAAAAAGTTCTCTGTTTATTGTCTCTGTCCGTGATTTTATCGAACATGAGGAGCGCAACAAGGGTTCTCCACATTCTCTTGGTCCTGGCGATGCTCAGTGCCGTTTTCGTTGCGAACGAAGCTCGACCCTTCAACGTTATGGAGACGAAAGCTCCAGTGGGAGTTGCCTGCGGAGGGTTCTTCGATGGGTTGTCGCTTGGGGCCATCAAGCAAGCCGGCCCGAGCCCAGGTGAGGGACACAAGTTCACCAACTCGGAGACACTCGGAGGGATTAAGGACTCAGGCCCGAGCCCTGGTGAAGGACACAAGTTCACCAACTCGGAGACACTCGGAGGGATTAAGGACTCGGGCCCAAGCCCTGGTGAAGGACACGGGCATGTCACCGGCACGAACCAGTGACGACCGAACTTTGATTACTAGTAGAATCTAAAAATATTTTATAGTTCCTGACATTATTTGTTTAACTTTTATTTTTTTGGTAAATTTATTTGTTTAATTTTTATCTTTTGCAATATCAAAATTCAAGGTTGTTTCCATTCATTGGGGTTCGAGCTTGCATATGGAATAAGAATGTTTTTTTGCTAGATAGCAAGGCCGATGTTGTTTGACTTGTTTTATTAATGTGTTCATGTCAATTTGGACAAAATCACATGAACTCGTCATTTGAATTATTCAAAAAAATTGAAAGTAGAAAGGAACATTGTTATGTATGACATTACATCACATCATGTGTGATCATCACGTAGTTATATGACAATCATGAAATTTTTACACTCTTATAATGTTTAATTGACAAGTGAAAAGCTATCTTTTCGGAACCATGCTAAGGTAACGCCACCTTTATTTTCTAAAAGTAATGTCGCCTTTTGGACCACAAACCCCCTTTCCCGGATGATTGGCAACCAGCAACAATAGCCAGTGTGATTAACTTTCTACAGCATATTGGCTTTAATTAACTTTCAGCAGGGATTAAAAAAAAAAAAGTAAAAACCGATGCAACAAGTATATCCGATTACTAAGAAAAATGGCGGTGGATGATGGTTCGTCACCTGTATCGCCAACGACGGACCATCACCATCTCATTTTCCATTTTTTTTTCCTTCTAGCCTGCGATTGGAAGATTACTTCGAATATCAACCATAATTCAAGGGCCTTAAATAATGAGAGGAACCCAAAACTGACTTGACTTGACTTGACATTAACATCAACTCCAAAACCCAACGTTAACCCAAACACAAAAATCTCGAGCTCCTTAATATTGAAGATCATAATTTAGAGCATGATTGATTTGGACGAAAAATCATCTACATAAGTCGACCTGAATGATCATTTTGGATGATACTCGAGGAATTGAGTGGCGTCTTCATGACATTGACCAAAAAACTAGTCTCAACATATTGGCATTATCCAAACACAAAAGTATGAATATAAGAATAAAGATAAACAGAGCCATTGGGATAAAATCACTTAGATTAAAAATAGGTTCGGAGCGCTCCCCCTTCCTTGAAGCAACGTCATTGTTTACTGCATATTTTCTCTTATTTATACTATGTTTGGGAAAAAGCGGTAGTGGCAAAGAAAATAAAAGGAGTGACGATATGAGAAAATGAACATGAAGACAAGAGAAAAGGATATTGTGTTATATTCTATGAACGAGGAAAATTGAAAATAAATTAAAATAAGGAGGAAATTGATAAGGGCAATGCCTTTGTGCCAAGGAGCTATAAATTCTAAACAAGAATGAAAGATGTGATCAATAAATAAATATATATATATATACACATACATGTATATGTGGGAAATAGAACTGAAGTTCCAGATGAACTTATAGGCAAATAAAAAAAGACATCTCAAGGTAGTATTCCAATATTTAGTGAATTCTTAGAGTTTTCTTCCCGAGCAATGATATCATGAGTACCTAAATTTTTGTCTTTTCTACGATTTAGTACCTTAACTTCTTCTTCTTCATCTTCTTCTTCTTTTTTTGGTTCAATCAAGTACCTAAATTTTTCAAATTCCACTTGGTGTAAAACCTCAATTGATTATATTGTCATGTGACGTGATTGTGATAACGTAACTCGCTTACTCGACAAAGTTTTAGTACAAATAGCTACATAAGTCGCTTACTTAACAAAAGTTGTGCCATCTCCATTCAGATGAGAGGTGGCGGGAGGAGAGAGAGTGCTGGCTTCAAACACTTGAGTCGTTCAATATGTCTTTGCTGCATCATCATCTCAAGAAAACACTATCGCGGCCTCTCTTTTTTCGGGGCCCAATCAGGGGAGAGCGCCTAAAGGAGGCTAATGGCTCGGCTGAATTTAGTTATGCTCGGACTCTCCCAAGTCCACCAATTCATGACTTTAATAGTCTAAGTTTTTAACCTGTAAATTAATTTTAAAACGGAGTCGCCACTAATCAGTTTGGGGTGGGTCGATTAGAAGCCCAAGCAAAGTATCGGGAGAAATACTCATTCCTGCACAACTAGAGAAATTAGGATCAGGGACTTGATTACACTAGTTAATCACTAATGCCCTTTCGGTACCTAATCTTATTTAAACCCTAAGGCTTTTTTGATTTTTGAGGGATTTTCCATGCATTTGATGGGGAGGAAAAACATTTTTGGGTCTTTTCTATTTTTTTGACATAAAAGGGATTTTTTTGGATTTTTTTGTATTTTTAGAAAATACAAGTCTTTTTGACATTTTATGAATTTTTGGCTTTTTTTTTTCATGAATTTTTGGCTTTTTTGGATTTTTGGCATTTTTTGGAAAATATGAATTTTTTTTTTTATTTTTTTTGGGAAAATAAATATTTTTTAATATTTTTTGGAAAATAAATTATTTTTCATCTTTTCTTGATTTTTTGGAAAATAAAATATTTTTACTATTTTTAATATTTTTCAAAAATAAATCATTTTTTTCATTTTTTTTTTTTTTTTATTTTTTTTAAATAAATTATTTATTTATTAAAACATTATTTTAAATAAAAACCAACTCGAGTCAGATCCACGGGTTGTGTCCGACCCGGCCAGCCCTTAATAATTTGATAATAAAAAACGCAGAGGGATGGTCCCGTCAAAAAAATAGCGGGCCCAACTGTTTTTTTTTTTTTTAAATCTTAAAATGATGCCGCGGCCGAGCGTTTGGGGACACCCAACCCGACCCGACCCGACGACCCGATTCAGCAAAACCCTACCCGACTCGCCGACCCGGATTCCCGCCGCCCCAAAATTACGAAAACCCTACCCGACCCGGCTCCGGTTCACAACCCGCCTTCCAGCCGCCCCAAAATCACGAACCCTACCCAACTTTCGAGACCCGGATCCGATTTGTGACCCGGAAAATCGCAAACCCTAAGGTTTGCGAATCCGCGGCACCGAAGGGGGGAGACAGAGGTGCTATGGCGATGACGACGTCTACGGCGGTTACGGCGACGGTGATGGCGATGATGAGACGAATAGCAAACGCAACGGCAGCGGGCTTTTTACCTTTCTTCGAGCAGGAACGGTGGCGGACTACCTCCCACCTGGCGGCGACGATCGAGGCGCGACAAGGGTTTCTGGAGAGGCAACAGTGACGACGATGATGGCTACAACGACTACGGTGATGGTGGCACGGTGTCAAGGCTGCGGAGGGGCTCGGTCACCCCAAGTCTGAGGCGCAGATCTCGGCCGGACCTTCCTCAATCTCGATTCTCTCTCACTCTGGCCAGATCCGAACCTCCACCGGCCAGATCTGACCTTCTCGAAGTCACTCCCCGCCATCCTTCCCCGAAGTCTCTCAGTGGAGGGTGGGCTGAGATCGCGACTCGAGTTTTCCCTTGCGCTCGCCCTTTGATCTTTCCTAATGTCTCTCAGTGAAAGATCTCCGAGCTTGCCATGCCCTCCGATGGTGCTTGCGGCCACCTATTTATAAGCGAAGGAAATCCTAGTCGACGGAGGGGCTCGACCACCGGCTTCCAACTTGCCCACCGGTTCCACTCAGCTGAACCGGTGTCCCATCGAGCTTTCCAACGAAGCTTACTCAGCATTAATGGCGCCTGAGATCTTATCCTCTCCGGCCGACGTCGGCCTACTCTTCTCGGCCGTAGGCCGTCCTTCGCGCGTCGGCCTCCCTCGCGCACGTGAGTTGCAGTGGCGAAGGAGAGGGGAAGAAGAAGAAGAAGAAGAGAGAAAGGGGCCGGGCCGGGGGGTGAAGAAAGAGAAGAGTGGGCCTAAGGGCTATGCGAAAGGAAAAGGGGGTTGGGCCTTGGTTGCTACTTTTGTTTTCTTTTTGTTTTATGTTTTTTTTTATTATTTATTATTTATTATCCGGAAAAGGCAAAATAAATAATAAAAAAACCTAATTAATTAAAAAACAAAATTTAGGCATCAATAGTTGCCCCTCTTTGAAGGTGAGTTCGTAGAGGTTGCATTCAAAGACAAACTTATGCCTAAATTTTATCCATGCACGCGTAGCAGATTATATTTTATTTGGGACCTATTGTCCTATGCAGAAAAAGAGTAATATAATATTACACATACTAAGACAGATAAGAAGATACATGTAGTTACTTATCGGGTGTGAGTGAGATAGGGTGTGAACCCCGAGTTTTGGCAAGTATCAAGGTGTCATCTTACCTGCTACATATGAGGAGGTTGTTTTTCCAGACTCGAACCATTCTTCGATCGCCTGTTAAAACAATCAATAATTTGTCTAGGACCCGAACCTTTATTCGGTCACCTTGACGGGAAATTGCCTTTCCAGGACCGAACCATTCTTCGGTCGCCTGTTAGAGCAATAAGTGATTTGCCTTGAACCCGAACCTTTCTTTGGTCGCCGTGACAAGAGATGCACCGACCTTTCTCAGGGCATCTATTTGTGGGTGCCTGATCTATATCGAGGACACCAGTTGGTACCCGACCTTTCTCGAGAGATGCGCCGACCTTTCTCAGGGCATCGATTTGTGGGGGTGTCTGACTTCTATCAAAGACACCAATAGGAACCCGACCTTTCTCGGGAGGATGCATTGACCTTTCTCAAGGCATCAATTTGTGGGGTGTCTGACCTCTATCGAAGACACCAGTTGGAACCCAACCTTTCTCGGGAGGATGCGCCATCCTTTCTCAGGGCATCGATTCTGGAAGATACCTGGACATTCACAGGCATATCAAAGAGTACTTGGATATTCACAAGTACTAACCTGAAGGATATTTGGGCCTTTGCAGGCGTCAAAAGGGCATTTGGCTAATCATAGGCATTGGAGGGGTACTTGGATGATCACAAGTACGAATTCTTGAAGGATACCTGGATGTTCACAAGCATCAAAGGGGTACCTGATAATTGGAAATATCGAGGACATACCTTGGGTATTTGTGAAGGCGTCTCATTTCTTGGTAATGAGAATATTGAGGACGTACCTTAGATATTTGTGAAGGTCTCTCACCCCTGGTAATTGGGAATATCGAGGACGTACCTGAGATATTCATGAAGGTCTCTCACCTCCTAGTAAAGGGAATATCGAGGACGCGCCTCGCATATTCGTGAAGGTCTCCCACCTCCTGGCAACATAAACTTGAATATAGCACAAGGCTTACCTGGATGGTCGTAGGCACTCAAAAGAGCTGAAAACACTGGGTAACTATAGGTGTACAAAGTACTCGAATACTTGGATGAACACAAGTATTTAATGATATGATTTGGGACCACTCAGGCTAGTCCAAATGCTGGAAAGCATACCTGGACGGCGGTGGGTACTTGATGATATGGGGATACCTAGACAGCAGTAGGTATTCAATGATAAAGGGATACTTGGTCAATCACAAGTATCAATACTCTTGGGACAACTCGAATAGGTCGAGTGTCAGGAAAAGGGAGTATCTGAACAATGGCCGGTACTCAACGACAATTGGGATACCTAGACAACATTAAGTACCCAAACTCAAAGGACGACTCAAATAGGTTGAATGTCAATAAGAGAGTACCTGGACAGTGGTAGATACTTTAAGACAAATGGGGATAGAGATATGCTTACCTGGCAATATCTCTGATCTCTGAAAGTATGTCTACTATTTGCACAATATGCACACATGATTGTATATGCTATAAATTCATGAATTTAAATGTGATTCATGCATGACAATTTTGTCAGTTTTTCATCATTTGAATTCCACTGGGGAAGATTTTGAAAGACATCCTTCATTTAGAATATAGATGTCTTGAGCATGACAGATGAGGGACTTTCAGTCTGAAAGGACTTTCCGCTCACTCTCATGGAAAAAACTATCCTGACCTTTGATGTAGGATTTATAAGGACCACATTATCTCACTGTCATCATGTCAGCAGGGGTCCAAGTATTCTCACAAGTTTACTAATGTGAGAGGTCTTTGTTGAAATTTGTGATGAAGTCTTGGTCAGCAACTCATCAAATGGGACCGTCAAGGTCGAAGCCAATGGACAAAAATGTTGCACGATCATCTTCGGGCTTACAAGTCAAGAACCCTGCGAAAAGAGATAGAGTAATCTTGCTCGTACTTCCTCGAGCGATGCTTATGCACATATGAAATCCTACGTTAATTGAAGTGCCCCTAGTCTGAAGAGACTTTTACAATGGAAATGTGACGTAGACTTGGCTCACATGTAAGAGGGTGAGAGTTGGTGATTGTCTCGGCATTTGTCATTAGTCTTTCTTGTCAGATAGAGGTTCTATGGACCACAACAGCAACTTTTTCTTGGTTGTATTTTTGAATGGGGGGCATTGGCCTTGCTTTTACCAGGCACACTACTTTTTCATGCCCCTATTTTTTATTCCGGTTCTTCAAATATGGGCATTGACCTTGCTTTTACCAGATACACTGTTTTTTTATGCCCCTGTTTTTTCATTCTTGTTGCTTGAGAGCTGATCTTGACAAGTTCAAGCAAACGCCTTTGTTAGACTATTAAGTCTTTATCTTTTGCCAGCGCTTCTGATTATGCTACTCAAATGGCAGTAGCTTCTGCTTTGCCTCCATGTGAGAGTTGATTTACAGACTCAATTGAGTTGTACAATGGATACAAGTGTATAAAGAAAGAATTGCTCTTCATGACTCTAAGGCACTTAAATTAACGCGAGTGTTCATATGCAATAAAGACACTCAAAGATTGATGCAAGTGTAAGCAAGAAAATTTCTATCTCTCTTCTCACCTTATGATGCTGCTTCGCCTCCAATCTGCCCTAGTGTGGGGGTGGTTCTTAACGGGGGTAGGATAGAAATTTCCATTGTATGGGGCTCAAAGTGAGCGATGGAATGCCTCTCACTGTTTTGGTTATCGTACCATTCGCGAAAGAACTCTTTACCCAGTAGTCATGGAATTTTCTGTACTCATCTCACAAGTGTATAGATGGGGGACTGTGTGTGAGATATGGCTTGCCTATCATCATTCTGACATACCTCATCCAGCATGCTCAATCAATATTGTATTCTCCACTTAGCTGTCTATTCTAATAATCCTTAGTGGAATCAGTGACTTAAACAGACAAAATCATCATGCAGAATTCATCTGGAAATAGCATGCAACATTTTCAATATGAAGAGTTTGAAATCTTCAAAACAAGTGAATGGTTTTGACTCAAAAAAGACCCTATTGACAACTTTAGGAGTTAACATAATGGTGTTTCCAAATATGTTAAACTTTGAACATCAAAAGGGTTATTCGCAAATGGGTGTCAATGGTTGTCCCTATTGAATAGGAAGATGTCACATGAATAATCAATTAGGGGTTGATAATTTGATCGAACGTCTTTGTTTTTGCCCCAAGCTTGGATCACTTGGTTTGCCCTATTTAACCATTTAATCTGGCTCTTGAATCCCAATGCTTCCTGTCAATATGAGTTCAGAGAGTGAGTGTTAGAAACAATGCCAAGTTACCTTTCCTCTAGAGTTTATTTGTGCTGGCTCTTAAGGAAGTTGCTGACAGCCTCTTTTACATTTCAATACTTCCTTCGACTGACCCTTCCTACTTATGGCCACATATGCATGATTGCTGGTCGTTGATTGATTTTCAACACTTTCCTTCTATGGAATTTTTCCTTCTGCTTTTGATTATAGTAGCATTAAGCAAAGTCATGTACCTCAAGCTTCTATGGAATTTGAGATGGACAATCAAAACTTCCAATTCTCCGATGGTAATTACTTCTTACAAGAGCATGTGTCTAGAACAAGAAGTGAGGCTTCCAGATTCTAAGATTGTCGACTAGGACAGAAGGTTCCTTCTAACCAGACTGGTTCCTGAATGACGAATCCTTTACACCGAGTTGGGCGAAATTGACATGGATTACTCTTACGCGTCTGCCTGGGTAATGTCGATTTGCTCAAGTTATGCCATCAAGTTTGCTACTTGATTTTCGACACTTCCTTAAATGCTGGTGATTACCATTCATTTTTCTTCATTGAGTCAACCAAACACACATTTTTTATGATGGTGTAAATACATCACTCATATATAAAGGTGCAAAGGAATTTTCATTCTGATAGAAAAGTGCTTGGCAATGCCAGACAATGAACATCTTTCAAGGGTAGTACTTTTTTACAACATCAAAATTAACTAGTTTAGAGAATTCTCGCCCATCCATCTCAGTTAGGATCAAGGCTCCTCCGGGGAGTATCTTCTTTATTACATAAGGACCCATGTAATTTGGGGCGAACTTGCCTCCGTGCTCTGGAAAGATTGGCAGTGTCTTTCTCAAGACTAGCTCGTTTACCTCAAAGTGCTTGGGTCGTACCTTTTGATTGAACGATCGAGCTACCCTCTGCTAGTAACAGTGACCATGACAAAGGGCTTTCAGTCATTTTTCGTTGATCATATTCAGTTGCTCAAGCCTTTATTGTGTCCATTCTTCCTTGGACAATCCTGCCTGAGATAAAATTCTCAGGGAAGGGATTTCTACTTCTACAAGCAAAACTACCTCCATGCCGTAAACCAGGGAAAAAGGCGTTGCCCCAGTGGAAGTTTGAATCGAAGTTCGATATGCTGTTAGTACAAAGGGTAACCTCTCATGTTAGTCGCGGTAGTTTTCAATTGTCTTGGATAGGATTCTCTTGATGTTCTTGTTGGCGGCTTCCACGGCTCCATTCATTTGTGGACGATAAGGGGACGAGTTCAAATGTTGGATTTTGAACTTAGAAAACAATTGATCAATCAACTTGTTGTTCAGGTTTGACCCATTGTCGGTGACAATAGATTCCGATACGCCATAATGGGCGATTATGTCACATCTAATGAACTTCATAACGTTTCGTGCAGTTACGCTTGCATAGGATGCGGCTTCGATCCATTTTGAGAAGTAATCGATTGCGACCAAAATAAATCGGTACCCATTTGATGCCTTCGGGTTGATTG